>OX465588.1:10418315-11064982 GCA_950022655.1 Alentia gelatinosa | reverse complement strand
GTAAATGGGGGCAGTGTGGCATTTTGATGGTGGATTTCTCTATTTATTTATGTAACGTTAACTTCATTCTGTGTATGTCGGTTGTAGACGGGGCAGTGCGGCATGTTAATGTTGGATTGCTCTATTTGTATATGTAACACTGTTAACTACATTATGTGTATATTATTTGTAGACGGGGGCAGTGTGGCATGCTCCCCATGCACTTGGCGGCTTTGAACGGCTACTTGAACTGTCTGCGCAAACTGCTGCAGAGCGACACGGCCATCAACGTGGATATGCCGGACAACGAGGGCCGGACGTGTCTGCACGCCGCTGCCTGCGGGGGGTGAGTTGTTTTTCTTTTTTTTCCCTGTTTTTTTATATTTGTGCAAAAGCATAAGTGACATCTGCAGAAGCAGGTTTACAATCACTTCTGTTACCAGTTTTACATATCGATCCATACTCCTGAAATGGCAGTTTTCCTATTTTCCAAGGAAAATCTTTTCACTAACCTGATGAAGAATTTATCAAAATCCGAAACGTTGTTATCTAAAATAAGCAAATAAATACCATCCTGTATTTCCACTATATTTTACTGTCTTGCGTTGTGCCTTATTTACAAACAAATTACTTTTCACTTTTAGTTTATACAATTCTTTCTTCTTGTGTATAACAAAGAGAGAATACATTGGGCCTCATTCATGTCAATTAACAGTAGTTCAAAACTCCCCACACACCCCAGCCTCATTCCATGGCCAATAACGATGTGTTTTCCATGTTTTCTAAGTCTCTCTGAGGCAGGAAATTACTCATGTAAAATATTTCCTATATTCTCTCATGACTCAAAATGGCGTCCCTGAGTAAATTGGTGTATTTCGCTGGCCAAATCCCTTGCTTTCAAAGGGTACAAGAAAATAGAATAAAGTACTTGAAAAACACTATCAATATGAAAATGTTGTTTGAAACTATTCCAAAGAAAGATATCATCAGATTTTTCAAAGAGACAAATCTCTTTGATTGTTTATAAAATATTTGAAAACATTTAAAAGAATTGACTGAAATAGGTCTATGAATGTGAAAAGCTTAAATCATTGATAGTCGCTAATTCCTTCAGGGTCTCCCCCTAGATGTTAAACCACAAGCATACAAACAAGCGAACCAAGAACCCATACTTTAAAACCAAGGTTTCTTCTGTTTCCAACTATCAACATTTTTTTTTTCTTTTGGTAAAGAGTTCTTTATTGACGTATAAAGGATTCATATATGGTATACATGATTTTCAGCCGATAACGTCAAACAAACATGGAGAACAACACAATGAGACATACTAAACTTCGTGTTCAGTAGTTCCAATGACTTGCGTATCATGTCGTGTCTATCATCAAGAAAAGAACAATAACTCAGGAGTTCGCTGAACAACATAGCAGTGGACAATACAGCAAAAAATACCAACTCACAACCAGAGAACATCAGATCCATTTCTATTTAATTTTTGATTTAAAATTATTTCTATTTTCAATACATTGAATCTCCTTTGGGAGAGCATCCCACAGCAAACCGCCTACATAGAGTGGTGAGCGCCTGAACAACTCCATGTATATTTGATCCAACTTTTACATCCCGTTTTAAATACATGTCTACCGATTTCTTCAATAATATACGGTTAAAGAAATGTTTTGTTTAAACCTATACCGCGTTGACTTTACAGTAATCTCAAAGTTTTACTAATCACAGCCTTGTGGCCACTCAAGTCCGTGTACTAATGAAAGACTTTAAAAAATTTAATTAAACATAATCGACTACTTTGTAACTTGGATCTTTCCCCAGAACTACTTCATAATGGTAAGATATTTGATAACTGATGTTTTTCTTAAAAAAATTTAACCACAAAAGTCTACCCCACAACGAATTGACCAACACAGTGGTTAATTGAAACTGGGGAGAAAATACAACATAGATCTATATTTGATAATTGACTGAGGTGAACTCTTGTTTCAGTAATGTCGAAGTGGTCGACCTTCTTTTGTCACTGGGTGCTGACTTCAGCATTATGGACAGAGACGGACGGTAAGTGCCCCGTGCCCACTTTCAACCCTCCCATAGTGTTAACTATAGAGAATCTTTTTTTTTTTTTTTTGATCATATTTATTAGGGTTTCATCAATACAGAAGCAGAAATGTCCAGGCTCGGTATAACCGTTCTTCCGCCCGGTCCCTCAGGTTTAGAAAGGTACAGTCTCAGTTAATGTATTTTTTGACTAAGTAGACAACCAACCATCCTATACAATCCATATTCCTTACAAGTGTTGGTGTTCCAGCTTTTTTGAGCTTCCCTATTTGCTATAAGGAAGTTGGTTATGGTGAGATGAGATGTGATGAGATGGGGATATTTGACATTGCTTATACTGAGTTCCTCACTATAAGCAGTAATTTAAATAATATATTAACTTAATTTGCTAACAACAGTGGTTCATAGGATCCAGGTGTGGACCAATGATGAGACAATGCATTCGTCATTTCACATAATGGATTCTAGTGGTTGTAACACAAGCCACGAGCATACAGTTTTTAGGGACTTACAGTTGTGACAGTGTAATTTTCTTACTTAACCGGTAGTTGTAACACAATCTACCTTCGTGTTTAGGTTCAGTACCAAAGCATGGAGAAAAAGATTTGTGGTGGAGTTTTTGTCTTTTGTACACCTATTCAGGAAAAGACGTAATAACACTGTTAGTCAGTTGCAACACAAGCTGACTAGTCCATATAACAATTTGGATAGTCTTTCTTTATAAGTATTTTAAAATTGTTCTTGTCTCCCATCAACAGGCCTCCCAGCGAAACCTTTAAAACCTATAAAACCTATAAAAACCTATATTTTGAATCTTGAGCCTTTATTTTTTTCAAAGGAACCTATAAAAACCTATATTTTCACTGCCATGCAGATTGATGTATACAGGAAATCTTAGAAGTTAACTTGACACAAAGTTAAATTGTCAAATGACAAGAAATCTACATTATCAGTTTATTTAAGGGATCATAAAAGTGTTTAAGAATCAACAGTTGGTGTGACTTCTTGCCAGGCTGGCTTGCCTGTTGGAAACTCAACACACATATACATACTTGTTGGGTACAAAGTGATGAGCCAGACATCCTGACGTCCTGCAATCTAGTACTAGGTACATTTTTTTAGAAATCAAGAATTGAAAATAAGCGATTCACTATATTTTGACTCTTATTATGCTGAATATGTTAACCCTAAAAACCTATAAAGCCTATATTTTGGGCCTTGAAAAACCTGTAAAAACCTATATTTTGATTTTCAAAACCTATAAAAAAACCTATATTGAGGAAGCGGGACACTGGGAGGCCTGCATCAAATATCAATCAGATCTCAATCCCAATAAGAAATTAAGTTCTCAAAAGATTTTAAACACAGATGTCAGTTTTCCATTTTTCCGTGGAAATCCACTGTTTCATACTCAGTATACGTAATTTCTTGTCCTTGTGTCAAACGAAGATAATATTGATTTTGCGTCATTTACGCCAATAAAATAGTTTGAACCTACCGAAAGACCTTCAGCCCCATGCCATGCCCGACAAGGACAGATTATCCAAGATTTCCCTGTATCTCTGGGGCAGAACAATCTACATGAATTTTTTTCACTTTTTCACTGACTTCAACTGACATCCCTGTTTAAAAATATCTGACCTGCTTTTCTGAGACTCATCCTTTTAGAAATTTTGAATTGTTACGCCGAGACACTCAGTAGTTCCTAGGCTCAGAAGATCATCGGTTTTCCATTAGTTCCAGGAAAGTGCATCTGTTGATCATGCGTCTCTCAGTACTATCCTTCATTTAAATGAGTATACAACTATTCCTGGCTGTTGGGATTTACATTGGCACAACACCGGATCACTTGTTCATGACCATTACTTGAATGATGTCTATGTATATATGTTAAAGTAATTCCACACCGCAAAAAAGACTGAAAATGAAAGAATTTTGTAACTTATCAGCTCGGCACACATGGAAACCAGTCCTCGGACTGAGTGTAACCGAGTATAAATAAATGTTAAAAAAAAAAAAAAAAAAATCCTGTTGTGAGATTTTGTAATGCCCTCATAGTATACTTTCCGCATTTTTACTGAGAGCTATTTCAAGCCTCATTTGTTTTAAATCTCTCATTTAAACAAGATGTGGCAATGTCCCTCTCCCTCAGCGATGCTACCTTGAATGACAGTTATAAGAACTGCCCCTAACCACTGTAACCATGGGGCACTGTCAACTGTGACATCATAGTGTCAACAACCATCTCCCAGGTGTCTCTATAGCGATCCCTAGAGACTCTACAATAGGAAACTGTGTTAATAAACAATGGGATATTGTAATAAAGTCAATATTTGGGGGAAATATATCAAGGTTTCACTGTGCTTGGCTCATCAGGCATCTTAGTCTGCTTTGAGGGTTGTGTAAAGGTGTCAGACCCATGTTTATGTCTCTGGTTAAAATTTTTGCTGCCATTCTGGGATTAAATTAACCAATGTTTTATCATGATATTGTGGATTGATCCATTTTTTGAAAGGCAGTGTAGTGCATTGGTTACACATTCCCAGGATTAGAAATCGATCACATTGTCAGCCCCCGTTTGGGGTGTGTTGATCATTTGTATACCTAAAAGAAATTTAAAACTCAAGATGACCTGTGACAATATACACAGTCAAATAGAGGAACCTGATATCTTATGCTTATTATTGTTATTGGCATTTTTCTAGAACACCACTACATTACGCGGCGCTGAACTCTCACTACCAATGCGTCATGTCACTGATCGCCTCCGGAACCAATGTCAACATCACTGACGTCAGAGGCTGCACGGCCTTACACTACGCAGCCGCGTCCGACACAGACGCCAAGTAAGTAGATCGTCAGAAAGTCGTCTGCCTTTTCAATGTGTAATATCCACACTACACTAATACGCAGCCGCGTCCGACACAGACGCCAAGTAAGTAGAACGTCACAATGTCGTCTGCCTTTTTATTGTGTAATGTCCACGCTAAACTAATAGAAAGCCGCATCCGACACAGATGCCAAGTAAGTAGAACGTCAGAAAGTCGTCTGTCTTGTCAACGTGTAATATCCACACTACACTAATACACAGCCGCGTTTGACAAAAACGCCAAGTAAGTAGAACGTCAGAAAGTCGTCTGCCTTGTCAATGTGTAATATCCACACTACACTAATACGCAGCCGCATCCAACACAGACGCCAAGTAAGTAGAACGTCAGAAAGTCGTCTGTCTTGTCAATGTGTAATATCCACACTAAACTAATACGCACCTGCATCCGACACAGACGCCAAGTAAGTAGAACGTCAGAAAGTCGTCTGTCTTGTCAATGTGTAATATCCACACTACACTAATACGCAGCCGCGTCCGACACAGACGCCAAGTAAGTAGAACGTCAGAAAGTCGTCTGCCTTTTCAATGTGTAATATCCACACTAAACTAATACGCACCTGCATCCGACACAGACGCCAAGTAAGTAGATCGTCAGAAAGTCGTCTGTCTTGTCAACGTGTAATATCCACACTACACTAATACACAGCCGCGTTTGACAAAGACGCCAAGTAAGTAGAACGTCAGAAAGTCGTCTGCCTTGTCAATGTGTAATATCCACACTACACTAATACGCAGCCGCATCCAACACAGACGCCAAGTAAGTAGAACGTCAGAAAGTCGTCTGTCTTGTCAATGTGTAATATCAACACTTAACTAAAACAAAGAATTTCCCAACTAAGGTGCTGTTACAACAGTCTGCGGAATGAAAAAAAAGTGCAACACAATCCACACTAAACTAATATACAGCCAAGCACGACACACAGGAAGCGTTCAAATAAATTAAAACTTTATCTAGACCACAGTTTCTAATGACTTTTCTTCCTAAAGGAAACTCCCGTGAGATCATTTACTAGAGCCTTGGGTAATTAACAAGCGTAAAGCCATTCGACGTGCGTCAGGAGCACAGAGGGTGCACGGTCTAACGATATTAGAGGGAAACTATGTTCCGGTGAATGAAAGTCAAATTTACGGTCCTCACCTCGTAACTTTGACTATCACTTACCGGTACTTGGTTTCCCTATTCCTATATACCTTCAAATATCGATAAAAATTGTTATTTCTTTACCTGCGATAGTCCAAGAAAAATGGCCACCCTTATCAAGTAACTGCAACAGCTTTGTTTTTGTCCCGGCGCTCTTAATATCACGTGGTCAGCCCGGGACGAAAACGTCAGCCCGGGACGAAAACGTCAGCCTCGCTACATAACTCATAATTACTGCACCCCCAGCAGCGATATGTAACTATAGAGGTTTCGGAAATGGGTATATAGGAATTGGTGTTATTAGTAATATCATGCCCCCGAAATGACCATTCAGAGTCCGGAATTTGGAGACAAATTGCTTTTGTTTTCAGTTTCTAGTATCACTTTCTACTAGAGCACCCTCAGCTGAGAAACCTCTGACCACAATTTACTGTGATATGTAATGATTCTAACTTGATATATCAGCAGCTTTCTGTAGTGTGACTAAAACTGTAGATTTAGACTGGAATGCAGCAGCATGTCCCTCAGTAACTCCACACGTCCCTAGACTTTTCTAACTGTGATTGTTTCAATATTCCTTTTGAGTTTCACTGCATCAGTTTCCCTCATGAGAAAAAATATTTTTTTATGATTTATTTAGGCTTTATGATTTTTTTTTTTGATTTTTTTTTTACAAGTTGTAAAATATACAATTTTAATATCTCACCCCTGGTACTTTTTTTTTTACCATGGACTAAACATTGGGAACTCATACTCAACGCCCATGGAGTATTGTGAAAATATACTCAATGGGTGAAGACAACACAAAGGTTAGCCAATCAGTCAGTGGCAGGGGTGAGATCAAATCTGAACCGCTCTCAATCCATAGCTACTGAAAATATGCCAATTGGTTTGTTTCACTTCATAACCTCATTTGGCTTTGCCTCATGAGATTACTCCTCAACCAAAACTCCTGTCATATTTCCAGCAGCTATGGATCTTGACGCAGTTCTTTAACTCTCTCTGAAAGGAGGATTTGTTTGAACTGTGGGATGTTGTGAACATGTGATCTTGGTATACGACCTTGATGTGTGACCTTGGTGTATGACCTTGGTGTGTGACCTCGGTATGACCTCGGTGTGTGACCTTGATATGTGACCTCGGTGTGTGACCTTGATATGTGACCTTGGTGTGTGACCTTGGTGTGTGACCTCGGTATGACCTTGGTGTGTGACCTCTGCATGACTTTGGTGTGTGACCTTGGTGTGACCTTGGTGTGACCTCTCTGTGTACATACATGCAGCACCGCTCTGCTACTAACCTGCCGGCGGGGTGGCAGACGTCTCACCCTCACTCAGTGTAGGCTGCTCGTGTCTTGCAGGGTGGTCGAGCATCTGTTGCACCACGACGCCAACCCGAGTCTCCGCGACGCTCAGGGCTACAACGCCGTCCACTACGCCGCGCTCAGCGGCCACAAACTCGCGCTGGAAATGGTGAGCACGTCTCGGCTTGGAGACTGAGAACGGTAGGGAGAGGGGCCATCCATAAAGTATGTACGCACCAAGTGGGGTGGGTGGGGGGGGTCAAATTTTTCGGAATTTTTGCGTACATACTTCATGGGTTGCCCCCTGACCAGTTCTCAACTTATTTCAAGTTTTACAGCATACCGGTATTAGCTCTGAGTACCGTAAATTCCCGTGTATAATACGCATCTTATACGCAAAACAAACCCCTGGTTTGGATTCGCCCAAACTCGAGTTGCGTCTTCTACGCGTTTTTTTCCTGAGGGCAATGGAGAATTTCGAGGTGTACCATTAGAAATGCCTTCAAATTAAAGGATATATTTAATTTTGTTTTTACTGCAAAATGATATATTTCCTCTTGAAATGACAAGGTAGGGTGGTTTTGTGGTCGGGGGCAGGGGGGGGGGCTGGGAGGGGGGTTAGTCATGTAGGATTTTCCCAAAGTTGAGTGGCGTCTTATATGTGGGAATTTACGGTATATTTCGTACATTCTCGTACATTTTCTAAAATACACATTGCCAACATTTTCTTTCTATTGTTTTGAAATTGGAACAACTATATTTAAAGGTTCAATACATTTAACAATCCCTAGGAATAGAAGAGCACCTTAAATGATCAATTTAGTTTAACAAATGTACCTCATGTCATTATCTTGCTCACTGCATCACTCAAACCTATCTCAGTATGGATAGATACAGATTATCTGCTCTGTTGTAGTTATCTAACTAATGTTCCTCTGTCAGTACCCGGCTCATCGCGACACACAAATCTAGCACAGTTTTTTTCGGTTTTTTTTCAAGATTTCTTTATTTTGGTACTTTTGTTAATACATTCGTAGTCAAAGATATCATTACATAACGTTTGTCCAATCAAAAGATGGCATCCTGTCAGCATGGTTGGCCGTTGCTGGTCTTCCTCGGGTTGCCACATAATCACATTGTTAACACTCTTGATTCTGTCGTTATTTTAACCATGTCGAATTAAGAACTCATATAAGAAGAATATAAATGAAGCATAAAAAATTAAGTATGATTGATTTCATTACAAAAAATCCAATACCCCTGCATAAATCACATTATGTCAAACTCATATCCATATATTAATTTGACTTTTACAATGGTACACTTTTCTACATGACTGTCTTAGTAATCTATCTAAACATTGAATAAGTTGGTGTATTTCAGACAATCGCAGGTAAATCATTCCATAGGATTCCTCCCATATATTCTATACTCTTTGTATATGATACATAGTTCGGTTGAAAAATTCATATGACTGGGGCATCATACAAACGAGTAGGCATAATTCTGGCATCGGTATACATTTCTGAGTGAGAACGCCCATACAGTACTGGACGATGACTCTATAATAGTGAAATTAGAAGGAACAAAAGGTTGGCAACATATGTTTAGATTTATGAATGGCAGTTAGTAATGAGATGAGGGTAGTGTTAGTTCTTATACACTGAAAAACACCAAAAACAACCCAGGAGCAATCGTTGTTGCAATAGTTACCGTTGTAGTTATTTAAAATTGTATTTGGTGGTTATTTAACAAATGTTCCTCACTGCGACACACAAATCTAGCTCAGTACAGATGGATACAGATTATCCGTTGTAGTTATTTAAAATTGTATTTGGTGATTATTTAACAAATGTCCCTATGTCAGTACCTAGCTCACCGCGACACACTAACTTAGTTCAGTGCGGACAGATACAGAATATCCGTTGTAGTTATTCAACATTTTATTCGATGGTTATTTAACAAATGTTCCTCTGTCAGTACCTTGCTCACTGCGACACAAATCTAGCTCAATAGGGATAGATATAGATTATCCGTTACTGAGATGTCAGTTTTCCATTTTTTCGTGGAAATCCACTTTTTCATATCCAGTACAAGTAATTAATTTTCTTCCATCAAACAGAGATAATATTGGTATCGCCTCATTTACGCAAACAAAACAGTGGTTTGAACCTCCCCAAAGACATTCAGCCCCATGCCATAGCCAACAAGGGCATATTATCCAAGTTTTCCCGAGCTAACTGAGGCAGAAAAATCCACATGAAAAATATGTCCACTTTTTTTCCCTCACCCAACTGACATCCCTGGTTGTAGGGATTTAACAGATTCTCTGCTGTGTTGTAGTTATTTGACAAATGTTCCTCTGTCAGTACCTTGCTCACCGCGACACACAAACCTAGCTCAATACGGATAGATACAGATTATCCGTTGTAGGTATTTAACAAATTCTCTGATCTGTTGTAGTTATTTGACAAATGTTCCTCTGTCAGTACCTTGCTCACCGCGACACACAAACCTAGCTCAATACGGATAGATTCAGATTATCCGTTGTACAGGGATGTCAGTTTTCCTTGTTTCCGCGGAATTCCGTGTTTTCATTTTTGGAATAAGATATCCTTTTTTCTTGTGTAAAATAAACATAACACTTAAAAGATCCTCAAATCAACCATGATTCATAAATTCCCCAATTAACCTGCCTCCAGGCCCATGTTCTGCAGTGATAATGTTATTTGTATCTACTATATTTTAGGTCTTTTTGGTGTATATATAGATCTGATGTCTAACCCTGTATTGCCAGGGAAATATTTCCTTGTTTTTTTCTGACCCCAACTGACATCCCTGGTTGTAGGTATTTAACCCTTTAAGGACTCATGATGCCTGGAGACATCACCGCACTAAAGACACATGATGCCTGGAGGCATCACCGCACTAAAGACGCGTGATGCCTTGAGGCATCATTGTTCCAATATTAACAAAGAAATTTTAACAAAGAAATATAAAAGCAATATCCATGAAATCTTCAGGAAATGTAGATATAACATCATATATAAGATTTCTATCAAAAAGAAATAAAATATTTATGATTATGTATCATATTGCATGATTACAAACTTGAATATAAATTTTAGTTCATTATGTGCCCGTCCTCTAGCCAGACAAACTGCCACCAGCATCCGTCCTTAAAGGAATAGCTGGGCTCCAGGCAGCCGTCCTTAAAGGGTTAATACATTCTCTGCTCTCTTGTAGTTGCTGGACGTGGCAGCCTCTGACTTGTTAAGTCGAGGTGGACTCGCGCCGCCCATGACGCCGCTTCATTTAGCTGTGAGTATACACGCTTCATACGGAATTACCCCGCAAATAACGGGTCTCAGCGATACTATACGGAGACATGGTGTGTGTGCCTGAATGAAATCCGTTCCGGGTTGTTTTGGTCTAAAATATTCACCGAGTTCGAAGATCAAAATAACAAGGAACAGATGTAATTCAGATATATTCACTTTGTCTTCTCATTAATACATACCTGGAAGTTATTAAAAAGGATACTTTAAAGCAAGTCACGTGGTACGGAGTGCACAAGCTTTTAGTTCGCGCACAGTGTGATCCGTACAGCAGGCCTGTAAGTATGAGATATTCGTGCACAAGTATGTGATAATGCAAAAGACGTGATGTTATGTTTTCTGTTTAAAAGGTAATTTTATTTTCACTGAACGATCTATAATTCGAGTTAACCAATGTGTATACTTGCAGATACACCATCATTTAGCATCTCTAGTTCATTTAAGAGAAATGTAGGACAATCATACTACTAAATATATATCCTCTTATTATTTTTTATTCTTCTTATTATTTTTTAATATATTTTTATTCCCTCATTCTGTTATAGAATATAAGGTTTTTCCATGATGAGTTTTGTTGTATGTGCAATGTCCTAAGTCGGTTTTGAAATGAGTTTTCTGGGCTTATACCAGTGCCCGCACGCTTTCTCCTCGTGTTATCTCCGTATTTATTTTCTGTGTCTTTTTTTTCAGGCGTACCACGGCCACGAGGAAGCGCTGACTGTCCTCATGCACTACATCATGAACGTGGATATCCAGGACGACCAAGGTGAGTATATCAATAAACTGACAGCCGCTGTCTTATAACAGTGTGATAAGTACATCATGAACATGGATATCTAAGACGACCAAGGTGAGTATATCAATAAACTGACAGCCGCTGTCTTATAACAGTGTGATAAGTACATCATGAACATGGATATCTAAGACGACCAAGGTGAGTATATCAATAAACTGACAGCCGCTGTCTTATAACAGTGTGATAAGTACATCATGAACATGGATATCTAAGACGACCAAGGTGAGTATATAAATAAACTGACAGCCGCTGTCTTATAACAGTGTGATAAGTACATCATGAACGTGGATATCCAGGACGACCAAGGTGAGTATATCAATAAACTGACAGCCGCTGTCTTATAACAGTGTGATAAGTACATCATGAACATGGATATCTAAGACGACCAAGGTGAGTATATCAATAAACTGACAGCCGCTGTCTTATAACAGTGTGATAAGTACATCATGAACATGGATATCTAAGACGACCAAGGTGAGTATATCAATAAACTGACAGCCGCTGTCTTATAACAGTGTGATAAGTACATCATGAACATGGATATCTAAGACGATCAAGGTGAGTATATAAATAAACTGACAGCCGCTGTCTTATAACAGTGTGATAAGTACATCATGAACGTGGATATCCAGGACGACCAAGGTGAGTATATAAATAAACTGACAGCCGCTGTTTTATAAGAGTGTGATAAGTACATCATGAACAGGATATCCAAGACGACCAAGGTGAGTATATAAATAAACTGACAGCCGCTGTCTTATAACAGTGTGACCACTACATCATGAACGTGGATATCCAAGACGACCAAGGTGAGTATATAAATAAACTGACAGCCGCTGTCTTATAACAGTGTGATAACTACATCATGAACATGGATATCCAGGACGACCAAGGTGAGTATATAAATAAACTGACAGCCGCTGTCTTATAACAGTGTGACCACTACATCATGAACGTGGATATCCAAGACGACCAAGGTGAGTATATAAATAAACTGACAGCCGCTGTCTTATAACAGTGTGACCACTACATCATGAACGTGGATATCTAAGACGACCAAGGTGAGTATATAAATAAACTGACAGCCGCTGTCTTATAACAGTGTGACCACTACATCATGAACGTGGATATCTAAGACGACCAAGGTGAGTATATAAATAAACTGACAGCCGCTGTCTTATAACAGTGTGATAACTACATCATGAACGTGGATATCCAAGACGACCAAGGTGAGTATATAAATATGTGTGGAAGACGGAGATGATTACCTAGACTTGCTCAAGTCTTTGGTTATGAACATTTATTAAATGATTAATCAAAATCAGAATAAAGTTCATTAAAGCATGTATCTTTCTCTGACTGGCCCATGAATCAAAGACTTGTCCACTATGAACAGAATCTCCTGTTAATGGACCCAAGCCACTCCAAGAAACCCTATACCTCCTCCTACCCCTCCTCCTCCCCATCCTCCAGTTCTCTGGCCGCCTTTGTTGTCATAGCAATAAATTTCGCCTGCTCCTGACTGTGAACTGATTGAGATCAAAGTGAGAGGGCATCGATCTCCCATCAGATATCCTTATCAGTGTCCAGGATATCTGTATGGAGAGTGTTGGGAACACTGGAGCTAAACAGCACCAGAAATCCGACACCATTACTGATTGTTCCAGTCCCTGTATCCCAGTGAGGAGGGTAGCCATAGGATGAAGGGACTGGAGCCAGTCTAATGATTACCCTACGGTAACACTACCACAAGTAACCTCCTTTGTGCCCTATAAGTGCACACCTATGTTATTATCAATGCCAAACCGGTGTTTGATAGTTGATACTGGTGTTATGAAGGAGAGGCGTGGAGGTTGACTTCTCCTAGTCGTGGGCGACCCTAACAGTACGTTCCCGTATTAGGGTCGTGGATCACTCCATAGGCAAATTCTGGGGTTTTCTGCGAACCAAGATGGTTCGCATGCTTGCATTTATGGTTTTTGTCATTGGACATTAAAACTCACTGGAATCGATAGTTAACATATTTCTCTTCCTTCTGATGTATTCTGATTGGAAAATAACTTCAGGATACTAAGATATCTGTATTGCAAAACAATCAAGGGTTCTCAGTGACTGACTCTGTGAGCCCATTGGCCATCTTGCACCACCTCTCGTCCTCTCACGAGAAACAATGAGAGGTAAACAAAGCTCAATTTTTAAATGCCAACGGATATCGCAATAGTTGCGATGTGGTTATCATGAGTAAAACAACGTTAATCTATTATCAAACTGATACAATGCATTGAGAAGAGGTAAATATAACTCATGGTATCATATCATGGACAAAATATTGTTCAAAATCGAATTTTGTTGACTTTGACAGGTGTTTGGGCGATAATAGGGGCCGCAAATACTTGACAATTTCGTATGGTTCAGTTTGTATGATTAACCACAGAAATGTGTGTGTGTTATGTAGAGTTACATTCTAAGTGCATCTATTAATCCCATTCCGAGATTAGGTAGGTTTATCTGCAAAAAAATGTAGAGAAACTCATTCTGACAGGAGTTTGTTTGTGAAACCTCGTTTTGGATTATGACTAGATCTAAATAATGGCGGACTGCTGAAGGCAGGAGGAGCTCGATTCACATAGTAAAGCAAGTTGATCTGGATTGTTGTAGGGGTGGCACATTTAGAATGTGGTATTGGGTACATATAAGTACATATTTTGTATCAACAGTCCAGCGGAATGACATTATAAGCCAAAATATGTTTATTCAACCTGCCAAGGAAAACCCCAGAAAATCCTTATGGAGTGGTGTCCGACCCTATTACTAGCGTATAGGGTCGGACTCGTCTGACTAGACTTCTCCCTACCGCTATCACGACCACAATGCAGTGAGCTTTGCCAGGCGCGTTTAACTCCCGCGCTATAGCCTTGCGACCCCGTAACGTCGATTCCTATTGGTTGATGCGTGGTTCTTTTTAGAGAGCTGTCTTGTTATTGGGCCAAGCCCTTTCTCCTGGTACCGTGTGCGGGTGCCAGTGTATCTTTGTATGGGGCTCTTAGTGTTTCCTGTGGTTCCTATGGGGTGTGTTTTACTCTGTCACTTGGTCTGTGAACTGTCTATGTGTGCAGATGGCATCTACACTGCAATTTCAGCTCCTTGAATCAAGGATGTCAGAGTTCAGGGAAATCCCTGAAATCAGGGTTTTTCTAAAACAGAAATATTGTCCTCACTACTCAAAAGCCTCAATAGAACCTGTGTATATCAACCCCTTATTGTTTCAGGAACCCCATACACCCGATTTCCCTTTAAATATTGTATTATTACTTCCATGATTTTCAGGGTTTTCCCTGAGAAGCTTCCCATTGATAATGCATGGATAAAAATCCCTGAAATCCCTGAAACCCTTGTACTGTTACCATACAAAACACTTGGAATGCATGGCTAACACCAGGAACCAGCTTAATACTACAATCTCCCATGACATATTTGGTTTAAAATCAATAGGACATGGATAGTAGCGCTCTGCTTGGAGATCATAGACTGTAGTACCAGTTCTAATCACCAGGGGATACAGTTTTCATCGTTTTTTAGTTTCCAGTAAGCATTGTAGTTAAGGGGGGGGGGGGAGTTTGTCCCAGCAAATAATTTCAGGGATTTTCCTCAAGGACTGCTGACATCCCTGATATGTGTGTGAACCACTGCCCCTGCAACTACAAGGCCTGCAACTGGGCATACCGAGATATGCCCAGTCAGCGACTAGCAGTACCAAAATATCATAAAAAAAATCATAAAAGATTGGGCGTACCTGGGGTACTTCCACTCAAAATACTCAATGAGGGATGATGTCACAAATGTTAGCCGATCAGTCAGTGATAGGGGTCAGATAAAATCTGAACCACACTCCATCCATAGCTACTGAAAAAATGCCATTCATTTTGGTCTGCTACATAATCTCACTTGGCTCTGTCTCGAGATTACTCTGCGACTCAAACTCATGGCCTATTTCTAGTGGCTACGGATCTCAATGCAGTTCCTTCTTAGTATATGTTATCAAATTAACTGTTTCCGGGTATTATCTAGATATTTAGGAAAAATATCCAATGGGTGGTTATGTCACAATGTTAGCCCATTAGTCAATGTGAAGGCTGAGATAAATTCAGAAACCCATTCAAGTTTATGGTCAGAGCTGACATCCCTGTTGAATGGTGAGAGAGGTGCCGACTTCAAACACCGTTATCCTCTACGGAGAGGGCGAATGAAAAAATTAACATAACAGTTGATACTGGTGTTACTTGCAGGTCAGACACCGCTTCACCTGTGCAGTCTGCGCGGTCACACGCGCTGCTGTGAGAGCCTCATCATCCAGGGAGCCGTCATCATGGTGCACGACAACATCACCAAAGGCACGCCCATCCACTGCGCCGCCGCCGCCGGCCACACCGACTGCCTCAAGATCCTCCTACAACATGCCGAGGACCGCGACGCCGTCGACTGTATAGACGAGCACGAGAGGTCAGTACTTATTTAGGCCACTAAAAAAAAAAATTGTTTCTCATCACCAAGCCATGAAAAATATGACGAGGGCGCTTTTTTTTTTTTTTTTTTTTTTTTTGCTATCTCAAAGATGGCAGACATACAGTAAAACCCCGCATAAGTGGACACCCACCGATCCGGGCAAAAGTGGCTGCTTACGCGGGGTGTCTGCTTAGCCGGGGTTTCCAGATTTTTACTGGCTATACATTTAATGCATCCCTGACATCAGGAGCTTTATTTGATACTAAATACACATACCTTTCATAATTTCTATCAAGGTTCATCTATTTTAAAAAAAAAAAAAAAATCTTCTAAATTCGTTTTTTCTGATGCGCGCGGTGATGAGAAACAAGTTTTTTTTTTGGAGTGGCCTTATTTTTATTTTTTTTATTTCATATAGCAGCCAGTTCTGCCACAGGGCAGTTCTTCCACTGGTGTAGTTTCGTTACATCCAGGACAACAAATTACAAACAACCAGTTGACAGAAGGAAAAATAATGGGATGAGATGGGATGGGATGAGGTTCGTGGACAACCTTTTAGCAGCAATACTATACACTCCATTCATAAGTTGAGAACTGTGTTTTTACAAGTATTTTGAATTCCTTTTTGGACACAGGGTGTTGCGAGGTTTCACTTAGTTTTAACCAGAGTTCATTACCTCTATAATGAGGCGAGCGCTTATAGTGAGCGCTTATACAGAACGTCCTGACCATGCTGTACAAGTCACAGAATGAGATGGTAATTTACAGTTTGTACGGACCAAGGCGTTTACACCGAGTTCCGTACAAACGGTAAATTATCATCGAGTTCTGTGACTTGTACAAGCATGGTTGGACGTCATATATTTACTATATACCCAAAATTTTAAAAAAATCTTTAATTTCATTTAGCTTAACAACCAATAGCATGATAAACTTGTATGGCAAGGTGGTCTGTATTTTAGTGTAAGGACCAGGGGTCCATACAGTATTTTTACGTTATACTCACAAGCCACATATACTCACACGGCTTTTACTCATAAGCCTGTTGAGAATGAGTTCCTAACATTAAGCCTATGGACATTTATTCCAGGCTAAGATAAAACAAGTGAACAAATAAGGTACCTAAATAGGTTGCAGGACGTTAGGGCCCACCACCTTAAAGTTGGGACGTCAGGGCCCACCCTACACTGGGGGTGTAAAAGCCTCAGTTGCGCCTCGGACGCAACGCGATGCCGCGGTCACACCTGTGGTGCCGGGAGGGACATGTGGCATAAATAGACGTTAGGGCCCACCTAATTTTGCATAATTGGAGAACTCGACCCGTAAAAAACTTGACTTGTAAGGAACTCAACCCGTTTTTTATCTTTCCTACTCATGCATCTCAACTGTAAATAAATACAATATTTAGTAGTAAGTATAAGTAAGTAACCCTATCCCTAATCCTAACCCTTACCCTATCCCTAATCCTATCCCTAACCCTTACCCTAACCCTAACCCTATCCCTATCCCTAACCTTAACCCTAACCCGAGGTTGGCTTTAGGCGGGCCCTAACGTCCCGATGCGTGGGCCCTGACGTCCCGATTTTCGGGTGGTGGGCCCTAGCGTCTACATACCCCTAATTACAATGCTGTGTGACTGAAGCCCCAAATCCACTAAGGCGATTTTACATTCGAATTTGCGTTCGCAGACCATCGCTCAGTCGCATGAAATTCGCATGAAAAATCGCTTTAGTGGATCACGTCATCGCATGGAATTCGCATGATGATCGCATGGCTCATGCGAATTCTCATGGACATGCGAATGCCTTGCGACAATATCTAATTTATTTGGTATTATCGCATGTGATTCGCACAGTCGCATGTATTCTGTACTGTCGCAGTAGTGGATCTGGTGTTTGCACGGCGTTCGCAACAATCGCACAGTCGCATGGATCGCAGACGCATTCGCTTGAAAATTCTGTCGCCGTAGTGGATTTGGCGCTTTACTATGCTGTTGGTGTTGTTGTAGGACACCGTTGATGGCGGCGGTGGCACATGGCCACATAGAGGCGTCGATGACACTCATCAAGATGGGAGCCACGATAGATGCAGCCGACGTCTACCACAGAACGGCCTTACACCGGGGGGTAGGTGTCTGCTTGTTACCTCCACCAGCCGAGTGATAGAATATATAAAAACTCAACACATAAGAAAGGTGGGCAGTTAGCCCAGTGGTTAACCCTTTAAAGGCATATCGGACAATATGGCTTGAAAATTAAAACCCATGTCATTCTTCTGAAAATTGAATACAATGATCTCGAAGTACTGTAGAACACTTATCTGACTTAAAAATCAGGGGTCACTGTGCTAGATTTTGATTTATAGCGCACTATCATGATCATTTTATATTAGATTATATAGAAATTCTAAAAATTTGTTTTTCACATAGTAAAACCCATGTCATTTTCCTCAAACTTTCACAGAATATAGTATATGTATAGTACTACCTATTTAGTTTTTAAAAATCATAGGTCACCGTCCTTGTTTTTGAAAGAATTGAAGAAAACAATATTTTTCAGTACATTTCATATATAAATCAAGCAAATGTTAATAGGCCTATTTTACCTATTAAAATTGGATAAACTGGACAAAACATTACTCATTTACAATTAGAATGAATCAAAAGGAACCAATTTTGACTGTTAGCTGAAAATATCTAAAAATCACCAGGTTGCGCCAACGTGAATTGTAGGATATGCCTTTAGAGACGGGTGCCTGCGGCCGAGCTACTTCCATTAGGACAGATGCTGGTGGCAGTTTGTCCCACTAGAGGACGGGCACATTACGGTCAAAATTCATAATTCAAATTTGTAATCACGTAATACGATACACAGTCATAAATGTTTTTTTTATTCTGAATTGAAATACCAAATGTCATATGTAAGTTTTGTGAAGATTTCATAAAAATTGCTCTATTATTTCTTTGTTAAAACATTTTCTTAGATAATGGAACAATTATGCCTCATGATGCCTCAAGGTATCATGCGTCTTTAGTACGGTGATGCCTCCAGGCATCATGCGTACTTAAAGGGTTAAGGCACTGGACTTGTAACCTCAAAGTTGTAGGACTTTGTGGGTTCAAGTCCCACTGCACCCACTCTTCTCCTGCATCCCAAACAGTGGTAGGGTAACTGCAATATTAAAGGCTAATCATTCTCATACCATGTCTATGTAGTGTGGGAACTAAAAGTAGGGGTGAGATTTCTACCTAAATTCATCGCATAGATTTGATCACCTTCAAACCCAAAGAAAGTCTAATAGAACATATTGGATATTAAACTACCCAAAGAACCAACAACAGATAAACTTACCACAGAAAGACCTTACACTGAGGGGTTTGCGTTTCCTTGTTACCACTACACCTAGCAGCTGTTTCACATTTATTTCTCCTTCAAAACTAAAGCTATGTATGTTAAAAGTGACTAGTGAAGACCTCATAGAGAAAAGGACAACTAAAGGAACATAAGCAATAGCACATATCACATAAAGTGAATAGGATATCTCTGTTACGAAAAGTCTTTTGAATGGTATGTGAAGTAATAAAATTGTACATAGACTTGTAAGGTTGTGGCAATCAAACTGGAGTATCGGGTATAAGCAGTGAGGTTGTAGCTATTCTATTCTTATCCAAAAATGAAAAAGAAAAAAAAATCAGGAGCAGGGTAAAAAAAGACCATGGAAGAAAATGTAAAAGAATTATAATTTTTTTTCTTTTTCTGGGATACATGGGTTTGTTGTAGATATAGCTGTTGCCATACTTTCAGTGAGGTCACAGTCATGAGCACGCCATGGTTACGGTGATGGTTAAGAACATTTTGCGCTCTCACTTCAAGGTAGCATCTCTCTGGAGGCGGACATCACAGCCTCGTATACCAAACAAGAATTATAATATTGTGAATCAGCCAAATGGATAGGTGTAAAACTACCTGATTGTATACAACAAAAGAAATTAAGTCCTCTCCCCCCAAAAAGGTAGTAACAGTATAATCAAGAGAAATGAGAATAAATATATATCATAGCCATTATGTTTCATAATAATGATATAAATGCTTCTTTCTTTATTGTATTAAAATTCTGATTTTTTTCATCAGTCCCGTCTTTGATCCCTGTTTATCAACATGTGTGTATTTTTCCGGGCGTGTTTTGATCTGACTATGTTTCGTTTTCTCCCCGCCAGGCGTCTAACGGTCATGAGGAGTGTGTGAACGCGCTGTTACTGAACGGCGCCGACCCCAGCTTCCGGGACGTGCGAGGCCGGACGCCGCTCCACATGGCCGCCATGTGCGGGCAGGTGGGCATCGTGGGCTCCCTCCTGCAGGTACGTACTCTCACCGGTATACAGGGAATTCCCTACATCCTACAGGTACTTACCCTCACTGGTATATGGGGAATTCCCTACATCCTACAGGTACTTACCCTCACTGGTTTATAGGGAATTCCCTACCTCCTACAGGTACGTACCCTCACCAGTATACAGGGAATTCCCTATCTCCTACAGGAATGTACCCTCGCCGGTATACAGGGAATTCCCTACCTCCTACAGGTATGTACCCTCACCGGTATACAGGGAATTCCCTACCTCCTACAGGTATGCACCCTCACCGGTATACGGGGAATTCCCTACCTCCTACAGGTATGTACCCTCACTGGTATATGGGGAATTCCCTACATCCTACAGGTACTTACCCTCACTGGTATATGGGGAATTCCCTACCTCCTACAGGTACGTACCCTCACCGGTATACAGGGAATCCCCTACATCCTACAGGTACGTACCCTCACTGGTATACGAGGAATTCCCTACCTCCTACAGGTACGTACCCTCACCAGTATACGGGGAATTCCCTACATCCTACAGGTACATACCCTCACCGGTATACAGGGAATTCCCTACCTCCTACAGGTATGTACCCTCACTGGTATATGGGGAATTCCCTACATCCTACAGGTACTTACCCTCACTGGTATATGGGGAATTCCCTACCTCCTACAGGTACGTACCCTCACCAGTATACGGGGAATTCCCTACATCATACAGGTACATACCCTCACCAGTATACAGGGAATTCCCTACCTTCTACAGGTACATACCCTCACCGGTATACAGGGAATTCCTACCTCTTACAGAGGGTGGGGATTTAGCTCAGTGGTTAAAGCACTGGACTTTTAATCCCAAGGTTGTGGGTTTGAGTCCCACTGCAGCCACTCTTCTTCATCCCCAGCAGTGGTAGATTTACTGCTATGTCATAGGCCAATCCCTCTCATACCATGTCTAAGTGGTGTGGGATCCATGAACAGCTCCCTCCCTGTAAATAATTTCCAACATGTCTAAAGCTAATTGTTTTGAGTTTTGAATGTTTCCACCTGCTCTTTGGCCTTCAAATGCCAATATTTACCTACTATATCTAAAAAACTATGATTCTGGTAGAATCCGCTTGGAGTGTCTCCCGCACATAGCGACAGAGTGAACCAGACGTAGGCATGGAGACTGAAGAGCCCGAGAGTTTTTTTGTGTTTCTCTTCACAGATGTACTTCTATTCTGATGATTTGATTCTAGCTGTACTGAAAATATAATTTAGAACTGTAGTTTTCTAATCTCCTCTCCTTGAGAGAATGCAATGAGATCACAAAATTTCGCTGGTGTCAATCCAAATAGGTCTGACCGCTGATGATCAGCTCAAACACCTGTGTCATACAAAATGTTCACCACGAGATAATGATGTTTTCCCGTTCACTCGCTAGGAGGCACGACGGCAGATAGGAATCGTTAGCCAAATATGAATCGACGAAGTCGCTAGTTCTATTTGAAAATGCACACGTAGCTCTTGATGCTGATCCATTGTTCTCCTCACACACTGTGTTTGCTGTGACTGACTTTATGTCTTGTTTCTGGCCTCTTACTCTACTCGTGTTTTCTGTAGGTGCTGCAGGGGGACCTTCCGCTCGATGTCAACAGTTATACACCCCTACACTGGGCATGTTATAATGGTACGTTCTAACATAACTTTAATACAAATAAAAATAACCCATAAAAACAAAGTTGGTCCCTGGATTGTAGAGTCCCTTTTATAAACAACCAGATGGGAAGCCTTTTATATTTCTATGATACTCGAGGCGAATGGGTTAACCCCAGCGAAAAGCTAAGAAAATCAGATTTTTCATTGTACCCAGCATTGCTCAAGATTTAAATCGAAACGCTTAGAATTATTGGGAACTTTTAGAGAAAACTTATCTTGAGTTTCGTTTGAGAATAATGAGGCATTGGTGGGACTAATTTTAGGACCACGAAACAAGTCATCATTGCCAGGCCTCTCAGGGAAACCTTTAAAACCTATAAAAACCTATATTTTGATTCTTTAGCCTTTATGTTTTTTCAAGGAGCCTATATAACCTATAAAAACCTATATTTTCACTGCCATGCAGATTGATGTATACAGGAAATCTTAGAAGTTATCTTGACACAAAGTTAGATTGTCAAATGACAAGAAATCCACATTATCGGTTTATTTAAGATATCATAAAAGTGTTTAAGAATCAACAGTTGGTGTGACTGCTTGCCAGGCTGGCTTGCCTGTTGGAAACTCAACACCCGTATACATGCTTGCTGGGAATAACCTGAGCCAGACATCCTGATGTCCTGCAATTTAGTACTAGGTACATTTTTTAGAAATCAAGAACTGAAAATAAGTGATACACTATATTTCGATTATTATTATGCTGAATATGTTAACCCTAAAAACTTATAAAAGCCTATGTTTTTGTCCTTGAAAAACCTGTAAAAACCTATATTTTGGTTTTCAAAACCTATAAAAAAAACCTATATTGAGGAGGCGGGGCTCTAGGAGGCTTGCATTGTGTATATCACATAAGGGTGACAGAGAACCATCACTTGAATGCAGTTCTAAGAAGGAACTGCATAGAAATCTGTAGCGGCTGAATATACGCCATGAGTTTTGGTTACGGAGTAATCTCACTTGGCTTTGCCTCGTGAGATGATTTAGCAAACCAAAACGAATAGTGTATTTTCAGTGGCTACGGATGATCAAGTGTATTTTAGATTTTATCTCACTCCTATCACTGATTAATTATCTAATTTTTGTGACCTCATCGCAACATTGAGTTTTTTCCCAATACTCCATGGGCATTGAGTATAAGTTCTTGATGTTAAGCCTATGGGTAAAATAGAATAGGGGTGAGGTAAATACCAATCAGAGTCTTATACTTTACCATCTGAGCTACTACACCTTTGTCTTGCAAGGAGAAGAATATGATTTTATTTTTTTAATTTTAGTTTTTCAGATATGCGAATTGTAAGCCGGGTTACATTACATGGAACCTCCTGGTGCACCCCTCTCATAAGATTTTTTTTAATTTAAGAAAAGCATGTCTCGGACGTACCGAGTTTTTCAGATATGTGAATTGTAAGCGGGTTACTGTAAGGTAATTTCTGTATTTTTTTATTTTTTTATTTTTTTTTAGAGTTTTATTTATCCTGGAGTGAAAAACCGTAGGGAGTAAATATTCCCTATCTTCCCGGTGCTCCAGCGTAAGTGATCCGTGCCTTAATACCCACTGAGTAGGTTTACAATGTGAGGCAGGCTGGTCTTGTGCATTCTTAACTCTAGAGTAACATAACAATTATTGTAGGTTCGAGGAACTTTTAGACAGTGTAGGGCGTCCACCCAAGTTAGTTTCAAGAAAAATTACTTACAGGCAGTTTACATTTCTACGCCTGTTTATGTAATACACAAAGTTGGTGTATAAAAAGTAAAGAAAATCACAGGCAATATCTCAATAAATGGTGTTCATGTATAGGAAGTTTGGGAAGAGGGGTCGCAGAGCAGGTCACTTGCCTACTACATTGGTCTTGATTACTAGTTTTTACTGTTTGTTTAGTTTTAGTTTTAGTGCAAGCGATTTTTTAGCCTAGTTTTCAATATTTTGGTCATGTCATCCTGATTATTTATACGTCTAGTCTCGGCGGAAAGTTTGTTCCATAGGACAGCTGTTTTGAATTTGACGGAGTGTTGGAATTTTGTACAATTTATCTGTCTCGGCACAGCCAGGACGGGGCCTGTGAACAATCTTGTTTCTCTCGTTTGAGTTTCTAAGAATCTTTCATCGTTTGCCCTTAGGTAGGCCAGTTTTAGTAGTTGGTACTCTCGCCTGTCTGATAGATAGGTTATGTTGAAATTTTTATGTTGTATTTCCAGGTCATGAGAGTTGTGCCGAGCTGCTCATGGAGCACGACGCAAAGTCCGGGTTCCGGGGCAACCCTTTCAGCCCTCTGCATTGTGCTGTGTAAGTACCCTCCCTCTCCGCAGTGTTTTTTTAATTTTTTTTTTTATAATTGCAGTGTTTATTCTTCCGACATATACATCAATTGGTAACAGCATCATCAAATAATCTTGGCATTATTTCAGTCATAATTTTCAAAAATCTTTCGAAGTGACATCTTCACATCTTAGATGCTTCTACTGGAACACCACTTTTAAAAAAATTTTTTTTTTTTACATGAAATATTTCACAATCAGAGACTAATCATGATAGGGATATTCTATAACATCTGATATATCCTCCTCTCCGCAGTGTTAAAGGCATATCGGACAATTTGGCGTGAAAATTGAAGCAAATGTGATATTTCTGAAAATTTAATACAATGATCTCTAATTATTGTAGAGCACATATCTGACTTGAAAATCAGGGCCTTGGTCACCGTGCTAGATTTTGATTTAGAGACCAATATTATGATTATTTTCTATTAGAATATATAGATATTGTAAAAAGTTGTTTTTCACATAGTAAAACCCATGTCAGTTTCTTCAAACTTTTACAGAATATAGTATACGTATAGTACTACCTATTTAGGTTTTCAAAAATCAGAGGTGACCGTCCTTTTTTTTGAAAGGATTGAAGAAAACCATATTTTTCAGTACAATTCTTATATAAATCAAGCAACTAAGAAGGGCCTATTTTACCTATTGGATTAGGTCAAACTAGACAAAACTTAAATTTTTCTCTTTTGAGTTTGCAATATGCCACAAATACCAATTTCAATGGCTACGAATGATCGAGTGTATTTTAGATTTTATCAAAATCACCCGGTGGCGCCCAATTGTCCAATATGCCTTTAAATACCACAACAAAAAGGCGAAATACACAGTAATTAAAAATAACTCGATTTCTCCCAACTCACAGCCCATTAGATGCAGGCGGGTTTATTGTAAACCAGAGATAATTATGCACCATATTTTTCCTGAACATTCAGATTTACAGAAGACTTCTCTCTCTTTCTCACTTGATGAACAATTACGATCTGATTCCAAATAAATTTTACAATTAGACGTTAACTTGTATCAAGAATTCATGGGAGACGTGGCATGTAGTTTCGGATGCAGCTACCGCTTGAATGCGCTGTCAGGTGACAGCGTGATGATGTCATCATGCGCTCACTATCGAACAGTTCCCTTGCCGATCCGTGCGTTTCTATGAGAATCGCTATGTGGATCGTTTGAATGCGCCATTGTCATGATGTCATGTACTGGGGGCGTGGTCTGTTGTCATGGGATTGTCCATGTTCAACAATTTGCGGTTTCATCTATGGGAATCTTCAGGCTGCCTATAATTTGATGTCAGGGACCTGTTCTGACACTGTTGACAGTGACAGGGGTTCTTGACAAGCGGTATCCCACTGGGTGTGGGAAGTTAAGCATGACTCAGTGTATCTAATGGGGATTAGAAACTTTGGGTGAGTTCAGGTTAATTAATTTTAGAGTGATCTTTGGTGTGATCAAGTGGATTATAGCAGGGTATATCCAGACTCTTTTCTGTTCTTTTTATTAAACTTTGTGGTGGTTTCATTTGGGTGAGTGAGTTTAATTAAGTTGGTCCAGGTTGATCCAGACGTTAACTTGTCGTTCTAAAAATGTTGTTCCTCAAATATATTTTATGACTTTTCATTTTGCATTGCAGGATAAATGGGAATGATACGTGTACTGAACTTTTACTTGAAAATATGGATTGCAAAATAAGTAACCTCAGGGATAAAAAAGGAAGGTAAGTAACAAGTTATCTCTATACTATATTCCAAGGCTTTTCCTGATAAATGTCAAATGTTTCTCCCAAACCAAGCCAGTACAATAAGTGCAAAAGAAAATCGATTAAAAGATGATGTAGTCTTTGATGTAAATAACAGTGAATTGTATACTTTTAAGTAGTGGAGAAATAGTGAAACTACACAACAATGTTTATATTTGATAGTTGTCCCATATTTCCAAAAACTTGTTCCTTCCTCTCTTGACAATAGACACAGTGAATCTATCAGCTGGTTTTCATAATAGTGCCATTGAAAATATGTAATCGACATTGTTTGTAGTGATTCAGTTTACTTTGACATTACATTTATCTATAAGATACCCACAATCACATATATGTATCCATGGCACTCCTAGTAGACATCAATACATACTACAGTAAAACCCCGCCTAAAGGAGACTCCTTTCTGAGCAAATTGTCCCCTTTAACGGGGTGTTCCCTTAAGCGAGGTGTCCCAGAAGTGGGGTTTTACTGTACAAGAAAGGCAATCATACTAATGTTACCTCCTGTGAAAGGTTTCCCGTTTATTGTGATACCATACTAATGTTGTCTCCTGTGACAGGATTCCCGTACTATCGTAAAACTGGATGAGTTTTAATCTTGGCCACCATATGCCACGACTGGAGTTTGGCATAGTGACGTCATGAGGCAAAGCCGAGTGAAGTCCGGAGCCAAAACTCCAGGAGTGGCATGCGGTGGCCAAGATTAAAACGAATCAGGTTTTGATTTTATTCTTCCCCATCTCCTCGATTTTGGAATATTACGTGATAACAATTCTGTATGCCACAAGTGGCATATAAAACTCCATATGCCAGTCAGCGTGGCATACGGAGAACCAATGTTAAGCCTATAGAATTTTATATTAGGGGTAGGATAAATTGTGATATCGTACTAATTTTACCTCCAGTGACAGGATTCCCGTACACTGTGATATCGTACTAATGTTGCCTCCTGTGACAGGGCCCCGGTACATTGTTATATCGTACTAATGTTACCTCCTGTGACAAGATTCCCGTACAATGTGATACTGTACTAATGTTAACTCCTGTGACAGGATTCCTGTACATTGTTAAACCGTACTAATGTTGCCTCCTGTCACAGGATTCCCGTATATTATGATATCGTAATAATATTACCTCCTGTCACAGGATACCCGTACATTGTTATACCGTACTAATGTTGCCTCCTGTGACAGGATTCCCGTTCATTGTGATATCGTACTAACATTACCTCCTGTCACAGGATTCCTGTACATTGTTATACCGTACTAATGTTGCCTCCTGTCACAGGATACCCGTACATTGTTATACCGTACTAATATTCCCTCCTGTGACAGGATTCCCGTTCATTGTGATATCGTACTAATATTACCTCCTGTCACAGGATACCCTACATTGTTATACCGTACTAATGTTGCCTCCTGTCACAGGATACCCGTACATTGTTATACCGTACTAATGTTGCTTCCTGTGACAGGATTCCCGTTCATTGTGATATCGTACTAGCATTACATCCTGTCACAGGATTCCCGTACATTGTTATACCGTACTAATATTCCCTCCTGTGACAGGATTCCCGTACATTGTTATACCGTACTAATGTTGCCTCCTGTCACAGGATACCTGTACATTGTTATACCATACTAATATTCCCTCCTGTGACAGGATTCCCGTTCATTGTGATATCGTACTAATATTACCTCCTGTCACAGGATACCCTACATTGTTATACCGTACTAATGTTGCCTCCTGTCACAGGATACCCGTACATTGTTATACCGTACTAACGTTGCCTCCTGTCACAGGATTCCCGTACATTGTTATACCGTACTAATATTCCCTCCTGTCACAGGATACCCGTACATTGTTATACCGTACTAATATTCCCTCCTGTGACAGGATTCCCGTTCATTGTGATATCGTACTAACATTCCCTCCTGTGACAGGACGCCTGTACACTGTGCCACGTACAACGACCAGACGAGGATCCTACAGATGTTGGTGTCGAGTGGTGGCGAGGTGACGGTGGTGGACGACCAGGGCCGCACGCCGCTCATGTACGCCGCCATGAACGGACAGACGGGCGCCATCGACATGCTGCTGGATGCGGGCAGTGAGCTGCTCGCGCGGGACGAGCGGGGAAACACCACGCTGCACTACGCCTGCCTCCACGTACGTCAACACCCTCTCTCTCTCTTTTTTAAAAATTTGTATCTATTTTTTTTTTTTTTTTTTTTTTTTTTTTTGCTGCTCGAGCCTTAGCCACGTCTTAAGATTTCTTTTAAATTTTTTTTTTTTATTATTTCACATATAATTCACCTGAAGGTAGGTGGTCTTCCATTATAAGAATACAGTATCCGGGCATTTACAAATATCAACATAGTCATCATCCAAATCACATATAGGTTACATTAGTTGATAACAAGTAGAAGTTAAATTGAACACACCAAGTATTATACACAGACAATTTAAAGAAAAAACATGATAATTGGTACAAGTATGAGGGTAGAATGATAATGAGTATGAGGAAGGATATTTTTCCTAAAACATAACGTTTGTGATGATGACACATAAACAATGCCTGGAGGCATTCCTCGTCCCCTGGGTGGGAATGCCTGGAGGCATTCCTCGTCCCCTGGGTGGAAATGCCTCAAGGCATTGCTAGGACTGAAAGAGTTAACAGCTCCCCATACACCCTTAACCCCATTCCATGGCCAATATCGATGTGTTTTCCATGTTTTCTCGGTCTCTCTGAGGCAGTAAATTCCACATTAAAAAAATATGCTCTACCCTTTTCATGACCCCAACTGACAAACAATCAATATTAAACAATCTTCAGGTGGCGCCACAGTAAATATACACCTATGGCCCAACACGTATGAAATACTGCCCACTGCGAGGGATGTAGTATAAGTAATGTTCGCGCCCGCTGTGACAGCGGGCCGTAGTGAATTGCAGTGGTCATTGTAAAGTTAATAAAAGGGTGTTTCAAACAATTAGGAGGTGTATAGTAATAAGAAAACGTAGTGACTGAGCCCCTACGGTGTCCGTTCTCAGTCATTTGATGGAAAAATACGGCCCTCCCGCCTGCGGCATCGGGCCGTAGTTTTTCATCAAATGACCTCGAACGGCCACCCGTAGGGGCTCAGTAACTACGTTTTCTCATATCACATACCTTTAGCCCTTTAAGGGCGAATGATGCCTTGAGGAATCATCTGGCCCAGGGCGAATGATGCCTTGAGGCATCATTTCTCAAAAATATACAAATTCGTTTTTAACAAGGAAATAATGGAGCAACATTAATCAAATTTTCACAGAATGTAGGTCTAACATCATAAATAGTATTTGTAGTCAGAAACAATTAAATATTTAAGATTATATATTGTATCACGTGATTAAACCCTCAAATTATGGGTTTTGACGACTAAGTGCTCGTCCCCTATTGGTATAAAGTGCCACCAGCACCCGTCCTTTAGGGGGTACCTCGGCCGCAGACAGCCGTCCTTAAAGGGTTAAGAGCCACACCAGGCGAAACGGCGACTACATCTACCGCAGTTCACAAATAATAAGCCCGTAGTGTTAATGAGTAGGTAGTGGATGCTCTTATAGGCTTTAACTTCAGTCACCTCGGCAGGGAGCAGTAATTATGGAGGAATGATGATATTCTAAGGGGGATAATTAGGTTAGTAAAGTGGGACAGGAAACTGGAGTATTATCAGTGGCCATATGGATGTTCCTATTGCGGGATTGTGCATAATAAGTCGGTATAGAAATTCTATACGTTAAAGTATGCAGGACTGTGTGCAAACCAGTGATTGCTAGATGTTCATTATTCAGATTTTTATTCAGGACATGACATAGGCTCTTTGACCTGTTCTCCTAGCAAGCCTTAAAATGAGGGCTTTCCGTACAAAAGCAGATTAAAGAAGAAACCAACAAGTTTGGGTCAAAGTCGTCGTTCTCCACGAGTTTGATGCGGTGTGATATGAACGAGGCGACAGCCGAGTGAATATCACTCCGCAGTCAAACGAGTAGGAGAATGACTTCTTTTACCAAAACGAGTTGCTTTCTGTGTTTATCTCACCCCTGTACACACTGAAAGAATGGATAACACACAGGATATAGACCATGGAGAACGGACTGCACTACTTGTAGGGGCATGGAGAACGAGTTCCCAATGTTAAGCCTATAGACCCTATTGAGGTATCCCATAATTCAGTCTATTTACAAGTTCCGGTGTTCGCTGGTTGCTGACATTGAATGGTGATAGACCCTTGAACCGTAACCCACAATTATCCAGTTTAACGGTTTTTATAAATATTCAAATTGGAAACCCGATGTCAGAAATCAAAATTTCAGCTATTTCTACATATTAAACCAAAATTATATTCAGGTTCTCCAAATATAAATGGGAAAACTATAATTCATGTGGTCGTGGTGTGTCCAGTCAGTCGCGAGCGGAACTTGTATTTACCCTGGGCGATAATGGGGAGTTCAGTAACCGCTGGAGGGCGTATGGACATTTATTCCAGGGGTGAGATAATATAGAGGAAACCCATGAAAGTTTAGGGTCTGAGCTCGTATCCCATCGAGTTTGAATCACATAGTAATTCACAAGGCGAAGCCGCGTGAATTGCTATGTGATTCAAATGAGATGGGATCGAGCTCTGACCCTAAACTTGAATGGGTTTCTGAATTTATCTCACCCTTAATATTGACTAATGGGCAGATTATCCCCCATTGGATATATTTCCTAAATATCTAATGGGTGTTAGATACGAGTTTCCAATGTTAAGTCTATGGAGAGAAAATATCTGGGGTGAGATAATACCTAGTAATGCAGTGCTGTGTCTGTGGCCTTGTTGGTGGCTAGATGGCGGCCCACTACGGCAGAACTTCACTGTTTATTTGGTTAATTTTATCTCTCATTTAACCCTTTAAGGACGAATGATGCCTTGAGGCATCAACCGCCCCATGCCGAATGATGCCTCATGGCATCATTTTTCTAAAATCAATAAAATTGTTTTGACAAGGAAATAATTCATCGATCTACATGAAATCTTCAGAAAATGTAGCTCTAACATCAAAATTAATATTAGTAACCTACAATAATTGAAATTACCAATAATATTACGTGATGGAACATCAAATTATGACTTTATCTAAAATGTGTTCGTCCTCTAGAGATATACACTATCACTAGTACCCGTCCTTATGGTGACTGCTCTGCCACACTATGAGTAAAGGGGCAACCATTATAGCTATAGCCTTGAGCTTTGATGTTGACGAGTTCATATCTTTTTCTTACTCCAGTTATTTTCCCCCACATACTTAACATTGGGAACTCTTATTCAACGCGCATGGAGTATTGTAATGTAAAAAAAAAATACTCAAAGAGGGATAATGTCACAAATGTTCGGCAATTAGGGACAGCCATTGATAGGGATGAGATCAAATCTGAAGCGCACTCGATCCATAACCACTGAAAATATGCCATGAGTTTTGGCCTGCTACATAATCTCACTTGGTATTGGCTCGTGAGATAACTCCGCAACCAAAACTCCTGGCATATTTTCATTGGCTATCGATCCCGATGCAGTTCCTTCTTAATGTGTGAAGACGTGTCTGATCTGCTTGAGCTACTGTTGGTATGTGACTAGACTCCCACGATCTCCGCATTCGGAATGGGGAAAAAATGTTAATGTCCTTTGTCAACCTGATCCTCATTGGGTGTGTGGTCACATGTACCTAAAAAAAAAAAAAAATTCAATTTTTTTTTTCAAAAAAAAAAAAGATTTTTTCACTCTACAGTTCCTTCTTAATGTTTACTGGGCCTGTATTCAGTCACTTTACCAAATAGTTGATATTCTTTGCAGCAACATGAAATGGCGGCGTTGCTGTTACTGGATAAACTGGAGGAGAACAGCCTCGTGAACTGCGCAAACGACGAGATGCAAATGTAGGTCGTCTTCTCTGCCCTTCAAATAATTTTTTTTTCTTTGCTCTTCAAGTATACTGTCACATCCTGCCTCAGCAGCCAAGTTTTTGGCCATTTTCTATTTGAAGTAGACGGAAATATACTTTCATTTCCTTATTTCGGGTTCAACAGAAAACATAAAATATTATCTCTTCTTTACCCTTCAAATGAAAGGTTTTTCTTCTTCTTTGCCCTTCAAGTATACTGTCACATCCTGCCCCAGCAGCCAAATTTTTGGCCATTTTCTATTTGAAGTAGATGGAAATATACTTTCATTTCCTTATTTCGGGTTCAACAGAAAACATAAAATATTATCTCTTCTTTACCCTTCAAATGAAATGTTTTTCTTCTTCTTTGCCCTTCAAGTATACTGTCACATCCTGCCCCAGCAGCCAAATGTTTGGCCATTTTCTATTTGAAGTAGACGGAAATATACTTTCATTTCCTTATTTCGGGTTCAACAGAAAACATAAAATATTATCTCTTCTTTACCCTTCAAATGAAAGGTTTTTCTTCTTCTTTGCCCTTCAAGTATACTGTCACATCCTGCCCCAGCAGCCAAATGTTAGGCCATTTTCTATTTGAAGTAGACGGAAATATACTTTGATTCCCTTGTTTCGGCTCCAACAGAAAACATAAAATGTTATCTCTTCTTTACATTTTATGATGTTTCAAATTTCAAAATTCAATATAGGTCCGTGGTTTGACCTTCAGGCCGCTGCAAATCATAGAATTCCCATCTCATTTCATAGCTTGTAGAGTATGGTCATTCTTTATAGATACTCCTTTATGATATTGACCTTAGGGGAATGACCTTGACCTTGGTTTGACCTTCAGGCTGCTGCACATCATAGAATTCCCAAATCATTGCATACTTCGTACAGTATGGTCAGATCATTCTACACAGACACTCCAGTATGATGTTGACCTTTGGGAAATGACCTTGACCTTGCTTTGACCTTCAGGCTGTTGCACACCATAGAATTCCCAAATCATTTTATAGCCTGTAGAGCCTGGTCAGATCATTCTATATAGATACTCCATCATGATGTTGACCTTTGGGGAATGACCTTGACCTTGGTTTGACCTTCAGGCCGCTGCACATCGCCGCCCGGCACGGCATGGTGCCCGTGGTGCAGACTCTCATCGACAAGGGGGCGAGTGTGATGGCGGTGGACGACAACGGGCACACGCCGGCGCTGTCGTGCGCGCCCAACCAGCAGGTGGCGCACTGCCTGGCCATGATCCTCGCCCAGATGTACCCGTTCAGCCCGACCAGCTCGGCGCTGCCCACCCCCACCAAGACGCCGCAGACCCCGACAGGTGAGCCCCGACACCAGCACCAGCATCAGCGCTGTATTATCCATTTTATTCTCCATCGTATACAAAGCCCCCATTGAAAATGTATGGGGACTCAGTAAACCACGACCCAGTGTATAAAACCTGCCAGATACCATAACTGTGGTATAAGGATTCAAGCCTGTGGTATACGGCCTCAAAACCATGGTATACGGGGAAAATAGTCCCTTAAGCTATAAAGCAAAGAAATAGTCCGTATTGTTATACCCGTTAATATGGCAATTACTGGGTTTAATTTGTTCGAAAAGATGGATAATAAGTGCAACAAACGATGATTGTGTGGACAGGCAGCTCTGTAAACCACTCGCGGTTGATCTCGTAATACACTCGCTAGCGCTCGTGTATTACTACGCGTCAACCTCTCGTGGTTTACGGCCGCCTGTCCACAAAACCATCGATTATTGTCTATGTATTCTATCAAGAGACGTCACGAGTTTGAGTCTGAGTTTATTTATGCCACACATTTTGTTGGCTCCATAATTTCACGAGTCGAAGACGAGTGACATAAATAAGCATAAATAAAGCATAAATAAGCTCAAACTCAAACGAGTGGCGTCTAGATTTTATCCTACCCCGTTTCCACATTTTTCCAGCATTAAAAAGCAGTGGCATAAACAACACTTTATGTCACACCCGTACAATAAACAAATCCATGTTAAGCCTATGGCGTTTTTTATTAGGGGTAGGATAATAAGTGGTTTTTTTTGTTTTTTTTACCCACTCAAATCATCACACAGGGATGCCAGTTTTCCGGTGTTTTCTGGGTTTCCGGTGGGTTTTTTTCTATTCTAAATTAATCAAATGAAATGTAGTGTACTAGCGGCCGGTAGCGGAGGCCATTGGGCCGGTAGCGGAGGCCATTGGGCCGGTAGCGGAGCCCCGGCGGCCGTTAACGCAGCCCCGGCAGCAGAAGCAGCAGTCCCGGGTCTACCATAGAGCCTCCAGAGGTTACTAAACTCCTGATTATCGCCCCGGGTAAAGCAAAGTTCCGCTCCCGATAGACTTGGCACACTACGACAACATGAACCACAGTTTTCTTATTTATAATTGGAGAAACTGAATATAATTTCGGATTTCTATGTAGAAATAGCTGAAATTTCCATTTCTGGCATCAGAATTTCAATTTGAAGATCTCTGAAAACCGTTAAACTGCATTAATTCTGGGTTACGGGTAAGGGTCTATCACCATACCACGTCGGTAATCAGCGAAAATCGGAACTTGTGAATATACTGAATTATGGGATACCTCAATAGGGTCTATAGGACTCAGTGGTAACCAGAAGCACCCGTTTAGCGACCGGGTTTTCCCCGGAACTCTCCCTAGCTGTATGGTGTACTGCCATAGACCCTATTGAGGTATCCCGTAATTCAGTCTGTTGACCAAGTTCCGGGTTTCGCTGGTTACCGACGTAGTATAGTGATAGACCCCTTGCTCGTAACCCAGAATTAATGCAGTTTAACGGTTTTCAAACATCTTCAAATTGAAATTCTGATGTCAGAAATGGAAATTTCAGCTATTTCTACATGGGAATACGAAATTATATTCAGTTTCTCCAATTATAAATCAGAAAACTGTGGTTCATTTTGTCGTAGTGTGCCAAGTCTATCGGGAGCGGAACTTTGCTTTACCCGGGGCGATAATCGGGAGTTTAGTAACATCTGGAGGCTCTCAGCCAACCCCGGAAACCCGGAAACCAAATCTGTGTAGGGAGAGTGATAAAAGCCACGTCTGGAGCTCAGGCACCTGACCTATATTCATCCCGTGCTTGCCTACACCAAAGAACCAGAACCCCTGGAAAGCCCACTCGCCGTGCAGCGCTGTGAACTAGTGGCGCGCATGCGCCGATTCCTACAGTGGAGCAATACATCCGGTTCAAGCTTCTGTCATGTAGATTCCGTCGAAATCCACTAAAAGTGTATGGATTTGGATGTAATTTACACCAAATAATAACCACTCCTCAGAATCCTGTGGTATTGCTTGCTTTAGATTTGCAATCGTTTATCTTCCATAGCCCCCTTGGCAAATTACTATCTAGATTTGTTGACAACTTGGCGGCTGTCTCTACTGTCTACACGCCCCCACTCGCGATACTCATACTGCTTACGGCCGACTGCTATTTCCAGTACTTGTACTGTTTGTAACTTGACAATAAATGTATCATTTTTTCGGAACACATCTATTTGTCAATAGCCTGATATCTCAGATATAAATCTTTATCGACCAATTTTCGAATCATCGAGTCCCAAGCATAAAAGCTACCGAGCGTATGGTCAAAGGACCGGCCCGGCACCCCCACGCCTCCCGCCCATCAAAACTAGCCTGTCAATACTCAGGCTCCCCCGTCGGCGCCTGGCCACCTGCACGCGGCCGCGGGCGGCAGGGAGATATGCTTGTGTGATTTTCAGGGTTTTCCTTCCCGAACCTGGCCAGGTATGTGTGGGTACAGGCGGGGAAGAAAATTTAACAGGAATGGGTTCCATGTTTGTGATCGGAGTCGGTACCCGGCCGGAGCCGTGTGCGTGTGGGTATAACCGGGCAAAAAAAGCTACCCGGAGTCGGTATCGTGACCTGTATTCTTGCCAACGACTTAGCAAGTCATAACTTAGTGAATAATTAATGTAGAAGCACCAGGGAAAGAGTAATAAACTGTTATAGACATGAAGAAAACGGTCAGTCAGTTTATATTTAGATTCATGATAGGAAATATATGTTTATCTGCCGTTTTGTGTTACGCTTTTCGCTGTGATTGCCAGTCGAACCCCTATTATCGCTCAGATCTTGCACGTCTGTACACATAAACAAATGGACAAAATGCTTTTTAATTCCATGAAACTCCCAGAATATATACGTATCATCATAGTGTAACACATATATTTGCCAAAAAGGTTTTATAAATCTTTAAAAAAAATTTCGGGCCGTGGTTACGGGGGGCGGGCCGTGATTACTCGCAGGCCGGGCCGATAATACCGGGCCGACTTTACTCCGGGCCGTTTCCACCTGCTACCGTTTCGAATACAAAACAAAACAAACCCAAGTGTGGCAGTTGAAAACTAGCATAACTCTGTGAAAAATCGATCAATTTTCATGGGGATTGCACTGAACAGTAGGCAGATATCATGAAAATCCCTGCCAGCTACTATTTAGGATTTTCATAGGTTGGTTTAATAGTCAAAAAGACATAAAAATGATGCAATCAGTAGCAAAGTCAGCACCCGAGTAGCAGTGGCTAAGTCCCAAAATGCTAACAGCTTCAACCTCAATAAATACAAGATATATACAATGACTATGGTCAAATCACACCCATTTATAACGATGTAATTGTCTGTGTATGCTTTATTCAAAAGATCAGATCTGACTTTTAAAAAATAACAAGGATATCAACGATTTTATACTTGTAATTATCAATACCCCGACACTGTTTACGTGCGTCAAATGGGCAGCCGGAAGTCCACCTCCCCTGTATCTTGAAAATGAGGCTCGCCACAAGTTCGCCCCATAGGCGCAATGCTGAACGGCCGCGAGTGGGCTTTCCAGGGGTTCTAGTTCTCTGCCTACACAAATTCAATTTTTTTAAATGGGATTTGGTATAATCGTTTATTAGTTCTAACATTCATCCTGGGACCAATCCAACTACAATTATGTCAGTGCACTCATAACCTACATGGTGCTATAAACACAATCTTGATTTGTATAGATGTGAAGACTTAGGCAAGTCTGACTGATCTCAACGTGGCTTATAAGAATAGAGCCTCATCAGAGTGAGGGAGCTGATTGTCACCTGCAGAGATGTCAGTTTTCCATTTTTCTGTGGAAATCCACTTTTTCATATTCAGTTTATCTAATTTCTTTACCCTGTGTCAACCACAGGGATGCCAGTCTGTAGGATTTTGCCTACATGTAGGATTTTCATTTTAGTCTCAAAGAGATGAAAATTTCAAAAAATTGTATGCTGTGAGAACGATACACACTCCAGGTTCCCTAAAATCTAAATCTTAGATAAACCTGTTCTGTAATCTTTTAAAATTCTGAATTCAGCTACCTCCAGCACACTTAGTTACGGGCTTGTGGATCCCAGTGCTCCAAGCTACAGCTGTAGGATGGTCGGATTCTTGTGGGAAATGCTCCTACGGATAAGGGCAAACTTGTATACTGACATCTGATTGGCTTGAAATATGTCCTGTGAGAATAGCATTATTATAGCATTACCAAGTCTAAAAGAAAATATCAGAGGAATGCCTAATGAACTTGTAAAGATATTCTGCAGAATATAAAACTTATAGTGTGTGGTAATCTTTCTTAAATGATTTTCTTTCAAGAGTACCCCATTTAGTGCAGAACTACACAGATACCCACTCTCATAGCAGATATCTAGCTATCCTATACTGCCAGTCCATGCCCAAGGATCTCCTAGTAGAGTGATGGGGATTCCCCTACACCATGTGCGTTTTAGGTGATACATAGACTGGCCCCAGTCCCGTGTAGGAATTTTTCCTGATCCCCACTGGCATCCCTGCAACCAAAGATAATATTGATTTCGCCTCATTTACGCCAATAAAACAAATATTTGAACCTCCCCACAGACCCTCAGTCCCAAGCCATGGCGGACAAGGACATATTATCCAAGTTTCCCCGTTCTCTCTCAGGCAAAAAAGTCCACATTGAAATATTTCCACTGTTTTCCCTGAACCCAACTGACCTCCCTGCACCTGGATACACAGGCAACGTGGTTTCAACTCTTACACTGTATCAACTTATATTCTGAAAACAAGTGATATCACAAAATATACCTGAGATACCCAGATGTTAATTTTTTTGGTTCCTGAGCCCAACTGACATCCCTGTGATATGTGTACTATAAATATTGATATCTAGTGTTGAAGTATCATTTATGGTGAAAGATTGGTGATATATAGGGGTTTAGATATTTCCGGGTTTTTTTTCCGAACCTCACTGGCATCCCCGATCACACCAACTGGGGAAACGCCCCCAGAATCGTGATTTCACACTGTAAATAACTAGTGTCATCATACGCTTCGTTCTGTTGTTAGCGTCGCCATGGTAGCGAGTAGTCTGACTATAGATAAGTTATAACATGAGTAGAAATATTATCTCTTCTTTACATTTTATGATGTTTCAAAATTCAATATGGCTCATTCTATAGAATTGAAACCATTTTGAATATGGCAGAAAATAGTTTCGGGAACATGATTTTTTTACTTTTGTATGGTAAATATAAAACAACCTACCATGCATGTAGCTCCGACACCAGCACCAGTATCAGCACTGTATTACCCATTTTATCCCACCTTTAATTTTTAAAAAACGCCATAGGCTTAACATTGGCTGACTGTATTCAAGCGAGCGTGCAGTAAACTAACCATGGTATACAGGTTTTAAATCTATTTCATGCGGAATTATAAACCACGGTATACGGAAAATACCCTCTTTAATAAGACATCTAGTCTATTTGTTTGTATTCACAGTGATATGGGTCTATTTTTCAAAACCTGCATTTTAGGTTAAAAAGTATTTTTCTTGAATATCTCTCTTAGTAATCAATGTACAGATATAATTCCTGCAGTAATGGATGCGTCTCAAGGAATTCTGTCATTCCAATATAGGGTTTTCATACAACCGACAGGAATCTATTGGTGAAAATTGAGAAAAACCCTTATTTTCTCCTTATTTTCAAGTTTTTAAAAATATGTGAAGATGAACAAATACTTACAATATATCTAAAGGCAAAAATATCAGTAAAAATCATTCATTAAGTTAATCTTTACTATCAGGGCTATGTGAAACAGTATAAATCAAGGTGACAAAATAAAAATTTCCATGAATTTTATGTTTAGATAGGTTTTCAATTGAAAAATGTTACGTCCATGACCCCCAGGTTAAATTCTAAAAAACAAAAAGATGAAAAGAATCAATTTCATGTTTTCCACCTACAAATGCTGCAGAAATATGTCCTTTTACATTCCTTAAAGTTTGAGCTTGATTGGTCTATGATAAATGTGTCAGATTCAGAATATTGTTACCTGGACCTAAATTCCAAAAAATAGGGGTCATGGACGTAACAGTTACATAAAACATGATTATAATTACAGTTATCAATTTTTCAAGAGTAAACCTTATTTACTTCATGCTACTATATGTTGGCCTTAATCATAATAAAAACCATTGTTCTAATCTTTTTTTTTTACACCTCTGAGGATGCAAATGTGCTTTTGTTACGTCCGACACCCCGTTACGTCCGACACCCCAATATATGCTAAACAGGAAAATAATTACTAAGGGCAGGTCATACTGATTGCCAAAGGTATTGAGATGTTTACTAATTTAGTCCACTAAGGTTGAGAGGACTATTGAATTTTTTATGGAGTTCTAAGTTCCCTGTTTTATCACAAAGTGTTACGTCCATGACCCCTGCTACTAGTTCTTTATTTATGATATGAGTATGAATACTTGGTGCCTTTATTATGGATTATTGGAACATGTACCTTTTATTCAGCTTCTGTGATTTCCATAGTGAATCATTATTTGGCAGACTGAAGATGCAATCAATTTAACCACATTCCAACACCCTATGTTACGTCCGACACCCCATGTTATGTCCGACACCCCAATATATGACAGACATGAAAGATATTAATTTTAACAGGTTGTAATGTTTACCTGACCATTGTAAGACCTCTGAGAGTTTAACTATGTATGTGTATAATCATTTCTAAATGTTTTTTATAAGCTTCCCTTTGTCCCATTGTATTACAAAGTATTACATCCATGACCCCTGCACCCAAGAATTAGTTTATATTACTGGTCACAAACCATAAGTTAAATCTGGATTTCTATATGTAACATTTTCATATATGTTTTATCTTTTCAGCTCCTTTTATTTCTTGAGGTGTCTTTTGATTTAGGCCCTACATAAACCTTTTTTTAATTTGTTACTAAGGGTTACGTCCGAAACCCCTCTTTCATAAATACTGCTAGATGTAAAAGAAAAATAGCAAAAACTTGCCATATTACAAAGGAAATTTGATAAGTCATACATATATTTGACTCTGATCATTTTGTGTATATATACAGTCAACACATATATGCTTTTTGATCCATTATTATATAGAATGAAGAACAAAGAATAAAGTTTTATACTCAATAGGATTTCCTAAACATATAATTTTCAGTATTTGGCATTTCTTTCTGCTGTAGAAATAATGGCTGTATCACATAATAGTGATATTGATAGGTTTTTAAGTTCTAGCACTACAAAAAACCTTTATGTAATAGACTATGTGTGAAATAGTTAGTGTGTTACGTCCGACACCCCTGAAAGAGCCTCTATTTATGCCTGACACATACACCTATAATAGATAATTTACACATAAAAAGTTATTATTAACTATTAGGCAATGTCTAAGAATGAGAAATATCATACTGAAATCCTTATGGAAATAACAAGTGATGTGAGAGGGTAAATACAAAAGAAGTAACATTAAAACATACAAAATTGTTTGTAATTTCTGTGACTTGAACAAAATTCAAGATCTCGTGACAAAAATTCTGACAGATCAACATATATGGCTTTTGGATGTTGCAAAGAACTATATATATGCTTTCCTATTTCAAATTCTGATAAACGTTTGGCCAGTGAGTATGGGAGAATAAAATATTCCAAAAATGTCCACATTAATAGGGGTATCGGACGTAACACATAAAGCCTGGTTCTCTCCAAAGTTGTATAAAATTATAACATCTACTCAAAATTTATTGGAATAAATTATTTGTGATAGCTAGATATCTGTAGTAAATAATAATATAGGAAACTAGGACTTCTTGTTAAGTTTATATTTTAGAGTCAGTTTCTGGCCTTAGGTAGGTAAAATGCAGGTTTTGAAAAATAGACCCATATGCCTATGGTTGGATAGCTGAAAAAATAGTCCCAAATCATATTCGCTATGATATGTCAATTCCTGACTGTAATGTATTGAAGAATGTGGATTACAAATACAACAAACGATAGTTTTGTGGACAGGCGGCTCTGTAAACCACTCGAGGTTCACGCGTAGTAATGCACGAGCTTTACTGTAACTTTCCACAATACCATCAATTAGGGTCTATTACGGTGTAACCAAAAAAAGAATTTGTTATGGTAATCTTTTTTATCCATTCCAGGTATTATGTATAAATAGAACAGCTTTACCAATTTCAGTTAATAAATTATGTGTGTGTGTGTAAAACAAAGAGAATAAATTGGGCCTCATCCACACCAATAAATTATATAGTGGTTAAAACCTCCCCACACACCCCAATCCTATTCCATGACCAATATCGATGTGTTTCTCATGTTCTCTCTGAGACAGTAAATTCCACATAAAAAATATTTCCTATTATTTTCATGACCACAAATGACACCCCTGATGAATGGTACATTTAGAAAATTAGTGATGATGAGATTTGAATTGTGAATTGACAGAGAATCTGACAACTTGCCTAAACAGTCACTGTTAATTCTGGGTTTATTATCATTATTTTTTTTTTTTAAATCGGCTTGTCACAGAGGTGTTTATTGCCACGTCGTAATAATCTGAGTTTATTTCTTTGGCTGCAGCAAACCACCTGGACAGCACGAACGGCACCCCGGGCTACGAAAACTTCCAGGACGCAAAAGATGGCTCAGTGCAAAGTTCTGACTCTGAATTTTACTAGACGGCCGGCCAGTGTCCACGGCTCCTAGATGACCCGCCACCCACACCCAGCAAACTGTGATCATCCCCCAGCCCCCGACACGTCGCCTGTGTTCTCTCCGTGATGTTCTCATCCACTGAGATCTCCTTATAGAAGGCACAGGAAGCCAGTATCCAAGTCTCCCTGCACGCAGTCATGGCGCCTCCTCACGTCAGATAACTGAACTAGAGCCACCTGGCGACAAAAGGAAGAACTAACAATCATGACGCCCCCCTAGCGTCAGCTGCTTGAACTATAGCCACCTGGCGACAAGAGGAAGAACTAACAACCATGGCGCCCCCTCACGTCGGCTGCCTGAACTAAGCAGATAAAGATTTCCCTCAGAGATCGAGCCACCTGGTGACATAAGGAAGAACTAACAATCTGGAGTGCCGCGTGGAGGGGAGGGGAGGGTGTGTGGGAGTGTTGTTAGAAAACTATGTGAAGGATTAACGTTTCTGGGCGATTCACGAATGTTTGTAATATATCTATGGCGCTAAGATTAGAATCAAAACGTGGGTCCGTTTCCTTAATGCATTAGAAAAAAACGGGCAATTACTAGAGACCTATTTGAGACTGAGCGCACAGTGTGTTAGTTGCAGGTCTGTCACGGGGAAACTGGTAATGTCATAGATATGCAAGAGGCACAATTGTTTGTGGCCTTGTTAAAGCAGGCAGGCGAAGTGCCCTGCCTATTGTTTGCTCCAAGTGCCTTTATTACTCTATGTTAACTGTGTGAGAGTGTGTGATGTATGTGGAGTGTCTGTGCGTGTATTTGTATATAAACGAGGAGGGATATTCCTTTGTCTATACCTGCAGCGTACATTCTGTAGCCTCGCTAAAAAGGAGCACCTTAAGGGCTGATTCCACCAGCATGATGATTTTTGTCTCACAAGGTCGGGCTGCGTCTTGTAGCACCTTGCTGCATCTTGATGAATCAGGGTAAATCTTGTAAGATCTAGCCGTACACTTATCCCTATGTGTGTAGCCTATATTATTGCTCAAAGGGGGCTTTTCCACTGCAGCGGTTTGATTCAACCAGATATTCACACCTGATTCATTTCGACCTAGTGAGTCAACAAATCAGCCAAAATCGGGATATATCGCATGTCCTGGTGAAACCACCCCTTTATAGTGGCAGATTACATTTTGGCGGCCTACACGATATGTTTATATCACTACATTTGAAGATGACAGCACTTAATAATTTTGTTTTTAAAATTGCTTTTTTTAAGACTGAAACAAATCCGTGCAGATCCATGCTGAGGATAATCATCTGTTTAATATTTCCACTTTTTAGACTCTGACAAGAATTGACGAGAGAATTGAGATGATCAGTTATACGTTTTCTCCTAGTTCAGATCAGAAATATTTAGCATTGATTTGTTGCAATGGTGAATCCACACTGCATCATATTTGTTTGCACCGTTATTTTAATTTTGAATAATTCAAATAAGTATTATACCTTTTCAGAGATGACAATTTTCCACTTCCTCATGGAAATCCTAATTTTAATTTCCAGTTTATAACAATATTTTTCCATGTGTAAAACAAGGAGAGTATGAATTGAGCTTCATTCACACCATAGGTGGTTCAAACCTCTCAACACATCCCCAGTCCTATTCCAAGGACAACAGTGATGTGTTTTCCATGTTATCTCGGTCTCTGAGGCAGTAAATTCCACATGAAGAATATTTCCACTTTTTAATCCCTGACTCCAACTGACATCCCTGCATTTTGACCAATAGATCCTTCACTGAGATTCCTATACCACTGGTGTAAATGCTCTCTTTTTGTCTAAAAAAATCTAGACATTATGATGTTTATTTTAAAGAGCATCCAAAGTATCATTTAACCATATACAAAAAGAATGTGCATGTGGAAATATTCAGTACTGACTATAATGATATTGTATTTAGAGCAAGAGCACAACATAGGTTGATAAAAACAATGTCTTGTCTTTCCTCACCAAAAAGGTTACAAGCGAAGCGAGCAGCCTTATGAGGCACCCCTCTCATAAGATCTCACACTCTTTAAGAGGTTTTCTGTACAAGGTTCTCACTATGCTCTATGCGAGAAGAATTCTTAATGATATAGGCTTAGAGCCTTGAGAATCCACTGGCACACAGTATTCCCGCTAGGTGGCATCATTGAGATTATAGGAATCTTTGGGTTTAATTAATGTATGTCTTAAGCACGGGAGGCAGGCCAGTGGATTCTCAAGGCTCTAAGCCTAGTTCGTTAAGAATTTTCTCACATAGAGCGTAGTGAATGTACAGAATATGACTTAGAGAGTGTGAGATCTTATGAGAGTGCACCAGGGGGTTCCATGTGGAAGGATGGTAAAAAAGTGGTGGTCGCAGATTGTTCACTCACATGGCTTTTCATGTTAGAAGGTGGTGTCTCCTTTTTTTTTTTTTTTTTTTTTTTTTTATAAAATCAGCTGATGTACATTTTCCGTCCATTGGAAAGGCCTACTATGATAAAAACTCATGAACAGTGTCCCGATGTAAACCGTTGTGTATTCTGTCCTTCCGTTATACTGAAATGTCTCTGAATAAGCCTCAAAAGAACTGGTTATTTTGCACATCAGTTCACCGCCCCACCCCTTCACCTACCCACAGCCTCTCCTTGGAGTAAGTTTTACAGATTTGTCAACTGAATGGTTATAATGTTGAAAACATACACAATATTGACTGGTTTCAGATACAAGCGGCCGTATGCTCCGAGGAGATGACGCGTAGTAATATCCGAGCGCATGCGAGGATGTTGCGCAGCATCAACTTCGAGGAGCATACAACCGCTTTTATCTGAAACCAGTCTATATTGTATTTATTATCCGCCTTTTCCTGAGAAGTGGCATACCGATATTAGTTCATTTTAGTTTTGCACTATTTTTCCGTATGCGCCACCCGGAGCATACAACATATATCCGTATGCGCCGGGTATGTCCATATAAACTCCCTATGTGTTTTCTATGAACACTTTGTATTAGGTGGATAATAAATTGCCTTGTTCATTTGGTGGCCTGTCCTCATCGTAATATAAGGGTGCTGTGAATATATCATTGCCCTTGTCGCTTCACCAGTAATGCACAAAGCCATCTTAATATTCCGCTTCTCGTAGGTTATCCAAATAATACCAAAGAGTGAGAGATTGAGATGATTGTAATAAAGGATTTATCTCACCCCTGGTATTTTTCCCTATAGACTTAACATTGGGAACTCGTACTCAACACCCATGGACTATTTAGGTAAAAAAATCAATTGGGGATTATGTCACAAATGTTAGCCAATTAGTCAATGTGAGGGGTGAGCCAAATTCAGAAACCTATTTAATTTTACGGTCAGAGCTTGGTCCCATCTCATTTGAATCGCTACATAATTCACGCGGCTTCGCCTTATGAATTACTGCACTATTCGAACTGGATGGTATATGAGCTTTGACCGTAAACTTTCATCGGTTTCCTCAATAATAACTACTCAAGCCTTACAAGGTAGGCGGGGTCGGGTTGGTAACTGGAGTATCAGTTAATACCAGCTGAAGTAGGCATTCCTCGGTACTTATCCAGATGGAAATATGTACATGCTTTTGTGAGCTGTCGCGATGTTAAGTCCTTGTTTACGTGTAAAAGTGTCCCCTGGGACGTTAAACCACAAAGCAAACGAAATATATACAGTGAAAAAAATCCTTCTTCAAATTGTCGGGCTCCCCTTCCCAATGGGGGTGTGTGGAGGCCATTTATTTTTAGAATTTTTTTTTTTAAGAAACCAATTTTTTCTCTAGAAATATGTACAGTTTGGGAGGCTTGAGGTTCGTTTTCACATTGAAGCAGAACATTGATCCATGTTAATCTGTAATTAACAAACCTCTGTTGATGTACTTAGTTTCACAAACTATTCCCAGTAAACGTTGGTCCTTACAACTAAAATCCTGTAGATACCAAAACGAAGCACGACATCACCAACACTTGAAAAGTCTGTGTGTTACAGTGGATTCAATTGTCACGAAAGTCATGTGTATACTTAATATGTTCATGTGCACTCACTCTCCAAACCCGATGGCCCTTCACGATGAGAAACTGTGCTTGGAGTTTACTGATCTCGGGTTGTGTCATCTACTCCAGCCCAAAATTCTTTGTGGCACGTATTTGTGCCAGAACCTAAACATTCCCTTAACCACGCAGCGGCTGCAGCAGTCACAACCCCCTTGCTGCTCTTTGTTATGGTTACAATCATCCTTCATTGTTGAACATGTTGTGTACAAATCGCTTATGGAGGATAGAACACCTTTTTGTTTGTGGTGATGCAATGCGGGGGGGCTCGTTTTGCAGTAACTGAATTGTTGTTGTTATGATAATTGCTACTATCAAGTGTCACAGTTCAAGTCACACTGTAGAGATGTTGGAGTCACAGTTAGTGTTATTATCTCACCCCTGGTACTTTATTTCAAATAGACATTGGTAACTCGTACTCAACGCCCATGGAGTATTGTAGACAGATACTCAATGGGGGATGATGTCGCAAATTTTAGCCAATTACTCAGTGATAGGGGTGAGATAAAATCTGAACCGCACTCGAGCCATAGCCACTGAAATTATGCCATTTATTTTGGTTTGCTACATAATCTCACTCGGCTTTGCCTTGTGAGATTACTACGCAACCAAAAACTCATGGCATATTTACATAGAACTGCATCAAGAATCGTATAAATAGACAATACTCCACGAGTTTGGCTGGGCCGCAATCGTCATCGAGGCGAAGCCGAGTGACGATTATGGCCCAGCCAAACTCGTGGAGTATTGTCTATTTTACGATTCGAGTGCGGCTCTGGATTTATCTTACCCCTTTCTATTGTTTAAATAACATCAGAACTATAGAATAATCAGAATATACTTAGCAAATCCACTTTGCCACGGCCGTGGCGTAGTGTTGTCACTTTACCAGGGTGATCGTTTTCTAATGTTATTCCTATGGCTAAACTTGTACCAGGGGTGAGATAATGTCAGTGGCTATGGATCTCGATGCAGTTCCTGATTAATTCCCCGAGTAGAGTGAGGGGAGTGTACTGTCATGGTTCAGTTCCTGTCTGCGAACAAGCAGGCACTTTGTTTAAGCGTACCTGACTCTTTATTTATACCCATTCAGCTTTTATACATGATTGTTAATAACACTGAGATTACACTGAGCAGTCATCTCAGGTCTTGGCTACTATATCCCAAAGGTTGTATACATATATGTATGAAGAGTAAATACTGTATATATTAACATGACTCTGTTTTAGCAGCAGATTTTAATCACATTTAAAGGAGCAATAAATGTATAGAGATCAAGCTTTAAATAATTTGAAGAGATGACCTGAAAATTGCCAATTATTTCTTCAGTTCGGTTGTGTTTTCCCATAGACCACATTAGTCTTGACGTCATTATCGGGATTTACCTGCTGTTGCGTGGCATTTTGGTGCCAAACATTCAAAACTCCACGAAGCACCGCATAAAGGATGTATTGAAGCAAGACCATTGCTGTTTTATGATGAATGTTTTTAGTGGTAAACCAGCAAAAATAAAGAAAGTGCAAAATGAATTTAACAGGAAATGTGTTTTGGAACCAAGCTATGACTGGAAAATGATATCTTCGCTGGCAAGACTACAGCCAGACCCATATTTGGTTTCATAAGAACCTTGCAGTTCAGTCGCAATAACTTTATCAAGTTGTTCTTTTAATATTTGAAAGTGTGACATCGCTAATGAATGCAGTCAGTAGAAGGGTATTATGTTGATATGCCTGTTTCAATACCATAGTACACTTGAATGTTGTGCAGAACTAAAGAATTTGAGTTGTTTGTGTTTGCCGATCCCTACACTTAAGTGCTGATTCCACCAACACAGAAGATGTAGCGAGATTAGTCCCGATTTGGTTGTCTTGCTAAATCTTGCTAGGTTTGAATAATTACGTGCCTAATTGTGATATTTCTTGAGGTGTCACGGTGGTGGAGCACCACAACGTATACCCGACACCGCACGGCTACGTTTTGTGACATAGGAGATACGATATATCCCGACACTGTAAGATGTAACAAGATACAACAAGACATACCACGACAAATGCATCCTGTTGGTGGAATCAGCCCTTTATAATTAGTAGAAACCAAACGAGGTCTAACTCGAGTTCGGTTTCGTATTTATCCTACCCCGTCTATGCTTTTGTATTTCTAAAAGATAAATATTGAGTCAACGACCAACAGAACTCTTTTCATGATAGCTGACATGCTGCTCTCTGATTGGTCAATATTGTTATTACTCTAGTGGCATAAAAAACACTTTATGTCACTGCATGCCACATAAGATTTCCCTATGTTAAGTCTATGGCAGTTTTTTATTAGGGGTAGGATAAAGGGATATCCCAATGTTTGGCACCAGGGAGCAGGGGATTCCTCCCCTGGACAGGTAGAAGACCGTCACACTAATGTGGTCTATGGGCTTTATACCAGGCAAGCATTGAGGTAAGTTTGCTGAGGGTTTACATCGCATCTACATCTTTATCCTACCCCTAATAAAAAACTCCATAGGCTTAACATTGGGTCACTGTATTTGGTCTGGAGTTCAGAAAAGTGAAAAATATCGCTCTAGTGGGATACACTTGACAAATGATGTAATTTGTTAATGTAGAAGTGATTTAAACGGGCGGGATAGGATAAATTCTAAACCAAACTTGAGTTAGTCGTGTTATTGTTCATTGCACTCCGGCAAGATCGCATAATTGACTGCTCTCGGCTTCGCCTCGTGCAGTAATATGCGATCTTGCCGTCGTGCGATAAACAACAACACGACTAACTCTTGTTTGGTTTCTCCATATTACAGTCTCCTTATGAGCTTTAGAATTGGTGCAACTGACATCTAGCCGAGTAAGGCATTCCACCGCACATTTTGCCGGGACAAGGTATACAGGACTTCTTCTCGTAGAAGGAGTTGGGTGACTGTATCCTCAACCATTTTGTACATTTTGCTGGCATTATTCAATAATGTCCATGAATTGCCATCCGTTGTACATACGTTTAGAAGGTTTATCGTACTCTATGTGGAGCTCATGTTTTTAGTCCATGGGAGCCTGTGCAGTGGGGAAATGATCATATTCAGTTGTAGTAGGCCTCTCGATACTCATTTAGTCTGATGGTGGTTCCAAAACTTGCTGAAAAATAGGCAACATTCACAATGGGAGGATTCTCCTGTTTCCACTAAGGGACCGTTCATTATTTACAGCAGGGGAGGGGGGGGGGGGGGGTGAGCTATTGGGGAGGGGGGAAGGATGGTTCACATGAGGGTATTTTCCTTAGGGGGGATTTTATTTGGAGGTATTCCTGAGGGGGGAGGGGCACTTCATTTTGGAAGATTCGCTGAGCAAAATCCACACCCTCCCTGCCATAAATACTAAATGCTCCCTAATTTCCTTATGTGTCTCGCTCAGCTCGAGTGGGAACTAGAGAAGAATATACCTCGTCACAAGATATACTACAAACTAGAAAAATGTTACGGTCCTGGGGCCCATTTAGTAATCTAGCATCGTACATGCAGACTCTTTTCTTTATCTCACCCCAGATATTTTTTCTCCATAGACTTAACATTGGGAACTCGTATCTAACACCCATTAGATATTTAGGAAAAATATCCAATGGGGGATAATGTCACAAATGTTAGCCCATTAGTCAATATTAAGGGTAAGATAAATTCAGAAACCCATTCAAGTTTAGGGTCAGAGCTCGATCCCATCTCATTTGAATCACATAGCAATTCACGCGGCTTCGCCTTGTGAATTACTACGTGATTCAAACTCGATGGGATACGAGCTCAGACCCTAAACTTTCATTGGTTTCCTCTATAGTATGCCATAGAGATCCAGGGACGATGCAGGTAAACTTTATTCAACATTTATGGATGACCTTATAAATGTCTAACACTGTCTCAGCAAACCTACTTAAATATTATTAAACCATACCCCTTGTACGAGGTACAGAAAAGGGTCTTCATGTATGAGGCTAGATTATTAAACAGGCCCCTGGGGAACGTTGAATAACTGAGAATCGTAAATGAAGACCCTTTTCAGGGACGATGTGGGTCAACTTTATTCTACACTTATGGACGACCTTATGGACGGCAGAGAAAGAAGTGAAAAATTATTAAATGATAACCCTTGTTACCTACCATATCTAAAAAACTATGATTCTGGTCAGATCCGCTTGGAGATTCTCCCGCTCATAGCGACAGAGTGAACCAGACCTAGGCTTGGAGACTTAAGACTCACAAGAATGAGAATCTTATTGAGGTAAAAACTCGAACCTGCTATTGTTTTTTGAGGTCTACACTTAGATGTGCTTCTTCTCTTATGATACATTTCTAGCCATTTTGAAAACATAATTTAGAACTGTAGTTTTCTGATCCATTTACTCAGTGTCCGAGACCACAGCCTTTTGCTGGTTCTAGGTGTGTGCCTTTATAAACACCGATGATCAGCTTATATACCTGTGTCATATGAAATGATAGCCCTGTCCCGTATTTCATTTGGGCAGGAAAGCAGTCTAATCTACCACTCATGTTGAATCGAAAGGCGTGACTATAGGCTCTAACGACAAAGTCGCTAGTACAGATACAGAAAATGGTCTTCATGTACGATCCTAGATTATTCAACGGGCCCCAGATTGTTAAAAGTGGTTACAATACTGAGCGTTTCTCTATTTTTCATCCCCTTCCAATACCTTTAGTTTATTCGTAACCCTTTAGTAACGATACTCCTTTATGTTCCACACAATATTTGATTTGTAATTTCTATTGTAAGATAAAATTCCTTTTGTTTTTACAAAGATTAACTGGAAACAGGAAACACTATTTTGTGCTACATAATTAAGCTAATTCAATTTTAGGGGAGTTTCCCCTAAAATAGTGGCATGTATGCCTTGAGCAGTACAATACTCAATATTTGGATTGATTTGGGAATGTCCCCATGTCCACACCAAATCTCTTTTCTATTGCCATGTAATTCACGGGGCTTCGCCTTATGAATTACTATGCGATTCAAATTCGATGGGATACTATAGAGGAAACCTATGAGAGTTTAGGGTCTGAGCTCATATCCCATCGAGTTTGAATCACATAGCAATTCACAAGGCGAAGCCGCGTGAATTACGTAGTGATTCAAACGAGATGGGATCGAGCTATGACCCTAAACTTGAATGGGTTTCTGAATTTATCTCACCATTCACATTGACTAATGGGCTATCATTTTTGACAAAATCCCCCATTGGATATTTTTCCTAAATATCTAATGGGCGTCAGATACGAGTTCCCAATGTTAAGTCTATGGAGAAAAAATATCAGGGGTGAGATAAAAGCTCAGACCCTAGACTTTCATAGATTTCCTCTGTAGTACATAGCATTGGCAATTTTTTAATTTAATCCATAATACTAATGATTTAATAAAATCATTCCTGCATATATCACAGAATTCTTAAATTTGAAAGTAGCATGTGAGCAGTCTCCATATTAATAAGTTTTTGAGCGACCTATATAAATTCTACAAGCATGACCTTGATGTTACTGCGGTCTCTGTGTGTAAAGGACTGGATAAGGATAATCTTAGATGGTTTAGCTGGTTTTGTAACACATTTGAAAATGTGGAAGGATGTTACCTTCTGATAGGGAGACAAAGTGAACCTGCTGAAACCACAGATACTCATTTACAAAACACCATTTCCAGATATAGGCGCTCAGTACTTTGACTATGTAGGTTCGGGATTATATGTGCCATTCTCCAATCTTTTAGATCCATATTTTTGATAAACTTAACAACTGTCATCAAACCCCCATAGGTTTAACACTTAGCCTCGTTCTTACTGGCCACCGGAAATGGTGTTTAGTAAACAGTTATATGTGGTTTCAGCTGGTTCACTTTGGCTCCCTATGTTGATGAATGGATATGATTTGGTGGATAACGGTTCGTCCAGTTATCTGGTTCTTGTGGTTCATTATTTCTGGTATTTCGATATTACCAACTGCTTTAAGTCCTCATTACGCATCTCTATTTTCTGAAATGGGGACCTGTTTTATTTTCTACACCAACGAGAGTATTTATAAGGTCCAACGAGAGCTCGTACGGGGGTTCTGCAGGGGTCCGTTTAATAATCTAGGATCATACATGTAGACCATTTTCTGCATGTCATAGAGGAAGATGTTTGTCAACTTTATTCAACACTTATGGACGTCTTTATGGACGGCTAATACTGTATTAGCAAACGAAATTAAATATTGTTAAATGATGATCTTTGTTCGAGGTACAGAAAAGTGATCCTAGATTGTTCAACGGGCCAAGGTTTGGTTTGATAATTTAAAGTATCGTAGGGAGGGACAGTTGTAGCCGACGATCAACGAGGTCCCGTTCATTTGGGTTTTATAATTTATCGTGGTGGTACCCGACATCGTCCATAGTCTCTTTTACCTGTCCTTGGGTATTGTGGGTGAATACAGTTTTGAAGAACAGCCTTATTCGTCAGTTTAAAGCAGGATAGAAATGTTTGCTATGGACTCCAATACAAATTGGACGAGATGAAAATAGCTTGGTCTGTACACCACTGAGTTTGACCGCAGAGTAATTCACAAAGCGAAGCTGAGTGAATTACTCTGTTGTCAAACAAGGTGAAGTGCGGACCAAGTTATTTTCATCGAGTGGGTTTCTGATTTTATCTCACCCCATATAACATCATTTATTGATAAAATGAATGACCCAATTAGCCATTGAGTATTGGGTATACAAACTTCACGGCCATGGAGTGTGTTCCTAATGTTAAGCCTATGGAGAAAAATACCGGGGTGAGATAATGAAAGGTACCATCTTCTCATTTTTGGAAAGTGAATGACTCCTGTCACTTTACTCTAGATTACATTTCCATTTCTTTCCTAATCATGTCTTTCATCTCTGTCCTAAAATAGGGTGTTGAAATAGGATAGTGAGAATGGTCTTTACACATATACTTAAATTTTGCAAAGAGAGACAGTTTCGGGTTTAGAGGTGGAGTTGTGTACTAATTGGGCCATTGTTAAGTAGAATTTCCCATCAGCTTCATCTAGGTATTTTAGAAAAACTTCACTGTTTTGTTTTAGAAATGCATTTTGATGTTGTCAAAATTCTGTTGTGAATGAGTCTTCAGGGAAAGTCTTGAGATCTTTTTGTACCTGAATAACTGGCTTTGGGCCATTTGGAAATATTTGTACTCACTTGGAGTTTCACTTCGAATACAGCTTACAACATTAGACAACTAGCCTTTTTCAGGTTTCTTGGGAGAATTAGAAAGCAAGTGCTGTTTGAGTGTATAATTTGATACAGCACAAGCAATACTATTAGCTAATAGGAATCGAAAAGTAGAGCACAACTTTGACATCACTTCATGGTCTACCCTATCTTATGAGGCATTCAACGAGACATCTATCGAGAAGGGAAAAATAGTTTACTCAGGCTAGACACATTAAGTTTCCAATCTAATGGCAAACAAGGGGAGGGAAAAGGTTTGTTATACACAACTGAGGAATCCATAAATATATTTGCTGTTCAGATATTTGTGAAATACATGTTAACAGTTATTAAAACCTTTGATTTGAAATGTGTTTGTGTTGTTGCTATCCATACTTATTTGTATTCTGCTAATGTTGCATGTGGGTATATAAATGACTACTCAATAATAATGTCAGGCCTAACCATTTTGGTTTTCTCATTTGAATATGACTAAATTAAAGAAGAATGCTGGTAGGTATTGCAGTGCCTCGTGTGTCTACACTCAGAACTAAATTTGGTACTGATCCTGCCACCTAGTTTCATGAAAAAATATTGTAGTTACCATAGACCCCAATTGTTAAGCACTTACCTTCTTCAGATGGCCTTCCCATAGAAGTTAGCACTGTAACATAACTTTTCTCTTTACATTTTCTATTTGCTGATATATAAAACTTATATTATCCAGAATTATTTGCAAAAATCAATAGAATTTAGTACAGATCCAACTACCAGAATCTGTCTTTAACATTTGGTGTCTATGGGAAACTGCAATATTTTCATTTCGTGGCTAGATGACACGATCTTTAAATAATTCTGAATTCTGGGAACATATACAAATGAGAAATGCTATATAATGATGAGACTGGAGTTTGAGAACAATAAAGATTTATTACTAGTAAGGCATGCGCAGTGCAGTATGAGAACGTACACATTTCATTAACATATGATTACATAAATGCTGCATGTGTAGCAGGGTATGAGAACATACTTGTATGATTAACATATGATTACATATAGTCCCTGGGCCAAGACCCCAAATTTTCATTTCCGCTGCCCCCCCCCCCCTGGAAACATTTGTTTTATTATTTTATCTTGTAGATCCATCCTTCTAGTTCACATTTCCACTTGTCGCTCTGGCAAGTGGTCGGATTACCATCACAACAGCTGTTGAAGAGACCTCCCATCAAAATGCACGAATGCCTATAATTCTGAGTGCTGAAAACCATTACTTGGTTCTGTGTTCTTTTAAGTATTACAATGACTCATTAGATTAAACTTTGGTATTGGACTCCATAGTCTGGTCCTTTTTACAGCAAACAGAATCAAAATATGTCTTCTCAATGGCTACAGCAGCCTTTTTCATGTATGTATTAATAATGTCCCCTTTACACATCTCCAATTTTCCACATATTTTTTTCCTAAATAATTAAAAGACTATATAATCTTTTCATATGCATTTTTTTGCTATCTGACCATATTGTAGTATCCCTTAGGAACATTTTGAGGTATTTTAAGGGTTTTTAGATATCAGGTTCCAGGTGTATCACCGATTTTGCTACCCCTGTCAAGTTGATTGACATATCTGAGAGTCGGTACTGAAGACATATGGGTCGGATTTTCAAAACCTGCTAAATTGGCCAAAATAGGCTTATTTAAGACTGATGCTGTATAAATGTATCTTATCAATGTAAAAATGACAGTTTTTGGTGCATCTTTTGATAGTCTTTCATTCCAACATAGGGTTTTGTATAGCTCAGAGGTATTTTTCCTTCCGAAAATCAGCAAAAACTAGTGTTTTTCATGATTTCCAATTTTTTTCAAAATCTAAGAGGCACAATGTTGGGCCAATTGTTTCTATTAACTTGTTTAAAGGATATGTCATGAGAAGTGTAGACATTATATTTTTGAAAATTAGTTAAAGTTTGAAAAAATATTAGAATTGTCAAAACTATCCAGGACCTTCAAATTTTCCAACATAAAGACCCATACAGCATGTTGTCTGACTTCTCAATTTTCAGAGGACAAAACTAATGAAATATGTAGCGAGAAATTGATTTTTCTTTATTGTAAAATGTTGACCAAAGTCTTGACTGTTATACCTGAAAGTTTCAACATAATCTGATTATCTATTTGGATATTTAAAGCATTCTGATTCCATGATGATAATTTTCCAAAAATTGGGGTGTTGGACAACACGCCTGTTAAAAGATGTCTAGAAGAAATAATTATCATAATAGGATAACAAATATCCCTGTATATGTTAAGTATCCCTATCACTTATAAATACCCAGGTTGGTTTTTTTCTAAATGAAAATATATACATTTTGTGATTCAAAAACTGAAAACGTGTTGTCCGACACCCCGGGGTGTCGGACAACACGCTCTGATATAAGTCATGATTTTGTGGTTGTTTCTTATCAGTAATTGAGTTGTTTGCTTTGAAAAACATAGCTTTTTATCATTTCAATAAGAATATAAAGGATTATTGTTACTGATATCATCTTATTCATTGTTCTAAGTAGTTTTAAAAACGTGTTGTCCAACACCCCGCGTGTTGTCAGACACCCCTGCCTGGCCCAAACCCAAATGTGGCTCAGAGCTTTTGTTTAAAATCTAATATTTGATAAAGGTGTTTAGGGTCAAATATAACATATGTCATCATTTGATAATAGTTTTTCTATATTCTTAAGCTCTTAAAATGTTTCTTGAAATTTCAAATATGTTAGGGGGGTGTAGAACATGCAGTATTATACACAATTTCAAAAGGCTCTCAAATCTAAACTATTTGTCTGATTTTGTTGGAATAAAGTTTTTTTGGAAGGTACTTGGTCGGTAACTGATATAGGATATAAAAAGCAGTACTATTCTAAAATTAATTTTTGGGTGTTTGATCCCAGGCCGAGAGCGCAATTGAGCAGGTTTTGAAAATCCGACCCATATGGTGTCTAAAGGCTATATGACCATCTTTCTATCACTACCTCCACTGTCATTTGACATTTTCGACACCCAGTTCCAATGACAGAGTGCCTGAAGGCTATTAAATCTTTTCATATGCAGTTTTTTGCTATCTGGCCATGTTGTGGCATCCTTTAGGAACCTTTTGAGCTATTTTTAGTGTTTTGTGATATCAGGTTCCAAGTATATTACCAATTTTGCTACCCCTGCCACTCATGTTGTTTGACATATCTGAGAGTCAGTACTGAAGACATATAGTGGCTAAAGGCTATATGACCTTTATATATGGAGTTGCTTGCTATGTTGCCATGTTCTGGTAGCCCTTAGACACATTTTAAGCTATTGTTTTGGGTTCTGGTAACGGTTTTGCTGCCGCTTTGATTTGAAGTGCCGCTCGCTGTTGCCGGCCTCTCGCTTTGAAAATGTGACGTGCCACTGGCGAGACTTCACTCGACTTTTGAAACAGCTCCCTAGTCTACTGTACAGGACCCATGAGGGTGCTCTCGACACAAACAACTCAGAATGTGATTGTCAGAGTGTCCTTCCCCCATGTGAACAAGTTAGGAACTAGAGCTGAGTGATAGTGGGTGTACATATGCTATTCAAAGCATGGCAGCCAAAGTGTGAAAATCACGGAGGGATAAAAGAGTAATAAACCAAGATGGTGATTGTTTTAATTCAGTCCTTTTGTTCACCAATAATTGTGGACAATTTTGATGATTACCTTATGGAGGTATTGTGCATTATTTCTCTTTACATCAGTTACTTTCCACAAAGTGAGTTAACCAATTCTTGATGCCTTAAGGCATCACCATGCCAAAATGGGTGATCATGCCTTGAGGCATCATTTTGTAAGATTTATAAAATCATCGATTTTTGTAACAAAATAAGGAATAATTTATCAATATATATGGGAAACGTCCTAAGCAAGTAAATGGTACTATGGAAAAAATAAATGATATTAAGTATCATGTGTTATATCAAATGATAAGGATATCAAATTATCATAATCAGCCTTTGGAGTCCCATCCTTAGCGATATATATGACTGCTGCTGTTGCCCACCTCCGATGTTTTAACATGGTTACAGACATCTATCTATGTACCATTACCCCATCCCTTGATTAAAGAAGAGGAGGCCGGAGTTGGGCAAATAGAATTTTTATTGAACTTTGCGATCTGAGACTGCAGACTAAAGAGAGGAGAGAGTGTGAGGCTGGAGCAGAGACTGAGAGAACTGTTTGAGAGATCCCAGCAGCAACTTATTGTCTGGAACATACTCCTCATAGAATATGATGTCCATGCAGCATGACTGTTGTCTTGACACTCCATTCTCATTTCATGCCTCGTTGATTCACGCAGATTTGTAAGTACCACCCTCATTTCATACTGTGTAACACCACATGCATACCTCGACACCATCCGTTTGTGTGAAGATTAGGCCCGGCGTCCACCTACTACGATATGGCTCCGATATGGTCTACGATGCACCTCCCGATAAAAAGTCATAATTGCGTCGGAAGGTCACTTAAGATCGGGGCAGTTCACCACGTTTCTGCGATTAGACACCGATAAAAACCCAATACAATGCATTGTAGATTGGCATGTCTAGAAATATGTCTACGATTTTGCACCTTCCCGATATGTCTACGATATTTGGTTTTTGTATCGGTGCCATATCGGGAGGTCTAAATTTCTATCGTAGTAGGTGGACGCCAGGCCTTAGACTCAGCCTAACTAGATTTGATTGTAATCGTTTCATCAGTTCAGGAATCGTCATGTCATCGTTCGTCGTGTCTGATTGTGAATGAAGTTGGATTTGATCCACTACCATGAACGTTTCCTATGTTAGTTTTACAAAACTCAAATCCTAGGAGATATGACCATGATAGAATCCCGAAATAAACCTCTCATGAAACATGGCTGCCAAAATTTGTTCAAAGTCGTTACTTTTCAATGTTAGCATAGCAGGTTGATTTTGGGACCTCTTTTAGATGTTTTAACATATCTTGGATCTCGTGGAACGAGCTTGGCAACGAATGTCGAACACCAGCCAAAAGATATACAAAGTCACAAGGAGTGATATTAATTTCGCTGCAAATCCCTTTCCAGTTTTCTGTTAAAGTTCAATCTTACTCCCTTACTGGTGGAGAAATAAATCCGAAAATGGTTGATGGTATTGAAAGGAACATTGAGCCTGTCTCTCACATTCAGGATAGGTTCTGTACGTTTTTGGATATGGAGAATGCTATTCAGTCCTGTGAGGACAGATGGTTTAACATTTTGGTGATGGGTTTAAAGGTTAAAGCATGGTATCGGACGAAACTATGGCCGGTTTTAAGACTGCTGATGTTACTTACAACGAACGACTTTTCACTTCACAGGTGATATAGTAGAGGAGCAGATCTGAAAATTTAGGATTTTTCTTGCCGGCTCGCCACAATGGTTATCAGAGTTGATTTTGATTCTAGAGACTCTCTACTTTTTAGTGTGGGTGCTCTGGCGTTGCAGACCTTTCAGCATCACTATTCTATCTGAGGTCAAAGGTCAAGGTCACTAAAATTACAGAGATCTCAATTTTTAAGACATATGTGGTCCCTACTCTGACCCTTTATGAGGTAGAAGGTTCATATTGAATAAGCATATAAACCCCATCAAAGTCTTTAAGTATGCAAATGTAAATGACCCTGAGTCAAGGTCAAGGTCACTGAATTCAAGGTCAAACATCAATTTTTTGCCTATTTTTTGCATATGGGTATGTTTCAGTTGCCATGGCAACCATACATATCAGAAACTTGATAAAGAAACAATTCAGTATTATTCCCTGAACCAATAGCTTCAATTTGGTATGCTATTCACCCATATAGACCATACAAAACACATACCTAATCCACTTAAGAAAGAATTGGATGCTCACCTATTAATGAAAACTGTATAGAAATCCTTAGCGAAACAGGAAAAGTCACATTCAACTTCTAAACTAGATTGTGAATATTTCATTAGCTATTACAAGTATGGGTTTCATATTGGACATGATGAAGGCTGCATAGCTAAAGTTCCAAAACCTACCTAGATAATGACCATGACCCAATGTCAAGGTCATATTTCCAAGGTCAACCATAACATTTTGGATATTTGGTGACAAATCTGACAATACTACCATGGTTAACCATCTATTGCAGTAATTGGATTCAGCATAGACATTGATATCCATGAGAATTCTTTAAGAGTGTGCCATATGATGACCTTGTACTAATGTCAAGGTCATATTCTCAAGGTCACCCCAACAGGTTTTGACATTTTTCATGAAATTTGGGAATTTTACCATGAATGACATTGTATTATAGTACATGGGTTGTGCATATTCATTGCTTTCTGTGAGAACCTTTAAAGGGGGTGTCATGTGTTGACCTTGATTCAATGTCAAGGTCATATTTGCAAGGTTAATCATAAAGGTTCTGACATATTTTCATGAAATTTGAGAGTTCTACCATGGAAAACCTGTTATCAAAGCAGTTTGGTTGTGCATGGCCATTGCTACTCATTCCAACATTTTGCAAGAGTGCCTTGAGCTGACCTTTAGCTATTTCCAAGGCCTTTATCCAATGTCAATCTCTAAAACTCACTTTGCATGCTAGAAATATTGATACCAAAAGATTGTGTGTTCTTTTGGCCACCTTTTACCCAATGTCAAGTTTCTACATTGTACATTGAAGATATATTTATTTGTGTTGACTTAGATGAATTATTTATGATAATATAAAGAGAATGCATAAGTGCTTTGGAAACAATTACACAGACAGATCATATCAGCATGAAATGAAATATGAAATTATAGATACCCTCTACTTGTAAGATTTCTTTAATATCCAGCAAGAATATTAGCATTTTCAAATTGATGTTTTCATTAATGATAGATGCAAACAGTAAAACACTGTTTCAGGGAACACCCAGCTTAACCCATTCACACCAGGTGATGCCTTGAGGCATCAACCAGAGCTGGCCTGGTGATGCCTAAAGGCATCATCCAGGGATGGCTGGGTGATGCCTTGGGGCATCATTTACAAAATATTCGTTTTTTTAATTAAAATTGGAAATAATGGTTCAATACACATGAAACTTTCACAGAATGTAAATATAACGTCATATTTGATATTTCAGCTGACATAGAACATAGTATTTAGCATTACATGTGATGTGATGCAAAAATCAAAATGTTTACAATTGGCCTATATAGCCAGCTTCTAGCGGTATTCACTGGCACTAGTACCTGGCTCCATGACTGTATCTCGGCAGTGGGTACTTGGCTCGATAGGGTTAGAGGGCAACCCCGCTTAAGGGGACAGTTATTTTGGTGTGTATGTGAGGCAGGTAGACAGCTGTCTCGATAAACAAGCTCCTGTAGGCTTCAGGAAGGCGTCTTTGGGGTGTTTGTTTGGTTATAGCAGTGTCTGTATGACATAATATCACCTGAATAAAGGTTTTATATACTACATAGCCTAACCATCGACAGACTAAAAACCCCAGTTAAGTGGACACCCAGCTTCAGGGGACACCCCAGTTAAGGGGACTTTGTCCAGAACAGAGTGTGACCCTTAAGTGGGGTTTCACTGTAAATCTATTGAATATCAAAATTTATTAACTAATACGTGTATTAGATCATGGCTTAAGGATTTTGATGCTTGCTATTCCACTGAGTCCGATGAGGAGAAGAAGCGGTACGGCTCGTTACATATGACATACTCGATGATAAATTATGGTTTTTATTATATACCCATGACGTATATATCGAAAATACGCACCGTTTCGCCGTATAACGTATAAATATTATACTGCACCGGGTTCGGTATAGCAGTGTAATGAACACGTTGAACGCACGTTGCTATGTATACTGAACACGTTGACGCACGTTGCTATGTTTACTGAACACGTTGACGCACGTTGCTATGTGAATTGAACATGTTGACGCACGTTGCTATGTGAATTGAACACGTTGTTCATAATTAAACAGTACACTCTTATACCCGTATAAGAGTGTACTGACGACGTTGCATTTCGGTGGATTTACGAATTCGATATAATTTTTGACGATTATGGTACATCCAAACGAGTGGAGTATTGTGTATTTTATGATTCGAGTGTGGTTCTGGATTTATCTCACCCCTTTCTCTGCCATTAGATAGCATCACAACATCAAAATAGTTAAAATATACTTAGCAAATCCATATGACGTCGTCACTCGGCTTCGCCTCGATGACGACAGCGGCACATCCAAACTCGTGGAGTATTGTGTATTTATACGATTCTCGATGTAGTTCTATATAAGTACTTATAGAGAACATCGGGGCGTTCTATATTCTCACATTCACTACACCACGGCCGTGGCGTAGTATAGTTACTTTACTGGGGTGATCGTTGAGTATTTTTTTCTAATGGTATTTCTATGGCTAAGCTTGTACCAGGGGTGAGATAAAGAACTCGGCGTAAACGCCTCGGTCCGTACAAACCATAAATTAGCATCTCTTTCTGTGACTTGTACAAACATGGTTGGACGTTATATATTTACTACTAGCGACTTCGTCGATTCATACCCCCCACCCCCTTCCCGTTTGAGATTCTGTGATCGACCTGTCCCACTTATGCTCTGGCCCTGGCGACAATGGGATGTACTAAAGCCGTTGTTCCCTCTGGTGGGTGAACGAGAAACCACAGTAAACTCGTGGTTATTATTTCATGTGACACAGGTATTTTGCCGGCAACCAGCGCAATTATTCTCGTGGCTGATAACGGGGCAAGGCAATTGGAAAACTACAGTTCTAAATTATGATTTCTGTACGAATATAAACAAATCCTAAGGATGGAAGTACATCTGTGTAGAGAAACACAAAAAATAGTAGCAGGTTTCAGTTAGATACTACACGAGAATCTCACTCTCATGGCCCTTCAGTCTCCACGCCCAGGTTTGGTTCACTATGTCTCTATGTATGGGAGCAGCTTCAAGCGGATTCGACGGAATTCTACCGTTTTAAATATAGTAGGTAATAAACCCGAAATTTAAAAAAAAATCAATTTCATTTTTCTTCACAACAAAAAATGTAATAAATGTGTATGGGTAGGTAGTCCGTATTTTGGTGTATGGCCCGCTGGTCCGTACAGTATTTTTACGTCATATGCCAAAACGGTGCGTATATATACAATATATACAGCATGGGTATATAGTAAGGTTCGTTACATATGACTGGCAATGTTAAGACGTTCTACAACATTTTGTGTAGGAAAACCACGCATAGGTGGGCGTCTCTCAAGTAATCTTTAATAAGGCAGTTTATCACGGTATGGGCGCATGATAGACACTAATTGGAAAGTTCATCAGGCCAAAGGAGACGTTGTAAAGTTTCATGCGTAGAGCTGAGGAGAGGATAGGATGTGGCTAATAGTCTGATAGATGAAGAGGCTTTGGCAATTTGCTGAATGAAGATATATAGCCTAACTAGCGACTTCGTCGATTCATATTTGACTTTATACTGTAGTACGTCCCGTTTTCGCCAGGGAAACCATCAATAGCCCTGACCCTAGCGACAACGGGACGTACTACACAGTGGTAATCATTTCGTATGACACAGGTTTTTGAGCTGATCATCGGCGATCAGAACTGTATGAATTGAAACCAGCGAAAGTGGTTTCTCACGAGAAAAGTAGATCAGAAAACTACAATACTAAACTTTAATATCGGCATGGCTTGAAATGAATCATAAGAGAAAACGTATGTCTGTGTATAGAAATTCAAAAAAGAGTAGCTGCTTACAGTTTAGAACTGCACGAGAATCTCACTATTGTGGCCCTTCAGTCTCCAACCCTATGTCTGGTTCACTCTGTCTCTATGTGCGCGAAGATCTCCAAGCGGATAGTACCGAAAATTACACGTTTTATATGTGGTAGGTAAATATGACATTATAAATAATTGTAAATTATAAATAATTTTATTTCTGGGACTGCCACCCTTCGCGTTTCCCCCTTTTATAAAACACTCCCCTCCCAACATCGCCTGTTCTCACATACAAGATCTCGTTACAGACCACTGTGCGAGATTTTACACGTGACCTCTGACATCACGCATCAGGGGCCCGTTTCAATAGAATGTGTCACTAAGCCACTTAGTGACACGACTAGTGACAGAAATAGTGACAGGAATAGTGACAAAATTTAATTCTCGTTTCAATAGGCATGTCACTATTGGGGTGGTGTGTCTGTTCACTGTTGGCGACATAGTGACATTGCTGCCTGGACCTTACAATGGATGGTGTTAGTGCTATCAGGAACAAGTGGTGTCAAAGTGAAGGTCACTGGATAAATTAGCGACTGTGCTTGAGTAATTCTACACTGAACACCAGAGCAATATTTTCTATGATAAAATTCAAGTGCGAATAACGTTGGATTGCATGGGCCGATATCCTTCATATTTGGCATGTTTATAAGTTGTATGTGTCCCTAACTGGGGTTAAAGTTTCATAGCTTAATTCATACGGGAACAAAAGTTACACGTTTGTGACATCAAAAACGAGAGGGTTTCCCCTCTCGCTATTATAGACACTTTTGTGACCCTTTTAGTGACCGGACAGCCACTTCTGAAATGGTACAAGCCACTATTTGTGCCTGTCTCTAACTCTATGTCCTACAAACGGTTGTCCCTTAACTTTTGCAACGCGAAGTGCCGCTATTGTGTCACTAAACCCAATAACGGACGTCCTACAGACTATTGAAACGGGTCCCAGGGGCCCGTTTCAATAGAATGGGTCACTAAGCCACTTAGTGACACGACTAGTGACAGAAATAGTGACAGGAATAGTGACAAAATTTAATTCTCGTTTCAATAGGCATGTCACTATTGGGGTGGTGTGTCTGTTCACTGTTGGCGATATAGTGACATTGCTGCCTGGACCTTACAATGGATGGTGTTAGTGCTATCAGGAACAAGTGGTGTCAAAGTGAAGGTCACTAGATAAATTAGCGACTGTGCTTGAGTAATTCTACACTGAACACCAGAGCAATATTTTCTATGATAAAATTCAAATGCGAATAACGTTGGATTGCATGGGCCGATATCCTTCATATTTGGCATGTTTATAAGTTGTATGTGTCCCTAACTGGGGTAAAAGTTTCATAGCTTAATTCATACGGGAACAAAAGTTACACGTTTGTGACATCAAAAACGAGAGGGTTTCCCCTCTCGCTATTATAGACACTATTGTGACCCTTTTAGTGACCGGACAGCCACTTCTGAAATGGTACAAGCCACTATTTGTGCCTGTCTCTAACTCTATGTCCTACAAACGGTTGTCCCTTAACTTTTGCAACGCGAAGTGCCACTATTGTGTCACTAAACCCAATAACGGACGTCCTACAGACTATTGAAACGGGTCCCAGGGGCCCGTTTCAATAGAATGGGTCACTAAGCCACTTAGTGACATGTTTAGTGACTCAAATAGTGACAGGAATAGTGACAAAATTTAATTCTCGTTGCAGAAGGCATGTCACTATTGGGGTGGTGTGTCCGTTCACTATTGGCGACATTGTGACATTGCTGCCTGGGCCTTACAATGGATGGTGTTACTGCTATCGGTAACAAGTGCTGTGAAGGTGAGGTCACAGCATAAATTATCGACTGCGCTTGAGTAATTTTACACTGGCCACCAGAGCAGCATTTTCTATGACAAAATTCAAATGTGAATATCATTAGATTTCATGGACCGATATCCTTCATATTTGGCATGTTTATAAGTTGTATGTGTCCCTAACTGGGTTTAAAGTTTCATAGCTTTATTCCTATGGTAAGTAAAGTTATGTGTTTGTGACATCAAAAACGAGAGGGTATACCCTCTCGCTATTATAGACACTATAGTGACCCTTTTAGTGACCGGACAGCCACTTCTGAAATGGTACAAGCCACTATTTGCGGCTGTCTCTTATCCTATGTCCCAGAAACGTTTGTCCCTTAAGTATTGAAACGCGAAGTACCGCTATTGTGTCACTAAACCCAATAACGGACGTCCTACAGACTATTGAAATGGGTCCCAGGCCTCTACCTCACTTCGCCTCGGGGCTTCACTCAGAACGGTTGTAATACCCACCCACTGTCACCCAAGACCAACGTCAACACTCAACCACCCCTCAGACGTGGTCAACAGTCGCCCCAGCAGCAGACCAGGGACCTGTTTCAGTAGTCTCGTGACATTAGGTCTAGACAGACATCAACTGCGGCACCAACAGTGCAAGCAACAGCAGAAAAAGACTAGCAAATATCAGAAGATCGAAGTAGCCAATCTTCTTCATATTTGGAACGATTATAGATTATATGGATCCCCTACTCATGTTAAAGTGTCATTGCTTAATTCCTACGAGAAGTGAGTGAAACTCTGTGTGTCATCTACTGCAATCTTGTGATCTGTCCGTATGGTGTCACAGACGCCATCTAGACATGTCACGAAACTAGTGAAACAGGTCCCTGGGAGCTGTATCAAAACCATAGAATTAACCCACGTTTTGAAACAGCTCCCTGATTGCTTATATAAATGTTGTATCGTTCTATTGCTGAACTATGGTCATATGTCATAATATCACTCCCCACCTTGAGGAGTTTTTATCTATGAAATGTATATCTCGCTCAATGCTTATAGAAAACTATTTTATACAATTTTACTATTTTATCGCTCTCACACTACGGAGCTCTCATTCTAAAAAAATTGAGACTATTCAACTTTTAAAATATTTTATTAAATCTTACTCTTCTTATCTTAATAAATATTTTAAAAAGGCAGTCTCGTGTTCTTATACAATGTAATTATATCTACATGCCTGGCAAGTGTCATCTTTACATTGATCAATCATTCCTTATGTTATTGCAAAAATCTTTCTTTGTAGAAACTGACTGATATAAAAGAGAAAGGATGCCTAATACAGATATCTTCCGTAAGATATATATTCAAAAATTGACAATTTATTGGAGAATGTACGGACATGAAATACATATGAAAAACTTTAGTGTTTTATGTTAAGATATAACATATAGGAACATGAGTATAACTGGATTTCTTTGAGTGTGTATTTATTTCTCGTATCAGAATGGTATTTGAGGTCACCGGTGGGGTCGTTGCATAAATCACTCATGATATTCTGTATCATGCCAGCAAACATTTGAATCGGTGCTTTGAGTCCAATTGAAACCTTTTTGGTTCTGCCTCATTTTCTGGTTGCTCATTGGTCAATTTTGTTACGCCCCTAGTGGCATAATACACACTATATGTCACAGCATCCAACATAAAGTTTGCCTATGTTAAGCAAGGTATACCCCTTTCGCCGCTAGACTTTGAGTAGGATAGGGAAAAAAAAGAGTCCGCAGAGTGCATGAAGAGATCAGAGGATATTTGTTTCTTTCTTTTGACATCTATTTGGAATGCTGAATAACAAATTAACATTACTATGACTTTGATCTGTGTGGTTGTATTCTCCTCAAAGTTGGCACTTATATAGAACTGCATAGAGAATCGTATAAATACACAATACTCCACGAGTTTTGGAAGGGCGGCAATCTTCATGGAGGCGAAGCCGAGTGACGATTACGGCACTTTCAAATGAGTGGAGTATTGTTTATTTTACGATTCAAGTGCGGTTCTGGATTTATCTTACCCCTTTCAAGGTTAGGGGAGTTAAAATTTCTTGTCTTGTCATCTCTCTGAAATCCTGGCCGCTGATTGGTCAATTGCCTGTGACGTCATCTCGTATTCACTACGCCACGACCATGGCATAGTATTGTCACTTTACCGGGGTGATCGTTGAGTATTTTTTCTATTGTTATTCCTATGGCTAAACTTGTACCAGGGGTGAAATAATACGCAATACTCCTCGCTATCACTCAGAGTATTATCATATACTGTGTCCGAATGGCTATGAAATACTGCCCGCTGCTAGGGGTGCAGTAATAATAATGTTCGTGCGCGCTGTGAGAGTGACTTAATAAGTCATTAAAATGTCGTTTTTTCATCGATTTAAGGTGTATAATAATGAGCAAACGTCCTGACTGTAGACAAAACGATTCTAGTTCTCAATCAGTCGTCGATTTCATACTGCCTTCCGTATGAAATCGACAACTGACCTCGAACAGGAACCGTTTCGTCCACAGTAAGGGCGTTTCCTAATATTACTACACGTTAACCGCGCTGAGAATATGGCCACGCAGATTAAAATCATTGTAATATTGTGGGTTGTTTTTTTTAAATGTTAAAAGAAAAAATTATTCTGGAGAGATCACATTGGGCCAAAACTGCTTTTGTACCGCGAGAGTGCTTAAAGGTAAGGTTACAAAATGCGGCTTATTTAAATGGTTTTCATCTCAAATCAGTAGGAATAAACAATCAACACTGTTCCTCTAGTCTTAAGGCTATCAGTTCCAAGTTTGACGGGTACAAGGCTGTAGTAATGCAGTAATTTGTAGAAACTAAACGAGAGTTGGTAATGTCATGTTTATTCCACGACGGGCAGGTTGTGAATTACCGCGCGAGGCGTTAGCCGAGCATAGAGGGAAGCCGACCTGACTGGACTGCGATAAATATACTTCAGTTCAGTTTACTATTTATTCTACCCTACCTCCAAAAATTCTTTAGTTACATGCGTGCAATAAATAACACTTTACTGCTCGCCCGCCAGAATACAGTGATCCAATGTTAAGCATATGGCGTTTTTTATTAGGGGTAGGATAAAAGGTATTATCATATAGCTACACACAAATTCAGTGAAAATACATACCTCTGTTAGGGGTATAGCAATTCTGTGGGTGAAGTGAGTTACAGCATATTCCTAAAGCTTTGTTCTGACTTCATTGAATGTATATCAGGGAGCTGTTCTAAAAGTCAAGTGAAGTCTCGCCAGCGGCACATCGCATCTCAAAGCGAGAGGCCGCAACAGCAAGCGGCATTTTGAATCAAAGCGGCAGCAAAACCGGTACCAATATCCAATAGCGAGCGGCACCTCCACCTCGATAGCGACGCTTCAAGTGCCATTGTTAGCTCTTGCTTTGGCGGTAAGTACTCTCGTTTAGCACCCTCCCGACTTTTGAAACAGCTCCCAGGACGTCAACCTCGAGTGGTCTACGTAGGCACCTCCGTATAGCACAGTTATGGTATCCGAAACGGTTTTATATAATGGGTCGTGGTTTACTGAGTCCCCATAGATTTTCAATTGGGTCTTTGTATACGATGGATAATAAAGGTAAGTATGCTATACAAAATTCATTTGGTAATATTTTGGGAAACACCTTCTTTATTGACATCTTTAAGGCAGGACAGAAAGAGATTGCACATGTTGTTCATTATTTCCACTTGTATATAACATCTTAATGTGCTCAGCATACTTTGTACAAACTTTATATCTTACAAAAAATAAAATATATTTCTCTATGACCATCTTCTTTTGAGTCTTTTTTTATATGTTGGACGTGACGGCAATAGTAGAAACATATATATATGAGTTAGTTATCTTTAAACTAACCCTGGTTCTGCTCTACTTCATGTGATTGACGAGGCGTAAAGCTTCAGCGACTGCTGGCAAGAATTTTACCCAGTTGAATATTCCTCACAAGATTACTACAGACGTCACCGCACGTTACCACTAGAGAGGCACCATGGCAGCATTCCATCTTTATTCTACATTACTCTTCGTTATCCCAACCATATTTCTCCTTCCCCTGGTCAAAGGACAGACTACGGCATGCCCGACCACCTTTGAGAGTTCCAGTTTGTATGGTTTTCCAGGCTTCTTCCTTCCCTTCGGATCAGGAAATGACACCTTTGTAACTACAATCACCGAGCAAAACTTCATTTCTACCTCGGTGCCAATTACATACGAAGGTGTGGACTTCACTAGCATTAAGGTAAGTTTAATGACCAACACAAAGCACGGGTATGGACATAGAATTCATTGAGTACGAGTAGAAGTACGAGATAACTTTTAGAGGTCCATAATAACATAAAATTCAGAGATAAGAGATAGTTCACAAGCTATTGAGGAGGCATACAGAGTAGAAGTTGAGGAGATGAGACTGAAGAGTTTTTGTAGGGTGGGTGGGTGGTTCCTTCCTCGTTGGCGTCCCAGGGTTGAAATGGACGCTAGCAGGTTGGAGTGGGGAGGTCACGTGACCAGAACCACGTGAGTAAATCCTTAGCGACCAGGAGTGAGACCTTAGCGACCGTTTCGCATTAACGCCAACTCTTCAGTTAGCCCCGATGACAGCAACATAAATGATATTACTTGTACAAGAGTACCTCTAAAAGTGGTTTTGCAAACCACTAGATGTTTGTTTGCCATTTTGATTTAGTAAAAATATCCAGGGCAGTTCATCCACTGGAGCTACAATACATCAGGTTTAGAATACACAAATTCAGGTGATCTGGGATGGCACCTTTACAATAATAATAACAATAGTTACAATAGGTATCTGGAATCATACCTTCACTATAATAGTGATTTAATGACCATATTTTTGAAACTCATGAAAAAAATACGAGAGGAGATCATAAAATCAGACTAAAGATATAAAAAGCTGAAAAGTGAAAAGTTCAGACACTCACCATTGTATATAGGTGAAAAATACTGGAATAAACTAAGGATGGAAACACAGACCATAGGGGATGTTTATTACCTACCACATATAAAACGTGTAAATTTCTGTGATATCCACTTGGAGATTCTCCCGCACATAGAGACATAGTGAACCAAACTTAGGCTTGGAGACTGAGGGGCCACGAGAGTGAGAATCTCGTGGACGGAAAACTAGAATCAGTTCTTCTTTTTTGTAGATCTATTGGCAGAAATACCTTTTCTCTTATGATTTATTTTGGGCCATGCCGAAATCAAAGTTTAGTGTAGTTTTTTTTATCTGCCAGTCTCGAGAGAAAATTAATTAGATCACTACGCTGGTTGCCGGCAAAATACCTGTGTCATACGAAATGATAAGCACGAAGTTCCGATTGTTCCACGTTCACCCACTTGGGGGCTCCACGGTAGTTAGGAATTGTTAGACAAGAGGCAGGGTGCACAGAGGTGGAAGCTAAGTACAAATCAACGAAGTCGCTAGTTTATATAATACTAGCGACTTCGTCGATTCGTAGACGGCAATAGTTTTGACGTCATTATTAGGATCTCACTGCTGTCACTCCCATACCGGGAATTCATCTCTCTACTACTAGCGGCTGCCCCCTAGTGGCTACCTGGAGAACCAGCTTATTACGGCTCCTATAATTTCGCGTGACACAGTATTTTCCCAGGAACCAGCGCAATTATTCTCGTGCCTGATCACGGGGCAAGGCAATTGGAAAACTACAGTTTTAAATTATGATTTCGGTATGGATAGAAACAAATCCTAAGGATAAAAGTACATCTGTGTAGAGAAACACAAAAAATAGTAACAGGATTCAGTTAAGTACTGCACGAGAATCTCACTCTCGTGGCTCTTCAGTCTCCAAGCCTAAGTTTGGTTCACTATGTCTCTATGTGCGGGAGAGTCTCCAAGCGGATATCACAGAAAATTACACGTTTTATATGTGGTAGGTAACTAGTGACTTCGTCGAGTCCGATAAATATTGAAAAATCAAATCACGCTGACTATAGCTGGGTTAGAACTCCCGACACTCGCATTCCCAGGGAAACACCCTGCCGACTACTCCACAAAGTCAGATGCTCCAATAGGGTCAAATACGTAGGCTGTTGGTTGGTGGGTGGAATCAGCGGAGTTTTGAAAGTGGGCCTACCAGCGAAAGTTGAGATCTCATTGGTTTCTCACGAGAAAAGTAGATAAGAAAACTACACTACTAAACATCGATTTTGGCATGGCTCGAAATAAATCATAAGATATTTCTGCCAATAGATCTACAAAAAAGAAGAACAGATTCTAATATTTTCACCCACGAGATTCTCACTCTCGTGGCCCCTCACTCTCCAAGCCTAAGTCTGGGACCCGTTTTAATAGCCTGTAGGACGTCCGTTATTGGGTTTAGTGACACAATAGCGGCACTTCGCGTTGCAATAGTTAAGGGACAACCGTTTGTGGGACATAGGGTAAGAGACAGGTGCAAAAAGTGGCTTGTCCCATTTCATAAGACGATGTCCAGTAACTAAAAGGGTCACTATAGTGTCTATAATAGCGAGAGGGTGTACCTTGGTGGAACAGCTCATGAGAGCTCACAGGCCCCTCACGGCCGGACCCTGCCGGCCACCGTGCCTCCAAAACCCCGTAGCCGGGCAGTATCGGCTGACCTGTTGGTGGCCGCCGGCCGCCGGCCGGGGACAATACTCGGTGCAATAGCCAATTTTGGAGGTGTTCCACCAAAATATAGTGATAACGACAGAGGAGGCCGGCCAGGTGGCCGGGCTTTATGAGCGCAACCTCCCCCGCAAAGCCCTGGCAGGGGAAAGCTGATTCATTTGATTTTAAGCCCCCGGCAGGCCGGCCGGCGTGTCAAAAGCTACACCAAGAGTGACGCCGAGAGCAGGCTGAGAGCTGTTCCCCGGGCGCGCATTGACAAACACCATCAATATTGATCTTGCAGGTCCGGAAGGGATACTCATATGGACTATGACCGAAAATTCGGGTAATTTAGATAGAATTCTAGCACCAGAGTCAAATATACACATTCATAACATCAATTCTTATCTTTATTTACCTTCATTGTTCGATTTAACTTGTATTTCCGCGGTTATTTGACGTCCTCTGACTGTTTCGGTACAAATCCTGATGTGCGGGCACGCTGCTCCGCTTGATACGTGGCTTTCCCGGCTTCAGAGTGCCGTAGTGTATCGCTGCTTGCCGCGCCGCCTATCGGATCGATAGAGAACCGCGGGCTTGCGCGTTAGTGCCGCCAACGTCCACCAGCGACAATAGCAAACCCACTGCGAGGTCCGGCCGTGCCGGGTCCGGAGGGCCAGCTGGAGGGCAAAAACCTGCCTGCTGAGGGCCTTTTTGGTGGAATAGGCCTCTTAGGGACACATGCAACTGATAAACATACCAAATATGAAGGATATCGGTCCATGCAATCTAATGATATTCACATTTGAATTTTGTCATAGAAAATGCTGCTCTGATAGCCAGTGTAGGATTACTCAAGCCTGTCACTAATTTCTGCAGCGACTTTTACCTTGACACCACTTGTTCCTGAGAGCACTAACACCATCCATTGTAAGGCCCAGGCAGCAATGTCATTATGTCACCAACAGTGAACTGACACACCATCCCAATAGTGACATGCCTTTTGAAACGAGAATTAAATTTTCTCACTATTCCTGTCACTATTTGAGTCACTAAACATGTCACTAAGTGGTTTAGTGACCCATTCTATTGAAACGGGCCCCTGGTTCACTCTGTCCTTATGTGCGGGCAGAAGTCCAAGCAGATACTACCAGAATCTTAGTTTTTTAGATAAGGTAGGTAAACAGAGATATGTAACGCACTTGATGAGTAAGAGGGTGCGGTGCATCCACCAACCACGACAAGGCTGCGACAACGGCTTTCCGACAAGGTCCACGACAGCTCTATGATAGGAAGCCTTGTCGTAGCCTTGTCGTGGTTGGTGGACCACAGTTCCCGACAAGAGGCTACGACAAGGCCACGACAGGCTCCGACATGAACCTTGTCGGGGGCCTGTCGGGGGCCTTCCGACAAGGTTACGACAAAATTGAACATGTTCGATTTTGGAGCCGTGTCGTGGCGTGTCGTGGCGTGTCGCAGTGGTCTACGATAGAATATTTAGGTGGAGCGTGCACTTCCCGACAGGCTGCGACAAGGGCTCACGACAGCTCCCCTCCTCACGACAAGGCTGCGAGAAGGAGCCGATAGGATCTTTCTTGTCGGGGTGTGTCGCAGCCTTGTCGTGGTTGGTGGACGCACCCTCTAACTGTCATGTATTTCGGAATCGCGCAGAGGGAACGTGGACCGTTGTGCGAGCGGGAAAAAACACTTCCGTTTGGGGTTTGTCCACATGACTGTTGTGACTAGTGATTCTTCTCCATAAACACAATAGTAACGAGGTCATTAGACCTGATAGAAAGTGTTGTCTGAGGCCTAATAGATCTCAAATTAATGCAAATTTGTTTCTGATTGTTTTGTCTTGTATTTGTATGTCCATTATATTGTCTATGAATGTTATCTGTGACTCCCACATAGAAGATCGCCCGGTGACTGGTGACCGTGTAATGTCTTATTACCTATATTTATATATGCAGCCATGGGCTACCAACTTGGAATGAGATACCGCGCTAGACAGCCCCTGAAACGGGTGAATTCATTACCGCCCATGGTCTACATTGGCCGCCACCTCTGTTTACACTACATTTCAACTAAGAGGTTGGTAACGTTAACACATGGACGTGTCCACGGATTCTCACTCTCAGACCACACATGTTTGCTCTACACAGATTCTGAGATCCTAAATATTTGCGAAGAAATATCCATATGTTAATGAATTGATAAAGAACCTTATATCTGTGGTCATTTTATCAAAACTACACCTAAAAGAAGATGAGAACATAGAAAAGTGACTTCCAGGGTAAGAACCCAGGATTCATTACAATCAGAGGAACCAGAGGAACCAGTTACAACCAGAGTTACAACTGACAGCACAGAGTAAAAATAGATACGAAAAATAGCTAGAGTGATCTCCCTTTACCCGCTACCACGCCAGTTCAAGGCCCCTCTCAATTCAACGTGACCAGAGCTAACGTAGTGTAGCTCGGGTGGCCAGTGTACCCATGGTCCCGCCCAGCCACCCGGGTGTCCCGGCCGGCCGCCCGTCCATATGGCGGGGCGGCCGCTGACCTCTGACCTGGGGACCAGGGAACACCGCACACACGGCCGACTGAACCACCACACGAGAGGGCAGGCCCGGGACCACAGAGACCTGCCTACCCATTCCTACTCCTTCCTACCCATCTACCTGCTTACCCATCTACCTGCTTACCCAATTACCTGCCTACGCATCTACCTGCCTATACCCATCTACCTGCCTACCCATCTACTAGCCTACCCATCTACCCATCTACCTTTCTACCCATCTACCTGCCTCCCCATCTACCTCCCTACCCATCTACCTGCTTACCCATCTACCTGCTTGCCTAACTGCCTATACCTACCCATCTACCTGCCTACCCATCCGGCCGCATACCCCTCTACCTGCAAACCCATCTACTTGCATACCCCTCATATACCTGCCTACCCATCTACCTGCCTACCCATCTACCTGCCTACCCATCTACCTGCCTACCCATCCACCTGTCTACCCATCTACCTGCCTACCCATCTACCTGCTTACCCGTCTACCTGCCTACCCGTCTACCTGCCTACCCATCTACTAGCCTACCCATCTACCCATCTATCTTTCTACCCATCTACCTGCCTCCCAATCTACCAGCCTCCCCAGCTACCTGCCTACCCATCCACCTGCCTCCCCATCTACCTCCCTACCCATCTATCTGCTTACCCATCTACCTGCTTGCCTAACTGCCTATACCTACCCATCTACCTGCCTACCCATCCGGCCGCATACCCCTCTACCTGCAAACCCATCTACTTGCATACCCCTCATATACCTGCCTACCCATCTACCTGCCTACCCATCTACCTGCCTACCCATCCACCTGTCTACCCATCTACCTGCCTACCCATCTACCTGCCTACCCATCTACCTGCCTACCCATCTACCTGCTTACCTATCTACCTGCCTACCCATCTACCTGCTTACCTATCGACCTGCCTACCCATTTCCCTGCCTACCCCTCTACCTGCCCACCCACCCATCCACCTGCCTACCCATCCACCTGCCTACCCATCTATCTGCCTACCCATCCACCTGCCTACCCATCCACCTGCCTACCCATCTATCTGCCTACCCATCTATCTGCCTACTCATCTACCTTCCTACCCATCTACCTGTAAACCCATATACCCACATACCCCTCTACCTGCCTACCCATCTACCTGCGAACCCATATACCTGCGAACCCATATACCCGCACACCCCTCTATCTGCCCACCCACCAACCAAGCTACCTACAAATCAAACTGCCAACCAATTAATCTGCCTCCATCCAACATGCCCACAAATCAACGTATGAGTATCATATCGTAGAAGTTAAACACTTATTTAAACACTTTCTTGACCCACTTTTCTAAACGCTTTTTTGGGGTAAACACGTTTAACTGTAAACATGTTGAGGTAAAAAGTGTTTAATTTGGAAAAGTGTTTAAATTGCAAAGCGTTTAGTTTTATAGTGTTTAAGTTTGGGAAGTGTTTATATTCATAGTGTTCGGGATTTGGAAGTGTTTACATACATAGTGTTTAACATTAGGAAGTGTTTATATAACAAGTGTTTAGCTTTAGGAAGTGTTTAATTACAAAGCGTTTAGCTTTAGGGAGTGTTTTATTACAAAGCGTTTAACTTTAAGAAGTGTTTATCATTAAGAAGTGTTTACACACAAAGTGTTCAACCTAAGGAACTCTCTAGAAGATTTTATTATCATCTTCTTGTATAAAATAATTACAGTTATACCATAGATATTGTATAGAAAACTGTGACAAAAGTACTTTGTTTTATATACATGTAGATTTTATTGCCATATATCAAGATCAAAACAAATAATACAATACAATCAATACAAATGGCAATACAAAGGACAGTGATTGCTAGTAACACTCATATGTTGATGGGTAGGCACTTGGATGGAGACTGAAAACAAATTAACAATAATCCCCCCATGATGTTTATGTTCTAAATCCCCCCATGGAAAATCTATATTAGCCTCTCTCAGAGAATGAGCCCCCCCCCCTCCGCACTTCCACAAAGGGCACAGGAATACATTGGCCCACCTCCCCTGACATCTTTTCTTCAACCCAACACCCACCGGAAATATCAAAAAGGAAAAAAAAGTACCCCCTATGAATTTTATTTCCCAACATGGAAAAATTGTATTAAAATTAGCCCCCCCCCCCAAGGAGATGGGTAGGCAGGTAGATGGATAGGCAGGTAGATGGGTAGGCAGGTAGGTCGGTAGGCAGGTAGATGGGTAGATGGGTGGACAGGTTGATGGGTTGGCAGGTAGATGGATGGGCAGGTAGATGGGTAATAGGTTGGTAGGTAGGTAGGCAAGGTGGTGCCTAGGTAGGTAGGTGCCCGGCCCTGTCTTGGATTCCAGCCGCACTGCTGACTCTCGCCGGGAATAACACCTAAACGGGTCCCGGGACCAACTGGCCCAGGACCCAGCCATTCGCACTCTCTGAGGCACTGAGTTGTATGTACTGGCTCCACAGTCTCATTAACCTGCAAACATAATACATTATCAGAGACATTGTACAATTTTTGTTCACTCTCAACCTATGGCTCTCTTGGCGGCACCTGAAAGCAATACATAATTATCATTAGATATATGAAATATTCTATTAACTTATAATACACCCACAGATACACATTACTAGATCTTTCTCTAGATATCTCTAAATATTTCTCTGAATGAAGGGAACAAAATCAGTCACATTCAAATTAGACCAAGAGTGTAGACTATGTCATAACAAATATAGGTGCGAAAGCGGAGACAATGCACTGACTGCGGTCGGTACCCTGGTCGGTAGCAGTCTAACCAATGCCAACTGATAAATGTAAGTCCAGCCGTGTATGTGAATGCGACTTTTGCTTGACCTATATAATATATGTGTACGCGTTTGTCAAGTATATATGTGAGATATTTTTATAGGAACCATCTCCCACCGATAATTTACCATCTCTAATAGAAGAAATTGGCAAAGTTGATTACAACGAAGGAATTATGCTGTCACATTTAGTAAATTAAATTAGTCTTACAGCAAATGTCATTTTTTTTTTTTTTTTAAGACATTTATTTAACCTGAGTGGCGCTCAGTCCTGCTGGACTGGTCTCAACGCGCCCCCAGCTATAGTATGATCCTTTTACATTTCTCTCATTTTGCTCACGGGCATGTACATCATGCAACATATATACAACAGGTTTACAATGTACAAGTCGGTTGATGTTACCCCAACATAGATGTGTGCTAAGAAAGCATCAGAGCATGACTATCATGCAATTTGAGTCGCCAGCTCGATTCCTTGTAAGTTTTAATCATGATGGTAAGTGGTTCACTTTTCATACAAGTAAGTATTTTTATAAGAGTGTTTTTATAAGAGTCAGTTTAGGGTTTTACATTAATAAAAGTCTTTTGACGATATCAGGTCTTCAGGTTATCTATGGTTCTAGCCAGTCTTAGTTTTTGCATCTTCTTAAATTCCTTTAGTGTAGTTGTGTTCCTAATTTCTGGCGATAGTTCGTTCCATAGAGTGGCTCCATGATATTGTAGACTTTTTTTATACATATTATTGATTGGATGGTATATCTTGAAGGAAGGGGCTGTGTGGGCACGTGTATTTCTGGTATTCTTTTGCAGTAGGTCTTCGTTAGTCTTGTTCTTGAACATATGTATATAAATGTGACTCTTTCTAACCTCCTCAAGGTAAGGTAATTGTACTGATCTATGCAAGAGACTCACTTCAGTTCTTAATTTACTCCGTGTTATGATTCGTAGTGCATGATTTTGTAAAATTTGCAGCTTTTGTAAATCTTGTCCATATCCTGAATCGTATAACACGTCCCCATAACTAATAATTGGCAATATCATGGTTTTGTACATAATGGTGCATGCATGGTCAGTCAGGTAAGGCCTCAGTTTAGCAAGAAGATACAACTTATGAGAAACTTGCTTTGTAACATGGTTAATATGTGTTCTATAGGATAAGTTAGCATCTAGTGTGATACCAAGGTAATTGTAGGAGTGAACCTTCTGTAATGGGATATTGTTTAGAAGTATAATATTGTTATGGTTTTGGTACTCTCTAATCTTCTTTTGACTTCCGAAAGTTACAACTTTTGTTTTGTTAGTATTTATTGTCAATTTATTAGTAGAGCACCAAACATTTAGGCTATTTAAGTCCATTTGAAGTTGTCCCACCATTACCTCAATATCTTTACCGGTATGATACAGGACTGTATCATCCGCATACAGCAGAATTTTTGATTTTCCGTTTATGTTGATATCTCCTTGCATCACATGTGTGAGGTCATTTACAAAGGCAATGAATAAGAGGGGCCCCAGGATGGATCCTTGGGGCACCCCGTACACAATAGTTGCGGACTCTGATTTGTTTCCGTTCGCCAAGGTTACTTGTGTCCTATTGTTCAGGTAACTTCTGTACCATTTCAGCAATGTCCCGTTAATTCCCAAGTGCGATAATTTTGATATCAGAATATTGTGGTCTATAGTGTCAAATGCTTTTTTAAAATCAATAAAAACCGCTATTGTTAACTGTTTTTGATTTATGGCCGAGAGTATGTCATTTGTAATTTTCGCTACTGTATCTATGGTAGAGCAATTTTTCCAAAATCCGTTTTGCGCGTTGCTAAGCATGTTGTTAGTTTCCAAGAAGTTAATGGTATTGTTGTGAACTATCCTCTCCAATATCTTCCCTGGGAGAGGCAGCAGCGATACGGGTCGTAAGTTGCACACATTACTGCTATCGCCACCTTTCTTTAGTGGTATCACTACTGCCTCTTTCCAGGCATCTGGGAAAATCCCTTCACTCAATGAGTTATTCAATAGGCAGGTAAAGTGGGAATTCAAAACGATCAGTGCATCCTTCAAGTATCTCGTCGTTAGATCATTTATCGCAGAAGACTTGTGACAGTCTATGTCCTTAGTGAGTTTTAGGACCTCTTCAGCATCAGTATTAATTTTACCCATCTTTTCATTGTTAATTTTCCCTTCATAAAACCATTGTGTTTGATGCTTACTGGCTAGTTTAGCTCCTATGTTACTAAAGTAGTCATTAATATAGGTTGCGGTTTTGTCTTGCTGAATCCATTCCCCATTGTCATTTTTAAGTTTTATTAAATCCATATTTTTTGAGTAATTTTTTGTGAATTTCGATAAGATCCCCCAAAATTTTTGTTAGCTTCCAAAAGGTCCTTTATATAACTTCCCCTTGCTTTCTTGGTAAATGATGTTGATTCGTTTCTGGCCTTCTTAGCTTGGTCCCACGCTTCTTTAGTATTTCTCTTTTTTGCTCTTTTATAAAGTCGGTCCTTATCTTTTATTTTTTCCAGCACCTCGTTATTTACCCAAGTCTCCCTCAACCTGTTCACCTTATATGATTTTATCGGACATATTGTATCTAGATGTTTTAATATTACACTGTACATGAATTTCCATTGCTCATTCGGATCTTTTATTCTTGAGAAAGGGTCCCAGTTTTCACTTAATAGTTTATCCTTAACCCTTTAAGGGCGGGTACCTGTGGCAATAGTATGTAGTTCAGGGTGGGTGATAGTGCTAATTCATACCTCCAGAGGGCGGGGAGAATCAGAGCTATTGTAATAGTTCTATAGTTCAGGACGTGATAAAATATGCAATCATTAATATTATTGTCCAGTTCACACAAATTCATGAGCTGGGTATTGCATCTAGATTCTGTGAAAATTTCATGTATATATAACCAATATATCCTATTTTATTCCACAAAAACGAAATTTTGCAAATCTAAGAAAATGATGCCTTTTGGCATCACCCGCCCCAGCACAGATGATGCCATATGGCATCATCCCGCCCCAGCACGGTTGATGCCATATGGCATCACCCGCCGTGAATGGGTTAAAGTTCACAAAATCATATTTTCTACTTGAACGGCCTCTAAATGTCGTTTTTTCTTTTGCGATTTTACTTTTTGCTCTTACTATAAACACACCCTCATGGTCACTCACTCTCTGACCAGTTAGGCCACAGTCGGTATAAGTGTTGTTATTAACGTATATATGGTCCAAACAACTTTCTTTTACTCCGTGTCTGGTTGGTACGTTTATAACCTGTTTCAAACCATAAATGTTTTCAAATAGCTTCATTTCCTTGGTGTCATTATCTGCCTTTAACATGTAATCCACATTAAAATCCCCTAGTAGGAAGAGATCCTTTACCCTGTTTTTCAAAATATTTTCGATATTTGCGCCTAATTCCTGACAAAACTCTTTGCACCCCTGACCTGGGGGACGATATATGTTGCCAATTACTATTTGTCTTGTGTTCTTCAAACTTAAATTTATCCAAAGAGATTCCATCAATTTAGTACTTGAGTTATGGTTCGAGTAAATTATATCATTTATATCTAAGTTTTCCCTTACATAAATTCCCACTCCTCCCCCCTGTTTAACTTCTACTTTACCTGGATCACTCCATTTCCTATCGTTCCTATAAAATTTATATCCCGGTAGATCGACTAAGTATGATGGTATTTTCTCGTTAAGCCACGTTTCACTGATACATAATATATCTATGTCTGAATCCACCAAGAGTACATGTATAGAGTCCAGTTTAGCCCATAAACTGCAGGCATTCATGTGAACCATTTTTATACCTTTTATATTATTCATATCTTACATGTGATAAAGATACCCATTTACATAAATTATTATTTATCCTGAATCTACTGACTCCTCTATTGCCATTCATACTCTCTTCACCTCTCAACACCAGTCTATCTACAGTAACCAAAGTCAACCATACATCAAAAGTTCTTACTTCTAACATAATTATACACAGTGGATAATCTACCCATGGGTGCAGCACATCAAATCCATGCCCTGTTTCCCCCCAAACCAACATCACTATGGCTGTGGTGCTTGTGGAAGGGGTGGGGTGAAGCTGTGTTATTCAGCTAATATGTGATATATAAATAACTCCGGTGGGTGAATCCCCTGCAAGTCTCCTGTGGACTCTTTTAATGTCATTTATGATTATAGATGGGTGCACAGGTAGATTGATAGGCAGGCAGATGGGTAGGCAGGTAGATGGGTAGGCAGGCAGATAAGGTAGGCATGTAGATGGGTAGGCAGGTAGATGGGTGGGTTGCAGGTAGATGGGTTGGCAGGTAGATGGGTAGGCAGGTAGGTGTGTAGGCAGGTAGATGGGTAGGCAGGTAGGTGTGTATGCAGGTAGATGGGTAGGCAGGTTGATGGGTAGGCAGGCAGATGGGTAGGCAGGTAGATGGGTGGGCAGGTTGATGGGTAGGCTGGTAGATGGGTAGGCAGGCAGACCGGTAGGCAGGTAGATATGTAGGCAGGTAGATTGGTAGGCAGACAGATGGGTAGGCATGTAGATGGGTAGGCATGTAGATGGGTAGGCAGGTAGATGGGTAGATGGGCAGGCAGGTAGATGGATAGGCGGGTAAATGGGTAGATGGGTAGGCCATTTGATAGGTAGACGGGTAAATGGGTAGATGGATAGATGGGTAGACAGGCAGATGTGTAGGCAGGTAGATGGGTAGGCAGGTAGATGGGTAGGCAGGTAGATGGGTAGGCGGGTAGATGGGTGGGTAGGTAGATGGGTAGACAGGTAGATGAGTAGGCAGGTAGATGGGTAGAAGATGGGAAGTCAGGTAAGGTGGATAGATACACCCTACGTGTTAGCGCCTTGACCCTGTCTTGGAGGCCCGGCCATACCACTGTCCCTCGCCAGGAACAACGTGTATATATACTCGTTGCTGGGATTAACACCTAGTTGGGTCCCGGGACCAACTGGCCCGGGACTCCGGTCAATCTCACTCTCTGTGGCACTGCGGTGTATGTACTGGTTTGGCAGTCTTGTGCACCTGCAAACACAACACTTGTACAAGATGTGTTCACTCTCAACCCATGGCAAATCTTAGCAAATAAGACTGAGATTCTGGAATATGTGGTAACCCCTCATAGGTGTGAAAGCGGAAACAATGCGCTGACTGGGATCAGTAGCTGTCAAAACATTGCCAGCTGATAGCTGTAGGTCCGGCCTTGTATGTGAATGCGACTTTTGCTTGACCTACATAATATGCTACTTTCTTACCTTGTATGTGTATATATGTGAAGTATATACATGTATGTCAGATATTTTCTCATTGCATATTTCCCACCAATAATTTAGCATCTTGGAAGCAATAATCAGGTGAAATAATAAATATTAGCTCTGATACTTGCCATTTTGTGTTGGGGAATGCGGAAGTCGTGGCCACCTCGCTGGGAATAAGTGTGCTGCCATCAAAACAAGGCCGGGAGGGATACACACTGATATGTGTAAAACTAAACACTTAGTGTGTAAATGCTAAACGGCTAAACATTTAGGAGCAAAGTGTTTAGGTGTGTAAAAAATAAGCGTTTAAGTAGAGGTTTTACGATTATACAACAAACACGAATCATACCAGGCCTTGCTTCATGATTATTGGTGATTCCAGAGGTGTAGGTATGCAACCGATCCTTGACAGACTCAGGGGCAATAACTGCCCGGCCATACCTATTCCCGGTGCAAATCTTCAGAGGATCACACGAGCAACAGTGTATGAAATTAGGAGGGCTGCGCGATACAATCACAGGTTATCCCTGAGAATTTAGGATATTTGAAAAAAACTGGCGGATGGGACAGATTCTGTCCCAAACAGGCAGTTAGGTGCAGAGATACAAGCGGCCGCAGCAAGTAAAGCGTACACTGTAAAAAGTGTGTTTGGTTATACACACCAGACTCTCTAAACACCGTTTAATTCCGGCACGCTTACAATATCTACACACATGTATCTAAACACCACTCAATTTCAAACGCTTGTTCTTCTACTTAAACGCTAAACACACCTTACGTGACACGAATGCCACTGGCACTTCCTGCCCACTATCACCGATGTGGGATAACACAGCTCCGTAGGGAGAAGCGTCACAGGATAACACAATGGGCTTACTCGGGTCGTAATGTGTGAGCACTGGTGCAGCCTTCAACATTTCCTTGGTAGCCCTGAATGCCTTGTTACGTTCTGCCGTCCACTTCCACTCCACATCCGTGCGCAACAGCTTGTGAAGTGGCTCCAATATGGTACTCACATTCGGCAGGAACCGGTTGTAGTATGTGAGCATACCCAAGTAAGACTTTAGCTCGCCAACACACGTTGGAGCCGGAGCGTCCATAACTGGCTGAATCCGCTCAGTCAGTGGTTCCAGACCACAGTTGGAAACCTTATACCCTAGGTACTGGACCTCCGACATTCCGAACTCGCACTTAGCCTCCTTGAGCGTAAGTCCGGCGTCACATAACCGGGTCAAGACCTCCAGCAAATTTTGCTCATACTCGACTTGCGTCTTGCCCGTAACGATCACATCGTCAAGGAACACAGCTGTCATTGGCACTCCCTGAAGTAGGCCTTCAATGGCCCGCTGGAATATTGCTGGTGCTGCGGCCACGCCGTAATTAAGCCGCTTGTACTTCAGGAGTCCCTGGTGAGTATTTAGTACCAACAACTCTTGACTTGACTCATCCAACTCAACCAGGTGGTACGCATGAGAAAGATCCAGTTTAGCTTCGTGAACAGGTCGTCAGGTATCGGTAGCGGATACACCTCTTTCCGCAGGGACTTGTTGATAGTGACCTTGTAATCCCCGCAGACCCGTACCGATCCATCGCGCTTCAAGACGGGAACTGCAGGCGATGCCCACTGAGCATAGCGCACTGGTTCCACGATACCAGTATCCTGTAGGCGCTTATACTCAGCATCCAGTTTACTGCGCATGTAGTATGACACTGGTCGTGGCTTCACAAAGATAGGCGCAGCGTTAGGCTCCACTTCCACATGAGCCTTGAACCCTTCAAGCTTCCCCGGCTCCTTCCGAAACAGACTGGGAAACTGGTCCTTCACCGATGCTGCATCACTCACCACCTGGTACACCTGGTGCTGCTGCGCCAGTTCCTTCCAGTTCAAACGCAGCTCATTCAACCAGTTACGGCCCAACAGTGCCGGCCGCGTACCGGGTGTCACAAGCAAGGGAAGACGACAGGTTTGACCTCCGTTGTCGACCTTCACCTCAGCTTCGCCCTTCGGAATTATCACCTCACCCGTAAAAGTCCTCAACTTGACAGGTGACGGTTGCAGCACTAATGGTGAACCCCACTGCAACAGCTGAGTTTCTCCGATCACAGAGAAAGTCGCTCCTGAGTCGACTTCCATCGTCAGGTCGACCCCGTCCACTCACACAGTCACATTCCACGGCGGAGAACCTTGGGCCGTACGAACAGTGAACATACTGTACAACGAACTGTCCCACCTCTGTGTCGGGTACACTTGGGGCAAAGTCATCCTCGGACTGGCCCTCTAACACATGAGTTTTACCCTTTGTGCCCTTTTTATCAGGCACCTTCGATTTACAGGCAGGGACTATGTGACCTCGCTGTTGGCACTTGTAGCAGGTGGCTTCCTTCCACTTGCAGTCGGACGACTGATGTTTCCAAGTACTACAGTGTGAACATCGCTCCTTGGCCTTACTTCGCGCACTACCCTGTGGTTTCCTACGCTGCTGGTGGTCGACCTTGTGGACAGCACTCATATTCAGGGCAAACTCTTTTGTCTGTAACTCCACCATTTCCATGGCGCGGGCCATCTCACACGCACAGTCGGAAGTCAGGTCAGCAGTGTTCAGCAGGCGATGTTGAATGTGCGAGTGGTTCAACCCACAAATAAAACGGTCCCTCAATGCTCTGTTCAGATGCGCTCCAAAATTACAATGGATAAAGAGCTTTTTGAGCACGACAATAAAGTCACCGATAGACTCAGCCTGCTTCCTAACATGCGTACCAACGGGGCAGGGTTGAAATGACGTTCTAGGGCCTGGGTAATTTCATCTAAACCCACATCCTTAGGGCTCCTAGGGGCTAGCAAATTATTCAACAGGGTGAATGTCTCTGCACCTACTTCTGTCAGAAATATAGCCCTCTTTTTCCTAATCACAGCTGCACCAGCAACTGCATTGGCAGCCCCCCCTTGTAGCACCAAGTCATTTGCCTCATAGAACATATCCATTCGGTCACTGTATGCCTTGAAAGTCTCCTTAGAGGGGCTGTACTCACCCACTCTGCCTATATAGTTAGCCATCTTGACACACACAGCCTATACTGGGCACTACTACAGGTTTCAACTCTAGTGCTGCTTATACTACACAGCACTGACTATAATAATACAGGTACAGCTACCACTGACACAGATTAAAAGTCACAGAGTCTCACTCACTGACAGCAGTTATCCAAAGTAGACAGCAATGTTTACAGCATGGATCCTCAGGTTGACATCATTTATCCTGGTTCCCACCAGTAGAGAGACATCCAGAAACACTTCCCAGCACTCCTAACATACTGTCCTTGAAGTGTACTGATCCCATCCTTGACGCCACTTTTATAACTGTGGTTTAATATGCTTTTAGATACAGTCTAAAATGTTTCTAGTCATCATGGCAGTGCGGTCGCTAGTACATGATCACGTTCATAAGAATCCGGCCGGTGGTGCGGACATGATGCCGTTCATGAAATATGATTCTGCTTCCTAACAAACACTTTGCTCCTAAATGTTTAGCCGTTTAGCATTTACACACTAAGTGTTTAGTTTTACACATATCAGTGTGTATCCCTCCCGGCCTCGTTTTGATGGCAGCACACTTATTCCCAGCGAGGTGGCCACAACGACTTCCGCATTCCCCAACACAAAATGGCAAGTATCAGAGCTATTATTTATTATTTCACCTGATTATTGCTTCCAAGATGCTAAATTATTGGTGGGAAATATGCAATGAGAAAATATCTGACATACATGTATATACTTCACATATATACACATACAAGGTAAGAAAGTAGCATATTATGTAGGTCAAGCAAAAGTCGCATTCACATACAAGGCCGGACCTACAGCTATCAGCTGGCAATGTTTTGACAGCTACTGATCCCAGTCAGCGCATTGTTTCCGCTTTCACACCTATGTGGGGTTACCACATATTCCAGAATCTCAGTCTTATTTGCTAAGATTTGCCATGGGTTGAGAGTGAACACATCTTGTACAATTTATCTAGTAATGTATTGTGTTTGCAGGTGCACAAGACTGCCAAACCAGTACATACACCGCAGTGCCACAGAGAGTGAGATTGACCGGAGTCCCGGGCCAGTTGGTCCCGGGACCCAACCAGGTGTTAGTCCCAGCAACAAGTATATATACACATTGTTCCCGGCGAGGGACAGTGGTATGGCCGGGCCTCCAAGACAGGGTCAAGGCGCTTACACGTAGGGTGTATCTATCCACCTTACCTGACTTCCCATCTTCTACCCATCTACCTGCCTACTCATCTACCTGCCTACCCATCTACCTACCCACCCATCTACCCGCCTACCCATCTACCTGTCTACCCATGTACCTGCCTACCCATCTACCTGCCTACACATCTGCCTGTCTACCCATCTATCCATCTACCCATTTACCCGTCTACCTATCAAATGGCCTACCCATCTACCCATTTACCCGCCTATCCATCTACCTGCCTGCCCATCTACCCATCTACCTGACTACACATCCCCCTGCCTACCCATCTACCTGCCTACCCATTAACCTGCCTACCCATTAACCTTCCCACCCATCTACCTGCCCACCCATCTACCTGCCTACCCATCAACCTGCCTACCCATCTACCTGCCTACCCATCTACATGTCTACACACCTACCTGCCTACCCATCTACCTGTCTACCAATCTACCTGCCCACCCATCTACCTGCCTACCCATCTACATGCCTACCCATCTGACTGCCTACTAATCTACCTGCCTACCCATCTACCTGCCCACCCATCTACCTGCCCACCCATCTGCCTGCCTACCCATCTACCATCCTACTCACCAACCTGCCCACCCATCTACCTGCCCACCCATCTACCTGCCTACCCATCAACCTGCCTACCCATCTACCTGCCTACCCATTTACCTGCCTACCCATCTACCTGTCTAAACATCTACCTGCCTACCCATCTACCTGCCTACCCATCAACCTGCCTACCCATCTACCTGCCTACCCACCTACCTGCCTACCCATCTGTCTGCCTACCAATCTACCTGCCTACCCATCTACCTGCCCACCCATCTACCTGCCCATCCATCTACCTGCCAACCCATCAACCTGTCCACCCATTTACCTGCCCATCCATCTACCTGCCCACCCATCTACCTGCCCACCCATCTACCTGCCCATCCATCTACCTGCCAACCCATCAACCTGTCCACCCATTTACCTGCCCACCCATCTACCTGCCCACCCATCAACCTGCCTACCCATCTACCTGCCTACCCATCTACCTGCCCACCCATCTACCTGCCCACCCATCTTCCTGCCTATCCATCTACCTGCCTATCCATCTCCTTGTGGGGGGGGGGGGCTAATTTTAATACAATTTTTCCATGTTGGGAAATAAAATTCATAGGGGGTACTTTTTTTCCTTTTTGATATTTCCGGTGGGTGTTGGGTTGAAGAAAAGATGTCAGGGGAGGTGGGCCAATGTATTCCTGTGCCCTTTGTGGAAGTGGGGAGGGGGGGGGGGGGCTCATTCTCTGAGAGAGGCTAATATAGATTTTCCATGGGGGGATTTAGAACATAAACATCATGGGGGGATTATTGTTAATTTGATTTCAGTCTCCATCAAAGTGCCTACCCATCAACATATATGAGTGTTACTAGTGTTTTCTATACAATATCTATGGTATAACTGTAATTATTTTATACAAGAAGATGATAATAAAATCTTCTAGAGAGTTCCTTAGGTTGAACACTTTGTGTGTAAACACTTCTCAATGATAAACACTTCTTAAAGTTAAACGCTTTGTAATAAAACACTCCCTAAAGCTAAACGCTTTGTAATTAAACACTTCCTAAAGCTAAACACTTGTAATATAAACGCTTCCTAATGTTAAACACTATGTATGTAAACACTTCCAAATCCCGAACACTATGAATATAAACACTCCCCAAACTTAAACACTATAAAACTAAACGCTTTGCAATTTAAACACTTTTCAAAATTAAACACTTTTTACCTAAACATGTCTAAAGTTAAACGTGTTTACCCCAAAAAAGCGTTTAGAAAAGTGGGACAAGAAAGTGTTTAAATAAGTGTTTAACTTCTAAACACTGGCGTGTGGATAGCAAAGACCGTTTTTACAGTGTAGGATATCTGCTAGGAGAGTGACCTTCAGTAAGAGGCACTGCAGGGTTGGCAGTACTCTCGTACAGTCTGTTGTCGCCAGGGCCAGGACACACAGGCTCAAACTCAGACTGTTTTGCACTGCCATTTTAAGGCAGGAATACCTTCCTGCGCCCCAAGATGCACCTGGAAAATGGTGGATCGCTGGTTCTAACCTCCTGTGTCTTGCGATCCAGTAACCAGCAATATGATACGGTATCCCTCTTGTCAAACTGATGCTATAAATAGAACAGCAAACCCTGCAGTACCTCTTACCACATGGGACTGGCCAATGGGACCCATGCTCTGTTAGACCTTCACGTACCGTAACCAGCGGTGCGTGAATGGACTAGGAGCAAATGGATAGTTTTCTGTAACCCACTTGCACCCAGTGAATTTGCCTTTTCTGCAACTGCCTATCTAGGATCCAAACGTACTAGAAGTGACCGTAAAATAAAGTTTATTGCATTCAGACACAGAGGGGCGAAATACGAAAGATCACCCACCTACAGGGGTAAGAAGTTATGGGACGCTCTTAGTCCCGAAATACAACGTATAGATACACTGGCAGCCTATAAAAGGGCAATAAAAGATAGATAGCTTAACAACTCTGTATTTTTGAAGTATGTATAGAGTTTTGCTGATAGTAGTTGACCTGTTACTCACCTCATCACATCACATCTCATTAATGTCATCCTTTCAATGTAAAACTGCTTAGTCAGAGTGATCATTAATTGTTGTGTTCACTACCTACCAATCACACAGGAAGAACTGATGTATCAGATGTTGTGATATCAATAAAAAAAAAAAAAAAAAAATATCAAGCACTAGTGGGTCTTGAGGTATTTTGGTCTTGAGTGATTATTCATGATCAGCTCGGAGACCCTGCGACACTGGCTACCTGCTCTGTTCTCACTATCACAGTGAATAGCACACAGATAGTGAAGTGATAGCATGTATGCAGTACCCTGAAAGTCTATATGGACCCCTCTAAACTCTGGATGATGTATATAGCGTGTGCAAGCACGCTCTAATAAACCATAAATGGATCAGACCTCGTGGATCGTCCGCTACAACTCTCCTTCCCCACGATACTTTGACTAATCAAATCCAAAGCCTCATATGACCTCTCCTCATGTATGCCAAGAAAATAAAACGAACCCATGGAATCCTCTCCGTAGATACCTGACTACTTTGGCACGATCAAGTCCATTTCCTCCAATATTACCCTACAGTGAAATGCAGGTGTATCAACAGGGTAAAAAACAGCTCTGTATGCATGCAGTAGCCTCTTAATTTGAATGTATTACTCGCATCTTGATGGCAATGGACCCGCATGTTGTAGTGGTTATATATGGTGTATCCCTCAATGAAACGGAATCTACATGCTGGGAGTGGATGATGACCAAGATGAACTAAATGCAGTAGTGAAGATGGTCAACATAGGGGTCTCGGGTATAAACTAGGAGTAAATAGTATGTTCATCATTGATGAATGAGTGTGCAATTATAAGTGAATAACAACTGAAGGTTTTGGGTTACATTCAGTATATATGGATCGTTTTCTGTAACCCACTTGCACACAGTCAACTTGCCATTTCCTCAACTGCGCAAGTCTAGGATCCAAATATATCAAGCACCAATAGGTCAATGAGGTATTTCAGTCCTGGTAGCTTGGGCACGCTTCTAATACACTGAGACACTGGCACCCTGCTCCTTTGCCAGTAGCACAGTGAGCAGCACAAAGATAGTGAAGGGATAGTCTTCTGGCAGCATGCTGGAAGTGTATATATGTGACCACTTTTAACCTCAAGGTGATGTATATATAGACAACTAGGAGCAAATAGAATGTTCATCATTGATGAATGAGCGTGCAATTATACATGAATAACAAATAAAAGGTTTGGGTGACATTCAGTTTATGGATAGTTTTCTGCGACCTAATGGCACCCAGTCAGCTTGCTAGCTAGAGCGTGCTTGCACGCACTAAATACATCATCTAGAGTTTAGAGTGGTCACATTGAACTTTCCGTGTGCTTCCAGAAAACTACCCCTTTACTATCTGCATGATACCCTGAAAGTCTATATGGACCCCTCTAAACTCTGGATGATGTATATAGCGTGTGCAAGCACGCTCTAATAAACCATAAATGCGAACCAGTATACCACATTTATGGTATCTGACAAGTTTTATATAATTGGTCATAGTCCCATACATTTTCAATGGCGTCTTCGTATTATTGTAGTTAGATTGTTATTGTAGTGAGATAGTTATGAACCAATTGTATTCGTACGAAGAGGTAGCCTAATCTATACATTTTGTATGGATTATGAAATCATATCATGTTCATTCAAACTTGGTACGTAATTGGTTGCAGTGAAATTACAGGAATTTATTTCTTTTTGTATCATGTTTTGTCCTGTCTTTTTTCCTGTCTGTCATTGTTTGTTCGGCTTATGAACTATTTGTCGTTATGCTTGTTTCCTGAAGTATATATAAATATAAATATATATATATATATGTATATATATATATATATATAATCGCACTGGACGGGTGAGGTGCAGACTTCTAGTGTCAGTCTTCCCGGCGTTTACACTAGACGATTATAGGCGGCGATTCTTGAATTTTGCACCACCTGACGACTTTCAGCTGTCAATTACTAGACACCAGTGCAAATAAAAACTGTAAACGCTTGATGTCATTTTTGTGTTGACGTTTAATGTGACCGATATTGCGTAATCGAGCTCCACCTGACCACTATTGGCCAGACGATCTACAGTCGTCACGTTTTAGTCGTCTATTATAATATAAACGCTGGATCACACAATGTTTACGCTAGACAATTCTGGCCGGCGATTCTTGGTATTTTGCACCTCCTGACGACTTTCAGCGGTAAAAAGCTACAACTCATCTGATTACACAATTCGGCACCATCTCATGACTACTGAACATGCTTTGATGTTGGCGACTATTTTAAGCAGCCTTGAATTAGTTGTCTACGCGGGCGGCAATTCTATGTCGTCAGTGTAAACGCTCAAGGAAATTCTGAGCTCAGCAGTGGACATTGCCCCACCTGACGACTATTGGACTGACGATCTACAGTTGCCACATATTTAGTCGTCCAGTGTAAATGCTGGGTAACAGGCTGTGTGGACTGCTATACTGCATTGGCTGGCAATGAGAGCCAGACATCACCGTTCGAGGGTGCGTCCACGAACCACGACAAGGCTGCGACACGCGCCGACAAGAAAGTTCCTATCGGCCCCTTGTCGCAGCCTTGTCGTGAGGAGGGGAGCTGTCGTGAGCCCTTGTCGCAGCCTGTCGGGAAGTGCATGCTCCACCTAAATATTCTATCATAGACCACTGCGACACGCCACGACACGGCTCCAAAATCGAACATGTTCGATTTTGTCGTAACCTTGTCGGAAGGCCCCCAACAAGGTTCATGTTGCAGACTGTTGTGGCCTTGTCGTAGCCTCTTGTCGGGAACTGTGGTCCACCAACCACGACAAGGCTACGACAAGGCTTCCTATCGTAGAGCAGTCGTGGACCTTGTCGGAAAGCCGTTGTCGCAGCCTTGTCGTGGTTGGTGGACGCACCCTCTAAGTCGTCCAGTGTAAATGCTGGGTAACAGGCTGTGTGGACTGCTATACTGCATTGGCTGGCCCAATTTCCCTGTCACTGGGTAGCAAGCTACTGCTTTATTTCTGACAGCTATAACTGATGCGCTTTATCATTGAATAAATTTTATTTATGCCTTTCATCATCGATGTCTAACAATGTCCTTTGCTTTTAAAGGCATATCCTACGATTCACAGTGGCACCATCTGGTGATATTGAAATAATGTCAATCATAAGTAAAAAACTGGTTTCTTGGGTTCCAAACCTAAATGAGTGTATTTAATGTTTTTTCTTTGTTTTTTTATCCAATCTTATCAAGTAAAATAGGCCAGTTTACATTTGCTTGATTTGCATAGGAAATGTACTGAAAAATATGGTTTTCTTCAATTCCTTCAAAAATAGAGACGGTGAACTATGTTTTTTTTAAACTTAAAGAAGTAGTACTATACGTGTACTATATTTTGTGAAAGTTTGAGGAAAATGACATGAGTTTTACTATGTGAAATAAACCTTTTTAGAATTTCCATATTCTAATATAGAATGATCATAATATTGATCCCTAATTCAAAAACCAGATATGTGCTCTACAATACTTAGAGATCATCATATTCAATTTTCAGCAAAATGACATGGGTTTTAATTTTCAGGCCAAATTACCCGATATGCCTTTAAGGAAACAAGTATTCCTTAGAACCAACCACCATAGGGTACCAAGTCGGATTAGTATCAATGCAATCATGACTGTAATATAAAGCTGAGGCCCCTACAAAAATGCATAAAATATGAATTGTTCATATACAATCGGTTCTCATTAGGTTTGTCACTCAGACAAATAAGCTGAGAAACAGGTGGTTTTTTTTAACACTTTTATTCGGGTACTATTTTACAATTTTCCTGGCTAGGCGGGGGGGGGGGGGGGGGGGGTCTCATGTCTGGTCCTATTTTTTAACAATAAGAACATCCGTATAAAACTTGAACTATAGTTTATTATGAGAAAACAGGGTTACTGAGCCCGTATGGGTGGTCGTTCGGACTCAGTAACTATGTCTTCTGATTACATTACACCTCCTAATTCTATAAAATGCCATTTTATTCAATTTTCTGCTCCACGAAAACCACTACCATTCATTACGGTCAGCTGTCACGACAGGCGCGAACATTATTTATACTACACCTGTAGCAGCGGGTAGTATTTCATGCGTATTTGGCCATAAGTGTATAGTAATATATATATATATATATATATATATATATATATATATATATATATATATATATATATATATATATGCATATATATATATATATAATATTATTTCAACAAATATTAATAGATGGAATATAATGGAATGATTGTGACAAAGGCGTGTATGGCGGGAAATATGAAATAACAGGGTTTATTCAACAACTACAATGGGACAAACCCCAGTCCTACACATCAAGAAATACATTTCTAAAGGTAGAATTACAACTTACACATCAAGGTAAGATTAAAAACATCTGCTCAGGTGAGCAAAAACGAGCGGAATGTTATTTGAAAGTGATAAACGTCACCAAGTCAACTCTGGTAACCACATCATGTTACCGGGTTACCTAGAAAAATATCTGTGACGCCAACAAACAAGTAGGTCCCGCAGTGAATAATACTGTAGCATGTATTGGTTGATTATTTATATTTATATAAACGGAGTTATATAATAATATAATATTATTTCAACAAATATTAATAGATGGAATATAATGGAATAATTGTGACAAAGGCGTGTATGGCGGAAAATATGAAATAACAGGGCAAAAACCCGCCATACACAACAGAGTTCTATCAGAACATTTTAGATACCTAGAGGCGATTTTATTTGAGGAAGCGATAGACAAAGAAGTTTCATGTAAGTATGAATAAACGGCCGAAGACGACCAATTACCCCTGGATTTGATATCATTGATATCTACACCTATATCATTTAGAAAAGTTGCTCCTCCATGCCTCAGGGAATGACATGAAACACGATCATCCCCGAACCCACATGATCCGGATAATTTGCAGGTATGTAACAGGAGTACACGCAGTAACACTATGGTTAACTTTGAGGAATATAGATTGAAATCTAACGGTTACAAATTGAGTCCTGCCTATCATGGTATCCAAGCTTGGAAGAAATTAAGTGAATCGCTGCAGAAAGCACCTTACAAACTGTTCTTCAAGAAGGGGATTGACCAAGAACTCCCCAGGATAATAAGCGAACTCAACCTGCAGCAACAAAGCTAATCTCTCTATCACCACGAACACTTAGCATTGATTATCTATATCTCATTATCATCCTTAATATCACCTATTACTACTATTATTACTCTTTGTTACTTACTATTGTACTGGCGTGTAATATGCATGAGTGTCGCCTGTTTCATGGAAGAACTGTTCTCAACAGAATGAAATAAATGATATAAAAAAAATTTAAAAAAATCAAAAAAAATCTCGAAAGCGATTTCAACTGGTTATTGATTCTTTGGTAATTCAAGGGTAATAAGATTTTCCCTGAAGGTATTACCAGGAGATAATCGTCTGGAATCAGAGTAACTCTGGAAAGATACTTGTTTAGAAATTTATACAGACAAAAGATCGAATCTGGAATACGATCAAAACGTAGAATTTTAGGTTTTACACCAAACTGATCAACTTTTGATGATCTGATAAAAATCTCCAAATGATCTTTAGATAATAATTGATCTCTTCTTTTGAGGGTATGGTTTGAGAAAGTGAAGTGCGATTTTCTCAAAAGACCCCTAAAGCCCAAGAGGAAAGATATCCAAAACACCAGGTCTTCCAACGAAGATAAGTTCAACCTATCAAACAATGACCTCATATCAGATATGGTTATAGGATATCTTGAATTAGAACTATTATCCCCTAAACGAGATAAACCCTTTATAGTCATTTTTAGCAGGAAATCAGACGACAGATCCCCGAAACCTCTCATTTTATTCTCGAAATTTACAGCAGATAAGTAATTTCTTATAGAAATTGGTTTCAAAAATTGAGATAAAAACACACAATAAAGTGATAATTTTCAATTAACAGTTGGAAAATACTGCCAACTTCTATCGTCACAGAAACGATAATAACAAGCTAACTGCTTGACTCTGACCTTTTTTGTGTTATCAGAGATACAACTTTGAAGTACCACCTTCTGCGACCTGTATTAATCATAGCCAGAACTTGCATGTTGTCTGTTACAATGCTCACTCGGCAGTTTCTGTAACATTTAGCCCAACGTTTTATACCGACTAAAACTGGCCAAAGCTTGTAAAGGTTGATATTTTCCTCGATAATCTCTAGTGCTGGAGATTTCTCAAAATGGAAATCGTTAATGGGCTCACATTTGTCATCGCTCCATGTACCATAAAAATAGTCTAGAACCGCCCAAGCGCCAAAGCCTAACATGGACGAGTCCAAAGTTACTGGACAATTATTACAGTTCTGCTGAATAATTTCTTTACCATTAAAAATTTCACAGAAATTATCCCAGCAATTTAAATCTTTAATTAAATCTTGAGACAGATTTACTTTACTCTTCTTAGGGGTTGAGGCAGATAAATAAAAAATTCTTTTGCTGAAGGTCCTGCCCCCCCTGACAACTTGTGAACAAAAGGAAACCAAACCACCTAATTGTTCCAATTCTTTTTTAGACACTGAATTATTTTCACGGATTTTTACAATCGAGGTCTTCAATTTTTCGATTTTGCCTTTTGGTAAGGATAAAGTTAAGTCTTCGGAATTTATCAAAATTCCCCAAAATGGGTTGTCATCTCCCGGTTTGGGAGAGGGCGGGTCATTGTCTCCCTCTGGGGAGAAAACCTACACACACAATCCTCATACCACCACGCCACCTATCATCAACTCATCATCACACCAACTACACAAAGGCACCACTTCACCTCACCCCGCCATTACAACCACACTCATCAAATATATTTTTACATTGCTGAAAATCATCGACAGCGCAACCCATCCAGCATTCGCATCAACCCACCGGACAAATATGGGAACTCACCAAGGTATTGCTAGTAACGATAAGCACCTTGGTAACTCCCGGATATAAAATATAATGAAGTAAACCGCCGTCATAATGGCGAACCAGACGGGGCCCATAACAAAACGAATCAGCATGAGGCGAAAGTATGGACAGTGAGGTGAAGTTTAAATACAATGCTGGAAGGAGAGAATCATCTATGATCACGGTCTATGAGACCAGTTACAGCGACAAAGACACATCAAATGGGAGTGGGAACGGCCACCAAGACGAACACCGATCAGGTGGTGCACGCCAAAGCGACACAGCTGGGTCACGCTCCACTGATCGCCGCCGAAGGCAACCGTCTGTCCAACAGAACGGATCAGACGAGGACCAGTCCCAGTGTAGTGGGGATACCAGTGCAGCCTCAAGAATCTCATCGGCATCTAGAGCCAGGATTAACAACATGGAAGACGACATGCAGCACATGAAGGAAAACATGCGACACATCACCCACCAGATGGACGTGCTGGTGGGAGCATTTCGCCAGCCCAGCACCCCCCCATGGAGGACTGCCCACAGACACGACACTCATGGCAGGGTGTCCCCGACAGCCTCAAGCCACCGCATGCCCAGACAACGGACCAGCAGTGGATACGATCACAGGCATGGCAATGAGGGTATAATTCCCCCACACATCCTGAAAAAACAGATGGACGCGGATGATTACATTGACAAACAGATCAGACGCGAGCAATACATCAACCACCATCCTGGTAAGCTAGCCATCCTTTCCGACTTCACTACTAGTATCATGATTGCGAAGCCATACATGTATGTGGAAAGGGAAGGGGTGGTATCTGTGAAGAATAGGCTAGAAATGTGACCGTCTCTCTCGGCGCCGGAGTATATCTGCAGGGCCCTGCAGTTGGTCAATGATGAAAGGGCCACACATCCGGAAGATCGCCAATACATTCTAACCCATGTGCAGGAGGTGGCCAGAGACGCCATTGACAGACCATGGCTGGAGGTACGCCGCTGGACACATAATGTCTGAGACAGGGTGGAGGCTGGCACATTGGACTGGCGAAACTCCCAGGAGATACAGAACGAGAGGTTTCGGGTAGCACTACGGGCCAAGACGACCAACAGCAACACAGCAAACGTACAAAGTACAGCCAACACCAAGGCCAACAAGCAGCAAAGCACAGATGATTCCACACAAGTACTGTGCAGAGCCTACAACAGTAAGTACGGTTGCACACATAATACCCACCACGGGGACCAAAAGCATTTCTGCAGCTACTGTGACTCAGTGGGACGCCAGTGCCACCACGCCATCAAGGACTGCAATCGCAGGATACAGGATGTGCAGGGCCATAATAACAACAAGCATGAACAGGCATCAAAAAATGGATACCAGGCGTCTCGGGAGTAACGCCCCCCCAGAGATGCCTAGATCCCTCAACAACGCTAGCAACAACAGGACGGGCACACGTGCCAATGTTAGTAAACAAAAACAGAATCGCCAGAGCGAGGCGCCCTGGTCCCACACAGCCAACCGTGGGCGGCCAGGTACCAGCACACACAACAAAGATGGCGACGGTCACCACGCTGCAGCACGGACGCACGACAGCTGTAACACCAACACAGGGCCCAAACAGAGCAGACAACAAGAAAGTGGCAGCACGTCTAATACACGGGATGAATTACAACGACCTGTGGACGTATATGTGGCCGGGGCGGTCATGGACCACCGCACAGCCACCCACCGGCACACTGACCGCGGGCGGAGAGCGCCAGAGGCCAGTGACAGGACAACCCACCGGCAACTAGGACAGCACAACCGACAACAATGCAGCAACAGAGAAGGTACAGTCCCTGACTTTGCATTCTATAAGAAGATGTGTGAAGAGGGGGGTGATGATGTCTGCACCGACACGCACCCCAGAATTTTCCGTGACCATAGACAGAACACATGGCCAGACTGGGTAGCAGCTGGGGTTAGTGGCCACACCGAAAGGGTCGGGCCAGACACCAGTACACTGGCAGACATCTATGACAAGGTTAAGGCCACCGGCCTTCCTAATGCATTACGCGCTAAGATAGAAGTACCCAGCAACCTTAATTTGGATGAATGGGTGAGACTATTAGCTGGAAGGGATGAGCATGCCCAACTTCTCGATTTCATCAGACTTGGGTTTCCAATTGGCTATCTGGGCCCGGAATCTGATAGTGAAGGTAACTGTAATCACCCTAGCGCACACAAATTCAGCACCCATGTCGATAATTTCATTGACAAGGAAATAGGTCTAGGGGCTTAGTCGGCCCATTCAAGGCCCCTCCTTTCTCACCATGGTTTCACTGTTCCCCACTCATGACTAGGGCCAAGAAGGATACCCCAAACCGCCGCATCATCACAGATATGAGTTACCCAGATGACTGCTCTATCAATGCCTACATTGTCAAGAACTCCATTTTTGGGGTTGAACAGGACCATTCTCTCCCAACTGTAGACACACTGGTGCAGAAGCTCTTGAATATAGGTACAGGCGCATATATGAGTACAATTGATATTGCAAGAGCCTACAAAAACTTTCGGGCGGACCCCCTTGACTGGCCCCTCCTGGGTCTCAGATGGGACGGGTCCTTCTATTGCGATATAACAATGCCATTTGGATGCCGCACATCAAGCTCAAATATGCAACGAGTCGCAAATTGCATACTCCTGGGTGAACTTGATGTGGATGCCACTATGTACTTGGATGACATCGTTATCATTTCTGATTCCAGACAAAAAGCAGTCCGTGATCACCGAGTAGCCGCTGACCTTCTCCATCGACTCGGGCTACCAGAGGCGGTGGAAAAATCTCAGCCCCCCAGCCCGGGGGTCACCTGGCTGGGTATATGCATCGACGCTCCCTCCATGACGCTGTCGATTCCTAAAGCAAAAGTCGACGAAATCATGCAGACAGTCAAGGAATACCAAGGTAGGACGTGGGTCACCAAAAGACAGTTACAGTCCATAATTGGCTCCATTGTGTTCGTAGCCAAATGTGTGTCCCCGGCTAGGCTGTTCCTATCCCGTCTACTGGAGGGCCTCAGACGATGTAGAAAAGGGCGCATATATATCGGCCTGGACATGTGCAAGGACCTGGACTGGTTGGTGCGCTTCTGCTGGGCTTGGAATGGAAAGTGTGTCATTCCTCCAGCAGCCCCAACAAAGGGGATAGAGTTGGACGCATGCCTCACAGGGGTCGGGGCCATTGATGGGAGCAGAGCCTATGCGGGTCAGGTGGCCCCCTCCAGGACCCAGTTAACAACATTGCAGAACTGGAGGCGGCCAACATCGCAGTAGCAGTGGATACACTCCTCGGCGAGAGAGACAGGGGGGCCCATGTTCTGATAAGATGTGACAACACCGCTGCAGTTTTCGTCTTCTCTACGGGGAAAGGTAGAAATCAAACCATTCTTGAGGCAGCTAGAAAGACATGGTTTAGGCAAGCGGAGTTAGACATTCGATTAAGTTATGACTACATTTCTACTCATGATAATGCAGTGGCGGATGCCCTAAGTAGGGCCCATCTTTCGGCCGCTGATTACCAGGTAGCATGTACAGCCGTTAAATACAACTCCTTACTGATCACGGATGCAGTTACACTGGTGTTTGATACAATGTCCCCCTCTATTAACTGCAGATCCGGGCATACAGTCGCTTCTGAACATGGCACAAGTGCGTCAGAGGAACGCTCGGGCGGCAGGCACCTGGAAGAATCACGAGACAGCAGTGCGCATTTATCTGGCATTTATGCGATGGGCGAGGCACGACGCCATGAATCCGTCACACCAGATGACCTGTGCTTACGTCGAGTACCTCAACACCACTGGAGTGGCCCCCGCAACAGTGGCCAACAAAGTGTCACAGGTGAGACAGTTCATTATGTTGGCAGGAGGCAGCCTCGCTGGGATGCGCCGACCCCGGGTAAAGAGGGCACTCGATGGAATAGCACAAAACAAGGCGCACCAGCCCGGCGTCAAGCTGCCCATCACCATGCCACAACTACGAGCCGTGGTGGAATGGCTGTTGACGACCAAACATCACACCTCAAGACGACAATACTGCTCATGTACTTCGTGGCACTGCCGCAGGGAGAAGTGGCACCGGGGTCGGTCACACAGTACTCTCACATCACACACCTCAGCCGCGCAGACGTCCCGATCAACGGGACCGAAATGTGGGTCGTCATCCGGGCGGGAAAGAACATGCAACGCACGGGCCAGCAAAAAACCATCAAGAAGTCAGCGCAAACGGACAGGACAGTCTGCCCGGTTGCGGCCGTAGATAGTCTGATCAACAGGGTAAAAACACTCTGACCGCTAGACCCACTCCTCATGTTCGACAACAGAACGCCAGTCCCGCCATCCTACATCAAACGGGTATGGGGGCTCGCAATCAAAGCACTGGACATCCCGGCAGCACAACTGACACTGCACAGTATCAGGAAGGCTGCCGCCACGCAGGCGCAGAGGCAAGGCTGCACGGACCTGCAGGTCCGGAGACTGGGAGGTTGGTCATCGGACACAATGTATACCTACATCCAAACCACCCAAACCGATGTCACAGACGCACTATCACGGGCCATATCAAAACCCTGAGCGAAGCAAGAGACTATGAAATGAACTCTTAACTCCCTATTTTACTCACAAATTTACTTCACTTTTCCACCCACCCACCCTCTTCCTTTTAAAAATCTCCCCCCCCCCTTTTTTACACATAATATTTGGCAGGTTTGGCATATTTTATCATCAAATATTATCAACAATCTACTCATTTTATCTACATATAAATATTAATAATCATAAAGGTTATTAATAAATATTATTTCCCAAGCCTGCCTTACTGGTTCTTTTCTTCAGAGGTAGGAGATAATGGGGTTGTCATCTCCCGGTTTGGGAGAGGGCGGGTCATTGTCTCCCTCTGGGGAGAAAACCTACACACACAATCCTCATACCACCACGCCACCTATCATCAACACATCGTCACACCAACTACACAAAGACACCACTTCACCTCATGCCGCCATTACAACCACACTCATCAAATATATTTTTACATCGCTGAAAATCATCGACAGCGCAACCCATCCAGCATTCGCATCAACCCACCGGACAAATATGGGAACTCACCAAGGTATTGCTAGTAACGATAAGCACCTTGGTAACTCCCGGATATAAAATATAATGAAGTAAACCGCCGTCATAATGGCGAACCGGACGGGGCCCATAACAAAACGAATCAGCATGAGGCGAAAGTATGGACAGTGAGGTGAAGTTTAAATACAATGCTCGAAGGAGAGAATCATCTATGATCACGGTCTATGAGACCAGTTACAGCGACAAAGACACATCAAATGGGAGTGGGAACGGCCACCAAGACGAACACCGATCAGGTGGCGCATGCCAAAGCGACACAGCTGGGTCACGCTCCACTGATCGCCGCCGAAGGCAACCGTCTGTCCAACAGAACGGATCAGACGTGGACCAGTCCCAGTGTAGTGGGGATACCAGTGCAGCCTCAAGAATCTCATCGGTATCTAGAGCCAGGATTAACAACATGGAAGACGACATGCAGCACATGAAGGAAAACATGCAACACATCACCCACCAGATGGACGTGCTGGTGGGAGCATTTCGCCAGCCCAGCACCCCCCCATGGAGGACTGCCCACAGACACGACACTCATGACAGGGTGTCCCCGACAGTCTCAAGCCACCGCAGGCCCAGACAACGGACCAGCAGTGGATACGATCACAGGCACGGCAATGAGGGTATAATTCCCACACACATCCTGAAAAAACAGATGGACGCGGATGATTACATTGACAAACAGATCAGACGCGAGCAATACATCAACCACCATCCTGGTAAGCTAGCCATCCTTTCCGACTTCACTACTAGTAGCATGATTGCGAAGCCATACATGTATGTGGAAAGGGAAGGGGTGGTATCTGTGAAGAATAGGCTAGAAATGTGACCGTCTCTCTCGGCGCCGGAGTATATCTGCGGGGCCCTGCAGTTGGTCAATGATGAAAGGGCCACACATCCGGAAGATCGCCAATACATTCTAACCCATGTGCAGGAGGTGGCCAGAGACGCCATTGACAGACCATGGCTGGAGGTACGCCGCTGGACACATAATGTCTGAGACAGGGTGGAGGCTGGCACATTGGACTGGCGAAACTCCCAGGAGATACAGAACGAGAGGTTTCGGGTAGCACTACGGGCCAAGACGACCAACAGCAACACAGCAAACGTACAAAGTACAGCCAACACCAAGGCCAACAAGCAGCAAAGCACAGATGATTCCACACAAGTACTGTGCAGAACCTACAACAGTAAGAACGGATGCACACATAATACCCACCACGGGGACCAAAAGCATTTCTGCAGCTACTGTGACTCAGTGGGACGCCAGTGCCACCACGCCATCAAGGACTGCAATCGCAGGATACAGGATGTGCAGGGCCATAATAACAACAAGCATGAACAGGCATAAAAAAACGGATACCAGGCGTCTCGGGAGTAACGCCCCCCCAGAGATGCCTAGATCCCTCAACAACGCTAGCAACAACAGGACGGGCACACGTGCCAATGTTAGTAAACAAAAACAGAATCGCCAGAGCGAGGCGCCCTGGTCCCACACAGCCAACCGTGGGCGGCCAGGTACCAGCATACACAACAAAGATGGCGACGGTCACCACGCTGCAGCACGGACACACGACAGCTGTAACACCAACACAGGGCCCAAACAGAGCAGACAACAAGAAAGTGGTAGCACGTCTAATACACGGGATGAATTACAACGACCTGTGGACGTATATGTGGCCGGGGCGGTCATGGACCACCGCACAGCCACCCACCAGCACACTGACCGCGGGCGGAGAGCGCCAGAGGCCGGTGACAGGACAACCCACCGGCAACTAGGACAGCACAACCGACAACAATGCAGCAACAGAGAAGGTACAGTCCCTGACTTTGCATTCTATAAGAAGATGTGTGAAGAGGGGGGGTGATGATGTCTGCACCGACATGCACCCCAGAATTTTCCGTGACCATAGACAGAACACATGGCCAGACTGGGTAGCAGCTGGGGTTAGTGGCCACACCGAAAGGGTCGGGCCAGACACCAGTACACTGGCAGACATCTATGACAAGGTTAAGGCCACCGGCCTTCCTAATGCATTACGCGCTAAGATAGAAGTACCCAGCAACCTTAATTTAGATGAATGGGTGAGACTATTAGCTGGCAGGGATGAGCACGCCCAACTTCTCGATTTCATCAGACTTGGGTTTCCAATTGGCTATCTGGGCCCGGAATCTGATAGTGAAGTTAACTGTAATCACCCTAGCGCACACAAATTCAGCACCCATGTCGATAATTTCATCGACAAGGAAATAGGCCTAGGGGCTTAGTCGGCCCATTCGAGGCCCCTCCTTTCTCACCATGGTTTCACTGTTCCCCACTCATGACTAGGGCCAAGAAGGATACCCAAAACTGCCGCATCATCACAGATATGAGTTACCCAGATGACTGCTCTATCAATGCCTACATTGTCAAGAACTCCATTTTTGGGGTTGAGCAGGACCATTCTCTCCCAACTGTAGACACACTGGTGCAGAAGCTCTTGAATATAGGTACAGGCGCATATATGAGTACAATTGATATTGCAAGAGCCTACAAAAACTTTCGGGCGGACCCCCTTGACTGGCCCCTCCTGGGTCTCAGATGGGACGGGTCCTTCTATTGCGATATAACAATGCCATTTGGATGCCGCACATCAAGCTCAAATATGCAACGAGTCGCAAATTGCATACTCCTGGGTGAACTTGATGTGGACGCCACTATGTACTTGGATGACATCGTTATCATTTCTGATTCCAGACAAAAAGCAGTCCGTGATAAACGAGTAGCCGCTGACCTTCTCCATCGACTCGGGCTACCAGAGGCGGTGCAAAAATCTCAGCCCCCCAGCCCGGGGGTCACCTGGCTGGGTATATGCATCGACGCTCCCTCCATGACGCTGTCGATTCCTAAAGCAAAAGTCGACGAAATCATGCAGACAGTCAAGGAATACCAAGGTAGGACGTGGGTCACCAAAAGACAGTTACAGTCCATAATTGGCTCCATTGTGTTCGTAGCCAAATGTGTGTCCCCGGCTAGGCTGTTCCTATCCCGCCTACTGGAGGGCCTCAGACGATGTAGAAAAGGGCGCATATATATCGGCCTGGACATGTGCAAGGACCTGGACTGGTTGGTGCGCTTCTGCCGGGCTTGGAATGGAAAGTGTGTCATTCCTCCAGCAGCCCCAACAAAGGTGATAGAGTTGGACGCATGCCTCACAGGGGTCGGGGCCACTGATGGGAGCAGAGCCTATGCGGGTCAGGTGGCCCCCCTCCAGGACCCAGTTAACAACATTGCAGAACTGGAGGCCGCCAACATCGCAGTAGCAGTGGATACACTCCTCGGCGAGAGAGACAGGGGGGCCCATGTTCTGATAAGATGTGACAACACCGCTGCAGTTTGCGTCTTCTCTATGGGGAAAGGTAGAAATCAAACCATTCTTGAGGCAGCTAGAAAGACATGGTTTAGGCAAGCGGAGTTAGACATTTGATTAAGTTATGACTACATTTCTACTCATGATAATGCAGTGGCGGATGCCCTAAGTAGGGCCCATCTTTCGGCCGCTGATTACCAGGTAGCATGTACAGCCGTTAAATACAACTCCTTACTGATCACGGATGCAGTTACACTCGTGTTTGATACAATGTCCCCCTCTATTACCTGCAGATCCGGGCATACAGTCGCTTCTGAACATGGCACAAGTGCGTCAGAGGAACGCTCGGGCGGCAGGCACCTAGAAGAATCACGAGACAGCAGTGCGCATTTATCTGGCGTTTATGCGATGGGCGAGGCACGACGCCATGAACCCGTCACACCAGATGACCTGCACTTACGTCGAGTACCTCAACACCACTGGAGTGGCCCCCGCAACAGTGGCCAACAAAGTGTCACAGGTGAGACAGTTCATTATGTTGGCAGGAGGCAGCCTCGCTGGGATGCGCCACCCCCGGATAAAGAGGGCACTCGATGGAATAGCACGAAACAAGGCGCACCAGCCCCGCGTCAAGCTGCCCATCACCATGCCACAACTACGAGCCGTGGTGGAATGGCTGTTGACAACCAAACATCACACCTCAAGACGACAATACTGCTCATGTACTTCGGGGCACTGCGGCAGGGAGAAGTGGCACCGGGGTCGGTCACACAGTACTCTCACATCACACACCTCAGCCGCGCAGACGTCACGATCAACGGGACCGAAATGTGGGTCGTCATCCGGGCGGGAAAGAACATGCAACGCACGGGCCAGCAAAAAACCATCAAGACGTCAGCGCAAACGGACAGGACAGTCTGTCCGGTTGCGGCCGTAGATAGTCTGATCAACAGGGTAAAAACACTCTCACCGCTAGACCCACTCCTCATGTTCGACAACAGAATGCCAGTCCCGCCATCCTACATCAAACGGGTATGGGGGCTCGCAATCAAAGCACTGGACCTCCCGGCAGCACAACTGACACTGCACAGTATCAGGAAGGCTGCCGCCACGCAGGCGCACAGGCAAGGCTGCACGGACCTGCAGGTCCGGAGACTGGGAGGTTGGTCATCGGACGCAATGTATACCTACATCCAAACCACCCAAACCGATGTCACAGAGGCACTATCACGGGCCATATCAAAACCCTGAGCGAAGCAAGAGACTATGAAATGAACTCTTAACTCTCTATTTTACTCAACAATTTTACTTCACTTTTCCACCCACCCACCCTCTTCCTTTTAAAAATCTTCCCCCCCCCCCTTTTTTACACATAATATTTGGCAGGTTTGGCATATTTTATCATCAAATATTATCAACAATCTACTCATTTTATCTACATATATATATTAATACTCATAAAGGTTATTAATAAATATTATTTCCCAAGCCTGCCTTACTGGTTCTTTTCTTCAGAGGTAGGAGATAATGGGGTTGTCATCTCCCGGTTTGGGAGAGGGCGGGTCATTGTCTCCCTCTGGGGAGAAAACCTACACACACAATCCTCATACCACCACGCCACCTATCATCAACACATCGTCACACCAACTACACAAAGGCACCACTTCACCTCACCCCGCCATTACAACCACACTCATCAAACATATATTTTTTTACCCATCCCCATAAATACAGCAGTGGACATTGCCCCACCTGACGACTATTGGACTGACGATCTACAGTTGCCACATATTTAGTCGTCTAGTGTAAATGCTGGGTAACAGGCTGTGTGGACTGCTATACTGCATTGGCTGGCAATGAGAGCCAGACATCACCGTTAGAGGGTGCGTCCACCAACCACGAGAAGGCTGCGACACGCGCCGACAAGAAAGTTCCTATCGGCCCCTTGTCGCAGCCTTGTCGTGAGGAGGGGAGCTGTCGTGAGCCCTTGTCGCAGCCTGTCGGGAAGTGCATGCTCCACCTAAATATTCTATCATAGACCACTGCGACACGCCACGACACGGCTCCAAAATCGAACATGTTCGATTTTGTCGTAACCTTGTCGGAAGGCCCCCAACAGGCCCCTGACAAGGTTCATGTTGCAGACTGTCGTGGCCTTGTCGTAGCCTCTTGTCGGGAACTGTGGTCCACCAACCACGACAAGGCTACGACAAGGCTTCCTATCGTAGAGCTGTCGTGGACCTTGTCGGAAAGCCGTTGTCGCAGCCTTGTCGTGGTTGGTGGACGCACCCTCTAAGTCGTCCAGTGTAAATGCTGGGTAACAGGCTGTGTGGACTGCTATACTGCATTGGCTGGCCCAATTTCCCTGTCACTGGGTAGCAAGCTACTGCTTTATTTCTGACAGCTATAACTGATGCGCTTTATCATTGAATAAATTTTATTTATGCCTTTCATCATCGATGTCTAACAATGTCCTTTGCTTTTAAAGGCATATCCTACGATTCACAGTGGCACCATCTGGTGATATTGAAATAATGTCAATCATAAGTAAAAAACTGGTTTCTTGGGTTCCAAACCTAAATGAGTGTATTTAATGTTTTTTCTTTGTTTTTTTATCCAATCTTATCAAGTAAAATAGGCCAGTTTACATTTGCTTGATTTGCATAGGAAATGTACTGAAAAATATGGTTTCCTCCAATTCCTTCAAAAATAGAGACGGTGAACTATGTTTTTTTAAAACTTAAAGAAGTAGTACTATACATGTACTATATTTTGTGAAAGTTTGAGGAAAATGACATGAGTTTTACTATGTGAAATAAACCTTTTTAGAATTTCCATATTCTAATATAGAATGATCATAATATTGATCCCTAATTCAAAAACCAGATATGTGCTCTACAATACTTAGAGATCATCATATTCAATTTTCAGCAAAATGACATGGGTTTTAATTTTCAGGCCAAATTACCCAATATGCCTTTAAGGAAACAAGTATTCCTTAGAACCAACCACCATAGGGTACCAAGTCGGATTAGTATCAATGCAATCATGACTGTAATATAAAGCTGAGGCCCCTACAAAAATGCATAAAATATGAATTGTTCATATACAATCGGTTCTCATTAGGTTTGTCACTCAGACAAATAAGCTGAGAAACAGGTGGTCTTTTTTTAACACTTTTATTCGGGTACTATTTTACAATTTTCCTGGCTAGGCGGGGGCGTCCTTCCGCCAGATCCCGCTGATATTCTAAAACAGCATACATTTTCTTTGTAGAGCGACATGGTAAATATATTATCACCTACGGTTTTATGGTAGATTTTTTTTTTTTTTTTGGGGGGGGGGGGGTCTCATGTTTGGTCCTATTTTTTAACAATAAGAACATCCGTATAAAACTTGAACTATAGTTTATTATGAGAAAACAGGGTTACTGAGCCCGTATGGGTGGTCGTTCGGACTCAGTAACTATGTCTTCTGATTACATTACACCTCCTAATTCTATAAAATGCCATTTTATTCAATTTTCTGCTCCATGAAAACCACTACCATTCATTACGGTCAGCTGTCACGACAGGCGCGAACATTATTTATACTACACCTGTAGCAGCTGGTAGTATTTCATGCGTATTTGGCCATAAGTGTATAGTAATATATATATATATATATATATATATATATATATATATATATATATATATATGCACATATATATATAATATTATTTCAACAAATATTAATAGATGGAATATAATGGAATGATTGTGACAAAGGCATGTATGGCGGGAAATATGAAATAACAGGGTTTATTCAACAACTACAATGGGACAAACCCCAGTCCTACACATCAAGAAATACATTTCTAAAGGTAGAATAACAACTTACACATCAAGGTAAGATTAAAAACGTCTGCTCAGGTGAGCAAAAACGAGCGGAATGTTATTTGAAAGTGATAAACGTCACCAAGTCAACTCTGGTAACCACATCATGTTACCGGGTTACCTAGAAAAATATCTGTGACGCCAACAAACAAGTAGGTCCCACAGTGAATAATACTGTAGCATGTATTGGTTGATAATTCATATTTATATAAACGGAGTTATATAATAATATAATATTATCTCAACAAATATTAATAGATGGAATATAATGGAATAATTGTGACAAAGGCGTGTATGGCGGAAAATATGAAATAACAGGGCAAAAACCCGCCATACACAACAGAGTTCTATTAGAACATTTTAGATACCTAGAGGCGATTTTATTTGAGGAAGCGATAGACAAAGAAGTTTCATGTAAGTATGAATAAACAGCCGAAGAAGACCAATTACCCCTGGATTTGATATCATTGATATCTACACCTATATCATTTAGAAAAGTTGCTCCTCCATGCCTCAGAGAATGACATGAAACACGATCACCCCCGAACGCACATAATCTCGAAAGAGATTTCAACTGGTTATTGATTCTTTGGTAATTCAAGGGTAATAAGATTTTTCCTGAAGGTATTACCAGGAGAAAATCGTCTGGAATCAGATTAACTCTGGAAAGATACATGTTTAGAAATTTATACAGACAAAAGATCGAATCTGGAATACGATCAAAACGTAGAATTTTAGGTTTTACACCAAACTAATCAACTTTTGATGATCTGATAAAAATCTCCAAATGATCTTTAGATAATAATTGATCTCTTCTTTTGAGGGTATGGTTTGAGAAAGTGAAGTGCGATTTTCTCAAAAGACCCCTAAAGCCCAAGAGGAAAGATATCCAAAACACCAGGTCTTCCAACGAAGATAAGTTCAACCTATCAAACAATGACCTCATATCAGATATGGTTATAGGATATCTTGAATTAGAACTATTATCCCCTAAACGAGATAAACCCTTTATAGTCATTTTTAGCAGGAAATCAGACGACAGATCCCCGAAACCTCTCATTTTATTCTCGAAATTTACAGCAGATAAGTAATTTCTTATAGAAATTGGTTTCAAAAATTGAGATAAAAACACACAATAAAGTGATAATTTTCAATTAACAGTTGGAAAATACTGCCAACTTCTATCGTCACAGAAACGATAATAACAAGCTAACTGCTTGACTCTGACCTTTTTTGTGTTATCAGAGATACAACTTTGAAGTACCACCTTCTGCGACCTGTATTAATCATAGCCAGAACTTGCATGTTGTCTGTTACAATGCTCACTCGGCAGTTTCTGTAACATTTAGCCCAACGTTTTATACCGACTAAAACTGGCCAAAGCTTGTAAAGGTTGATATTTTCCTCGATTATCTCTAGTGCTGGAGATTTCTCAAAATGGAAATCGTTAATGGGCTCACATTTGTCATCGCTCCATGTACCATAAAAATAGTCTAGACCCGCCCAAGCGCCAAAGCCTAACATGGACGAGTCCAAAGTTACTGGACAATTATTACAGTTCTGCTGAATAATTTCTTTACCATTAAAAATTTCACAGAAATTATCCCACCAATTTAAATCTTCAATTAAATCTTGAGACAGATTTACTTTACTCTTCTTAGGGGTTGAGGCAGATAAATAAAAAATTCTTCTGCTGAAGGTCCTGCCCCCCCTGACAACTTGTGAACAAAAGGAAACCAAACCACCTAATTGTTCCAATTCTTTTTTAGACACTGAATTATTTTCACGGATTTTTACAATTGAGTTCTTCAATTTTTCGATTTTGCCTTTTGGTAAGGATAAAGTTAAGTCTTCAGAATTTATCAAAATTCCCCAAAATGGGTTGTCATCTCCCGGTTTGGGAGAGGGCGGGTCATTGTCTCCCTCTGGGGAGAAAACCTACACACACAATCCTCATACCACCACGCCACCTATCATCAACACATCGTCACACCAACTACACAAAGGCACCACTTCACCTTACGCCGCCATTACAACCACACTCATCAAATATATTTTTACATCGCTGAAAATCATCGACAGCGCAACCCATCCAGCATTCGCATCAACCCACCGGACAAATATGGGAACTCACCAAGGTATTGCTAGTAACGATAAGCACCTTGGTAACTCCCGGATATAAAATATAATGAAGTAAACCGCCGTCATAATGGCGAACCGGACGGGGCCCATAACAAAATGAATCAGCATGAGGCGAAAGTATGGACAGTGAGGTGAAGTTTAAATACAATGCTCGAAGGAGAGAATCATCTATGATCAGGGTCTATGAGACCAGTTACAGCGACAAAGACACATCAAATGGGAGTGGGAACGGCCACCAAGACGAACACCGATCAGGTGGCGCATGCCAAAGCGACACAGCTGGGTCACGCTCCACTGATCGCTGCTGAAGGCAACCGTCTGTCAAACAGAACGGATCAGACGAGGACCAGTCCCAGTGTAGTGGGGATACCAGTGCAGCCTCAAGAATCTCATCGGCATCTAGAGCCAGGATTAACAACATGGAAGACGACATGCAGCACATGAAGGAAAACATGCGACACATCACCCACCAGATGGACGTGCTGGTGGGAGCATTTCGCCAGCCCAGCACTCCCCCCATGGAGGACTGCCCACAGACACGACACTCATGACAGGGTGTCCCCGACAGTCTCAAGCCACCGCAGGCCCAGACAACGGACCAGCAGTGGATACGATCACAGGCACGGCAATGAGGGTATAATTCCCCCACACATCCTGAAAAAACAGATGGACACGGATGATTACATTGACAAACAGATCAGACGCGAGCAATACATCAACCACCATCCTGGTAAGCTAGCCATCCTTTCCGACTTCACTACTAGTAGCATGATTGCGAAGCCATACATGTATGTGGAAAGGGAAGGGGTGGTATCTGTGAAGAATAGGCTAGAAATGTGACCGTCTCTCTCGGCGCCGGAGTATATCTGCGGGGCCCTGCAGTTGGTCAATGATGAAAGGGCCACACATCCGGAAGATCGCCAATACATTCTAACCCATGTGCAGGAGGTGGCCAGAGACGCCATTGACAGACCATGGCTGGAGGTACGCCGCTGGACACATAATGTCTGAGACAGGGTGGAGGCTGGCACATTGGACTGGCGAAACTCCCAGGAGATACAGAACGAGAGGTTTCGGGTAGCACTACGGGCCAAGACGACCAACAGCAACACAGCAAACGTACAAAGTACAGCCAACACCAAGGCCAACAAGCAGCAAAGCACAGATGATTCCACACAAGTACTGTGCAGAGCCTACAACAGTAAGAACGGATGCACACATAATACCCACCACGGGGACCAAAAGCATTTCTGCAGCTACTGTGACTCAGTGGGACGCCAGTGCCACCACGCCATCAAGGACTGCAATCGCAGGATACAGGATGTGCAGGGCCATAATAACAACAAGCATGAACAGGCATAAAAAAACGGATACCAGGCGTCTCGGGAGTAACGCCCCCCCAGAGATGCCTAGATCCCTCAACAACGCTAGCAACAACAGGACGGGCACACGTGCCAATGTTAGTAAACAAAAACAGAATCGCCAGAGCGAGGCGCCCTGGTCCCACACAGCCAACCGTGGGCGGCCAGGTACCAGCACACACAACAAAGATGGCGACGGTCACCACGCTGCAGCACGGACGCACGACAGCTGTAACACCAACACAGGGCCCAAACAGAGCAGACAACAAGAAAGTGGCAGCACGTCTAATACACGGGATGAATTACAACGACCTGTGGACGTATATGTATCCGGGGCGGTCATGGACCACCGCACAGCCACCCACCGGCACACTGACCGTGGGCGGAGAGCGCCAGAGGCCGGTGACAGGACAACCCACCGGCAACTAGGACAGCACAACCGACAACAATGCAGCAACAGAGAAGGTACAGTCCCTGACTTTGCATTCTATAAGAAGATGTGTGAAGAGGGGGGTGATGATGTCTGCACCGACACGCATCCCACAATTTTCCGTGACCATAGACAGAACACATGGCCAGACTGGGTAGCAGCTGGGGTTAGTGGCCACACCGAAAGGGTCGGGCCAGACACCAGTACACTGGCAGACATCTATGACAAGGTTAAGGCCACCGGCCTTCCTAATGCATTACGCGCTAAGATAGAAGTACCCAGCAACCTTAATTTGGATGAATGGGTGAGACTATTAGCTGGAAGGGATGAGCATGCCCAACTTCTCGATTTCATCAGACTTGGGTTTCCAATTGGCTATCTGGGCCCGGAATCTGATAGTGAAGGTAACTGTAATCACCCTAGCGCACACAAATTCAGCACCCATGTCGATAATTTCATCGACAAGGAAATAGGTCTAGGGGCTTAGTCGGCCCATTCAAGGCCCCTCCTTTCTCACCATGGTTTCACTGTTCCCCACTCATGACTAGGGCCAAGAAGGATACCCCAAACCGCCGCATCATCACAGATATGAGTTACCCAGATGACTGCTCTATCAATGCCTACATTGTCAAGAACTCCATTTTTGGGGTTGAACAGGACCATTCTCTCCCAACTGTAGACACACTGGTGCAGAAGCTCTTGAATATAGGTACAGGCGCATATATGAGTACAATTGATATTGCAAGAGCCTACAAAAACTTTCGGGCGGACCCCCTTGACTGGCCCCTCCTGGGTCTCAGATGGGACGGGTCCTTCTATTGCGATATAACAATGCCATTTGGATGCCGCACATCAAGCTCAAATATGCAACGAGTCGCAAATTGCATACTCCTGGGTGAACTTGATGTGGATGCCACTATGTACTTGGATGACATCGTTATCATTTCTGATTCCAGACAAAAAGCAGTCCGTGATCACCGAGTAGCCGCTGACCTTCTCCATCGACTCGGGCTACCAGAGGCGGTGGAAAAATCTCAGCCCCCCAGCCCGGGGGTCACCTGGCTGGGTATATGCATCGACGCTCCCTCCATGACGCTGTCGATTCCTAAAGCAAAAGTCGAAGAAATCATGCAGACAGTCAAGGAATACCAAGGTAGGACGTGGGTCACCAAAAGACAGTTACAGTCCATAATTGGCTCCATTGTGTTCATAGCCAAATGTGTGTCCCCGGCTAGGCTGTTCCTATCCCGCCTACTGGAGGGCCTCAGACGATGTAGAAAAGGGCGCATATATATCGGCCTGGACATGTGCAAGGACCTGGACTGGTTGGTGTGCTTCTGCCGGGCTTGGAATGGAAAGTGTGTCATTCCTCCAGCAGCCCCAACAAAGGTGATAGAGTTGGACGCATGCCTCACAGGGGTCGGGGCCACTGATGGGAGCAGAGCCTATACGGGTCAGGTGGCCCCCCTCCAGGACCCAGTTAACAACATTGCAGAACTGGAGGCCGCCAACATCGCAGTAGCAGTGGATACACTCCTTGGCGAGAGAGACAGGGGGGCCCATGTTCTGATAAGATGTGACAACACCGCTGCAGTTAGCGTCTTCTCTACGGGGAAAGGTAGAAATCAAACCATTCTTGAGGCAGCTAGAAAGACATGGTTTAGGCAAGCGGAGTTAGACATTTGATTAAGTTATGACTACATTTCTACTCATGATAATGCAGTGGCGGATGCCCTAAGTAGGGCCCATCTTTCGGCCGCTGATTACCAGGTAGCATGTACAGCCGTTAAATACAACTCCTTACTGATCACGGATGCAGTTACACTCGTGTTTGATACAATGTCCCCCTCTATTACCTGCAGATCTGGGCATACAGTCGCTTCTGAACATGGCACAAGTGCGTCAGAGGAATGCTCGAGCGGCAGGCACCTGGAAGAATCACGAGACAGCAGTGTGCACCTATCTGGCGTTTATGCGATGGGCGAGGCACGACGCCATGAACCCGTCACACCAGATGACCTGCGCTTACGTCGAGTACCTCAACACCACTGGAGTGGCCCCCGCAACAGTGGCCAACAAAGTGTCACAGGTGAGACAGTTCATTATGTTGGCAGGAGGCAGCCTCGCTGGGATGCGCCACCCCCGGGTAAAGAGGGCACTCGATGGAATAGCACGAAACAAGGCGCACCAGCCCCGCGTCAAGCTGCCCATCACCATGCCACAACTACGAGCCGTGGTGGAATGGATGTTGACGACTAAACATCACACCTCAAGACGACAATACTGCTCATGTACTTCGGGGCACTGCGGCAGGGAGAAGTGGCACCGGGGTCGGTCACACAGTACTCTCACATCACACACCTCAGCCGCGCAGACGTCACAATCAACGGGACCGAAATGTGGGTCGTCGTCCGGGCGGGAAAGAACATGCAACGCACGGGCCAGCAAAAAACCATCAAGACGTCAGCGCAAACGGACAGGACAGTCTGCCCGGTGGCGGCCGTAGATAGTCTGATCAACAGGGTAAAAACGCTCTCACCGCTAGACCCACTCCTCATGTCCGACAACAGAACGCCAGTCCCGCCATCCTACATCAAACGGGTATGGGGGCTCGCAATCAAAGCACTGGACATCCCGGCAGCACAACTGACACTGCACAGTATCAGGAAGGCTGCCGCCACGCAGGCGCACAGGCAAGGCTGCACGGACCTGCAGGTCCGGAGACTAGGAGGTTGGTCATCGGACGCAATGTATACCTACATCCAAACCACCCAAACCGATGTCACAGACGCACTACCACGGGCCATATCAAAACCCTGAGCGAAGCAAGAGACTATGAAATGAACTCTTAACTCTCTATTTTACTCAACAATTTTACTTCACTTTTCCACCCACCCACCCTCTTCCTTTTAAAAATCTCCCCCCCCCCTTTTTTACACATAATATTTGGCAGGTTTGGCATATTTTATCATCAAATATTATCAACAATCTACTCATTTTATCTACATATATATATATTAATACTCATAAAGGTTATTAATAAATATTATTTCCCAAGCCTGCCTTACTGGTTCTTTTCTTCAGAGGTAGGAGATAATGACAGTAAGTTTTGATGGTTCTGTAATTTTTGATACTGCAACCTCAAACCCAATATTGCATATAACTTCGATTAAAGCATCACGTTTTCTTAAACAATCGTTATAGTCCGAACCAATTACCAGAAAATCGTCCAAATAGTCTGTTATACCAAAAATTCCATTCTATTGGGCTATATCGACTACTAAATTGGAAATTCTCGTAAAAATGTTCAGGGGCGTACCCAGGATTTTGTTTCGGGGGGGGCACACCTCTGAAGATTGACAAGGGTCCAGCTAAGAAGACCCTCCTGTGGGTCACCAGGGCAAATTAAGCCGCGGACGCACTTAGATTTTATAGATTAAACTGTATTCAGGATTCTGTTTCAGGGGGAATGTGACCAGGGATCTAGCTCCTCCTGGGGGTCCAGGGGGCAAAGCTGCCAGAGGAACTTGAATTTCATGGATTATACAACCTGCACCAAGGTTTTTTTTCTAAGGACAGGGGTTATACATCTTAGCTGCAAACTTCCCTCTGGGTATCCAGGGGGCAAAGCCCCTGAAAACATTTGGATTCTATAGATTATAAAAGCCAACCCCTGGATTTTCTTTGAAGAGGGGCACACACATCTTAGGTTATCTGTGAATATTGTCAGGGTCTAGCAGAAAAGCCCTTTCTGGGGGTGCAGGGGGCAAAGCCCTTGAAAGAACTTGGATTATATGCAACCTGTATCCAGCCTTTTGTTTCAGGGATGGGGGTTACCCTTCTCAGAGTATCTGGATATATTGCCAGGGTTTTAGCAGCAAACCAGGGGTAAATCCCTGGGAGTCCAGGGGATAAATCCCATAAAAGACCTTGCATCATAAAAATTCTACAAGCTCTCCCCAAGATTTTGTTTCAAGGAGGGGGTTACATATGTTCAGCCATCTGGGAATATTGTCAGAGGTCTAGCAGCATGGCCCCACATGGTGGTCCAGGGGGCAAGGTCCCCAGGATCACATGGCAATATTGCCATTGGTTTAGGAAAGCCCTTAATGGGGTCCAGGCGAATCCCTCTGAAACATTTGGATTTCATAGATTACACAAGCTGTCCCCAGGTTTTTGTGTCAGGGAGGGGGAGATACATACCTGAGACCAGGTACCAAGGGTCCATCATTTAAGTCCTTATGGGGGTCAAGGGGGTGAAACCCCCTGGCTATACTTGGATTTTACACTTATAAAAGCTATACCTAGGGTTATGTCTTGGAAAGATTTATACACCTGAGACCACCTGGGGAGATAGTCAAGGGTCAGTCCCAAATTCCATCTGGTAGACCAGGGGGCAAACCCCGGAAACACTTGGATTTTATACATTATACAAGTTGTTCCAAGGATTTTGGTTCAGGGAGGGGGTTACATACCTGAGACTACCTAGGAATATCAGTGGGGGTCCAGTGGCAAAGTCCCCCCTGGGAGTCCTTGGGACAAATCCCTTAGAAGGTCTTGGCTTTTATACATTACACAATTTGTATCCACAATTTCTTTCAGTGAATGGGGTTGTCATAGACAAGATTATTTGGAAAGATTAGAAGGGGTCCATGAGATAAATCACCCCTAATAGCTTGGCATCTAGATTATTTTTAGGTGGCATACTTGCCTTGTTGAATGACACTGAAACAAGGGCATATAGGCATGTGCTTATTTGGGGTGGGGGGGGGGGCACAATTTCTATTATCATAACCACATTCCCCTCAAGCAGCATTAACCAGGGTCATACCCTGGATTTTGTTTCAGGGAGGGGGCACACCTCGGACTACCTTGGATGATTGGCTTGGTCTCCAAGGGGCAAAGCCCCCAGCAGCATTTAGAATATGCTGATTATTCAAGCTGTATCTAGGATTTTGCTGGAGAAGGTCATATTCCTGACACTATTCAGGGGTCAAGAAGTAATGCCCCAGTTGGGAGGGGGGTCCAGGGAGCAAAGCTCTCAGAAGAATTTGGATTTTTATTAAAAAAAGAAAAAAAAAATACACCTTAGGATTGTTATGGGGAGGGGGAGCCATACACCTGGGATTACATGGGTAGCTTGCCAGGGGTCTAGCAGCATAGCCTCTGCTGGGGATCCAGGAGGCAAAGCCTCAAGATTGACTTGGGTTTAAGATTTTATACAAGCTGTATCCAGGATTTTGATTGAGGGAGGGGGACCGTTACATACATGAGACCACCTGGAATGTTACCACAAGAGTAATAGCATAGCCCCTCTGGGAGTTCCAGGGGGCAAAACTCCTGGAAGCACTTTGGTTTCAGATATTATCTATATAGTCTATATCCATGATTTTGTTTCAGGAAGGGTTACACACCTGAGACTACCTGGGGGGATCCAGGGGTCAAAACCCCTGAAGTGTTTGGCAGGGACTCCAACAACAAAGCTCCTCCTGGGAGTTTAGGGGGTGAAGTCCCTGGAAGCAGTTGGATTTCTAGGTTGCTAGGGGTCCTGTGGCATAACCCTTCCTTGGGGTGCACTGATGAAACCTGAGGATTTTCTAGTGAGTGAGGCCACACACCTGAGATTATTTGGGAATATACTGAGTAATCAAGCCAATCCCAGGGGTCCAGGAGGCAAAGCCCCTGGAGGTATTCACATGTTAGTGACTCTATTAAGGGGAAGAGTTTTTATACACCTGAAACTACATGTGAAGATTGCCAGGGGTCCAGTTGCAAAAACCCATCTGGGAGGTCCAGGGGTCAAAACCCCTGGAAACACTTGGGTTTCATAATTCAGAAATTACAATGGGTCAGGGGCAAAGTGCTTCTTTAGGGATCCAGGTGGGGAGCAGGTGAAGCCCCTGGGTGCACATGTATGTCAAAAGATGATACAAGCTACATCCAGAATTTAATTCAAAGGGGAGGGGGGCACACAACTGAGGCTATTTCTGAACATTACAAGGGGTCCAAAAGGAAAGCCTATCCTCAGGGTCAAGGGGGTGAAGCCCCTTGAAGCACTTGCATTTTGCTGTGCCTAGGATTTTCTTTTTGTGAAGGGGTTTTACAGACCCTGACTGCATGGGAAGATTGCCAGGTGTCTGGTGGAAAAATCCATCTGGGGGTCCAGGGGGCAAAGCCTGCAGAAGAACCTGGCTTCTATATTTTATACAAGATGCCTCTTGGATTCTGTTTCAGGGACCAGGATGGTTACCGATCTAAGGCTATTTATAAAGATTGCAACAGCCCTTAAAGCGCCTCTTTGGGAGTCCAGGGCCCCCCTGAAGAGCTCTCTCTCTCTATTTTGGGGACACATTTGCTTTGTTGAATGACGTACATATGGTAACAAGGGCATGTAGGGGGATTTTTTAGAGGGTGGGGGGGGGGGGGGGGGGGGCACACCTTGGACTACCTAACATGCATTTTTCAAGTGTGTACCCCCAACCCGGAGGGCCCAAAAAAATTGAATTAAAAATGAAAAAAAATGAAATGTACCCCCAACCGCACCCCTAGATAGATTTCAATATCTTAGCCCATTCTTGTATAATGCTGTAACTTTTTAACTATGATAGATAGAACAAAAATTCAAAAAAAAACAGTGTGTATAGAATTTTCAGTCAGAACAGACCGTCCTTGGAAAAATTTCGGGGGGGGGGGGGGGCACGTGCCCCCCCCCCCCCTGGGTACGCCCCTGATGTTGGGAGCACATTTCAATCCGAAGCATAACCGCTTATCCTCATAAAACCTAGCCCCAGAGCCTAAATCCCAAGAGAATCCTTGGAAGCAAGTTTGATCAGCCCTAACACTAACTGAACGATAGGCTGAATTTATATCGACTACACTCATAAAATCGTTACCCTTTAAGTTTTCTACTGCATCATTTACTGTATTATATGAAAAAGATTCATAAGTAGTCTTATGATAAATGTCGCACAATGTCACTTGGGTCGATACGATCAAAAGAACTGATACCTTTCTTATTAGCTCTGTCTTTTACTGATTTATCGTACTTGATAAGAGCTTCGTTCTGAAATACTTTCGTTTTAGCTTTTTCTGCTAGTAATATTTGGTGATCAATGAGTCCAGCGATATTTTTACCGTTTTCGAACAAATCCTTAAGCATTCTCAAGTTTACGAAAACTAAACCTTCATAAGATACAAGTTTTTCATCAACATCCATAAAACGTGAGGTATCATATTTACCCTTCTTTTTCTTTCGTTTTTCGTTACTTCTGGATCTTGATCTTTCGTTTGAACTTGCACTTGAATCGCGACAGCTGCTGGATCTCAATGATTTTGAAGCCCCTTGGTTGTGGTGGTGCGATTTAGAACGAGATGGCCTCGAAGTTTTTCCTTCTCAGTCATCATTCGTAGAATCGTAGAGACCGAAGGCTCAAGGTTATTAGAAGGAAACCCACGAGATGAGAATATCTTGGCCCGTACTCCACCGAGTTTGACTGCGGAGTAATCCACGAAGCGAAGCTGAGTGAATTACGTAGCGGTCAAACGAGGTGGAGTGCAGACCAAGTTATTCTCATCGAGTGGGTTTCTGATTTTATCTCACCTCGTATAACATCATTTATTGCTGGAAAAACTCGCCAAATTAGCCATTGAGTATTGGGTACCATACTTTCACGGTCGTGGAGTACGAGTTCCTAATGTTAAGCCTATGGAGAAAAATACCGGGGTGAGATAATCCATCCTTCTCTCCATCTGCGAACTCGCTCCGTTCCTGGAAGAATCTATCGTTGACGACGAAGTTGAACCCTCTTCTCCAGAACCCGTTCCAGTACGAATCTGCCTGCCAGCTTGCCCGTTTCGAGACGCCGATGTAGCCACATATTCCGCATTATTATTATCAAAATTGTTTGGCGTAACATCCAAACCTTCCCCAAGAAAATCCACCCTTTAGTGTATATATTTCAGTTACTACAGTTTTTAATAAATATTTCTTTACTCTTTTAGGTGAAACTAAATGGATATATTGGCTTCTTCACGGGTGAAGTCATTCTCATTTACTTTTTAAATACTGATGCCAATGCAAATAACGCAACAACCGTGTCCTATCGTGAGACCACAGCTCCCAGCGATCTGTGTAGAATTAATAACTTCATTCACCAAAACAGGATCTGTGACTTTCATGCAGAGTGGGCATTCATTGCTACTTGGTACAAAATCACATACAAGGGAGGTAATGAGACAACACCGGTAAGTCAGTTACTATTTGTTTAATTTGAGTTAATGCTACAGCTGTTTAAAGACAGATGCGGGTTTACTATATACCCATGCCGTATATATACACAATATTGACTAGTTTCAGATACAAGCGGCCGTATGCTCCGAGGAGTTGACGCGTAGTAATATCCGAGCGTATGCGAGGATATTGCGCAGAGTCAACTTCGAGGAGCATACAATCGCTTTTATCTGAACCAGTCTATATTGTATTTATTATACACCTTTTCCGGGCAAGTGGCATGTCAATATCAGTTCATTTCAATTATGCACTATGTTTTTGTACGCACTATTTTTCCGTATGCGCCACCTGGAGCATACAACATATCTGTATGCTCCGGGTATGTCCATACAAACTCCCTATGTGTTTTCTATGGACAATTTGTATTAGGTGGATAATAAACTGTAAATACGCACCGTTTTGGCATATGACGTAAAAATACTGTACGGACCACCGGTCCGTACACTAAAATACGGACCACCTAGCCATACACATTTATTAAAATTTTGGTTATTAAGAAAAATTAGATGGACTTTTTTAAAAATTTCGGGTATATAGTAAATATATAATGTCCAACCATGCTTGTACAAGTCACAGAACTCGATGCTAATTTACCATTTGTACGGAACTCGGCATAAACGCCTCGGTCCGTACAAATGGTAAATTAGCATCTCGTTCTGTGACTTGTACAGCATGGTCAGGACGTTCTATATAAATACGTAGATATCTATACTCATAACAAAATTTCAAACAGGTGCTTTCATCAAAATATTGCAGTTTCCCCCAGACACCAATACTTAAGCACTTAGCTTCTCCAGATGGCCTTCCATAGAAGTTAGCGTGGTGACATAGTATTTCTTTTAGCATTTCTCTTTTGTATATGTTCTCAACTATTAGAATCCAGAATTATTTGAAGATAGCAATAGAACATCAGTGTTATCTACCCACAAAGTCAAAATATTGCAGCTTCCCTTAGACACCAATAGTTAAGCACTTATATTTTAGATGACCTTCCCATAGAAGTTAGCATAGTGATATGCCTTTTCTGCATTTTCGTTTTGCTGATATATGAAACTAATATCATCCAGAGTTAATTGCAAAAATCAATAGAATTTAGAAATCACCCAACAACAAGCATTTGTCTTTAAAGCAAAGAATGGAACCTTGTAATGTTTTTTACTGTTCACATCGGCTCTGTGGTATAAAGTCAAATTATCAAAGGAACAGCCTGAAAACAAGCAGCTATCTAATTTAACGAAAGCTATGTCTACAAGTGAATTCAAGACAAAGTTATAAATTGAATTTATCATATACTAACATATATGTTTTTCTCTGTTTGTATCGACTTTATGCTATAAAGTCCAATTTACTTCATGCTATAAAGTTCCAACTTTAAACTCAACAGGAAAGAAAAGGAAGCAACTATCTAATTTAACGAAGCTATGTACACAGGTGAATCCAAGACAAACTTATAAATGCATATGATGAATATATCTTGATGTACCTCATAAAGGACCCCAAAGTAGGGGGTCGGCTTACAAGATGGGGTGTTACGGTAATAATTTCTTTACATATGTATATACAATATATTTTTTTCATATGTTATATTATATAAACCTTTCTCTGTATCTATTATGCAATCATAGAACATGTTATTTATGCCTGCTCACCCTTCATGTACAAAAGGCATTCTCATCCTTCATGAACATACTGCTTTAAGGCATTTTAATCAGGGTAATGGTAAGACCTTAAAGAAATGTTAAAACTTCTTCATACATGATGATTTATTGTTTACTCCTCGCAGGTCAACACTTTCCAAGGAGTAATAGCAGTGCAGGGGAATCAGACGTATGTCTTAATAAACTATGGCAGCATAACATATGCACACATATCGGGTTCCTTGCCAACGGTAAATACAGACATAGCTCTGCTCATTAAGGCTTGCACCCACCAATACCGATTCTGGCAGCTGTTTCACAAGTCGAGTGAAGTCTCGCCAGAAGCACGTCGCATTTCAAAGCGAGCGGCCGCCAGAGTGAGCGGCACTTTGAATCAAAGCAGCACCAAAACCGCTACCAATACGGCACCTCCACCTTGACAGCGACGCTTCAAGTGCCATTGTTAGCTCTCGCTTTGGCAGTGAGTACTCTCATTTAGCACCCTCCTGACTTTTGAAACAGCTCCCTGGTCCTGATAGGCATTACGACTGACTTCCCAACTGGAATAAAATTTTATCGGTAGGTCAGAGAAAATCATGGCAGTGGACCATGTTTAGGATTAACTCTATGATAGCCCATGATTGGATACTGCTAAGCTATGACTGGAGATGCCAATCGTAGAACTCGCGATAAGATCCAACATGTTGGATTTTTCGTAGCCTATTGTAGCCTTTCGGTAGCTAATCGTAGCCATGGAGCATGATTCACTGGTTTGATCACAACAGAACTTTACGATTTAAGACCTTTTCAAAATAGCTCTATCGTAGACCATCGGCATTGATGGGTGCAAGGCCTTACTGTCTTATTCTCTTTTGTCCTTTGTTATTTTGAATAGAATGAATTTGGTGTAAAAGCACCTAAAAATGCACTTAAAACTAATGTTCCTTTCACTAACGAAATGGACCAATAAACTTTACTTTTACAAGAGCTGTCCATGCCTAAAACACAAACAAAAATAGTGACACTCCTCGATTTTATGGTAAACTATTGCTTTTCACACACTGAGCACCTAAAGAAGTGTACATCAATGTAAATAAATATATATGATAACACACTCCTGAGGAAGGTTTTTAGATAGAATAGATATACAATGTCAACTCACCATCATTCAATAAGAGTCAACAAAAACGGTGTCTGGTATATGATGGCTGCACTATAGGCACATTACTGGTCATGTTATAGAGTTGCTGTCACTTGTCAAGTATGGGAATATCCTGTGTGACCATGTGACATGATTAAAACCAGATTTCTGCTGGGAAAGCATGTCCAATTAAGCGAGAATTTCACCAACCAGACGGTTTTTTGATGCAAAACAGACGTCCCAGCTAACATTCCAGCCGACGTCAGTTGAAATGTCTGGCCAAATGGTCCCTAAGTGCGTTGCTGGTCCACCTAAAACCCCAGCAGACATTTGTGTGGTCGCTATACAGCTGTCAGGGACCTGTTTCAGTAGTTTCGTGACATGTCTAGTTGGCGTCTGTGACACCATATGGACAGATCAACACAAGTTGCGGCACTTAGGACAAGATAAACCCCAAACATGGTGTGTCCAGTTTCAAAAGTATTAGACGAAATCACTCATTTCCCATAGGCATTAAGCAATGAAACTTGAACACGAGTAAGGGATACATATAACCCATAATCGTTCAAATTATGAAGAAAATTGAACACTCCAATCCCCTTATATTTGACATCAACTCTGACATGCGTTTTGAAACCCGACAAAACTTTTTCCGCTGTTGCTTGCACTGTTGATGCCGCTGTTGATGTCTGTCTAGGCCTAATGTCACGAAACTACTGAAACAGGTCCCTGGCCTGTGCTTCCACCGGGCTGATCTCAGCAGCAGCAGGCTGACGTGCCAGCAGATCCCTGAGCCAACGCCCCAGCCGACGCTTCAGAAACAACAGCTTTGAGCGGACAGTGGTGCATGATCAGGGATGCCAGTTTGTAGGATTTTGCCTACATGTAGGATTTTCATTTTAGTCTCAAAGTGATGAAAAGTTCAAGATATTTTATGTTTTGAGAACAAAATAGACTCCAGGTTCCCTGAAATCTAAATCTTAGATAAACTTGTTCTGTAATCTTTCAAAATTCCGAATTTAGCTACCCAGAGTACACTCAGTTAGAGGCCCTATGGATCCCAGTGCTCCAACCTAGAACTGTAGGATGGTAGGATTCCTGTAGGAAATGCTCCTACGGATAAGGGCAAACTTGAATACTGACTTCTGATTGGCTTAAAATATATGCCCAAGAATCTGCTAGGAGAGTGATGGGGATTCCCCATACACCATGTGCGTTTTAGGTGATACATAAACTGGCCTCAGTCCCCATGTAGGAATTTTTTCTGACCCCAACTAGCATCCCTGTGCATGGACGTTGACTGCATTTTGTGTGCTACCGAGTTCTCAGCTAAGTCAATAGGCGGCACGTCAAGCCAAACACTACGCTGCTCTGAATCCATGAAAGCCGCATAACGAGCGTAGTAGTATGCCGCCATGTTTGGATTTCTACTGGATTCTGCTTTAAACTGAAATTTGAAGCCAAATAAGGATACGGATTGAATTTTTTCCTTTTTTTTACGGATACAGATTGATGTAATAAATATACATGTATAGCACACTCTGGTGCTCGAATTCTGCCCAAAATACCAAAATTTTCAGAATTCTCAATCTCAGTTCATGGCTTCTGCTATTGCGGGTATCGACCGTTCAATGTTGAAGGTGTTGCCTCAACGCGGGTCCCGGCAGAGCTCATGGGCGGATGCCATACTCTCTTCAAACCAACAGCCAGGCGTGCAATTATAGCCAACAAAATCTAATAAATTAGTTTTTGTCTGGCGAGATAAATTCCATTTGGCGGAGGGTTCTTGGAACACCAGCTGGGACATCGCCTGAAAAATCTAGTTAGTGGAAGTGCATTTCACCCAATGCCTCAGCCGATGGCCAGCAACCCCTCAGCAACTAAGGGCAACCCTGCAGCAATGCGGCAGCCACCCCCAACAGAATGTTCAATACAGGTGTTGCCGTTCAACGCCACCTTACGGCCCATAGCCTGGAAGCCTGGCCTAGGTAGACTATAGGCCAGGTAACGGGTTCCATTTTTATGGTGCATTATTGGTAACGCCTCCTAGTTCCCCGCTCATCCGCTAGAGGGGTCCGCTGGCGGATGAGCGGGGAACTAGGAGGCGTTATTGGATGACTGAGTGTATGTGCTTAGTATGTTTATAATACCCGTTTATATTATTTCTAGAGAAATAAAAGCGATTCTATCATACTCTATGGTATTTCAGCTTTCACTTGGTAGGTTAAACATGTATATCTCCTCAACAATACTTCAGATATTATAAGATAAAATAGAAACAATGTACACGGGTAGCAGAGATATAGGCCTACTGGTATGGGCCTGGCCACTATAGGCTTATCCTCCTCTCTGGAATAACCAAAACAATTATCATATAAAAGTGTCTTCACAGTGTAAAATATCTCTTTACTTTGTGTTGTCTGACAGGTGGATACCAGCCAAACCACAACGCTGGTTCCCGGGGTATCCGCTAGTCACAGGCGGTCACCAGCCAAACTTGAAGCACAGAGTCGCGTGGTTGAAGGTCGTGCCTGTGGAACCCGTTACCTGCCCCTTATTCATATGGGCAGGGAACCAGTCCATACGGCCCACTGCCTAGAGACGCCGCAGCTCGGACAAACACCGCAAATTTGAGCTGGAATACCCTAGAATGCGATGCAATCATTATTATATCTCTGGAAATAATGTACAAGGGTATTATGAACGTATTACGCTCATACACTGAGTGATCTAATGGTAAAGAATACGTTGCCAAGTGAATGTTTGGCTTCTGCTGTGGGGTAGCTATGCTGATAAGGTGCGATACCGGCCTACGGAAATACACAATATTGACTGGTTTCAGATACAAGCGGCCATATGCTCCGAGGAGTTGACGCGTAGTAATATCCGAGCGTATGCGAGGATATTGCGCAGAGTCAACTCCAAGGAGCATACAACCGCTTTTATCTGAAACCAGTCTATATTGTATTTATTATCCACCTTTTCTGGGCAAGTGGCATGTCGATATCAGTTCGTTTTAATTATGCACTATGTTTTCGTACGCACTATTTTTCCGTATGCGCCACCCGGAGCATACAACATACCCGTATGCTCCGGGTATGTCCATACAAACTCCCAATGTGTTATCTATGGACACTTTGTATTCGGTGGATAATAAAAAGGCTTATTAACCTGGCAACCAAGAGCAGATGTCTGGCAGACAGGCATCGTGCGGCATTGCAAGATGCTCCACCACTCAGGCAGATACAAAATTTCCATAGATGTTCCAGCAACCGTTGTATGGGCGTTGTACAACGTTTTCGTCTGGTTGATGGAATACTCGCTTTAAGGTGAGCTATCACTGGTCGACATTCGGTATCTCAGCACATCCTAGACCTGCTATCTAAATGACAAGGCATGACCAAGCAGTTGTAGTGAGGGATTGTCTTTAGGTGTTTAAACTGAGAAGCAATATGTTAGAAACTAATCTTTATATCTTGCTCACTGTTTTCTATTGATTTCTCACTTTCACAGATTAGTTTCCAGCCATCAGGCTTACAGCACCCGTTATCAAGAAATGAAAATGCCACAAACATTGACACAGCTATTTGCAACACCGACCAGGCAGGCCGATGTTTGTATAGAATAGATACTAGTCCATTGATGTCAACAAATGCTGGTAGGCATTTTAACCGCTTACTGAATCTGCTCACTGAATTAAAATATCCTATATGTCCATGCCGTACAAACTGTACAATTGCACCGTTTTGCCATATAAGGTAAAAATACCGTACGGAATAGTGTTCCATACAGGAAAATACGGAACACCTTCCCCATACACGTTAACTAAAATATTAGATTTTAGGCCAAAATGAACTAGTGTTTTTTTTTCCTAATTTCAGGTATATAGTAAATATAGAACGAACTACCATGCTTGTACAAGCCACAAAACTCAATAAGAATTTACGATTTGTATGGAACTCGATGAAAACGGCTCGTTCTGTACGAATCGTATATTATTGTTTGAAAAACGCACCATTCCTTTTATCCCGCATGTGCCAGGGCGGCTGGTTGGGTGATTTAAATTTTTTTATATATAATTATGTGTATTATATTTTGACATGTGAATTATCATTTTCTTTGTGAAATCAAAGTGTGCGCTTAGAACAATCCAATGGCTTCATATATGTTCACTGTTTGAATATTAATCCATATTATGCAAACACCAAGTGATATTATGCCATAACTCTATCCTTCTACACCGAAGCTCACCATTTCTTTATTGATAAATGGCTATATGTACTTTTATCATTTTGCTTCCTCTGAAACTTAATCCTCTGGAATACTTTAGTAACCTGAAAATGCATTTTTTGAAGTTTCAGGCACCTGCGCTGATCCCTGTCTAGCATCACCATGTCAAAATAACGGGACATGTTTGTCACCAAACCTCACACTCTCATGCAGTTGCCAAGATGGATATACTGGAAACCTTTGTGAATCAGGTAATTTAGTTCAAGATGTGAGTAATACATTCAAATTAAGAGGCTACTGCATGGATACTATGGAGAAACCAAACAAGAGTTAGTCATGTTGTTGTTTATCGCACAATGGCAAGGTCGTGTATTACTGCGTGAGGCGCAGCCGAGAGCAGTAATACGCGATCTTGCTGGAGTGCGATGAACAAAAACATGACTAACTCGAGTTTGGTTTAGAATTTATCCTACCCCGCCCGTCTAAATTACTTCTACATTAACAAATGACGTCATTTGTCAAGTGTATCCCACTAGAGCGATATTTTTCATTTTTCTGAACTCCAGACCGAATACAGTGACCCAATGTTAAGCCTATGGAGTTTTTTATTAGGGGTAGGATAAAGAGCTGTTTCATTACCCTGTTGATACACCTGCATTTCACTGTAGGGTAATATTGGAGGAAATGGACTTGATAGTGTCAAAGTAGTCAGGTATCTGCGGAAAGGATTCCATGGGTTCGTTTTATTTTCTTGGCATACAAGAGTTGGATGGCCGAGGAGAGGTCATATGAGGGTTTGAGTTTGATTAGTCAAAGTATTGTGGGGAAGGAGAGTTGTAGCCGACGATCCACGTTTAATCTCATATTAGCAGGCTAGGATACCTCCTCTATGGTCTCCTTCACCTCTCCTAGTGAGCGACACATTTAGGGTTATCGAGGGTGATTATTTATTAATTTAAACTAGAGAAAATGTGTTTATTATGATCTAAATACAAAATAGAGGTGTCAGATGGGGATTTACTCTGCTAATTAGTTAGATTCACATACATTTATAAATGATGAAATTAGTTTTTAAAAATACCACCATGTGTCACCACCTGCAGTGATTATGGATTGAGGAATTTCAATTATTTAACTGCATATTGTAAATATATATATTAATTATTCATAATATGGTCTGGTCTGGCCCTCTGGTCTTAGTAACTGGACAGGACAGGACTTCTATCAGCAAAGTAGAGCTGTAATATCAAAGAGGTATAGGTTACTGAAATGATGCAACAAATATCTACTCAATCAGAGAAAATCATTTAATGTATCTCAGTAATATATCAAGGGAAGACTACTTATCTGAATAACACCCCTACACGCCCCACATATACATCAGAAAACCAGGCAAAGTGTATACCTATCACAGCTTTCAGCAGGCAGATTATATGTCTGGTACAGTGTAGCCCCTCTGTAGAGTGGTGGTAAAGGTGGCAACACTGTGGCAGGGTTCACTGGAGAAGGGCCTCCGGCTGAAGGAGGTTCCGGTAGAGGTAGCCTGGTCCTATACCTTCTACAAGGAGAGAGGATCTCTCCAGAAGTCAGGTTCTGGCTGGTCTTTTATACCCCTGTGGTGGTTAGTCAGTGCCGATATGTCTGCAACATAATTGCTCCAAAGTAACCAATAAGTTGTCAGGTGATCTAACCCAATCAAGGTGCAAAGTGAAGGTCACTCAGTCCAGTGGTCAAGCCACTCTCCCAGAATGGTTTTCATAACACTCTCCAAGCATAGTAGTATCTACACTCTGTCAGAATAGTTGTAGTAACTATTACACAGCACACACAAATACCTTCAAATCTTTAGTATAATGAAGGTAAAGGACAGACCACCATTAATCTATTCAATATATCACTGAGGATAAAGATGCACTAATATGTGCTATAAATACAAATTTTTGAAAAAGCCAATTTCTCAGACCATATGACCATATTTATTTAATCATCCTGGCCATGGGTCATGGTCTGGAATGATATATCATAAATCCTAAAAATCTATTCCTAAAAATGAAAATCTAATTCTAAACCCAAGTGCCCATGTACGATGACATGGGAGGTATAATTGTTATATTGATTGAGCTTAAAAATTCATTTCCAATAAAGATTGGTGTTCATAACTTTCACATATGTAAGGTATTGTTTTATGAAGATGTAACCAGTGGGATTTTTGGTGACCATAGTTGGGCATAGATGACAATATGGGAGAACTGACACATGAAAATATTGCAAATGGAACAGTGGTGTATATAAAGGCTGTATTCAATTAAGCCGTTTTTTTGTATATATTTTTTTTTATTTGTTTATTGGTCATAGATTCAAACATTACATTTGGTTTTCAATCCAGGCCAGATCATGTCTAAAAATTGCAAGTAAAGTGTCACAATCAGATAAGTATCAAGTTATGTACAGAGTCGTACCAGTACAATAGAACAATGATTACAGTAATTATTGAATGATGGTCAATGGTTGACAGACAGATGAGTAGGTAATAGGTTCATGATGTTAAGGGGTACTAAACACAAGTATGGGTTTGACCACAAATAGTCAGTACATCTGAGTTCAGTATCAATAAATGATTAGCATGATTAACATGATTAAATATGACTAAATTACTAAACTAGATTAATTTAAATAAAATAGAATTGAAATTAAATTAACTCCGAATGGGAAACAGGAGTGAGACTGGAGTCAAACTGGCTACATTGGTGATGCCACATAACATTTGTGGCTGATGCCTCTCTGCAGCTAGTCTGGACAATGTCTGTTCACCAGTTACACCTCTGCTCCATAGTTCTGATACCTTCCAGTCACCATTATTTCAAGCATGGTGGCCATGAGTACTATAGACTGGTGTCCTCATCCACTGGTGTTCCATTGTCACTGCACTTGACACACTCCAGACTTGCTCTAATAGTGGCCACTGAATTTAGCCACGATAGAGACCAGTCACTCTGCAGTCAAACTCCTAAAACTGTCTAATTGTGCTGAATCAAGACCTGTGTTTCAAGACTTACTTGGTGACTGCTAAAAATAAACCTGACTGAGCTCTTTGTTGCCTGGACATTTCCCACACATCTGGACATTACCAGCGCATCTCCCGCCCTAGGATGAGTAGACTTGCAGTCAGTCAGAAAAGGCCAGATAGGGTCACTTAGTATGTGTCACTTAGAAAGGGTTGCTTAGTATGTGCCACTCAGGAAGGGTCACTAAAGGCCAGCCCCCACATACCACGATGGTCTTCGACATACTTCCCTATAGCTACGATTTGAAATATCCAAATCGTGACCTATTGGAAGGTTGCCAATAGTTTCAAATCGTGGACATGGTTTGAAATCGTAGAGCGTAGAAATACCTTTGGAGGACCAAAAACAAAAACCATGGTCATCATTGCCTCACGATTCAATCAGTGTATCAATTTAGATCTCAGGCAGAGTTTTATTAATGAAATATACTATAATTCAACATTTTTTAATGAATCTGAATAATCTCTTAGAGGTATTTACAACCTATCGTGAGGTATTGTAGACAGAATCACTTAAACCAGTTCCACCTACCACAATTTTTTTTCCTCACAATAGAATCGGTATGGTGTCGGAAAGGCAATCGTAAGGCCTATCGGGACCAGAATCATGGTAGGTGGGGGGCTGGCCTTAAGTTGGATAGACATGGCGCCTAGCTAGACACTAGACTCTAGTACAGTCCGTTGTCGCCAGGACCAGGGCATACAGGCTCAAACTGAGACTGTTTTGCGCTGCCATTTTAAGGTGGGAATTCCTACCTTCGCTGGTACTAAGCTACCCTGATTTATTTGCCAGTAACCAGTATGCTACTCTTCAAGCAGAGGTCCTAGAGTAGCTTTTACTGGGCATGCACCAAATAAATCAGCTTGGAGAGTTATAATGATTCCCAGAATAGTGCCATAATCGTGTTATTCTCAGGCTTGGGTTTGCACTAAAATTAGAAATTCCTTTCTCCAATCAGTGCTTTTAGAAGGACCTGGCAAATCAGAGCTGTGCTCTGTCAGACCCTTACAGACCTTAAGCAGACTAAGCGCCTGTCGGTATTCCCCCTTGTCAAAATAATACTATAAATAGAACAGCCAACCACAAAAATCCTCTTACTAAAGGTGGCAGGCCAGTCAGAGTCATACTCTGTTAGACCTTCACGTACCGTAACCCGAAGGCGGCGCGGTGCGTGAACGGACTAAGAGGCCTATTCCACCAAAAAAGCCTTCAGCAGGCGGGTTTTTGCCCTCCAGCCGGCTATTGCCGCCGGGGCCGGCCGGCCGGCCGCCCCTAACCCCCTAAATTCTAGGAGCTGTTCCACCAAAGCCCCACAAGGCGACCAACAGGCGTACACAAGGCGCCCGGCGAGCGCCCATAGAGCCGGCCGGACCCGGCGCGGCGTTACACCCGGGTGGGTTTGCTATTGCCGTCTGGTGGACGTTGGCGGCACTAACGCGCTATCCCGCGGTTCTCTATCGATCCGATAGGCGGCGCGGCGTGCGGCGATACACTACGACGCTCTGAACCCGCGAAAGTCGCGTATCGAGCGCAGCAGTGTGTCAGCGTGCCGGGAATTGTACGGGAACGGTCAGAAAACGTCAAATAACCGCGGAATTACAGGTTAAATCGAACAATGAAGGTAAATAAAGATAAGTATTGATGTTATGAATGTGTATATTTGACACTGGTGTTTATATTTTGCCCAAACAGCCGCAACTATTCGAAATATCGGTGTCCTCGTATCGGGATACCGTCCGCGGGCCTATATTGACGGTGTTTGTCAACGCGCGCCCGGGGAACAGCTCTCGGCGTGCTCTCGGCGTCACTCTTGGTGTAGCTTTTGACACGCCGGCCGGCCTGCCGGGGGCTTAAAATCAAATGAATCAGCTTTCCCCTGCCAGGGCTTTGCGGGGGAGGTTGCGCTTATAAAGCCCGGCCACCCGGCCGGCCGCCTCTGTTGTTATCACTATATTTTGGTGGAACACCTCAAAAATTGGCTATTGCACCGAGTATTGTCCCCGGCCGGCGGCCGCCGGCCACCAACAGGTCAGCCGATACTCGCCGGCTATGGGGTTTTGGAGGCACGGTGGCCGGCAGGGTCCGGCCGTGAGAGGCCTGTGAGCTCTCATGAGCTGTTCCACCAAGCAGATTATCGCCGCCGGTGGGAGGTTTGGGCCGGCTATTGCCGCCGGTCGCCAATAGGCGACCACAAGGGGCCCGGCCTGGGCTTGTGCCTCCTGGGTGGAATAGGCCTCTAAGCTAGACACACGCACGTGCGGTCGCTGCACCCATTCCGGAGTATACACATATGTATCGGCCGTAGAAACTGTTCAAACTAGGACTGCAATTGTATAAAGGTATACTCTAAGCATTGTGAACGTATAAGGAGGCAAGGTCAGTTACTTTTTGAGATATCTTGAGAAAACTATTCCATACACTGTGTGGGAGTGTTACACTGTGCGGGGCAGGCGCATGCAAGCCGGCCCCCTGCTCCCTGCTTCACAGGCATGCGAGGTCAGGGTAAGAACCGTCGCGGCAGTAAAAACAAGACCCCACCGCAGACAAGGGGTGGTACTCAACGTAAACAAACTACTAGGAAACGAGAATGGACCCTTTCTAAGGAAACTGCTTTTCTTGAATGTGGGGATAAGCATAAACAACATAAGATACTAAATGATAACGACACTGACAGTGTCTGTATAGATCTGGATGAGACTGAGGAAACCCAGTCTCATGAGTAATCAAGATGAAAGCACGACGCTCAATGACCTTAAGTCCATGATATCACAGCTCGGTGATAATATAGACGATAAGCTAGGGAAAATGAGGCTAACTATAAGAGACGATATCAAAGATGAAATCAAGCAAGTTCTTGACACAGTTGATAAAAAACTTACCCCGTTAAACGACCACATAACTGAACTAGAAAAATCCAATACTGCCATGAAAACAGATCTAATACAAAACCAAAAAACCATAAATGAGCTCTTAGCCAGTAAAAATGAGAGGGGTACCGGTGGTCCTCCACCTGCCCATACTGACAACTATTCTGATACACTAAAAACCCATCTCACAGGCCCGAAACCAATGAGCAAACACACGCGGTGTTTCTTCAGTGATCGTGAACGAAATGTGATACTTTTAGGTATCCCAGTAACCCGAAATGACAACGTGCACAACGTTTTCCATCAATTATGTATAGAAGGAAACCTAGTTTACAGCTCTGACGATGTTCTGAGTGTATCTAGAATGGTAGGCAACCGAAGAAGAAGCGATGCACAAACAGATAGGCCGAAACCGATTATCGTTTCTTTCTCCAACCTAGCTGCTGCCGAAAGACTCTTGAAAAATGCATATAAGATATCAGGCAGTTCTCTAAATTGTCAAGTATCTATCCGCCCAGATGAGTCCTGGAACATACGGAAGGCTAGAGGCATATTTAGAGTGGTATCTGCTTACCAACGGAGAATAGGGGGAAGGGCTGAACTGGTCCCGGAAGGGATCAAGCTCTATGACACAACATATAACTGGACAAACTACCGGGTGAGTGTTTCCCTCCGGACTGGAGGCCAACGAGAAATGTTGTAACACGTCCCGACTTCAATGACCCTCGACCTGATTTGCGTGACCCGAACGCACGAAGAAAGCTCGCCGACGAGATTACCTCTAACCTACAGGTAAACAAAAGGCAGGGAGGGCCTCAGAATGCCACCCAAGCTGAGACGAAACCTACTCAACCTGACCCTCTTCACATAGTGGAGGACGCAACACCTATGGAAATAGCGATCAATTCCCAAACTGCACATGGGGATGAAGAAAACTAAGGCGGACACGATAATATTCTGTGGGCATGATATCTGAGCAATATGTCGAAATCAAACCTAAACTGGCAGATAACATGGGTAACCAGGGATTCATATGGTAGGAAACTCTTCGAAAAAGAGGTAACCGGAAAGTTCTCTACTGCCGAACAAGCTTATGTGTTCACAAAAGTCCCCTTAGCCGGTGACCAGATGCTAGGGAGTACAGTACTATCCACCGAAAAACCCCTACGAAGTGAAGTCCCTAGGTAAGACAGTAGATTCCCCTGGATAGGATGACATAAAAGTGGAAACCTTGGAAAAAATCATCTATGCAAAATTCGACCAAAACAGTCTACTGAAAGACCAATTATTGGCCACCCACCCCAACAAAATCGTAGAAGGCACCCCTGATAAATACTGGGGCGGCGGCGTTTTCTATGATAGTGAGCTATATGACTCGGAAACTTACCTCGGGCTGAATCACACAGGTCGGATACTCGAGAGAGTCAGATCACAACTTCGTCAAATACAACAGGACATCAAATCTGACAACGAAGTTGCGAAATAGAGAGAACCTCTACACGAGCATGTCGCGTCTACTTGTGGGTGATTCTAGAGTTAGATTCCTTGAACAGGATCTTCGCATCTCCCAGAACTTTACAGTGGCGTCAGAATAGGGGGGCAGGGGGGGGGGGGGGCGACTGCCCCCCCACTTTTTTGCCAGCCCAAAAAAGTCAGCAGCTTCAAATTTTACTCAAACGTGTGTAAAACCTGTCTTGACTTTTCAGCATAGAAAAATGTCGAAGTCTGACTTTTTAGCATGCAATGATGGCTAAGCCCGACTTTTCACCGTGAAAAAATGTCAAAGTCTGTCTTTTTAGCGTGCATTAATGGCTAAGCCCTGACTTTTCACCGTGGAAAAGTGTCAAAGTCTGACTTTTTAGCGTGCAATGATGGATAGGTCCTGACTTTTCACCGTGGAAAAGTGTCAACGTCTGACTTTTTAGCGTGCAATGATGGCTAGGTCCTGACTTTTCACCATGGAAAAGTGTCAAAGTCTGACTCTTTAGCGTGCAATAATGGCTAAGCCCTGACTCTTCAACATGGAAAATTGTCTAAGTCTGACTCTTTAGCATGCAATAATGGCTATGCCCTGACTCTTCAAAGTGGAAAAGTGTCAAAGTCTGACTCTTTAGCATGCAATGAAGGCTAGGTTCTGACTTTTCACCGTAGAAAAGTGTCAAAGTCTGACTTTTTAGCATGCAATGAAGGCTAGGTCTTGACTTTTCACCATGGAAAAGTGTCAAAGTCTGACTTTTTAGCGTGCAATGATGGCTAAGCCCTGACTATTCACTGTGGAAAAGTGTCAAAGTTTGACTTTTTAGCATGCAATGATGGCTAGGTCCTGACTTTTCACCGTGAAAAAGTGTCAAAGTCTGACTCTTTAGCATGCAATGATGGCTAAGCCCTGACTCTTCACCATGGAAAAGTGTCAAAGTCTGACTTTTTAGCATGCATTGATGGCTATGCCCTTACTTTTAGTGTGGAAAAGTGTCAAAGTCTCACTTTTCGCAGACTTTTCGCAGATTCACAGTAAATCCAGAGGAACAGGCAAATGTTTGATTTCATACCAAGAAAAAAGTCAGCAATTTTTCAGTTCGCCCCCCCACTTTCAAAACGTTCTGACGCCCCTGCTTTAAAACGGTGTGCATACCTGGAGCAACTCTGGGTAGGATCTATGACCATCTAACAGCTGTGGAACGCTTTCTGGTCTGGAAGTGATCTATATTTCCGCAGGTATCTGCGATATTACCGAAAAGGTTGACAAACACCTGGTCTGCTTAAGACCTGAAAATGATGAAGGACAACTAGCCAGGATAATGAATCAGTGTGAGACGATAAACCAATTCATGGGGTCACGACAAACACCCATTAAAGTAATATATACGACGCTATATACCATGGACGTAACAGTCTACAACAAAAACAAGGCCCTCTATAATGATGACCAAGATGAAATTACTAGACGCGTCCTTACCTTGTCGACGGAACTTAGTCGCCTGAACGATTCACAAGGGTTTTTCACTGCGCGACTGCACCACATCCTCCATAGATATAGATGCGACACACGGAAGTACTACCACAAGACTACCCATCTAGATGACGGCTGTCATATTAAATCCATGAAGATCAACTCCAAAATAGTCACTACACTGATAAGATTGATGATCAATAACATAAACGCTGGCATACATGGCTAAAGGCCTAAGTTCTATAGAACCTCTCGGGAGTGTGGTTTCTCTAAACCGACTTCTACCCATAAAGCCTAAGATCCTGAGGTGTGGTTTTGCTAAACCGACTTCAATAATAATTGTGAACGGGTTCGTTAGTATGACTTCCTAATCAAATCGGAAAGGTATATTAACGTATGTGCTCTGTCTACACTTATATTTAGAATAGCCAGATAATGAACCAATGCGAGATGATTGTAAGGTTTGGTATTTTGTGTATACACTCAGTTTATTTTTCATTCTATTTTTATTTATTCTAGTATGGAATCCTGTAAAGGGAAATATATAGTATTGTACTTGGTTCATGTGGGTCACACTTGACCGGTGAAGCGAATTTAGTTATCAGATTCATAACTAAAATGTGGATAACTACTGAGTCTCAATCGTATCGATTATGTAATAATACAGGTTAACGGATGTGCCTAGCCTAAGTTCATCTTGGCCACACTTGGCCGGTGAAAAACTGAAAAACTGAATTATCATTGATGATTCTTGTAGACAACTAGGTAAGTTGACTAAGGTATATACAGTGTACACGGGTAACCTCTAACTTCTAACTTCTATTCAGTGTGTACTCACTTACCACTTTATCACCTTATCATGTTATGTTGATACTTACTAGCCTATGGAATGGGTGCGGAGACATATTTTGAAATTGATCCTGTTTGAGTCACCCTCCTCCGCTCTGCAAGCCTAATGGCTGTATGCTCGAGCGTTGGTGGATTTTGGTACGGTACCAGCACTAATTGCTCATACCCTACCACTTGTCATTTATATTCATCCATGTTATTTAAGAGGAATTGTCACCTTAGAATCAACTCATACTAATGGGTAAAAACGGATTAAAAATTGGCTTCTTGAATATTCGTAGTTTGTATTTATAAACATTATGATCAGATAGCCACTCTGTATGGAAACATGGATATAATGTGTTATGGAGAAACTTGGCTTCATAAAAAATATACTGAAGGAATGATAACAATGCCAAACACCTTTTTATATAGACGAGACAGACCACATAGAGTAGGGGGGGGGGGTATGTGTTGTTACATTCATGAAAAACATGCAGACTACTGCGCTCTCAGTGAAAAATGGACCGTGAATAATGATAATTTTCAGTCAATAGTCTTGTGTCTAACTAAGCCTAAGAACAAAAAGATTATGATCACTTTCTACTATTGTCCTCCGGACAGCAGTATTGTAGACTTCTTTAACTATTTGAATAATATACACTCTGCCATTGAATTCAAAGACTATGAGAGATGGTATATTGGTGACGATAATATCAACATACGAAAAAGGGGAGAGCCTATCTCAAAAAGATTTTTTGATCACTTAAGAAATAACGGTCTGCGTAATTATATACAAGATGTGACCAGACCAGAGAGTAAGTCATGTATAGACCATATACTGACGGATAGTGAGTATGTCAAGGAAGCACTAGTCAACACACATAGTATACGTGACCATCTTGCAATAATAGCCATAAGGAAATTTGAACCATGTATAAAAGAATCATGTGAATTTGTCGGCAGATCCTATAAAAACTACTCGTGTATCGATCTACAACAAGAACTAAATCAACGAGATTGGACAGATTTCTACCACGAAACTGACCCTAATAAACAGTGGCAAAAACTATTAGAAGCAATAACTCAATATTTAGATAAAACTTGCCCTCTGAAAATAAAGATTGGTTTTCATAACTTTCACATATGTAAGGTATTGTTTTATGAAGATGTAACCGGTGGGATTTTTGGTGACCATAGTTGGGCATAGATGACAATATGGGAGAACTGACACATGAAAATATTGCCAATGGAACAATGGTGTATATAAAGGCTGTATTCAATTAAGCCGGTTTTTTTTATATATTTTTTTTTATTTGTTTATTGGTCATAGATTCAAACATTACATTTGGTTTTCAATCCAGGCCAGATCATGTCTAACAATTGCAAGTAAAGTGTCACAATCAGATAAGTATCAAGTTATGTACAGAGTCGTACCAGTACAATAGAACAATGATTACAGTAATTATTGAATGATGGTCAATGGTTGACAGACAGATGAGTAGGTAATAGGTTCATGATGTTAAGGGGTACTAAACACAAGTATGGGTTTGACCACAAATAGTCAGTACATCTGAGTTCAGTATCAATAAATGATTAGCATGATTAACATGATTAAATATGACTAAATTACTAAACTAGATTAATTTAAATAAAATAGAATTGAAATTAAATTAACTCCGAATGGGAAACAGGAGGGAGACTGGAGTCAAACTGGCTTACATTGGTGATGCCACATAACATTTGTGGCTGATGCCTCTCTGCAGCTAGTCTGGACAATGTCTGTTCACCAGTTACACCTCTGCTCCATAGTTCTGATACCTTCCAGTCACCATTATTTCAAGCATGGTGGCCATGAGTACTATAGACTGGTGTCCTCATCCACTGGTGTTCCATTGTCACTGCACTTGACACACTCCAGACTTGCTCTAATAGTGGCCACTGAATTTAGCCACGATAGAGACCAGTCACTCTGCAGTCAAACTCCTAAAACTGTCTAATTGTGCTGAATCAAGACCTGTGTTTCAAGACTTACTTGGTGACTGCTAAAAATAAACCTGACTGAGCTCTTTGTTGCCTGGACATTTCCCACACATCTGGACATTACCAGCGCATCTCCCGCCCCAGGATGAGTAGACTTGCAGTCAGTCAGAAAAGGCCAGAAAGGGTCACTTAGTATGTGTCACTTAGAAAGGGTCGCTTAGTATGTGCCACTCAGGAAGGGTCACTAAAGGCCAGCCCCCACATACCACGATGGTCTTCGACATACTTCCCTATAGCTACGATTTGAAATATCCAAATCGTGACCTATTGGAAGGTTGCCAATAGTTTCAAATCGTGGACATGGTTTGAAATCGTAGAGCGTAGAAATACCTTTGGAGGACCAAAAACATAAACCATGGTCATCATTGCCTCACGATTCAATCAGTGTATCAATTTAGATCTCAGGCAGAGTTTTAATAATGAAATATACTATAATTCAACATTTTTTAATGAATCTGAATAATCTCTTAGAGGTATTTACAACCTATCGTGAGGTATTGTAGACAGAATCACTTAAACCAGTTCCACCTACCACAATTTTTTTTCCTCACAATAGAATCGGTATGGTGTCGGAAAGGCAATCGTAAGGCCTATCGGGACCAGAATCATGGTAGGTGGGGGGCTGGCCTTAAGTTGGATAGACATGGCGCCTAGCTAGACACACGCACGTGCGGTCGCTGCACCCATTCCGGAGTATACACATACGTATCGCCCGTAGAAACTGTTCAAACTAGGACTGCAATTGTATAAAGGTATACTCTAAGCATTGTGAACGTATGAGGAGGCAAGGTCAGTTACTTTTTGAGATATCTTGAGAAAACTATTCCATACACTGTGTGGGGGTGTTACACTGTGCGGGGCAGGCGCATGCAAGCCGGCCCCCTGCTCCCTGCTTCACAGGCATGCGAGGTCAGGGTAAGAACCGTCGCGGCAGTAAAAACAAGACCCCACCGCAGACAAGGGGCGGTACTCAACGTAAACAAACTACTAGGAAACGAGAACGGACCCTTTCTAAGGAAACTGCTTTTCTTGAATGTGGGGATAAGCATAAACGACATAAGATACTAAATGATAACGACACTGACAGTGTCTGTATAGATCTGGATGAGACTGAGGAAACCCAGTCTCATATACCCACTATGAGTAATCAAGATGAAAGCACGACGCTCAATGACCTTAAGTCTATGATAACACAGCTCGGTGATAATATAGACGATAAGCTAGGGAAAATGAGGCTAACTATAAGAGACAATATCAAAGATGAAATCAAGCAAGTTCTTGACACAGTTGATAAAAAACTTACCCCGTTAAACGACCACATAACTGAACTAGAAAAATCCAATACTGCCATGAAAACAGATCTAATACAAAACCAAAAAACCATAAATGAGCTCTTAGCCAGTAAAAATGAGAGGGGTGACGGTGGTCCTCCACCTGCCCATACTGACAACTATTCTGATACACTAAAAACCCATCTCACAGGCCCGAAACCAATGAGCAAACACACGCGGTGGTTCTTCAGTGATCGTGAACGAAGTGTGATACTTTTAGGTATCCCAGTAACCCGAAATGACAACGTGCACAACGTTTTCCATCAATTATGTATAGAAGGAAACCTAGTTTACAGCTCTGACGATGTTCTGAGTGTATCTAGAATGGTAGGCAACCGAAGAAGAAGCGATGCACAAACAGATAGGCCGAAACCGATTATCGTTTCTTTCTCCAACCTAGCTGCTGCCGAAAGACTCTTGAAAAATGCATATAAGATATCAGGCAGTTCTCTAAATTGTCAAGTATCTATCCGCCCAGATGAGCCCTGGAACATACGGAAGGCTAGAGGCATATTTAGAGTGGTATCTGCTTACCAACGGAGAATAGAGGGAAGGGCTGAACTGGTCCCGGAAGGGATCAAGCTCTATGACACAACATATAACTGGGCAAACTACCGGGTGAGTGTTTCCCTCCGGACTGGAGGCCAACGAGAAATGTTGTAACAAGGATTCGATTGGAGAGCAGGCAATGCACGACAGACTGTCAGTCAATGCAACTTGGCAATGCCTGAGCGAGAGTGAAGTTATTGTTATCGATTGATTTTGCATATTCAAACTATATAGACTGTATCACACGAATAGCCCACGTTAGATACATTAATTACCTACTATATTTAAAACGGTAGAATTCCGTCGAATCCGCTTGAAGTTGCTCCCAATCATAGAGACATAGTGAACCCGATCTAGGGTTGGAGACTGAAGCACCACGGGAGTGAGATTCTCGTGTATTTAAAGACTCGAACCTGTTCTTCTTTTTTGCAGCATTATGCTCAGACAAACTTCTTCTCTTATGATTCATTTCGAGCCATGCCGAAATCAAAGTTTAGTATCGTAGTTTTCTTATCTACTTTTCTCGTGAGAAACCAATGAGATCTCAAGTTTCGCTGGTAACCCTTTCAAAGCTCTGCTGATTCCCCCCCACCCACCACCAGCCTAAGTATTTGGCCTTCACAGGTCACCTATCTTTGTGTAGCAGTCAGCAGAGTTCTCGCTTGGGAATGCGAGTGACGGGTGTTCGATTCCCGCTATCGGCTGTTTGGCGTTTCGGTTTTCTATACTTTTCCGACTCGACGAAGTCGCTAGTATCTATGAAATACGCACGTTTACTGGTTACAAGGAGTTTATGAAACGTCTCCAAAGTCACAAAGTTGTGAGCTGCCAATGAGCGGTATGGAATAGTCCATTATACACCCAAACGATGTACTAAGGGTGGTCACTAGGAACAGTCCAAGTGCCATAAAAATAAGGGAGAACAGGTTGGTGGGAATGAAGAGTGTCGAGTACAACAGTGTTCAGTTCTTCCCTTGTGTGCCCAAATGGAGCTAGAAATGACTAATTACTAATCATTGTCATTATTGTAATTATTTCAAGATATATAATTATAATGAAACCGTATACCTGTGTTTGGATCATTAATTTAAATCACCCCTTCACTCGGACATTAAGAACTGAAGAACATTGTATTAAATGTCTTTGGGCAGGGGTTCGGAAAAATTATAATTCGCCCACAGGAATACAGTTTTCCCCTATTACATCTCGGTATTTACCCTTTGTTGTAGACATCCTGGTACATGGGTTTGGTATAAGAAAGCCCTACTAGACTCTGCAAAGACTTAATATTTAGGTGCCAAGCGGAATTTCATTGCTCTCTATCCTACCCCTAATATAAAATTCCATAGGCTTAACATTGAATTTCCGTATGCCACACTGACTGGCATACAGAGTTTTATATGCCGCTAGTGGCATACAGGATTGTTATCACATAATATTCCAAAATCGAGGAGACGGGGTAGGATAAAATCAAAACCTGATTCGTTTTAATCTTGTGCACCACATGCCACTCCTAGATTTTTGGCTCCAGACTTCACTCGGTTTCGCCTCATGAAGTCACTATGCCAAACTCCAGTCATTGCATACGGTGGCCAAGATTAAAACTCATCCAATTTTATGATAATCTTCAATTAAGATAAAAGAAATATTTGTTTCCACAGGTATTGCAACACCATCAGCAACATCCAGCTCCACAGGTAAGCAAGTTGCAATTTTAAAAAGCGATATTTTCCATTTATGTATACACAACATCTAAACAAATATGCACCCTTTATCAAAATCCTACACCAATTTGAAATCATCTAATGACAAAGTTTTGAACATAGCCATTACTTGTTGGTTGTCAGAAATTATACTCTGGTTACCTTCATCTTGTCCTCTTTGATGTTGATTGCTTTTACATCCTGGACACAAATGTAACATTGAGAACATTTGGAATTCCACTTTTTAACAATCTTGACACAGACCAAACAATCATCGATATTCAATGTGGTCGATATTCAGAATTTGACAGCAATTCAATTTTTGAGATCTCTATTGCTGTATCTCTGATATAAATGAATACATCTAAGAATTATTATGACCATTGGGTGTGCCGTGGAGAGAGCTTTAGGGCCATATATACTTTCACCTATCTGTGAGCAAAATCTGGGCTATAATAGACCAAAAGGCATGAAAAAATAGCCATTTTTCAATAACAAATTTGCATTTTTATTCCATGCTTTCCTTTCCTTTCCCAATAAACAAATTAGTTTCATTAGTGAGCTACATCTACAATAAGATAATATTGCAGAATAAGTAAAGATGAGGATTTAAAGATTTGGGGGAGGAAATTTCCCTCATACCCATTAATATCTGCATTGGCTAAAATGGAATTCTGCCCCTGTGCCCTACATTGTTAAAGGGAGTGAAATAGCATTTAAACAATGGTTTACAATATTTCTTTTGTAGGTATTAGATAAAGAAAAAATGGCTCTGTATAATAGCTAAAACAAAATTGATCAGATTTATGTGTATTAGGAACAGTAGAGAAATAATGAAAATGGCTAAAATGTGCTTCTGCCTCCGTGTACACATATATCTATTAATATTTCCAAAAGATCTGCTCTTATAAATTGAAAACAATATAATATCTGTATGGTATGATCACATCAGTCAAAGTATGAAATCACATTAAAATCCCCACACACAGTATGGAGTTAAGAGCTGATAAATCATGTACTTCTGCCTACATGTACACGTTTCTACCCCTGTGTACATGTATTTTTCTCTTTTTTTCAAACAGCAAATAGGTCTTAGTATTGATGGATATTTCTATAGGTGTTGGTTTATAGGTGTAGGTGTTCTTGGGCATTGATGTTGATAAGTGTTGGTGTTGGTGGTATGACAAAGGCTAAAATGTGCTTCTGCCTTCGTGTACACACACTATTCATCAATATTTTCATAAGATCTGCAAATAGAATTTAAATAGGTACAATATGTCTATGGTAGGACCACACCTTCCCCTGTGTGAAATTATATTAAAATCAGCTGAAGCATTATGGACTTATACTGGGAAATTATGTACAAGGAGGCAGATTCTGCCTCCGTGTGCACGTTCAGATAAAAAATAAATATATATCAACTTTCTAGAAATATTAGTTTCCATTACAATATTGCTTTGAAATAACATCTAAAACTATAGCAAGTATACTATATACTGATATTTCCTATCAGAAAACATTGACAAATTGTCATATATGAAGGACAAGAGCAAGTTAAAAGATTTCGTTTCTGCCTCTGTGTACAGATTCTACCTCCGTGTACACCCTTCTGCTTTTTTAGCTCCTAGCTGAATGGTACCTGATCCTTGAAATTAACCAGAATTATAGGGGACATGTTCATCCACATGTACATATTTTTTTCTATTTTTTTAAGGTCCTTTACAAAAAATGCAGGATTCATAGAAGAAATCCCCAACTCTGGGGGAAAATATCTTTCATATGTTTAGCAAACCATATTTCCGTTATATATCAGATAGGACATTTACGGGAAGGGATTTGGGTCTCTTCACCGTTGAAAGGTCCAAAAAGAAACCTTACCAACTTAAGAGGCTCCAGGCATTCACTCTACTGAGAGGCACCACAAGAAGACCTGTCGACCCGCTGTGCCCTTATATACTGACTGAGTTACGTAATGCGGGCGACCCTGTAGTATTTGTATACAAGGGTCCGCCGGCCTTAGCGCACAGTAGGGATCAGCACTCGCGCTCGACTACCTTGACCCCTACACATGTATTAATGTCATTCATTCAGTCATAAAATTGAAATATATAATTTCATAAAGCACTCAACACCATTGGTGATATAAAAAATAAACAAGATATAAGAAATACAAGCTATATATATCATATCATATTGTAATGGTAATTCACAACACAACTCGGATATACTCTTCCGTTATTTATCACTGAGCACGCACCAAGGTTACAGCAGACTATGGTCTCGCAATGAGTCGTGGATAACTATCAAACCTCCACTCCATAGGGGGGGGTGTCCATCTTCTTTTGGGTGTAAGAGCTCTGATCTCGAAGGCTGCGTGCTCCAGAGTGCCTCTAACACGAGCTACACTCTGTATTTATAGGCTACCTGTGAGTCCCCACTCCCCACTCCAGCTAATTATTTCAAGATATATAATTATAATGAAACCATAAACCTGTGTTTGGATCATTAATTTAAATCACCCCTTCCCTCGGACATTAAGAACTATAGAACCTTGTATTGAATGTCTTTGGGCAGGGGTTCGGAAAAATAATAATTCGCCCACAGGAATACAGTTTTCCCCTATTACATCTCGGTATTTACCCTTTGTTGTAGACATCCTGGTACATGGGTTTGGTATGAGAAAGCCCTTCTAGACTCTGCAAAGATTTAATATTTAGGTGCCAAGCGGAATTTCATTGCTCTCTATCCTACCCCATATATAAAATTCCATAGGCTTAACATTGAATTTCCGTATGCCACACTGACTGGCATACAGAGTTTTATATGCCGCTAGTGGCATACAGGATTGTTATCACATAATGTTCCAAAATCGAGGAGACGGGGTAGGATAAAATCAAAACCTGATTCGTTTTAATCTTGTGCACCGCATGCCACTCCTGGAGTTTTGATTCCAGACTTCACTCGGTTTCGCCTCATGAAGTCACTATGCCAAACTCCAGTCGTTGCATACGGTGGCCAAGATTAAAACTCATCCAATTTTATGATAATCTTCAATTAAGATGAAAGAAATATTTGTTTCCACAGGTATTGCAACACCATCAGCAACATCCAGCTCCACAGGTAAGCAAGTTGCAATTTTAAAAAGCGATATTTTCCATTTATGTATACACAACATCTAAACAAATATGCACCCTTTATCAAAATCCTACACCAATTTGAAATCATCTAATGACAAAGTTTTGAACATAGCCATTACTTGTTGGTTGTCAGAAATTATACTCTGGTTACCTTCATCTTGTCCTCTTTGATGTTGATTGCTTTTACATCCTGGACACAAATGTAACATTGAGAACATTTGGAATTCCACTTTTTAACAATCTTGACACAGACCAAACAAAATAATCGATATTCGATGTGGTCGATATTCAGAATTTGACAGCAATTCAATTTTTGAGATCTCTATTGCTGTATCTCTGATATAAATGAATACATCTAAGAATTATTATGACCATTGGGTGTGCCGTGGAGAGAGCTTTAGGGCCATATATACTTTCACCTATCTGTGAGCAAAATCTGGGCTATAATAGACCAAAAGGCATGAAAAAATAGCCATTTTTCAATAACAAATTTGCATTTTTATTCCATGCTTTCCTTTCCTTTCCCATTAAACAAATTAGTTTCATTAGTGAGCTACATCTACAATAAGATAGTATTGCAGAATAAGTAAAGATGAGGATTTAAAGATTTGGGGGAGGAAATTTCCCTCATACCCATTTTTTTCTCACTTTTCTTATTGAAACATCATAGTTTATCTTACACCATTCCAGCTATGTATCATCACATATCATTTTCCTGATGTCCAATAGCTCAGGTTGGGACTTCAACTATAGAGTTAGTTGATTTTCATAGTCCTACCATAACACTTATTCGGTAGTACATGGGTATCATCTTGTATACACATAACTGAGTAAAGCAAGATAAAATAAAACTAATATCATATAAAGGTACTCAATAGGTCACTACTCCGGCTTGTTATAGGATAGTAAAGCTAGAGTAAAGTCACAAACATTACCATAGGCGAAACGACAGGTCTAAAGCAAAAGCCATTATAATACAATGAGTAGGATATCATTAAAGCGAGCAAAGCGAGAAAACCAAACCCCGATACACACATATATACAGGAAAACATCAGCAGGAGAAGGAGGGTAGTAATTCATAAACGGTCGAGGCTTTTCCAGAGTTTCGTTTTCGTTAGTGACTTGAAAGCTTTATATGTCTCTGTATTTCTAACCAATGCTGGTTGTTGGTTCCATAGACTTCCACCATTAAAATGTAACGAGTTCATGTATGCAGTACAGTTGGGCTTAAAAACGGTCAAAACTGGAGCATTAAACAGTCTAGTTTGTCTTTTTCCAAAATCTATAAACACTGGGTCCCTGGATCTCTTATACATAAAATTCATTAAGTGTGAGCTCCTCCTTTCAATCAAATAGGGAATACCTGCCCACTTATGTAAATTTCTAATAGATGTATACCTCGGAGTCTTCAGACATATCTTTAAACATCGGTTTTGTAGTAACTGTAGGGTAGAAAGATACTTAGCAGGACTTTTATTAAAAAGGACATCGCCATAATCAAAATGCGGTAAGATGACTGTTTTATAAATATTAATGGCAGCATTTTTTGAAAGATATGAGCGCATTTTTGACAGTTGATAGATTCTATAACTTACAGTTGGCTTTATGTGAGAAATATGGTGTCTGTAATCTAAGTTAGTATCGAGATGGACTCCGAGATACTTATAAGAATATACCTTTGCTAATTGTATATTGTCAATTGACACATTCAGGTCATTTCGAACATTTCCTCTATAAAAGTTATAATACATACATTTCGTTTTCTTAATATTAATAGATAACTTATTTTGCTGGCACCATGTATGTAACATATCAAGATGCACTTGTAAACCTGTGTAAAGTTCAGGCTGGGAATTCCTGTGCATATACAAAACAGTATCATCAGCGTATAACAATAGTCTCGAATTATTCATAACTTTTGATAAATCATTAATGTAAATTAGGAAGAGGAGGGGACCCAAGATCGAGCCCTGTGGGACACCTGTCTTAATACTTCTATAATCAGAGACTACATCATTTGTACCTACACACTGTCTTCTCCCATCTAAATAATTTCTAAACCAATCCAAAAGTGTTCCCTGAATACCATAATTTTTAAGTTTTAATAGTAAAATTTCGTGATTAACCGTGTCAAAAGCCTTCATAAAATCAATATAAACTGCTAAAGTATTTTTGCCCAAATTTCTGTTAATTAAAATATCATCCGTAAGTTTCCCAACTGCTTCTATACTAGAATGCCCAGGCCTAAAACCAAATTGATTCGGGGTTAAAATTTCATTATTGTCCAAATATTTCAAAAGTCTCGAATGTATTATCTTCTCCATAACCTTACTAACAATAGGTAGTAATGATATAGGTCTTAGGTTACCACACGAAAATGGGTCCCCTCCCTTCTGGATCGGCCGAATCACTGCGGTCTTCCAAGCAACAGGAATATCAGCATTTTCAAAAACACATGAGAACAAACCAACAAAAATAGCTGGAACAAACATCAAAGTATCTCTGAATACTCTGGCATTAATTCCTTCCAACATCGATTGTTTGTTTATTTTTAGCTCTCTCGCAATGCTCACAATATCCTCGGTCGAGACCCCAACCCCATCAAGTGTTGTGTCTCGTTGGTCTTCATATGGCTTCCAGGGAAGGAACATATCCCCTGCTAATTTTTCCCCTATTTCATTGAAATATCTATTAATATAATTTGGAGTGTTTTCGGTTGATATAAAACCAAGATCATTTTCTTTTAGTCTAATTTCTTCTTGTTTACGTTCCGTCCCTGGAAGTATCTTATCTATAATTCTCCAGAACTTCCGATGGTCGTTTTTGTTAATCTCTAACTGATCTATAGTATAAGTCTGCCTCGCTTTCTTCACCATATAGTTTGCTCTATTTCGTGCCTCCCTCGCATTTTGCCAGTCAATAGGTAATTTTGTTCTCTTTGCACGTTTTAATAATGTATTTTTATCTCTGATAACTTCAATAACCTCTCTAGTTAACCAGGGTTCATCGTCTATTTTGACAGAAAATTTCCTAAATTTACAGTCCTTGTCTAGGAAACTATTTATAACCCCTAATATGTAAAGCCATTTCTCATCAGCGGTTGTTAACCGATAGAAGTTCTCCCAGTCATAATTTTTTAAATGGGATTCATATGCAGTAGAATCATATTTGATATACGACCTACCATTTACAATTTTCTTTTTTTTCTTGATTAATTGGGATTTTTTTGTTAAATAAATCATTTGGTGGTCGCTATAAGTATCGACTAATACACCAGTGTCTAAAATATTATTTGCATTTGTAAAAATTAGGTCTATGATCGAATCTTTTTCCGAAAATCTAGTAGTGTCACTTATACATTGTCTTAAGCCTAATTGACATAATTCTTCTAAAAGAAAACACACATCATGATTCATTTTATCCCTTATATTAATATTAAAATCCCCCAACAAGATAATCTCCACTGAAGTTGTGTCTTCAATTATTTTAATAGTGTCAACTAATATAGATACGAACTCTCTAATATTCCCCTTGTTAGGCCTATATATATTACCTATAATCAGCTCCTTCGCGAGTCCTTTGGACAGTTGAACGATTTGTATCTCGATATCTTTAGTGCTAGCATTAAGTGAGAAAATTTAGTATGATCATAGTTGTATTCGTCCCTTATGTACATACAAAGTCCCCCCGCTATTTTAGGTTTATTATCATTAATATTATCCCTCCAGGTTCTGTCCCATCTAATCTGATTATATGTTTTAAGTTGATAATCAAGGTGGGAGTCATCCTCTACCAGCCATGTTTCCGAAAAGGTTAATACATCCCATAGACAATCTTTATTATGTAGGATTATCGATTCATATTTGGAGCGGAGGCTACGCACGTTCGCACGATAAATTTTGAAACCCTTAAGCTTAGAATGGAATTCTGCCCCTGTGCCCTACATTGTTAAAGGGAGTGAAATAGCATTTAAACAATGGTTTACAATATTTCTTTTGTAGGTATTAGATAAAGAAAAAATGGCTCTGTATAATAGCTAAAACAAAATTGATCAGATTTATGTGTATTAGGAACAGTAGAGAAATGATGAAAATGGCTAAAATGTGCTTCTGCCTCCGTGTACACATATATCTATTAATATTTCCAAAAGATCTGCTCTTATAAATTGAAAACAATATAATATCTGTATGGTATGATCACATCTGTCAAAGTATGAAATCACATTAAAATCCCCACACACAGTATGGAGTTAAGAGCTGATAAATCATGTACTTCTGCCTACATGTACACGTTTCTACCTCCGTGTACATGTATTTTTCTCTTTTTTTCAAACAGCAAATAGGTCTTAGTATTGATATATATTTCAATAGGTGTTGGTTTATAGGTGTAGGTGTTCTTGGGCATTGATGTTGATAAGTGTTGGTGTTGGTGGTATGACAAAGGCTAAAATGTGCTTCTGCCTTCGTGTACACACACTATTCATCAATATTTTCATAAGATCTGCAAATAGAATTTAAATAGGTACAATATGTCTATGGTAGGACCACACCTTCCCCTGTGTGAAATTATATTAAAATCGGCTGAAGCATTTTGGACTTATACTGGGAAATTATGTACAAGGAGGCAGATTCTGCCTCCGTGTGCACGTTAAGATAAAAAATAAATATATATCAACTTTCTAGAAATATTAGTTTCCATTACAATATTGCTTTGAAATAACATCTAAAACTATAGCAAGTATACTATATACTGATATTTCCTATCAGAAAACATTGACAAATTGTCATATATGAAGGACAAGAGCAAGTTAAAAGATTTCGTTTCTGCCTCTGTGTACAGATTCTACCTCCGTGTACACCCTTCTGCTTTTTTAGCTCCTAGCTGAATGGTACCTGATCCTTGAAATTAACCAGAATTATAGGGGACATGTTCATCCACATGTACATATTTTTTTCTATTTTTGTAAGGTCCTTTACAAAAAATGCAGGATTCATAGAAGAAATCCCCAACTCTGGGGGAAAATATCTTTCATATGTTTAGCAAACCATATTTCCATTATATATTAGATAGGACATTTACGGGAAGGGATTTGGGTCTCTTCACCGTTGAAAGGTCCAAAAAGAATCCTTACCAACTTAAGAGGCTCCAGGCGTTCACTCGACTGAGAGGCACCACAAGAAGACCTGTCGACCCGCTGTGCCCTTATATACTGACTGAGTTACGTAATGCGGGCGACCCTGTAGTATTTGTATACACGGGTCCGCCGGCCTTAGCGCACAGTAGGGATCAGCACTCGCGCTCGACTACCTTGACCCCTACACATGTATTAATGTCATTCATTCAGTCATAAAATTGAAATATATAATTTCATAAAGCACTCAACACCATTGGTGATATAAAAAATAAACAAGATATAAGAAATACAAGCTTTATATATCATATCATATTGTAATGGTAATTCACAACACAACTCGGATATACTCTTCCGTTATTTATCACTGAGCACGCACCAAGGTTACAGCAGACTATGGTCTCGCAATGAGTCGTGGATTACTATCAAACCTCCACTCCATAGGGGGGGGGGGTGTCCATCTTCTTTTGGGTGTAAGAGCTCTGATCTCGAAGGCTGCGTGCTCCAGAGTGCCTCTAACACGAGCTACACTCTGTATTTATAGGCTACCTGTGAGTCCCCACTCCAGCGTCCCCGCAGTCCAGTCCGGTGTACTGCGGTGGCGGTGTACTGCGGTGGCGGTGTACTGCGGTGGCGGTGTACTGCGGTGGCGGTGTACTGCGGTGGCGGTGTACTGCGGTGGCGGTGTACTGCGGTGGCGGTGTACTGCGGTGGCGGTGTACTGCGGTGGCGGTGTACTGCTGTGGCGGTGTACTGCGGTGGCGGTGTACTGCGGTGGCGGTGTACTGCGGTGGCGGTGTACTGCGGTGGCGGTGTACTGCGGTGGCGGTGTACTGCGGTGGCGGTGTACTGCGGTGGCGGTGTACTGCGGTGGCGGTGTACTGCGGTGGCGGTGTACTGCGGTGGCGGTGTACTGCGGTGGCGGTGTACTGCGGTGGCGGTGTACTGCGGTGGCGGTGTACTGCGGTGACGGTGTACTGCGGTGGCGGTGTACTGCGGTGGCGGTGTGCGGAGGTGGCGGTGTGCGGAGGTGGCGGTGTACTGCGGTGACGGTGTACTGCGGTGGCGGTGTGCGGAGGTGGCGGTGTGCGGAGGTGGCGGTGTGCGGAGGTGGCGGTGTACTGCGGTGGCGGTGTACTGCTGTGGCGGTGTACTGCGGTGGCGGTGTACTGTGGTGACGGTGTACTGTGGTGACGGTGTACTGCGGTGGCGGTGTGCGGAGTTGGCGGTGTGCAGAGGGGTTGGTGTGCGGAGGGGGCCCTGAGCGGTGGCCCTATCCTCTGCCTCCCTCCGCCCGTCACAATATATATGAGTTGAATACCAGTAGGCTGAATGATCGTTAACACTGGAACCCAAAAGCCATAAGCAATGTGTGTGGGAGGTGGGGGCGCATGGCTTCCACATAGTAGACCTATGATCCCTTATGATCTATGTCTAATATAAATAATAATTTGTGCGAACGATTCATGTGTCTCCCTACCATCTAGTTTATGTGACCAAATTGGATGAGGATTGTCCACGAGGTTGTATATTGTTGGATAGATCGTATCGTACAATGGTCGTGTTGTTCGTAACTTATGTAACAGACCCCTGGGACCTCCCGATATGCTACGATTTGGCCGTTTCAAATTCTAGCCATCGGGAAGAATGTCATAGACCATCGGCGTAGGTGGGGGCAGGGCTAAATGTATAACAAAACACTAGGAGCAAAAAGTAAGTTCATCATAGATGAATGAGCGTGCAATTATAAACGTATAATAAATAAAAGGTCAGAGTTAGATTTAGCCTATGGATAGTTTTCTACAACCCGCTTGTACCCAGTCAACTTGCCATTTCTCTAACTTCTCTAAATTTCTCTAGGATCAAAACATATCAAAAACAGTGGGTCAATGAGGTATTTCGGTCTTGAATGATTGGTCATGGTCAGCTGGGCACACTTTTAAGACCCTGACACTGGCTCCCTGCTGTGTTCTCACTATCACAGGGAACAGCATGCAGATAGTAAAGGGATAGTTTTCTGGAAGCACACTGAAAGTTCAATGTGACCACTCTCACCCTGACTCTAAGCTCTAGATGATGTATATAGACGTACAAGCATGCTCTAATAAATCCTTACTCTTCTTCCTGAAACAGTTGTTCCAGGAAGCCTTTCATCCGAAATCCATCCAGAGGGAACAACATTCACACCTACAGGAGAAACTCCACACCTCTCGAACTTGGGCTTGGTTACACTCGTTTCGGTCACAGTTCTGGTCATCCTTGCGTTTTTAGTTGTTTTTTTGAGTCTGATGCCATCAGATAAACATTCAATACCTAACCAAGCAGCCCCTCACTACCTCATGAACGGGCCTACATGTCGCCCTGCATTTCACATTGCATATCGTCGTGGACCCTACCCTGCAGCTTTTCAACAACGGTAAGGACTGCTTTGATATTCATTGAGGTGAATTTACTGAATTTTAGCATGCCTTCATACACTCTTTGTATTCATTATTTTACAAGTCACATTAACTGCTTCCAGACAGATACAATTTGTTTCAATCTAGGAAATCACTCCATAAATACCTGAATTCCAGCAAGACCAGTGATTCATGCATTAATGAGTATATCATAATTATTTCCTTACCTGTCAATGTCCTTATAGACTTAGGTTGCAAGGATAAGAAACACAATACAGTTTTTGACTAGAGATTAATCGGCCTCTGTGTTTGAACGGTTCTTTATTACCCACCGATTACGGAGTCTCCATAGGAAATGTACAGGGCACCTGGAATTAGATACCTGGAGATTCTGGCATGTCAGAATCTACTGCAGGGGATTCCGGAAAGATAGTCCTGTCCATAATGAGGTTGAATCATCATGTATTTTGAAATAAGTTTCTAGAATGTTTATTCAATGCTAATCATCTAGAATTAATCATAGTAATCTCATTTACCATCAGAAATCATTGACATAACACACTTTGCATGCTAAAATCACAGGTTAATGGCGAACTATATTATTGGTGTAAGTCTACACCGAATTACTGCTACGCTTGACAGTGCTGTGTCTTGAACTAAATGGCATACGTAAACTTTTTAACTGCAATAGACTTGTTATCAATCTTATATGTGGTTAATGAATACAATAACAACTGGTTTTGTATACGAGTGATCATAATCTCCTAGCAGTTGACGACATAATATCCTCACTAATCGCTTGGATATTACTATGCGTCAACTACTCAGAGATTACGGCCACTCATACACAAAACCAGTCATTATTGTGTATTTATTTTATTTTATTTTTTTTATTTTTTTTAAAATTTTTTTTTTTTATTATTGTGTATTTACTATATATCTGTGTGGTGTAGATTCAGACTCAGCATGTTCTGCGATTGAATATCCTGATTGCAGTGTTTTGATTGAAGAGGTGGCTTGAAATCAGACTGGAGTTAGTATTTATTCTAGGCATTGACGTTGTGAATACAAAAGCAAGTGTATACTGCAGGTTCTCTGTAATACTATCATGGTTACTATTACACTGCAGAACGTTCAAAATACTACATTGATATAGGGCAGGTTCCTTTAATGATATACTTCTGAAATAGTATGAACATGGCGCTGGTTTAGTGACTACTGAGCAAGTGATCTGTTCTGGGACCCGGGACCTGTTTCACTAGTTTCATGACAAAAGTGTTAGACAGACATAAAAAGGGGCACCAACAGTCCAAGCAAGAACGGACAAAACGAAGTCACGTTTCATAACAAAGAGTATTGGTCTATCCACCTAAACAGTAAGTAAAAGTTAATCTCAATACCTTAAAAAAAACTATTGACAATGTGACAATATCATAAACCCGAAATGATGTGTGAATCCTGTGATGTGTACATATGTCTAATTCTTACGATGCATAGATTTGTCTGATTCTTATGTTTGGGGTCTGTCTTTTCCCAAGGGCAGCTACTTGTGTTGTCACGAAACTAGACAACCCCAATCTGTCTGTATGGTGTCACAGACATGTCACGACACTAGTGAAACAGGTCCCTGTTTAACTAGTTTTGTGACATGTCTAGATGGCATCTGTGACACCATACAGACACATTGGAGTTGACTAGTTTTGTGATAATACAAGTAGTGCTGGCATAAGCAGCACTGTAGTGTCACTGTTGGCAACACCGACATTGTGACACAACATGCAATAATAGATGTGACATGCGTTATGAAACGTGACTTCGTTTTGTCCATTCTAGCTTGCACTGTTGGTGCCACTTTTCATGTCTGTCTAACATCTTTTTCACAAAACTAGTGAAACAGGTCCCTGGCACTCCCTGATCCTTCTAGAGTTGTGGTCTGTGACACCATTTTGAGTCTGAATCTGAGTATGATGTGGTGTTTTCACCTACTGACTGAAACGGTGCGAATAGGGAGCTGTAAACCCGCTTAAACGGCAGATACCCGTGTTCAAAACACCATTTCCAGAGGCCAGTAAGAACGAGGCTTAGTGCTAAACCTATGGGGTTTGAGGCTAGAATTTTGTCATTGGTCTCGTTACTATTGAAGTGTAGTTTACTCGAAGCTATGATGACAGTTCATAAAGAATATGGATCTAAAAGATTGGAGAATGACACATATAATCTCAAACCTACATAGTCAAAGTACTGAGCGCCTATATCTGGAAATGGTGATTTGTGAACGGGTATCTGTGGTTTCAGCTGGTTCACTTTGGCTCCCTATAATTTTCACGCTGTACAAAAGTCAGTATGTGGTTCACCTTGTGAAAGGTTGATGGTACATTATTGGTGATCTGCACTGCAAAAATGCGATGAACACTGACTGAGTTTTGGTAGTAAAATCAATAGGCTTTGATTTTGTCGGTGGGCACAGAAGCTCGGTGGTGCAAAAGGTGAGATTGTAATTGACCATTTCTGTTTCCACGTGACGATAATTGCGCTTAATGTGTCGCATGATCAGCTGGTGGTGCAAAAATGCCAAAATCAGTGGTCATAATCGGCAGGTGGAAATGCAGGACGAGTCCTATCCACCAATAAACAGGAGTGGTTGTTACAATCAAAATTTTGAAACACCTGTGTCACGTAAGACAAATAAGGAGTGAGCCAAAGCTCAATCGGGTGTTCACTAGATAATCCAGTGTGTTCCGTGACAACACTGTGCGCTTGGAGATAATTGAGGCAGCTGACCCAGTCAAGCAAAGTTGATGGTCCATCGTGACCTCCAACGAAGCGCATATGCCGCATTTATTATCTATCGTATACAAAGCCCCCATTGAAAATGTATGGGGACTCAGTAAACCACGACCCATTGTATAAAACCTGTCAGATACCATAACTGTGGTATATGGATTCTAACCTGTGGTATACGGCCTCAAAACCATGGTATACGGGAAAAATAGTCCTTTTTGCTATAGAGCAAAGAAATAGTCCCTATTGTTAAACCCTCTAAAATGGCAATTACTGGGTTTGATTTATTCGAAAAGATGGATAATAAATGCAACAAACGATGATTTTGTGGACAGGCAGCTCTGTAAACCACTCACGGTTGACCTCGTAATACACTCGCTAGCGCTCGTGTATTACTACGCGTCAACCTCTCGTGGTTTACGCCCGCCTGTCCACAAAACCATCGATTATTGTCTATTTCCACCTACCGATTATTTTCGGTTGGTTTGTGGTTGTCCTTGTGAAAGGTCAGTGGTACATAAATGGTGACCTGCACTGCAAAAATGCAGTTGATGCTCACCGACTTTTGGTTGTAAAATGCAGAGCATCACTGATTAATTCAATGTGCTTTCATTTCATTGATGGGTGTAGAGCTTGGATAGAGGTGCCATATAGCATAAGGCAGGGGAGAAAAATCGTTGACCATTTCTGGTCCTACCTGACGATTATTGCAATAAATTTGTCGCATAAGGCCACTCAAAAATTAAATTGTTTCTCATCACCCCGTGCACCAGAAAAACGATTTTAGAAGAATTTTTTTTTGATAAGATGAACCATGATAGAAGTTATGAAAGGTATATGTATTTAGTATCAAATTAAAGCTCCTAATGTCATGGATGCACTAAACGTATAACCAGTAAAATCTGAAAACCCCGCGTAAGATGATACCCCACGTAAGTGGTCACTTTTGCCCGGATCAGAGGGTGTCTGCTTTTGCAGGATTTTACTGTATGTCTGAAGCCCATTTTATGACACTTCTAAAGCCATCTTTGATCTGCGAAAAAAATAAAAAATAGCCCCCTTGTCATATTTTTCATGGCTTGGTGATGAGAAACAAGTTTGTTTTTTTGAGTGGCCTGATCGGTTGGCGGTGCGAAATGCCATAATCGGAGGTCCTTATCGGCAGGTGGAACCGCTGCATATCAGCAATCTGTACAACCCATATACTGTGTCCATGATGCACAGAACCATACTTATATGCAGGAAGGCTTATGTCATACGGGCAAACCTATGGCACTTCAATGCATGGGCTCAGCTATGTAACTCAACAACAAAAGCAAGAACTACTGCATCATCTCCCATAGAACAGATACACCACTGCTCAAGACCTGCACCACTACATCAATATTGATACAAATGTAGCTGTTTTTTTTAACTGAATCATACGAATGGTAAATTATGATATATTTGATTAAAAACTTTTTCACTCTGATTCTCTATTTGCCGTCCCGTGTGGGGGGTTGCTTTATATTGAGGAGACTGCGTTTCGGGCAGGTTCGTGTGAAAAAAAAAAGAATTAGGTCAGATAGCCCCAATAAGGGATAGAATAAATATCAGGTGACAGCCACCAACCAATGGGAAGTACGCTAAGCAGGGGATTAGAACATTCCACAGCGCGTTGCGGACAGTAGCGAGCTGAATCTAGTCATATACCAGCAGTCGCTTCAGCTGATTGCACGTCCACTACCAAATTATGATATATTGTTCCAAAGCTCTGTATAAATTGATGTTATTATAAGGGTATAGACGTAGCGTGTAGCCGATTGTTCGATGTTACTAAATTGATGTTATTATCTTTTTTTCAGCTATATCCATGACTGCTTTAAATAAGGAGATTGAACAAATATAAGGACTTCATCATTGCCTGACCCCTGCTCATCGAATTGGACTCAGCACAAGGAGACCGATATTGTAAAACAAATGTTTGAAATGTTATTGTTTTCAGATGGGGATGCTAAAACTTTCCTGATTTATGGTGGAAAACCTAACAATTTTAACCCTTTCCATCCTGAAAATGCCATTCTCTGGTAAGTTCCTCCTGGCATTTTGGTGAGTTTTTAAGGAAATGCTTATTTAGAGAAGAAAGAGTGTATCTATTCTCTTTATTTTCTTAGGATACATTGAAAGCAATATCATCATTTTAATCAACTTAGAATACTGTAACCCCGGGTACTACGCTTTTTTATTCTTTATTTTTAAATGCAAATATAGTTGTAGGCATATGGATGTAGGCTCCTAGCAGGTTCCTTAAAAATTATGCTAAGGACATATGGACGACGTAATTTCTACGGTACAGAATGATTGGGTTAATACATGCAAACTAAATACAGAGTATATGAAATTCTGAGATATCTATACAAGTTGCAATAATTCATGTACAGTAGAACCCTGCTTCTGGGACACCCTGCTTGAGGGGCACCCCGCTTAAGGGGACAGTTTTGTTCGATGTTACTAAATCGCTCACTTTTTTATAAGTTTATCAACATATCACCGACAATTGAACGATCGTAAATTGTGCTTGATTGGGTGGCCAACATCGGCCAATGCAGTATGTACAGTAATCGCTCGGAAGGTTCCTTTCTCAGTAGCCTTTCGTTGGTAAGAAATCGTATTTCCGTCATTTCGTGTAGACTCTAGGGCCAATGACTTAAGGGCCTGTTCCCAAATCCTAACTCTGTTGGCTGGGGGTGTAAATTTGCATATATCTGTCGGTAAGTGTAGGCTGATCTGCTTAGGACCCACCATCCCCTTTCTTGGATGGCCGCTGGTCGAGCAAAGGGGTTATGTAATTTACCAACAATAACTCCTATAAGATTTAGGAATTAATCGGTCAACCCCATATTGGTAGATGTGCATTGGACTTAAGGTGATTCCAGGAATGACATCAAATTAAATGTAACACCCAAGCCCCATACACATCTACCGAATTCGGAACATTGATGTACCTTTGTTGGGGAAAAGGAACGGTAATTTGCCTCAGGCAAGGCATCCTAATGGAGTCAGCCCTAGTTGGTAGATGTAGGACAGTTAGTCAACAAACAATTAGTGAAACCCCTCCTTGAGATGTTCTTTTGTCACTAATGACTTGTTGTTCGATGTTCCTAAATCGCTCGTCAAAAGCTCATCATCGGTGGATAAAAAATTATCAAAATGTTGATAAATCCAGTCGCTGACAATGGAACATTGGTAAATGGCACTTGATTGGGTGGCCAACACAGGCTGATGCAGTACGCACAGTAATCACTTGGAAGGTTTCTTTTATCAGTGGCCTTTTCTTGGTCAGAAATCATATTCCAGTCATTTGGTGTAGACTCAAGGACCAACAACTTAAAGGACTGTTCCCAAATCCTTACTCCCGTTGGCTGGAGGTGCAAATTCGCACATCTGTTGGTAAAGCCCAATGCCCATCTACCGATTCCGGAACATTCATGTACCTTTGTCGGAGAGTTACGTAATTTGCCTGCGACAAGTCGACCGACTCCTATACGATTTGGGAACTAATTGCTCAACCCTGAATCGGTAGATGGGCATCAGGTTTTAGTGTAGACCGATTTGCTTGGGACTAACACCCACACCCCCTTTCTTGGATGGCTGCTGGTCGAGCAAGGGGTAAAGCCGAATGCCCACTGTACGATTCATTTCCTAAGGACTAACTCCCTTAAATCTTTAGCGTATCCTTAGCTTGTCTCAGGCAAACTCGTAAGGGGGGCGCTAAAACCAGCGTGATATGAGAGAGGGGGTGGTACGGGTTGTCTTAAGCAACTCAGTACACACTGGGCGATGGAGTAAGGATTTATTTCCTCAAAGACTGGCTACCGATTGAGGAACAGTCCTTAGTGCCTGTTTGTCTTAAAACAATCTTATGCACACTGGACGACAGAGTTAAGATTTTTACAGAGACTAGAGTCCTAAGATAAAGGAACCTTCCGGTTCCTGGGCTGGAATACCGAGAAATCGGCGGGAATCACCAATTCTGTGTGTGGCATACTACTTTCAGGAAACCTTAAGACAACCTTAAGACAAATTTGGGACCAATATCGGAATGCACCAAGGGGGGTATTTCTTAAACTCCGTTGTCGGCGACAAATTTTATCAACATGTTGATAAATCTGTCGGGGCCGATTTCGGAACATTGACCTGTACTTTGTCGGCGACAAAAGAACATCCCTACGGGGGGTTAGGAATAGTCCTAGGCCAGGGACTGGAGGGGGGTGCCACACTGGGCGATTCTGTACCAGGGGCCTGGCCTGAGACTAAAGACTGTCCCTTTGTCGCCGACAAAGGAACATCAATGTTCCAGAATCGTACAGTGGGTAATGGTCTTTAGGTAATTTGCCTGCGATGAGTGCACCGACTTCTATACAATTTAGGAACCAATCGTTCAACCCCAAATTGGTAGATGTGCATCGGACATCTATGATCTTAAGAGGTACTTTCCTCAGGAGTACTTACAGTGAATATACAAATAGTTATTAAGTACAGGTAGGTTCATTCATCATGTTGTATATATATATATGTATTCCTATAATTGTGCCCAACAACAACTTCAGAAGGCAGTGTTGGGTGTTGAAAACCTGTCTAGCCTAACAAAAATAAAAAAGGTAGTCTACTATTAAAATATCCATAGAATATTAATAAAAATAAGACAATCTAGATGTAGTATGTGGTACTTTATTAGATGATGGGAAAAGGAGATGCTATGATATCTATAACTTATCACGGACAAAGATATTTTACTTCCACTTTGGGATGTCTGGACTGATCAAAAATGATATGTTACTTGTACACAGAATATATCAAATATACATATCTTTAAAGAAATTTAATCGAATGAATGATATGACTAATTGCTTACCATTGTATGGTTGAGGGACACTTGTTTGATGATGTTAGTACCCCTAAATGTTGCTTCCATAAGAGGAAGAATATTGTGGATTATTTTGAAGAATAGATGATCCTAGGATGCTCCTACAGATGATAGTTCATTCTATTATTGGGGAAAAACTAGCTTCTTGATTGATGCTTTGGATAGTTCAGATGCCATTGAGTCCTGGATTAATGTACTTACACTTAATAAAGTTTCATTTGGGAAGTTCTGAGCTGTTACTGTGACTGTTACATAGTATAATTTTGGCTGTGTTTTTCTAATTAGCTGTGTGTGTCTGTGAACACCAACACTGCACGAAAACCACTATTTTATTCATATATACGCCATCGCGGAAGTGCATGTATCGGCTGAATATTGACTTATTTTCATATATATACGCGGATATTTCACGCCAACGTATGAGGCGTATACAAGACTGTTTCCTTTTGAATACGCTCGCGACTTGGCTGTATTTCACACCTGGCATATGCAAAAGGATATATACTCTGCACTATATATATTGTTCTGGTAGTGGTGTTTGTTAATTAGCCTTAATTAATGATAAACTCCTAGAGGGAGCTGTAATAGCTATTCTATACGTTTGCTTTCTCAAAACCTTACATGAGGACGTCAGGATGTCTGGTGAGGGAGAGAGAAACCTCAATAATACTTGATTCAAACCTCACGACGTCCAATGGTAAGTTAGAGAATTACCGTATTATTACTTTCACCAATTACGGCACGCAGCGGCCAGTTAATGAATTACAGAAGATAGATTCATTTCAGCTAGATTTCAAGTGTCGACACCTAGTGGTGAATGCCGTACAAATGGGCGTAGATTCGCCTTATACATTCTGAGGATATTAATCAATTAGCAACCGTAATTAAGTTAGATAATTAACTACATTTTCTTATTTGAACCTTAATTAGTATACCGACGTATAAACATGAGAGAGATGGATATTACGCCAATCTCTAATATCTCATAACGATAATCTCATAACTTTATGTAACTTATCTGATAGAACTTAAGATACTATGATTACGTGATTAGGGGAGGTAGAGACAACTATTAGCAGTGTGTTAGCAGGCTACCAGAAACTATTATTTTCCTTACTAACAACAAGGCACTCTTAATGAGATCTTTAATTAAGTTATTTAATTACTAGTATCAAGAAGCTGAGATACTTAATATTACTAAAGTTGTGTCTTGCGTTTCATGGATGAGAACAAAGATTGAAGTAAGTTTGATTCTTTTAATAATTCATATCAAGGCGTTTTACAATGGTTTAACATTCAATCATGGCATTGGAACATTGGTTTGATCAAGTCATAAGCGTTTTGGCTAAGTGCCAAAATGCAACAAACAACTGAAAAGTCTTATTAAATGTCAGACAAAAAAGTCAAGATAATTGCAGACTTTTCTTAGAAGTGTCTAGTAAACAACCACATAATTAGTGGAGTTGGCAAACTGCCAAAGTTCAGAGTTCTCTTCAGAGAGTTCATTAGATCGTAGACAGATGTGAGAAACAGTCAATGAACTCGTATAAAGTTAATAGAAGTATTCGGTTGAAATATAACAATTCAAAGTTAATCATTCAATATGACTCACCAATTACGGAGTATCCGTAGTGAACTTGCATGATTCCTTTAGACAATCATAATCACAAATAATTCACCGTTCCATTGTTGAAGTTGAAGGTAGTATTAATAAAGTTTGTTCCCTCTAACAGAGTCAGTAAAGTTGAGGAATGAACCGATGTGATCCTAGAGATTCCTATTAGTCCATTTCAGAATAGGTGTCCTTGGAGAGTCCCGGTCCAAGTCACTTTCTGCACTCCCAGAGTACCAAGGCAAGTTACCCTAGCTGTTCCTACTCAATAGAATTTCACTACTGAATTCATGCACTTTGCTGGATCCGGAGCCGAGCAAAACACGTCTTGACAGCAGGAGATGGTAGTGGAGACTGACGATATGGTCAGCTCCAGAGTAAATTACTAATGAGCTTTTCTAAAGGATCATGGGAGAATTACTGTTGAATCTCGTCTGAATTCACATTGGTTCGAGAAGTGTGTGGTTATGCTAATCTCTCCAGGAACTCTGGAATACCCTGAGGGGGACTCCTTAGGAAACTCCAGAGATAACTCCCTAATGCATCACACTGCACGAAACTTACCGCTTTACATATGTATGCGAAACGCGTCTAACAGTAGGATTTTGCGTCTAGAAGTTAGACCTGATATCCGTCTCATAGACGCCTTATCTAGTGGTGTATAAACATGTCCATGGTGTGGTCTCATATACGTCATATATACGCCTGATTCCGTTGTATATACACCACCATCCAATAGTTCCGATCTTTGAAACTTGGGGACACTACTGGTAGCATATTTCATTAACCATCCAAGTCTGTATTATATGAAAAATACAATCTTATATTACCAATTTATTTTATAAAACATTTATAAAACCGGATTGAGTATAAATTGATTAATTACACATAAAAAACCCTGTATTTATTTATTTTTTTGCCGTTTTTCTAATAGATTTGACTTTAAAACACCATTTCCAGGTGTGGTGAGTCCAGCTTCAGTATATAATGGCCCTATTCAAACTTACAGTTGAATCATGAAATCATCTTACCCCCGTGTGAATGCGGCCGCACAGGTGTGAATGCAGCTGCACATGTGTACCCGGCCCCCACCCGACACCATAACACCTCGCGGCGGGCAGCGGCGGGCATGGGCGGGCGTTGGGGGGTGGGGGAGGGTTTCCCACTGAGTCAACCTGTACAAACGCGGCTGGCGGCGGGCGGTGGGCGGTGGGCGGCGGCCAGCGGCGGTCGTGTAATTAATCAGTTATACTCAATTAGGTTTTATAAAGGTTTTTATAAAATATATTGGTAATATAAGATTGCAATTTTCATATAATACAGACTTGGATGGTTAGTGACAAATGAAATATGCTACCAGTAGTGTCCCGAAGTGGCAGAGAATGGAACTATTTGATAGTGGTGTATATACAACAGAATCAGGCGTAAACATAAATCAGGTGTATGCATGAACCAGGCGCCTACAGATGTGGCGTATACACATGGGGAATAGGACGACCTTGTATACGCAAAAGCATACATATATACGCCGGGTGCATTCATATATAAAGCGGTTAGTTTCGTGCAGTGCAATCTATACATACACAGAGGCTTCGTGGCCGCCATAGCATCAACAACCAGTGTAAAGGACGCTCTGCAAATTCGGAAGAACTGTATGTAATTACAGTAGAATACAAATGCCAAACTTATCAAGCTGACACATAAACTACTGGAGAACACACACAAGCACCTCCTCCCTCAGTTTTACAACTATCAGCGGCAGAGGATAGTGCAGGAAATGATCACGGTCTGCTATGGTGTACCACAGTTGTGATTTTTTTTTTTTTTTGTAACCTGGGACATTAAAACGTCCCCTTGAGAGGGGATTCTGGGCCGCCGTAGCACATACATCTGCTGGTCAAGGGGCTCTACAAATTCAGCGAATCTGTGTGTTATATAAGCGGAGTATAATCATCAAACTTGTCAAGCTATCCTGTATATCATCAAAGCAGTCTACAAAAGCCCAACTTGTCAGCAAGTGGGTCATGCTCATAACAGCCTGGTATGGTGTACCAAAGTGGTGACTGTTGCTGATTTTTTTTGATTTTTTTTTAAACCTAGGACATTAAAATGTCCCCTTGGTGAACTGAACAAAGATGGCTGCCTAACAAGAAAAGAAACAGCCAGGCTAAATCTGTATTACCATCCATGTCATCCTGAGCCAAAAACCATACATAGGAACTACAGAAAGTGGACGATCTAACAGGACCTAAAAGCACCTAAAACCACTTTCAAGATGGACGGCAACCACAGCCATGACAATGAAGATTACCCTGTTCTCAGATCAACTCACAAAACTATTGGTGATTTTGCACTGAGTCTCGAGGCTCAAGATAAAGCTCAACAACCCAGCCAAAACGTCACGTGGTTGGGCATCGAGATCAATGCCCGGAACATGAGTCTCTCGATCCCCACGGCCAAGCTGGAGGACATACGGGCACACGTGTCAGCCTTGTCTAAACGCCGATCCCTCACCAAGAAACAGTTACAGTCCGTACTAGGTAAAATACTCCACGTTTCGAAATGTATCTGCCTGGCACGTGCAATTAGAGGCGCTTGCCCCAGGCACTCGCGCCCCCAACCAGCGGTCAGCAGTCTCCACTTACATCGCATTGTGTCGCCGTATGAGAACCAACCCGCGAGCCCCTATAGTCTGGCAGCGAAAGTTGCGTCCAGACAGTTTTTTATTGATGATCATTTATCTCCTGAATCTTCCGATTTCAAATCTGCCGGGTGCAACACTGAAATATTTAGGCAACTCAAATTATAATATTATTCTCATTGCTTAAAAAGTTTATCAATTTTTAGCCCGATTATTCAACTAGTGTAATTGATATTTGTTTTGATTTTTAATTAGGTTTTTTCTGTGCCATGACATACTTAAATTGAATAATTGGGTCATAATGATAAAATTACGTAAAATAGCTGGCTTCATAAAAATTCTTCACAGAACTGATAAGGGATCATAAGAAAATAATATGAAGCACTCAAATGTGGCTTTATCATATGTATTTTAGTAATAACAAGCGAATTTCATGTTCACACATTCATCAATAAATTGCCAGTTTTCGCAAGGAGAATTAGCCAGTTCACGGTGGGTGATGCTTTGAGTCATCGCCATGCCATATTGGGTGATGCCTTGAAATTTTCTTTTAAAGTAGTCATTATTGAACCAAGTGGTACACAGATGGTGAATAGCAGGTATCAAGTGCTATCATGATGTATCGCTGATATTTAATCAGCTTCTTCAGGTGATCAATGATTTATATAAAATCTTTTGAGTTTTGGAATAATATAGGGAATGATTGATCAATGTGAACTAAAGAAGAAACCAACAAGTTTTGTTCAAAGTAGTCATTCTCTATTAGTTTGATGTGGAGTGATATAAATGAGGCAACAGCTCCCAGACTGTCCTCACTGACACTCTGAGTTGCTAGTGTCATGAGTGTCCCTCCTGGCATGTGAAACAGACCAGAGCGAGACTGGTCATCCCTCATTGGCTGTTGAATCAACAGTCAATCACAGCACAGAACTTGCAAGCAGAACCAGCAGCAAGATGCCTCCATGCTTTTGTATATAAGAATATCCAGTTGTCATTAAAATCAATTAGGTTTTTGTCTCCTAGTAGTGCTACATACATTTGTTCTTACTCTTTTACTCTTAAGGTCTACCCTTACTTTAAGGATGTATGTTTAGTTTTTTGCAAAAGATTAATAGGCATTGGTTATTATCAGGCAAATGCAATATTCAGCCCAGAACCACAGAAATAGCTGGTGCAGTCAGCCGGGTATGACCATGCAGGGGTATTTTATTTCTGGACTCAGCTATTTACTGGGGTTGAGAGAAAGTTTTTTCAATCAAATGAGTAGGTGTTCATATTGGCAGGAGTACTCTTGATAAAGGTTTCCCATCCATAATTTGTAGGATCTAATTCTTTTCAACATGGATCACTTGACACTGTACCCTGTATGTTTAAGATAAGTATAATCAGCCTCGAAACCTCTGAATGATAGATACTCCTTGTTTAGCATCTGGCAGAATCTGAACAGGTTCTGGGAGGCATCTTGGGGCAGGTTGAGTTTGCAAGCTCTGTGCTGTGATTATTGAATCAACAGCCAATGAGGGATGACCAGTATCATTCCAGTCTGTCACACATACCAGCAGGGACACTCATGACACTAACAACTCAGAGTGTCAATATTAGAGTGCCTTTTCCCCATGTGGACAGTCCACGGAACTAGAGCGAGCAATAATAAGGGTAAACCATACACTATACATCAAGACAGGGGGAGCTATTTCAAAATGGTGACTGTTCTAATTCAGTCATTTTTTGATACTAATGACACAGACTAATACTACAGACAATTTAGGTGATTAATTTGAGTAGAAACAATTTTGATTATTCATGATAGGAATGCAGATACTAGAATATTACAATGTGATATGACACATGATTAAACGAGACATTCTACCTACATGCTGGCAAAGTTTCATGTATATATTGATCAATTATTCCCATGTTATTCCAAAAAGATTTTATACATATCTTTGAAAATGATGCCTCAGGCATCACCAAATCTGGAATGGTGGTGCCTCAAAGCATCACCCACCATGAATTGGTTAACCCTTTAAGGATGAGTGCCTGTGGCCAAACTACTCCCATAAGGAAGGGCGCTGGTGGCATTTTGTCCCACTAGAGGATGGGCACAGACTGGTTAAAAATTTCAAGGTTGTAACCACATAATATGATAGATAATCATAAATGTTTTCATTTTTTTAATTGAAGTACTAACTATGATGTCATATCCTAATCTTGTGAAGATTTCATGAATATTGATCAATTATTTCCTTCTTAAAGATTTGTTGTAAATATTTGTACAATGATGCCTAAAGGCATCATGCATCTTTAGTGCAGTGATGCCTCGAGGTATCACGCATCCTTAAAGGGTTAACTCTACTACCTTGTGGAAAATTACTGATATAAAATGATGCAAAAAAACAGATCATCTATAAAACATATATTGACAACAATCCGAAAACTGGCAATTTATTGATGAATATGTGAACATGAAATTCGCTCGTTATTACTAAAATACATATGATAAAGCCACATTTGAGTGCCTTATATTATTTTCTTATGATCCCTTATCAGTTCTATGAAGATTTTTTATGAAGCCAGCTATTTCACATAATTCTATCATTATGACCCAATTATTCAATTTAAGTATGTCATGGCACAGAAAAAACCTAACAGAAAATCAAAACAAATATCACCTACACTGAAAGTATGCTTGGGGTCAAAATTGATAGACTTTTTAAGCAATGACAATAATATTATTTTAACCATATTTATTTATTCATTAAAAAATTATTTTTAAAACTTTTTTTCTTCAAATCGTCATAATTTGAGTTGCCCAAATATTTCAGCGTTGCACCCGGCAGATTTGAAATCAGCAGATTCTGGAGATAAGTTATCATTAATAAAAAACTGTCTGGACGCTAAAGCAAGGTATACCCCTCTCGCCGCCAGACTACTACGGTCAGCCTAATAACAGCATATATATGGAGTACATAGCCGACTACGCCCCCTTGGCAGCGACAGTCGCGAATCACCTGTCGCATATACGGGTGCATGGCCTTTGGTCAAGGATGGACATTGCTCCCCCCCCCCCCGGGTGAAACACCTCTACACTAGCGCACCCCTGCGCCACCTCTCGCCTGTCAGCCGCACCACTCATCAACGTGCGCTCGCTCAACACTATCCACTCTCTCACACTTCGCTCAGCTCTCATACCGTATGCACATACAATCTTTTCTACCCACCCACCCTCACCTTTCTCTCCTACTCGCTTTACTCCTAGGGCTATTTTCATTATTACATGTACTTCATACTTATGTAATAATCCATAATAACTTCACTTATTATGTCATAAACTATTCATAATTGACATCAAAATACATCTGTCAATTATACATTTATTATTATTATTATTATTATTATTATTGATATTCATTGTATACCTACTTATTCATATCAATAAGACCTATAACATTAAATACAATTTTATTATCCCACTCCGGCCTCCATCTTGTTTCATCCAGGGATATGGAGTAATGGGCATATATGTGACACAAGTTGAATAGCTGAAGTCTCCAAAGTAATCGATAACATCGAGATCACACACCAAGATCCACAATGGTTGGCACACAGACAAACAGAAGCTCAGCATAACTAAAAAAGGCAGCAACCTCTGAACCGATGTTTGGTTTGTATACAAGCTTGCTTAATGCTAGGGCGTAACACAGAGGTTATGAGTGAGAAAATACTTTAGCAATATTTCTGTTGCCAGTGGCGGCGGCCAAAGAAAATGTGGTAATGTCTATTTCGATATCAGTAGTATTCCAGTCAAATGGCTGAAATAAATGATAGTGTCTGTAACCAACAGTGGCAAAGCAACAAATTCAAAGCACTTTCAACATTAATTCCCAAACAAAGGGAACGTGATGCTGCCACCATTTCTTTTTTTATTCAGGAAAAAAAAGTGTATTCAGGAAAGAATGAGTGAGTGGAACATTCACACTTGCCCGACAAAACAGGTGTTCTTCCATGAAGATGAACAAAAAAGCAACTGAGTGGAGAAATAACCATAATTAACAAACACCGGGCTGCAAGTAAAATGTATTTATTGCACATGAACTGATAAAACATTGCATGGTAAAAGCAGATAAACACATTTCAGATAAAACGATAAAAGGATAAGAGAGATAAACGATTATACATTATGAGCCCTATGGCAATGAGTAAAAGTAGAAAAAAGGTGTGGGTGGGTGGGTAAATGAAAAAATTCCCGTGCATCAACAGCGAATGCAATATCAGGAATGACGCTAACAGAGGCGTCAGGTGGTCACATGACCAGAAATGTAATTAGCATAAATGTTCGATTAACCACCACAGTTACCTGTTGGAGTAGTGTTCGATTAGAAATGAGTACAGCCCGGCAGTAAATTATAGGCAATTTACAATTACTGCACAATGAGTTTTTTTTTGAAAAATCCAATGAACAAAGCTAGAAGGTTTTGGCAGGAGTACTATAGTTAACAAAAAGTCTTGGTGAGATGTTGACATCCACGGTCTTCATGGTACTTGCTGTTCTGTCATAGTGTCTGAAACCTTCCCACATTGAGCAAGCTTGCTTGAACCAAACATAGGCTAGGTGGGTGGAGAATTTATTTACGTGGCGATATGATGTATTCATGCCTGTGCAGTGGCCACATTGTACATGTTCTTACAAAAAGGTCATTGGCTGTCATAATTCTCCTTGAGCTATAGTCTGCAAAGGTTATGCAATATTAATATTCAAACAACTTCACAGATAAAGTATTCTCTGCAAAATTCATCATATCTAGCTTGACATTCACTTGCTATTGTTATGAACAGGGTTCTGTTATACTGTGACATTTGCAGAATATCTCGCTCAGTATGCTAAGCGTTCTGAAGGTGTATACAACATGGACATATTTCAGAAGATCTTCTTATCTTTTCTTCTACTGACAAATCCTGTCCCATCAAATGAAGGTAAAGTGATAGTCTGATATGTGATAGAGTTTAGTTAAAGAAACAAACAGGCAATCATAAGATATTTTTCTCTTGGTAAATCAGTTATCCACTTCATTTTCTCTCTTTGTCACTCTTTGTACCTTGACATGATAGATAATGACATAGGTGGTATCTAGCATCTATAGCCAACAAAATAATTGTCCTTGTCATGTAACATATTTGCCATGAATTGACTTTGTCATGTATTATATAATTTGATTGGTATCTATGTATGAATGACATGTGTTATATAATGTAATTGATATCTATGTATCAGTAACACTTTATACACATAAAGAAATGTTATAATCATATAATTGAAACCAGTTCAAATGCCATCGCTTTAATGTGTATCTCAAGTAATCAACTATTGCTAACACTCACAGCTATGATGAAACTGTTTCAATTGGATCAAATAAGTTGCCCTGTTGTTTTTAATGCATTCATACCAGAAATACTGACTCAAAGGCCACTAAAAAAAAACAAACTTGTTTCTCATCACAATGCCATGAAAAATATGACGAGGGCGCTTTTTTTTGTTTGTTTTTGTTTTTGTTTTTTGCTATATCAAAGATGGCAGACATACAGTAAAACCCAGCATAAGCAGACACCCTCAGATCCAGGCCAAAGTGGCGGCTTACGCGGGGTGTCTGCTTACACCGAGTTTCTAGATTTTTTACTGACTATATATTTAATGCATCCCTGACATCAGGAGCTTTAATTTAATACTAAATACACACATATTTGTTAATGACCAACAACTCGTTGAAGGCATTTGGTAAATTTTATTACCCAGAGAGTAGATATGAAACAACGGTATCATATAGGTATTAAAATACGAGCCCAGAGTGAACAAAGGTCTCAAACTGGTATAATAGTATCATGTCAGAAAATTGATACTCCCGAAATAGAACCTGTGGGGTGGGTGGGAGGTAAAATGATCAAAGGATTCTTTGAAGAGCATGCGGCGTGACGTCACTAGCGGCCGCGATACGCTAGATGGCGCTGTGTCCTGTAAGCGCGGCGTGTCTCTGGAAAGCGCCAGGTGGTGCCAGACTGTTCTCCTCGCATGTCCATTATACCTCCGCAAGACGGTCACAATGACCAACAACTCGTCGAAGGCATTTGGTAAATTTTATTACCCAGAGAGTAGATATGAAACAACGGTATCATATAGGTATCAAAATACGAGCCCAGAGTGAACAAAGGTCTCAAACTGGTATAACAGTATAATGTCAGAAAATTGATACCAAACTGGAAGTCTGAAACATTAGATGAGATACGGTGCCATGGCTGCCGACAAGGACCAGGTGCCGCGACGCTGTAAGTCTGCGGCCGGCATGCCATGGGAATGGAAGTGCTGGGCACCCCCCCTCTGGAACGAGTGAGGAGTCACCTCGTTCGCATGGGAGAACCCAGCCCGTTGTAGAAGGCAACGAAGGACCGCGGTAAATTGAACGGCCGTGAACGGCTCCGCCGGTCTTAACAGGAACATGGGGTCTAACTATATAAGATCTCCATGCCCTGACGGGGCACAAGGCCCGATCCTCGCAGGGGTCCAGGGGTCTGTTTAATATCGGACGAGCATGACTTTACCTGGACGATACGAGATACAAGGCGAGGGACGAGGTTCTGGGCGATTGTCGTCCAATGTGGTTTAATAAGGCATGTCGTCCAGAGCAGGGTCTATCTCTCGTACAGATTCTCTTACGTTTGACCTATATGAGTCCAGACGAGAGATCGTCCGCTGGAGGTGACCGTGGTAGGCTGGGGACCAGTGTGAGGACGCATCCCGCAACAAATATCAACTTCCGGGACTATATGGAAAGACAAAACAGACTGCAAAACAGATTCCTCCCTTCCCCACATTCCCCCCCTATCGCCCCCCCCCCCCCCCCAATCACAGATTGTGGGGAATGTGGGGAAGGGGGGAATCTGTTTTGCAGTCTGTTTTGTCTTTCCATAAAGTCCTGGAAGAGATCTCAACTATCGCTGGTACCAGCGAAAGTTGAGATCTCATTGGTTTCTCACGAGAAAAGAATAGGGAAAACTATAATACTAAACTTTGATTTTGAAATGGCTCGAAATGAATCAGAGGAGAAGAAGTTAGTCTGAGTCTAGTCCTATAAAAAAGAAGAACAGTTCGGGTTTTTCACTACACGAGAATCTCATTCTGTGGCTCTTCAGTCTCCAGGCCACTGTGAATTGTAGGATATGCCTTTAACTGCATTCTGCTACCATTTTAACACGGTTACAGCGTTATCATTCTTACCCAGTTACGTTACCATTTGTGCATTACCACTCTAACCCAGTTACCGCATTACCATTCTAACCTGGTTACCGTGTTACAGTTACCTCATTACCATTTTAACCCCATTACCGAGTTAGAACGTTAGAAGCGTTACCTTTACTGAGCTCTGTTACCACGTTGACTCTACCGTGGTACGATTATTTTGTTACCTGTCAAATCCCATTATCACGTTACTGTTCTTACTGCATCAACATTCTAACCCCACTACCATGTTACAAGTGTTACCATCACCATAGTTTTGTAATGCGTTACTGTTCTAACCCCAATACCACATTACCATTCTACCCCTTACACTGTAATACCTTGACTACTTAAACACCTTTGCTACGTTACTGTGTCCACATTATCATTCTAAACCTGTAAGCGAATAACCATTTCTTACCCCATTATCAGTCTAACCCCGTTACCATGTTGGCGCTCTAACCATGTTATATCCTAATCATGTAAATTCATTACCACTTAGGGGTTACTGTTCTAACCCTGTTACCGCATTACCAGTTCTAACTGCATTACCGCATTACCATTCTAAATGCATTACATCTTTATCCTGAAAATCGTGTTACCATTCTAATCTGTAAGCGAGTTACCATTTCTAACCCTAATATCATTCTAACCATGTTACCTCATTCCCACGTTAGAGTTACCGTTCTAACCACATTACTGCATTACCATTCTGACCCCGTTACCCCGTTTTGGTTCTAGCAGCATTACCCAATCCCTAACCTCATTACCATTTTAACCGTGTTACCATTTCTAACCCTGTTACAGCATTACCATTCTGACCCTGTTACCTCTTTACTTCATCACCATGTTACCATTCTAATTGCGTTAAACCCTAAACACTAACCACTAGTTAGTGTTACATGCTAGTACACATGCATCTTAAGTTAATGCTGTTACTATGTTACCATTCCACGCCTTTACATCCTACCATTACCATGGTACCATTACATTTGTCATGTCCATAGTTATCAAAACGTCCATAACTATCAAAAATGTCCATAACTATCAAAACCTGCTTAAACAAACGTGTTACCGCATTCGCGTTACATTGCGTTACTTTCCGTTACATGCACACCATGCTTACGCGGGGTATCCGCTTACGCGGGGTGTCCATTAAGCAGGGTTCTACTGTACTGGTAAGTGAGTGCTGGTGAATGAAAACTGGTGAGTACTATTGAGTGAAGTCTGTTGAGTGAGGACTGTTGAGTGCACATTGTTGAGTGAGAACTGTTGAGTGAGGACTGGTGAGTGCGAACTAGTGATTGAGGACTGGTGAGTGCAGACTGGTGAGTGAAGACTGTTAAGTGTGGACAGGTGAGAGACCACTGGTGGATACTGTTGAGTGAGTACTGTTAGATAAGAACTGTCGAATGATGACTGTTGAGTGAGGACTGTTGAGTAAGAACTGATGGATACTGGTGAGTGAGTACTGTTAAATAAGGACTGTTGAGTGAGGTCTGTTGAGTGAGAACTGGTGGATACTGGTGAGTGAGTACTGTTGAATAAGGACTGTTTTGTGTGATCTGGTCAGTAAGGACTGCTGAGTGGGGATTTGTTAGTGAGAACTGGTGGGTACTGGTGAGTGAATAGTGTTAAGTGAGGACTGTTGAGTGTAGACTGGTGAGTTAGTACTGGTGAGTGAGGACTGTTGAGTGAGGACTGGTGAGTAAGGACTGGTGAATGAGGACTGGTGAGTGAGGACTGTTGAGTGAGGACTGGTGAGTAAGGACTGGTGAATGAGGACTGTTGAGGGCGGACTGGAGAGTGAGGACTGATGAGTGCATACTGGTCAGTGAGGACATGTTAGTGAGGACTGGTAAGTGAGGACTGGTGAGTGAGGACTGGTGAGTGAGGACTGGTGAGTGAGGACTGGTGAGTGAGGACTGTTGAGTGTGGACTGGTGCGTGATGACTGGTGAGTGAGGACTGGTGAGTGAGGACTGTTGAGTGAGGACTTGTGAGTAAGGACTGGTGAATGAGGACTGTTGAGGGCGGACTGGAGAGTGAGGACTGACGAGTGCATACTGGTCAGTGAGGACATGTTAGTGAGGACTGGTTGGTGAGGACTGGTGAGTGAGGACTGGTGAGGGAGGACTGGTGAGTGAGTACTGTTGAGTGGGAGCTGTTGAGTGTGGACTGGTGCGTGATGACTGGTGAGTGTGGACTGTTGAGTGAGGACTGTTGAGTGTGGACTGGTAAGTGAGGACTGGTGAGTGAGGACTGGTAAGTGAGGACTGGTGAGTAAGGACTGGTGAGTGAGGACTGGTAAGTGAGGACTGGTGAGTAAGGACTGGTGAGTGAGGACTGGTAGGTGAGGAGTGGTGAGTGAGGACTGGTGAGTGAGAACTGGTGAGTGAGGGGTGGTGAGTGTTGACTGGTGAGTGAGGGGTGGTGAGTGTTGACTGGTGAGTGAGTACTGGTGAGTGAGGGTGGTGAGTGAGAGCTGGTGAGTGAGGACTGGTGAGTGAGAACTGGTGGGTGAGGACTTGTGAATGAGGACTGGTGAGTGAGGACTGGTGAATGAGGACTGGTGGGTGAGGACTGGTGAGTGTGGACAGGTCAGTCAGGACTGGTGAGTGTGAGTGTGAGTGAGGGGGGTATTGAAATACTAAATCTATCTTATCTACATTCAATTCATGAACATTGCTCTATTATTACTTTCTTGTAAATATTTGAACAATGATGCCTCTAGGCATCATGCGTCACAATAAATAAACTATAGTGTGGTGATGCCTCCAGGCCATGTTGGGGCAGGTCAGAGTGAGTCAGACCGTGTCGCAGTCCCTTGCAAAGTCCACTATCACATGCTTCAGTTTCAGCTAAGACACCCCTTTGGGGTGTCGTCCGTTTGCGAGCATTTGAGACGATGTAGGAGAGTTTGGACGAGAGTTCTCCTTTGGACGAGGTTGTTGTTGAACGAGACTTTCTCAAAGCAGCTCTCTCGTATCGTACGGTGCTCGCCCCTTGACGAGCGAGAGACTTGCTGAATTAGACGACCAAAGTACGAGCTTTCAAACTCTCGTCCGTCCGATGTTAAACAGGCCCCAGGGTGATAAAGGCCGAAGGACGGCCAGGACCGATGGTTTTAGCCGAACGTACTGTGAGAAGTAAGCGGCCATCTTGTAGAACTGCGTCGGCGTGCAGGAGCGCGTGTGAAGTCTGGCGCCTGCCCGGGGCAGAAGCGAAGAGGTTTGAAGCGCGGAGGAGAGAGAAGAAAGCGACGAGGGCCACGGCCCGAACGAGGACCCCGGTGGTGAGAGATGCCGCCTGAGTGACGATCGAGCTGAGCATATCCAGTGAGAAAGGAGGGGCGCGGCGGAGGACGTGAGCAGATTGAAGTCCCGTGCCACGCAACACCGCTGCCGCTTGCCGAGAGTTGAAAGCGCTGGCGTCTCCTCCTCGGAGATGGCGTTCCTGACAGCTCCAGGGGCGGACGGTGAGTCTGCGAGGTGTTGGATATAAAGGCACGCCTCCAGAACCGTGGGGCGTACGTGGTCCGTGGCGTGGGCGATGGCGAAGCGGATGTACCGCCGCGCTTGAACCTCCTTGTTCCTGTGTGTGGAAGGGGCAAGCGCGGCATCGTAGGAGGCCCTCATCCTGGTGTGGAGGTCGAGAGGAGTGGCTGCAATTACAAATCGACACTGAACAACTCTGCTGCAGCAGGCACGACGACGTGACTTCGGCACGTGAAACGGGGGGGGGGGGAGACCCCCCACCCCCCCCGGAAGCACATCGGTGTCTCTGAGGGCGGCGTCGAGCCAGACCTGCATTGCGCATGCGGCGACCTGGCCGTCCTGGCCTGGGGGGGCGAGAGGGGTGAGGAAATGAAGCGCCACCACCAAGGCGTAAGCATGACATGACTGGTCGTCCGAGGGGACGTCGCAGTCGTTGGCACTCCACTCCCGCCTGACGGCCGTACTCCCCAGAGAAGCAGCTGCTCCTCCATCAGCTATTTCGATGTGAAGGTCTGTGGAGGCCTCAAGGGGGGCTGAAGTAGTGGCGGCCGTTCGAGGACGTCGCGTAAGTGCCGAACCAGGCGATGTCCGCGTGCATTTCCCGGCCGATGGAGATGACTGTGGCTCCCCGAGCCGCCCACAGCGCCGCGAAGAGCCGCGTCATAAACCGGTGGGCATAGCGGACGCAGTGACCGACGTGGACAAGACGGCCGAGAAGCGACTGATGGGCGTGGTGGGCGCCAAAGTTGTCGAAACAATATGAACAGCAGTGAACCACCGTGCCCCCGCTTGCCGCGTGGGGGTGTGAGATGGCGCACCCCCCTTCGCTGTTGTACGCTTTACAGGGGGGGTGGGCTGGGGAGGTGCCCGGTGATTTCTTATTCTTTTTTGCCGCTGGTGTCTCCACCGTGCGGCAAATCCTGGAAGCCTCTGAACGGGAGATGGCCGTGCGAAGGTGTTGGGTTTGATTACAGTCTTCCCAACCACAGGCAAAATGGCCCTCTGCTACCCGTATGAAAATTTCCTCGCTCCAACGGTGAACAGCCGCGAAGTCATAATAAAGGCAGTCCTCAACAACTTCCCTGAGGTGAGACAATATATGAGGTTTGACGGCAGGTGGCACTGCTGCATCGTCTACGATGCGGAGAATCCCCCAGATATGTTCTTGTAAATTAACGCTCCCCAGATTCATGTGATCTTTACGGCTTGGCAATAAAACATAATGACAAGGAATTATGAATTTACCACGGTCGGGCCGTAGAACATGGGTTGTTGTTTGTAGAAGCTGTCGAATTTGATCATCAATTCCCTGGTCGTGATATGGAATGCCTAGGGTGGGAGCGTCCCTGGGTATCAAGGGTTGCGACAACATCGAAGCTGTAAAACCGTCATTTTGAACCGTAGGAGCAGCGCTAACCGTGGTCGAAGGTCGATGAAAATAAAATCCCTGCATCTGGGGGCCCGTAGGTGTCGAAGGTGTAATTTGTGGCACCGACATCAAAGTAGCCGCGATAGGCCTAGGGGACGAGGCTGGCACCTGGGGTGTAGCGACCACTGCTTGTGTGACGGCCATTACTGCACTTTTCATAGCTCGCAATTCGCGGCTAAGATCCTCGATCTTCTTATCCATCTTGACCGTCTTATTCTCTCCTGCCGATGTTTTCTTGCACATTTTCTGAGTCTTGGCCGTGGCCGTTTTCTTTGGTGGCATTTTCAGAAGTCGGAGATGCGCAAAAACTATACTTAGTTGGCAAAGTAACAGGATAACGTAAAATGATCAAAGCGTGCGGCGTGACGTCACTAACGGCCGCGATACGCTAGATGGGGCTGCGAAGTCATAATTGCGAAGTCATAATTGCGAAGTCATAATTGCGACCCGCGGCCCGCCCCGTCTTGTGGGTGTTGGTAGAGGATGCACCAACACTGACCCGCCACCCGCGACCTCCCAACCCCACCCCCTACCGCCCCCCCACCACCCCACGCCACCCCCAGCTAGCCTCAGTGAGAAGCCCCCCGCTGCCCACCGCCCACCGCCCACCACGTTTGTACAGGTTGACCCAGTGGGAAACCCTCCCCCACCCCCCACCGCCCGCCCATGACCGCCGCTGCCCGCCGCGAGGTGTTATGGTGTCGGGTGGGGGCCGGGTACACATGTGCAGCCTCATTCACACTTGTGCGGCCGCTTTCACACTTGTGTGGCCGCATTCACAGGGGGTAAGATTTCAGGATTCAACCTGAAGTTTGGAGAGGGTCATTATATAGTAAGCCTGAATGTCCACACATTGAAATGGTGTTTGAAAGTAAGATCTATTAGAAAAACAAGTAAAAAAACAATATAATGCAAGGTTTACTATGTGTAATTAATCAATTTATACTTAATTAGGTTTTTATAAAATAAAATGGTAATATAAAATTGTATTTTTCATATAATACAGACTTATATGGTTAATATAAAATGAAATATGCTACCAGTAGTGTCCTCAAGCTGCAAAGATCGGAACTATTGGATGTTGGTGTATATACAACGGAATCAGGCGTATATATATGACGTATATAAGACCGCACCATGGACATGTATATATACGCCACTGGATAAGGCGTCTACGAGACAGGTCCAACTTCTAGACGCAAAATCCTACTGTTAGACGCGTTTCGGATACATATGTAAAGCGGTACTTTTCGTGCAGTGGTGGCGCCAGACTGTTCTCCTCGCATGTCCATTATACCTCCGCAAGTCGGTCACAATTTCTATCAGGGTTCATCTATTTAAAAAAAAAAAAAAAAATCTTCTAAAATCGTTTTTTCTGATGTGCGTGTTGATGAGAAACAAGTTTTTCTTTTTGAGTGGCCAAAACTAAATTTTTCAAATTAGAGGCGACTGGTCTTTCCCAAATATCTATTGCATGTTGTTTATTCTAGCTATTCATATACCAAATATCCGACGATATGCTATCTGGTAGAGAGGGACTATTTGAATTTGTTCTTCTCCCTCACTCTTCCATGAGCCAGATAAGAGAAAATTTGCTCACTAATTTTGTCTATTCTTTGTACCAACTAACATAAGTCCTAACTGTCTAATCGTGGAATTCCACGTTATTCCCACATGCTCATCCTTTTTTTCTGTCATTTGTGACTGTAAGCCTAACTAGCTGATGTGTAGTTATTCCACTGCTGTTCCACTTACACAATTTGTACATGACTAGGACACAAACATCTGTTTGTAAGCCATTCACGGCATTATCCCTACTGAAATGGTGTAAATATATAGAATTCCACCTTTTCTTTTCCTTGAATTTGAAGGGTTGCTATCCCTAGCTCATTATAAAGTCCATTTCTATTTCAGATTCTTATCAATCTATATTATTCATTTAACATAGATCCAGTTGGGGCCCTACTCCTTTATGTTGATGCACCTAATGGACAACCAGATTTGACTTTCCGAGAGCCAAGATCATCCACACATAAATTCCAGGCTTTATCAGCTATAGGTACTTACTTAAATTTTCATTGCGATTGACCTCTATCACATGTCCATATATATTGTCAAGATCTTGGATATGGAAATTGGGAAAAAATAGCAAGCTAACAAAAGTATTTCAAAAATATTATTATTGTAAAACGCTTAGATTAATACCTTTAAGCAAATCATGTCAAGTTGATTATAACCATTGGTTTTATGCCAAACACTAAATGATTTTAACATGATTTCAAATTGTGTCACATATGTGATGCATATTCATCCTGAACTTGGTTGTGTTCATAATGTATTCGCAACCTCTTAGTAGGTGCCAAAGTACAAAAAATACCAAACCCTGCCCAGTGTTGTGTCCAACAAAATCTGAATGTTGGTGGCTAGGCTTTCACACCACCAATGTCTGACCATGCAAATGCAGCTGCTGCACTGCCCAATATATTAGCAAATTTTGTGCGGCAGGCAGGAGTGTAGTGTGCAATGAAGCTATTGTTTGATATAGTCTGGCTGCCATGGTTTTGAGCAAACCTCTCACCTCTGTAAATGTGTAGGGGTGAGATTTCTGCCTAAATTGATCTCATAGATTCGGTTAAACCCAAAGTAAGTCTAATAGATAATGTTGGATGTTAAATTACCCAAATAAAAAACCAAACAAACAACATTGCTTATCCTCATAATTGATCCAGATACTACCATGGATTGATTGTTTCATTTTTTGTAAAGAATTCAGATTTGATATTTTGCACTGTTTCAATGCATAATGCTTGATATTCATTTCCAGGTCCTTATTCATGGTTGATAATAGTGAATAGTGTTACCATACGTGTTACTCCTGGCCATAAAAGGGTATTTGGATCGAGGAAAGAAGCATACCAATATATACGTGAAGGTAAAGCAGTTGTCATTTTGTTTGTTGACTTAAATGGAAAATAACATTTTGTTATTTTTATTTCTGAGATTTCTCTTGAATTGCTTGACAAAATGAGATTTTTTCTTTCTAGGTCAATTAATTTCTTTTGTGGATTCAAATGTGTCACTGACTCTTTTTTAGATAGAAGAGATTTTTTATGTGGCATTGGGGGTCCCTCACCCATATTTGCTATCCATAGCGTTCATCCCTTTTGGGGCCTGTGTTTTCAACCTATGAATCGAGGCGGCCCCGCGGCTAAGCAGGCCGACCCCTACTACAACCTGAGTCTATAGGGGACAGAGCCATTGTTAGTTCACGAAGCAGTCACCAGGTGGTCGGGGGACAAACCTGTATTCTGGCTCTTTGTTCTTACAAAATTCAACTGCCTTTCAATATTTTACTATGGTTCTCTTGACTCTCTACACCCATCCCAAAGCAGGATGACATAATGATTAAACCCAAGACATGATATTTTCCATATGGAACACTCTATATAAATATGTGAGCAAGGTTAAAGTTGTGACATTTCCCAATTATCACTCACTTCTTTTCCACCTCCTTTAGTGAAGAACACCTACTTTTTCACCTCCAATAGTGAAGAACACCTACTCGAGGGGTGTCATGGCGGCCCCCATGGCTCATAGGCTTTATGCCGTATAACCACAGTCTTACACAGCTTGCCTTATAAACACATTCACTGTCAACCATACAGAACAATGGTGTTTTGAAAGTAGAATCTATAAAAAAAAACACGGTAAAAAAACCAACGGAATGCTGGATTTATTGTATGTAATTAATCAAAATGTAGTGGGGTGGGAATCCAGCAGTGTTCGTTTGTTTTATGGAAGGTGGCGCGACGTGCCGATCCTTACTGTGTAGTGATTCCGGACAATGCCGCACACGAGAGTGGCGCGGCGGAGACCGGGATTACGTAATGCTGGGTATATATACTCAGCGTTCACAGTAGGTCGACAGGCTGTCCTCGCCCGTCTCTTCTACGGAACAGACCCTTGGGCTCTCACTTTGAAGGCGGGTTCTTGTAACCTTCCTGGTGGTTAGGCGAGTCTTCTAGATTAGCCTCTCCAGCGCTACCTAGCACCCATGTGCTAGGGTACTGTACTTGTGGGAAAGATCTTCCAGATCTTTCCGGGAAGTAGTGATTAATAAACATCCTTGTTTATTAAAAGACGTTGTTGTGTTATGTGTGATTAGGTCTGTGCAAACTAACCGAAAACCGAACCAACCTACGTAGAGTGCGTAGGGTGGGATCCTGCCTGGAACTAGCGTTCCGGATTGGGGTCATCCAACCTGCTAGACAGGCGGCGACCACCACAAAAAGATACTAAATGGGATTTTAGAAGAATTTTGTCATAAATGATTGTATTTTTCATATACCATAGACGTGCATGGTTGATGGCAAATGAAATAAAAACAACAGTGGTGTCCCCTAGGTGCAGGGATCGGAATTATTGGATAGTGGCGTAAATACAACAGAATCAGGCATATATATGATGCCAAATAGGACAACTTATTTACGCCTGAGGAAAAATGTATATACGGAAATTAAATATAGAAAGCAACTCACATATTTAATTTAGAGCTGGTTGAATATATGGCATTCACAATATCAAATCACTGTATCATCAAAGAGAGTGTCTTTGGAACTGCTTATGTAAATGATTGCAACATGGACACTTATATACATCAATAGATGAAGCATATGCACAATGGAAAATAGGCCTAACTTATTTATACAAAATCCTAGCTATATACACCGGACACATACATATATAAAATAGTATTCTTTGCGCTGTGATCAATGCTTGTCTATCGTGATATTGTTAAAGCGTCCTATTCCAAAATGATCCTAGTCCTCTAGGAATCCATGATAGGATCTGTAGACACTGCATCCATCTATGTCAACCTCAAAAAGGCATTTGATTCCGTACAATACACATTTCTGTTACCTAAACTAAAGAATATTGTTGGACTCCCGTAAAATAGTGTTTAATGATTAAGTCCTTATCTATGCTCCTGCGGTCCAAAGTTTAAGGTCAATGGTATGGTTTCTTCTATTGAAGAAAATAATTTTTGTGTACCGCAAGGCTCTGTGGTAGGCTCAGTTTTGTTTAACTTGTTTATTAACAATATGTGTTTAGATGTTACGGAGTCTTATTTCATGCAATTTGCCAACAACTTTTTTTAAAACCTTTATTTAACCTGGACGTCACAGGAGCTGCTCTCAACGTGCATCCAGCGAAAACGCCAAAACGATAGAACCAGTAGTGTCCCCGAGAACTAGATTGCAGGAAAAAGTTCAAATTAAACTTAAACGACCCAAAACATCCTTTTTTAGGAGAAGTCCAATATATGTAATGATGAACTCTTGGAACGAGCTTCCCTACGAAATACAAACTGGTTCTCTGTATGTATTTAAAGAAGCATGTGAAGAAGAAGCAATACGATACCTTTATATGATTTAAGGTTGAGTATAAGAAGTGGCAGAAATATAAGATAATATATTGATTATTCGTACCATCTCATTTCATCACCATACCCATAAAACCTGTATAATACTGTTGTATATATTGTACTTACTATGAGCCGAGATTGTGTAATCGAGGATGTTTGTAAGAGGTTTCAGGATGACCAGAATAACTGCTATGCAGAGGTCACATATGTATCACTATATTTTGTGCATAATAAAAAAAAAGAAGAAAAAAAAGAAGCCCAGATTACACACAGTGGTAAAAAAAAAAATCCAAAAAAAATCTCAGTTATTCGATTCCAGTTCTCGGCTTCTCTTTAGAGGATATCAACTTTGGTCACGGTTGAGTGCATCAGAACAAAGAGCTGTAAATATCAAGGAGTTCAAAACATGTATTACGCATATATGTACTTGAAATTTGACTGGAAGTAACAGAAGGTCTAGAGTTTTGCTTTATTTAGATGTGCTAAGATTATGGTATACAGACCAACATCATTATCATCACTCACCCCAATTGAAATTAACACAGTGTGTCCCAATGTGTAACGATGTGTTCATGTACAACACAGTGGAAGAATTGTACATGCAGAACTGGGAGCTGTTTCAAAAGTCAGAAGGGTGCTAAACGAGAGTATTCACCGCCAAAGCGAGAGCTACAATGGCACTTGAAGCGTCGCTGTCGAGGTGGAGGGGCCACTCCCTATTGGGTATTGGTAGCGGTTTTCGTGCTGCTTTGATTCAAAGTGCTGCTCGCTGTTGCGGCCTCTCGCTTTCAAATGTGACGTGCTGCTGGCGAGACTTCACTCAACTTTTGAAACAGATACCAGTTGTTTTGATAAATAACGATAAACAACGGAGCTTTCCTTTTGTAACTGCTCTTGATTTGAGGATTTTTTAAACATGTAGACAAGGAGGTGTGAAGCTCTCCTGTCTTCTAATAGTGTTGTTTGAGCTGACCTGTGTAGAGCAATTACATTCATCTTGCTGCCGCTGTTCGTTATAATTTGCAGAGCACTATTTTGTATTATCTGCAGTTTCGATCTAACATGTCAGCTAAAGTTTGTTGACTGCCCTCTGATGACTGCCCTCTAAATACCTGGAGGTTACAATAGACTTGCTCAAGTCTTTGATTTTGAATATGCAATAAATGATTAATCACAATCAAAATAAAGTTCATTAAAGTATGTATCCTTCTCTGACTGGCCCATGTATCCCAGCGAGGAGAGTATACATAGGATGCAGGGACTGGAGCCAGTTTAGGGTTACAATTGATTAAGCCCTTGATTTCAATACTCACTTGAGAAACATTAACAGAATCGCCAATGGCAGACTCTTCAGGTTAGGCAAAATAAGACACTGTATAAGTAAACAAACAAAATCAATTTATACCTGAATTATAAGGCCGAATAGAGGGAAACTATGTTTCGGTGGGAATAAGTCAAAGTTACGAGGTAAGGCTTGGAAAAATTACTGCCCAAGGCGTAGCCGCGGGCAATAATTTTTGTCCACTATGAACAGAATCTCCTGTTTATGGCCCCAAGCCACTCCCTGTAACCCTATACTTCCTCCTACCCCTACTCCTCCCCTCTCCCAATTCCCTTCCCCAGTTTACAGGACTAAACATAAACATACCATTCACACTTGACCATAATGTAATATCCAGATCTTATGATCTTTAAAAGCAAATATAATATTAAGGACATATCTTATACTAGATCTTTTGATCAAATCATTCCAGTTTTTTCTTATTTTTTTCTTATTCAGAAACATAATTTCAGCTTGGTGATCTTCCACTTTGCAGTCAATACAACAATACAGGACTAACAATTACAAGGGCACTATATACAAATAACCATTCTGATTAAACTTAAGTTGAAGTAATTCTTCCTTAACTCTTATTCTAAAGACATCTCCTCGTGGTAAAGGTTGCGTTTCCCTAGCTAGTGTATTTCAGATTAAACTACCTTCGTACTAAGGTGATTTTCTATTTTTCGAGCTATTTGAAGTTTTGAGGTTAATTTTATCGCCTTGCCTAGATCTATGGTTGGGCACTTCAGTTATATTCGATTCTGTTTCACTTCTCCACTTTATCAGTGACATAAGGTGGCAAACTCTCCAATATTTGAGAGAGGGGTCGTTTAATTTTGAGGTCTCTTGAGTGACGACATTTCAGCGATAGCTCGTCAAACGCGTTTAATTATCCCTGTCGTCCATGGGGAGTGAAATCCTGAGTCAAAGTCTCGTTTGAGTGACCTCGATCGTGGCCCAGAACAAAATACACCTTCAAGACACTCTTGGACAGACTTGATACCTCTTGGATCGTCGGCCACAACTGTCCTTCCCCAAGATAAATTGAATTATTAAACCCAAACCCTCCTAGGACCTCTCCTTGGACCTTCAAGTATTGTCAGGGTGTAAAATTAAACAAGCCCCTGATACTACATTTCTCGTACAAGTCATGAAGATGTATATGACATGCTTTATAAATACCAACAGCAATTCTTAAGCTCTTATTTACCAGTGTCATTGTAATTTGTAATTTGTCGTTTGTAATTGTTGTCCACAGGAATTGAATAATAACTATATTCAAGTATAGGTATTTCCATATGTTTCACAAGCTTAATAGCTGGATCCTCAGTTCTGTAGTGTCTTATTTTTCTAAAAATTCAGGTTAAATTCTTGAATAATTTTGTAGTATTGCTCCATAAAATCCATTCCATTGTCTATTATCATTCCTAAATATTTGTATTGACTGACTGCGGATATTTCATACTCCCCATTTTAATTTCACATTTTTTGTCTATTACCTTTCTTATACTACACCACATTACTTTCGATTTCTTGTAAATAACCATTAAGTTATTATTTTTTTATCTCACCCCAGATATTTTTTCTCCATACACTTAATATTGGAAACTCGTATCTAACACCCATTAGATATTTAGGAAAAATATCCAATGGGGGATAATGTCACAAATGTTAGCCCATTAGTCAATATTAAGGGTGAGATAAATTCAGAAACCCCTTCAAGTTTAGGGTCAGAGCTCGATCCCATCTCATTTGAATCACATAGCAATTCATGTGGCTTCGCCTTGTGAATTACTACGTGATTCAAACTCGATGGGATACGAGCTCAGACCCTAAACTTTCATAGGTTTCCTCTATAGTATCCATTTATTTACATTGTTCAAATCCTCTTCCATATTACTTAATATATCATCTTAACATCGTCCATGTGCTAAAAGAATCAAATCATCAGCCTACATTACCACTTTAGAAAGTTTGATAGTTTGTATCAAATCATTTGTAAGGGTCAGGTTAGTCAAGTAGTGGTTAGTTTGGTTTACACCAGATGTCACGGGTGCTGATCCCTGCTATGTGGTGATCCCGGAGAGCCCATGTTACTTACCATGTTGTCGACAGGTTACTTGTGCATTCCTCCGCGTAGAGTGAACACCTTGGACCCTCACAGATTGGTAAGGTTTGTCTGGAAACTTTCAGTGGTTGAGTGAGGAAACTCACTTGCCTGGCTTTACTTAGCACATTGTGTGCTGAGTTACCGTTTTACGAAAGAAAGGTAAATTAAAGAACATATACCGAAACTCTTGGAGTCTTGCTTTGTGTGAGTAGGCTTGCTGATGGTAGATCTTGCATCTTATTAACTTACCGAAAACATTTTGAACCAACCTATGTGGTAACACACATAGGGTAGCACTGTCTCACTCTACCGGAACAGACTAATCAAGTTCTCAGGAATTGATCCGAGAAAGACAGAGAACCAGCAGATCGCTACACATTGATAAATATTATAAATAGAAAAGGTCCCAATACTGATCCTTCTGGTACTCCTGATTGAACTATTGTTCTATTGGATAATCTATCGTTAATTTCAATTTGCTGTGATCTCATATATATATAGCTTTCAATTAATTTGATTGTTATGTTATCGAATATTAGATTCGTACGACTTTCCAACAATATTTTATGAATAACACAATCAAATGACTTTTGTTAGATCTAAAAATATCAGAGCAACTATTTCCTTATTATTATAGTTATAAAAAATATCATTGACAATATCAAAGATAGCTTGCGCTGTGCTTCTTCCTAGTAGAAATCCATATTACTCTTTATCAATTAACTCATTTGATGATAAATGCTCTAATATGCACTTGTGCTAAACCTTTTCTAACAATTTCGACATAACCGGTAGAACCCTATTTGGTCTCTGATTATGAAAAACTGCTAAAAATGATCCACCTTAAAGAATTGAAGTGATTACTCTATTTTTTAAACACTCATGAAATTTCGCTTTATTAGTTTTCGATTTTAAGATTGAAATCAATATTTCAGGTTTGATTTTCAAAACTTTTCCAGAAATTCTAATTTTAACCTGTGGTATTCCTGAACTCTAATCACTATCAAGTTTTCCTAATTAACTTCAGATCTTCCTCTTTGGTTAAAATAAAATATTCGTAATAGGAGAAGGGCACTGTGTTTAGCTCATCTCTTATATTTCTGGTTCTTCACATATTCCCTATGCGATATGTAGACATAGACAATAATCGATGGTTTTGTGTACAGGCGGCCGTAAACCACGAGAGGTTGACCCGTAGTAATACACGAGCGCTAGCGAGTACATTACGACGTCAACCTCGAGTGGTTTACAGAGCCGCCTGTCCACATAACCATCGTTTGTTGTATTTATTATTTATCTCTACAGCACAAAAGGGGCTATTTTCCCAGTATACCATGGTTTTGAGGCCGTATACCACAGGTTTGAATCTGTATACCACAGTTATGATATCTGACAGGTGTTATTCAATGGGTCGTGGTTTACTGAGTCCCCATACATTTTCAATGGAGTCTTTGTATACGATGGATAATAAAATCTAGATATCACCGTCTGCAGAACAGTTTGCGATAATAAGCTGAAGCTCAAAGTCACACATATTGATGGTAGTAATTACCTGCATAGCCAAATTTATGGCAGCCAAACCTTTCAAAAAAGAGATCAAAGACATACGTCTAAGACTGGCGGTCATGATGTAATCACTATTTCACCTCATCTCATTATTTTCTTCTATTATTGAATATAAATTGATAGTATATTTTGTTATATTTGCTATGTCTGGCTAAGTGGATATCATTTATACATTATTTAACATGTATTGCATTCAATTCAACTCCTTGCCCTTGCATATCATAGCATCACAGCATTTCATATTTTTAAGAATCAAGATGTGAGATGCGCATAAAGAATATCGATGACCCTGAGGTTGTTCCCGATGCAGCATTTAGTCAACATAATCCATTTGGTGGTAATATCAAACCAACTGATGTGCGGTCCTCATTCCTATTTGGATGGCTTTCAGGAGAATTTCCTTGCTGGGTGACAATAGACTTTGGTGGGTGACACTTCCATTTTTAACTAGTGAGTAACCTAGAATATGCATTTCACAAAAACCAATTATAGGTACATGTAAGGCCATTAAAAAAACAACCTTGTTTCTCACCACTGCGCTCATCAGAAAAACACGATTTTAGAAGATTTTTGAACCTTGATAGAAATTATGAAAGGTATGTGTATTTAGTATCAAATTAAAGCTCCTGATGTCAGGGATACATTAGATGTATACCCAGTAAAAATCCGGAAACCCCGCGTAAGAAGACACCCCACGTAAGCAGCCACTTTGGCCTAGATAGGAGGGTGTCCGCTTATGCGGGGTTTTACTGTATGTCTGCCATCTTTGATATAGCAGAAAAAAAAGGAAAAAAGCGCCCTCGTCATATTTTTCATGGCTTGGTGATAAGAAATAAGTTTTTTTAGTGGCCTAAATATGAAATTTCTCTTCCTGTTCCTGTTGTAATGTTTTACAAAAATAAAACCCGAACTATATAAAAATCAGGGACCTGTTTCACTAGTTTCGTGACATGTCTAGATTGGGTCTGCGACACCATACGGACAGATCACAAGATTGCAATCGATGACACACAGAGTTTCACTCACTTCTTGTAGGAATTAAGCAATGATACTTTAACATGAGTAGGAAATACATATAACCTATAATCGTTCCAAATATGAAGAAGATTGGGCGCTCCGATTTTCTGATATTTGCTAGTCTTTTTCCGCTGTTGCTTGCACTATTGGTGCCACTGTTGATGTCTGTCTAGGCCTAATGTCACGAGCCTACTGAAACAGGTCCCTGGTCTATTTTACAGGTAGGACATTTCAGTTATACAGAATAGGTACAGCAGGAGCTGCATATGGAGGCAGTGGTAGATATGTCTTCACATTCCATCTGCATTACCGTCTACCAGATTCTGCATTTGTCACATACATGGAAAATAATATGACTAAGGTATGTGGTAGCAATTACACAACCACTGGTGGGAACATAACATGCCTGCTAGTATTCATGGGTGCTTAGACATAGTGACTCATTAGAATGTGGTATGTACAAGATTTTATCTTGATTAACGACATTCCTAGTCCATCTAGAAACACAAGTTATATCAATTGATCCCAACCTGAAAAGTGGCCAATAATGTTTCTTGACATTGATATTGTGTAAAAGTCACCAGGACAAATATGCTTTAAACCCATTACATCATTACTCTAGCTACGCGAATTGAAAATTGAATTTGATATCTATAATTAGAATGATATATGCAACATATAGCCTGGAAAGAGAGGATCACAAAGATATTTGAATTTTAAAAATCGGTCAAGTAGTTCAAGAATTATGGAGGAAAGTCTAGTCAAATTAAGATTGAATGTGAGGAACTCAAGTGTATAGAAAACAGTAGAAGGGCATGGCACCACATAATGATTAGTACAGATGAACAGATTTATTACAATAACTCTCTAGATATTGACGATAGGAACATGATATTTAGCATACAGGGGTATTTTCAAATGCTGAATACAATGGAGATATTTATGTTCATGTATATTGATGAAATCTTTGTTAATTTGCATATTAATAGGGAAATCTGTAATAATGATGCATAAATTTTGCACAAAAAACCCAAATAATACTCCTCTCTAATCTAAATCATGTCATACAAGGCAAAGCATATCTCTGACTTGTAAATAGTAATTTGGAAGCTAATTTGCATAATTTACCTAGAACCTGAAGTCTCCAGCCAGATCAGAGAATTGCCAAACTCAGTTCTTCAGTGCAGCTATTTCAAGATGCCGACCTCTTACAGTCATCAAAATATGGCATGTCATACATCAAATTAATCCTCTATGTATGCTCTTTACAATGGTATAGGCATGAAGCTGTTTTATTTAACCATGTTTGTGTGACAAGCGTTTCCTTCTTTCAAATGAGTGCTTGATTAACTTATTTTGGTCATAGAAATTTCGTGTTAGCACTGAGAGGAAGCTCAAAGTGTCCTCTAATTGACTAAAATAGTTTTTTTGTATTTAAAGTGGTATAACCTATAAGCAAATGATTGAACAAAACACAGTGTCTGGTAGAGCAGGTGCCATGGACCAGGGTGTAGGCCTAGGCCAATTCCTTTGAAAACAAGTGAAAAATCTAAATGAATCATTCCTTCATTATTGCTATATGTATATTCACAGGAAAGCCCTGAATTTCAGCTTTCAGAAGCTGTATTTTAATCTTAGATATGAAGAGCGGGCGCTTGTGGAGAACCATTTAAAGAACAATAAATGAGAGATTTGTTGTTTGTCACACTCAGTGACGGCCGCGCGCGCGTTGCTAATTACTCAAGTATATAAGAAATTGTTTCAATAAGCAAGCTATTCTGCCAGTGTTCAATTACACAGCGATGTTTATAGAAGGTACATCTAGAAAGAATTTAGACAAGTTACTGAGACTCCAGAACAAGGCCCTCCGAGTATGCCTTAAGCGCCAGATCCACTAAGGAGACCAAGCGAATGTGTCTGCGATCCATGCGACTGCAAACCCCATGCGATGATATTCAATATATTGAATATTGTCGCAAGGCATTCACCTGTCCATGCGAACATCTGCAAACGTCTGCGAACATCTGCGAACCTGCTTTAACGATAGGTCCATGGTACACACTGTAGCCGAACTGCACAACATAACTAAGACAATCCCGCTTGATAGTAGAAGAAAGGAACTTCTGCTATCTTTTATTCGTAAGGAGTACAGTAGGAAAATAGGTGAGATTACCCCCTCTACGGATCAAGGTGTGAATGGTACAGATAAAAGAGTTCTGAGGTCCCAATCAAAATTGATGTTTAAGTTACCAAGGCCTGAGTGTGAGTTTCTTAAGAAGTCCCCAAGATACCGAGGAGAAAAGGCATGGAACAATCTGCCTGAGGAGGTTCAGAAATCACCGAGCATAGCTGTTTTCAAGCATGCAATCTCTTAACTAGAGATACTCTGATCATTGAGCGTATATACCCCCATCTCCATATCATCATCCCATTACATCCAATTTTCCTGTTTGAATATCGCCTGAAGACTATACTTTATATAAAATACTATATCACACTATGTTATGTAGTATACTTCAGTTATATCATGTAAGCAACTGGATTTGTTAGAATATATATATATATTATACATATATTACTTATTATGTAAAACAGTGAATATTATGGTAATCTCTAGACTTGTACCTGTCAGGACCGTCCTACGCTGTAATGGAAGACCACCTATCCTAGGTGAATTACTTTGCTAATAAAAAAAAAAGAAGCTCTATTCAATTTTGACAGGTCTTTAAGAGTCATCAAGGAGGTATTCCTGATTGGAGCCACTATGTTATAAATGAACTACAGCATCCCGTCATTGGGCAAATATTCAGAATAGAGCCAATTTCCGGATCTGCAGTTCTTGGATTCCATGCAGTATTCTATGGATGTGGTAAAAGATTTTCTTAATTTTATTTAATCTGAATAAATATACAATAATCTGCCAACAGAATATCCATAATTGACACATTGAAAAATATATCTTGATATTGAAAACAATAACACCATCATACCTACCTTTTTCTTCTATTATGGTTCTTCCATTTTTCACAAAATGTTCTCTCACCCATCATTTTACTCACTTTACAATCATATCCTGCCTATGATTCCATATACTTCACCAAAATTGTCTTTCAGCCATCCTGTCAAAATACAATTATTGTGTTGTCTGTGTTGAAGTAGCCACATTTCATGTAAATATGCATGATGCATTTCAGTTCTGCTGTTAGCCTAAAAGTCATCTGTCTTGTGTAAGAACATTAACGGAATTGGAAGAAAACTTTTGATTGTTCTTATTTTTCCAGATATTGACATTACTACTGATATTTTATTGCTGATGAATGGAACCATTGTATCAGGAGGTCCCATCAGGAATATCGATGACAATGACAATAGCACATGTGCGAATATTTTGCCAGATGACCCAGCCATCATCATGTACCCCATAATTAGTCCACATGCAAATACTACTAATGTCACAGTCATAAGTCAACGGGACACCTCATGTGGACCATACAACCCCAAAGAACTCTATGTTATGGTCAAACCTCTACCACCACTGAGAAGCCTAGAGAATGGCTATTTCAGCAAATGTCAGCACATAGAAAACCATGAGGAATCTCAATTCTCCATATTGATATTTACCTGTACATGTGTTTATGGAAACTGTGCGGCTGTTTACCTGAGAGTTCATTCTCAGTGTTCTATAAATATATGCACCATTAATGCAACTTGATCTTATTCAAGGTTCACTTGTTGCAAGACTAAGGCCACACAAAAAAAACTCATCACCGCGCGCATCAGAAAAAACGATTTTAATTTTTTTTTTTTTTTTTTTTAAATAGGTGAACCTTGATAGAAATTATGAAAGGCATGTGTATTTAGTATCTAATTAAAGCTCCTGATGTCAAGGATGCATTAAATGTATAGCCAATAAAAATCTGGAAACCTTTTGTAAGCAGACACCCCGCGTAAGCGGCCACTTTGGCCTGGATTGGAGGGTGCCATTTTATGGCACTTCAAAAGCCATCTTTAATATAGCAAAAAAAGAAAAAAAAGTGCCTTCGTCATATTTTTCATGGCTTTGTGATGAGAAACAAAGTTTTTTTGAGTGGCCTAAAGGAGGTGTTCCACTGGACCGACGATCACCGATTTGGTAGCCAGACACTCGTCGATCCTTATGGATACCCTAGAGTTTCTCAAGTCTTTGATAATGGACAATTATTAAACTATTACTATCAGAAATGAATGCATTATAAAACACTTAAAGGCCCAGGAACAATCAATCGGGTGAAAATTCGGCCTAGTGGAGCACCCCCTTAATACGGTAACAAGTAGCACTTAATAGAGTAAACATCCGTCGTTGACAGAACAGCGCTGATGCAAAACATTCAAACCCTTTAGCCCCAACATCCACCAACACCAACATTGACACTCATCCTCTCTCACCCATCTACACCCACCAAAAATGACACCCACACCCACCCACCAACCCACTCCTACCTACACCTACCAGGGAGCTGTTTCAAAAGTCGGGGGGGAGCTAAACAAGAGTAGTCACCGCCAAAGCGAGAGCTAACAATGGCACATGAAGCGTCGCTGTTGAGGTGGAGGTGCCGCTCGCTATTGGGTATTAGCACTGGTTTTGCTGCCGCTTTGATTCAAAGTGCCACCAGCCTCTGTTGGCAGCCTCTCGTTTTGTAATGCTACATGCCACTTGCAAGACTTCACTCGACTTTTGAAACAGCTCCCTGACCCGCAAGCATCGCCGCCAATTAGTAGAAATTGAACAGAGTTAGACTTGTCAGTGTTTGTACTATACACCTGTGCATTGAAATACTCCAAATACCAACCTCTGCTGTGGAATTGGTACTTTAGACGAACCAGTGTAGTGTGCCGGTATGCCGGCATACCGGCACGCTTTGATAAATCCAGCCCGCAAATGAGGTCAAGTAGTCTCCTAGCCGATGTTCTGCTATGCGTTGCGCTAAGTACCTGTGCTGAAGAGTTATCATGACGCATGCGCGTTGTGCGTACCAAAAAACAACTTCCACACTAACAGTCTAGTTTGATTTTCACTTCAACATCGCCTTATTATAGTAAGTTATTGAATATTTACGAATATTTAGAGGTGTATAGTACAAGTGAAACTTGTTAACCTAATTGGGATGGGTCCTCGTCCCTTGTTACTTTCGCTAAAACTACCGCGAAAAGTAACGCAGGACAAGGACCCATCCCAATTAGGTTAACTAGTTTCCCTAAAATGCCACGACGGGAAGGTCGTGTATTACTACGCGAAGCGTTAGCTGAGCATAGTGAGGAACAGACCTGACCAGAGTCTACAGAGTCTAACTCGAGTTAGGTAACATATTTATCCTACCCCGTCTCTACCCTTTTGGATTACCAAAATATAAATATCGATCGAACGACCAACTGAAGTCCAACCGGAACTTTTGAGTCCAACCGGAACTTTTTTTCGGAGCAGCTCACAATGTGGTCGCTGATTGGTCGTTTTTTTTTATGCCCCTAGAGGCATAAATCGCACTTAATGTCATGGCATGCTGCATAAAATTTGCCTATGTTATGCCTATGGACCGTTTTTATTAGGGGTAGGATAATACCTTATATAATGCGCACAGACACCATTACTCACACCTCACATCAACACTTAAGCTGGAGACACACCAAGCGAGTAATGCAGCGATTTCTGGAATCTGGAATCCAATATTGAGGGCCCTTCATATACTTGTTGTTTCATTGCTGTAAAACAGGAATAGGATACTCCAATATACTAATTAGGAATGTCCTGACCAATGAGGATAACGTAATGAAATACTGTATGTATTATGATACTTATGTAATAAACGCTGCTATATATAAAACTGATATCATAGGGCTGATTAACTGACTTACCTACCTCACATTTAAATATATGTGCTTCACTTCCTTGCAATGTTCATAAGCGGTTATGAAGGCAAACACGATTAGAAAGATATGGTCTCTTTGACCTGGACAATATTCTACCATTTCAGAATGTATAGGCTTAAGGTGTTCATGCTGCACAGAATGTGAAGAATTCTGTTAGATGTGAATTTGTTATGTTTCTAAAATTAAGTAAGTAAACTTTTGATCTCCCATGTTAATCACGGCAAGGCCGTTAAGACCAGCTTTATAAATAGGCTGAGGGCTTATGCCACTTTATTGAGCCCAGCTAGGGCAAATACTTACTTGAATTCATCATCAATCTGGTACTGATGTACTATTTCTTAAAATATATACTATTTTGTCAATTATCTTGTCTTTTCACATGTTTAAACCATGTTCTTAGATAATTTGTCAGTGGTAATAAATGTATTTATTGGCAGTCTGGAATTGTCGTAATTATTAGCTAAAATAATTGATAATAAGGTCTAATTTAAGGCTCTCTTTATTAGAATATACAACAAATAAAAGGAAAATATGAGAAAGGGCTTATAAGAGTACTGCATACTAACAGCTCAATACAGTTTCCAAATAGAACAAAAGATCTGCCATGAGAATAAGCTACATAATTCACTCTTCCAGCAGAGATTAAGGTAGTAAGAATATTAGCTGGGAGAATGGCAGTCAAGGTGGCTGAGACAGGCTGAGGGCAGAATATTTTAAGGTTTTATTCAGTGGGCTGCAGTGAGGAGTCTCTAGCCTTACTTGTGTAAGAGGTAGAAAGGAGTAAGAACTCAAACACAGATGTACTATGTTCTATACACCTGTGCCTTAAAATACTTGAAATACCAACCTCTGCTATGCAAGTGGTAGTTGAGCCGTACCACCATACTGTGTCGGTATGGCACTGTACCACCATACTTTGAAAGCTCGATCTCATTGGTTAATAAAATCTACTGACCTATTTAAGACGTGATGCCACGAACATCGCTATGCCTTGCGTAAACGGTTGTTGCAAAATGTAAACAAAGTAACTAATAATCAAAGAATTATGGATACATATGACTATAGATAAAAATATGAGCAATAGTGATAAAATGATACTAGAAAACTGAATTATAGCCATATACCAACTATAATATGAAACGGCTTGTGATATTATGATATATAGAAATGCGGGTATGTGCATTATCGGAAATACCAAAATAAATTATAAACAATAGGTATGTGGAGAAAAAAAATCATACAGGAAATTTATAAATAATATTATGACACTATCATTCGCAATGAAAAGAATTTTCTAATAGTTTGAATTTTATCTACGAAATCGTGGCTATGAATACTTCGATAAAGCCGTTAATGAGGTCAAACAGTCACCCCCCGTATGTTCTGCAATAAGTTGTATTCAAAACTCTGGTTGGAGAGTAAATATCGCACATGCGCATTGTCAGTAGCAGAAAGTGACTTCCGGCCGCCCAGACTACTTTGATTATCGCTTCGATTTCGACACATTTTGGTGAGTTTTTAGAGATTTGCCGATTTTTATAGGTGTATAGTACAAGTGAAACTTGTTAACCTAATTGGGAGGGCTTATTGTAACTGGTTACTATCGGTAAAATTATTGCATTCGCTCTGTGAGCTCATGCAATAATTTTACCGATAGTATATAACGCGGTACAATAAGCCCTCCCAATTAGGTTAACTAGTTTCCCTAATGTACTACTATGAGTAAAGAACTTAACTGATTTATTGACAAGAGGGGTTCTTCTTTCATACACTTAGCATGGGGTTGACATGACAGGCTTGGTATCTGTGAACTCTGGGCTCTCATTAGCAGTTGCCAACAACCAATAGAATTTGACCACACATGTCTGGAGCCTGCTCATGACACTCAAAATAAATAAACTCAAGGTGTCATTGGTAGAGAGCTGTCCTCATGTGGACATACTAGGAGCTAATGTTGAGACTTAATAGCGGTATTATACGCCATTCAAAGCATGGCAGCCGTACTGTAAACATCAGGGAGGAGGTAACTAACCAAATTCAGTCCAATTCAGTCAATTTGTTCCTTAATCATTAGGGGTAATTTAGATAATTTATTCTCATAGAAACCAATATTACTTGGCCACGATAGGGATATATAGACCAGCACTTTACAAACTGCTCTGGTTCACAGTTTCTCAGCCCAAAGCACAGGAGAGCTAAAGAGAACTCCTATATGACTATTGAAAATCGTAGCTCGAAAAACTAAAAATATCAGTCTATGCTAATGGTACAGTAGTCTAGATTCAGAGTGCGAATCCGCAACTCATGCAGCATGAAATGGATGGAATCCTCAATGACTTGTCCAAGTGGTGTCAAATGAATATACTGAGAGTGAATGAATCTAAAACGAAATTCATGGTATTTGAAACTATCAATAATACAAATAAATTGATAATTTGAAGTTATCATTGAAACATAAAAAGACTGGATAGAATTTTTGCATTCAAATACTTGAGTTTTACTCTTGATCTCACTTTCAAAAAACATATTGAAAGCACTATATCATATCTCATAAAATAGTTTTTCTTCCAAAAAATATCTTGATGCAAAAAATATCTTGATGCAAAAGCAGCAGTTAAAGTATACAAAGCGATGATTGTACTATATCTTGATTATAGAGATATTATGTATGACAGAGCACCAGCTATTCTATTGTGAAAACTACAAAATACCAGAATAGGGGTTTGAGGATAATATCAAACAATAACCATAGGTTATCCACCATTGAACGCTGAAAGTTCCCTCCGAGAAATAATCTAAAGATCAAGAAACAAGTGAGGTTAAGATAACCATGCAAGTTTATTTTCTTGAAAATGTTTATATATTTGAATGACATTTAGAAATGGTTTACGTAATGCGAGTGTTCCATTGACCAAGGCTTTAAGGTCATCAAGTGTGTTAAACATGGTTATAATGTACAAACCAACAGCTTACTTTATGAAAATAGTACTAACTGCCATCCTATGATTGTTGGTTGCAGAAATCTGACAAAATCAAAATAGATATTCATTTCTTAGTATGTGATTGTCAGTATTGTTTTTGTATTTCCAGCAATTACAAAAGCTAGTTTTACATCCACCTAGCTTTTATAATTACTTATTATCTTTTAGAAATGTTCATATAGATGGGAAACAGACTCAGACCATTTTTTGCAAGAATCTATTCAAAATGGTAGCGATAATAAAGTGCATGTTTGGTCGTGCATCAACACCATGGCCTATACGAACATGTTTGCCACCGACTCTCTAAAACTTTTTTTTTTATTGATCAGATTCGCCATCGACTATACATGAGTCGTTCTTCCAAGCAAATAAGTCGTTCTTCCAAGCAAATATGCTGAACCACTGAATTAGAATATACCTTGCTAAGTGCACAATGACTGTCTTTTTGAAGTATTTTACTGTCCTAATGGAATATATGCTTCAGGAAGTGTCTATCAACATGATTGAATAGGTATGTTTCCACTGAAGTGTATGAATCTATAACTAGTACATAAAATTCAATTTGTCTTCTTCATGACTACAACTCTTGATTACATAACTCTTATGCATAGTGAAAGCTATTACGTTTTGTGAAAGAGAAGTAGTAAGCTGTCTGCAATAGTAAAGTCTATAGATCCGGAGAAAATCTCCCATTGTTATAGTATGAAGTAAATCCATAATATATATATATATATATATATATATATATATATATATATATATATATATATATATATGTAAATCCTATCGGCTCAATAGCCATGAAGGATGGATAATACAATAGTTATATATAATGAATGGATAATAATAAAAAAGAATTCCAGGTGAGAACTAGCTCGTACCTGTCCGGACGCCCAGGTACCGGTGGTAGTGTATGGAGATGACGGCAGGTGTCGCCTGGGTATTTATATGTAATTTGTTATATGATTAAGTTAGGCTGGAGAACATATATATTAGAATACAAACAAAATAAAACACAATTTTTGTTGAACTGCCGTGAATTCTTTTAAAACTTCATCCCAGAGCATTTAACTTTAATTGTAAATACGTACAGACTTTCACAAACCACTGCAGAGAACAACTATCTCACTCTCACCTTGGGTGAAGAAAATAGGAAGAAGCATGGAAAGCCCTACAGGTACATATCATTTCAAGATATTTGCAGCATGCATAAACAGGTATCCAGAGAAGCTGAGATGACAAGAATACCCTAATGCACTTGCTCTGGTGACCAGTGTAAGAACCAAACAGTGATGTACACTGGAGTACCATCCATAGTCTCAGGTTATTAGGGTGTTGCAACATGAGCAGGGATGGTACTAGAGCCTTGATCTTGTATTTGCCATCAACATAATGTTGGGCCTCTTAACATAAATCTCAACGTAAGGGGATTAGAAAACTACAGAACAAAATTCAGTTTTTAATTAAGAAAATAAACATAAGAGAAAAAGCATATCTGACTAATGACACACAAAAAGGAATAGAAGGTCGAAGATATTCCACACATGAGAATCTCACTGTCATGGCACTTCACTCTTCATGCATAGGTATGGTTCTGTATGTCTCTATGTGGGATGAAACTACCAGCAGATCAGGCAAGAAAACAGCATTTCATATATTGTAGGTAATAATAGTTAGCAAGAACTGTTTTCTGTTACAATTTTCATGAAATTAATAATGCACCATACTGTCTGTTAGTGAAACATTGTCATACTCAGTTATCCTACCTTTGAAGCATGTTAACATGTGGGAATATTGCAGAATGCATTTTTGCTTGAAAGAAGGCAAAGGAATGCCAAATGCAAAGAAAGATCATTTTAGAAAAGCATACAGATTTATTTGAAGGCATTTTTATATAAGAGGTAATACAGATAAAATTCGTCTTGTTTAATAACTGTTTCCTTGATTATTTCATTCAAATTGGTTTACACATAGCAGCATATATATAGGTTGTGACCAATTTATTTGATAGAAAGTTTGCCACTTACTAGGAGTGGTTATATCTATCACACTTTACCAACACTGTACTCCAGTTCTGTCTCTATTGCATACTACCAAGAAACGTAACACAATTTCATATGATTGTTAATATGGCGTGAGCTTTCTTCGCGGAATGATATCATGAAGCGGAGCTGAGTGATATCTGTAGCGTAAGAATCTAAAGAATCATATGAAATTGAGTGATGTTTAAATTTTATCCCACACCATCACATGTGTTTTAAATCCATGTCACCTGTGGCATATAAATATTTCATGGCAGAACCACAGCATACAATCGCACCATTTTAAGCCTATGGGGATTTATGTGACGGGTAGGATGAGATTAAATGTTTGGGCAATTACTTTGATATCACGGTACAGGTACTTTGATGTACGTCACATTTGTCTTCATCTGATCTTTGATGGATAGTATTAAGTCCACCTGGTTTTCAGTAGGTAACCTATATAGGTTTGTCAATGAAGGTACCTCTCCAACGTGTGTGTGAAGTTTGCTGATGGAGGATCAGCGATTTCGATGCACGGGCAGAGGCATAGGAGGTCTAGGTTTTACCTGAAATTACATGGAAACATTTACTTTTTATCTCTTAACCAATTTACTCTTGGGAGGGTTGTTGTGGCCCCTAAGATTCGAGGTCAACTCTCGACTGCAGAGCCGTCCCAAGGCGCGAGAAAATATTATGTAAGGAGGTCAGGGTGAAGGTCGGGGTTTACTGAGAATGCAGTCATTGGCTACTCAGTCTACTGTATTCCTTATATGGAATTAAGGTAATGGGACAACACCATGGTGTTGGTGAAAGCGTTCACAGAAAAAAAAAGAAAAAGAAAGATGCACCCTCGTATAGAGGGAAATCAAAGTGGAATGCACTTCCAGTAGACATAAAGAAACTAGACTCTAAAAAGAGCTTTAAAGGCATATCGGACAATTTGGCTTGAAAATTAAAACCATGTCAATTTCCTGCTATTTTATCATAATGATCTCCAAGTGTTGTGGAACACATATCTAACTTAAAAATCGTGGGTCACTGTGCTAATTTTTAGATCAATATAAGGATAATTTTATATAAGAATATATAGAAATTTTAAAAAGTATTTTTTCACATAGTAAAACCCATGTTATTTTCCTCAAATTTTTACAAAATATAGTACACATATAATACTACTTATTCATGGTTTAAAAACCATAGGTCACCATGCTTGTTTTTGAAAGAATTGAAGAAAACCATATTTTTAAGTAGATTTCCTATGTAAATCAAGCATTTGCAAATTGGCCTATTTTACCCATCGAGATTGGATAAGCTGGACAAAATGTTGAATTTACTCAGGTAGAATTAGAATGAATCCTAAAAAACCAGTTTGGACTAATAATTGACAATATCTAAAAATCACCAGGTGGCGACACTGTGAATTGTAGGATATGCCTTTAAGAGGATAATAAGGATCCATCTATATAGTGAGTAAGTGTGGATAACCACCTGAACAGGAGTTGTCATATGAGGTATGTGATGAGGATAATATTATCACCTGTCAACTTTCATCTTTCATCTATCATCTGTGTATATCAAAATGGTGTGTAAAAAATATGTATATGTGGAATTGTGTGTTTCTGTTATGTTGTGTTGTAGTTATATTAAAGACCTCGAGGATCTAAATGAGGCAATTCATATCGCAAATGCAAAATTGTAATAACGGAGTAGAGGTGTAAAGGGATGTGGTAGATCGCAACGACTTGATTGTAGCGAACACGACCTTAATAAAAAAAATTTAAAAAATCCCATCTGGGAGCTGTTTCCAAAGTCGGGCGGGTGCTAAACAAGAGTACTCACTGCCAAAGCGGGAGCTAAACAATTGCACTTGAAGTGTCGCTGTCGAGGTGCAGGTGCCGCTTGCTATTTGGTATTGGTAGCGGTTTTGCTGCCGCTTTGATTCAAAGTGCCGCTCGCTGTTGCCGGCCTCTCGCTTTGAAAATGCGACGTGCTGCTGGTGAGACCTCACTCAACTTTTGAAACAGCTCCAAGATCATGAAAGGCACACATTAGCAAGTTACCTACATGGTATGGATAGCGATAATCTGCTGCATCTAAAAACACTCACCATACATGTATATAGTTTTTCTTAATCTAAACCCCTAAAAGTATCTTTATTGTAGGTCCTCTATGAATATAATTCCTTTGTTTGCTCTTTCAGTTGGAGAAGCTAAGCACACAATCCTTGTAAAAGGGGTTTCCTCCCCTGGGCCCCCTTGCTCCACGTTTATTACAGAGTTGCAGATCGCAGAATAGCGATCTGAGGGCCTAAAAGTTGCTCCTGAAATTTGCGGAGCACGTCGTAATTGCATAGGCGCATCGCATGTAGAATGCTGCTTTTAGCGATACTTTTTACGCGGACCTTCACATCACTGCGGATCGTATTGCTGTGGGATAAATACAGCCTTATCTGATATTTCAAATAATGATCCATGGTGGCACCACTGACCCTCCCCCACTTGTTCTTTCTACATATAGGAAAAAGCGATCCACACTGCCAGGTGTCAGATCAGTTTTAACTATGATGCCATCTGTATTTAATTAAAGAACTAATGAATTTTCCTCTGTCTTATTTAATATGTGCCCATGAATTAGCGATTCCGTGGGAATATAGGGATACGATCCGAAATTATGGGAGCAACGCTTTTTCAGCCGGATCGTTCAAGTAATCTTAAAAATAAAGTTGCGATCTGATTATAGCTAGCGATAACACAAATAGTGGAGCAATAGGGCCCTGTGCTCTTATGTATATTCAGGGGGGTGGGGGTATTAGTCCAACTTTATTTGGGGTTTTGTGGAACGTTTTTGTAGTTGTTTGTGAATCTTTGAACAAAGTATACCCTAGCATAATGTATTGAATAATACAAGTGTTGAATAGTCCCTGGGCCAATCTGGAAAAGAGGCTTATTTAAGGAGTTGGCTGCCCCCCCCATGGAAACATTTGTTTTATTGTTTTATCTTGTAGATCCATCCTTCTATTTAACATTTCTACTTGTTGTCACTCTGGCAAGTGGTCAGATTACCATGACAAAATGCCAGAATGCCTATAATTCTGAGTGCTGAAAACCATTACTTGGTTCTGTGTTCTTTTAAGTATTTCAATAACTCATTAGATTAAATAATTTAAAGACTATATTATCTTTTCATATCGCTTTTTTGCTATCTCTCAAGCGGCAGGGCTAGCAAAATCGGTAATACACCTGGAACCTGACATCACAAAACCCTTAAAATAGTTCAAAATGTTCCTAAGGGATACTACAATATGATCAGATAGCAAAAAACTGCATATGAAAAGATAATATAGTCTTTAAATTATTTAGGAAACAAATATGTGGAAAATTGCAGATGTGTAAAGGGGACATTAATAGTACACACATGAAAAAGGCTGCTGTAGGCCACTAAGAAGACATGTTTTGATTCTGTTTGCTGTACTGAGTCCACAAAGGACCAGACTATGGAGTCCAATACCAAAGTTTAATCTAATGAGTTATTGAAACACAGGACAAAGTATTGGTTTTCAGCACTCAGAATTATAGGTGTTCAGGCATTTTGACGGGAGGTCATGGTAATCTGACCACTTGCCAGAGCGACAACAACTGAAAATGTTAACTAGAAGGATGGATCTGCAAGATGAAATACTAAAACAAATGTTTCCAGGGGGGGGGGGGGGGGCAGCGGAAATGAAAATTTGGGGTCTTGGCCCAGGGACTAAAAGGCATGTCTACCTGCTTTGGGGCTCCCACCTTTTGCTGCATCTCCAGGTTCTCACCTTGCAGATTCAACATCTGCTGTTGCATCTGGATGAGGTCTTTTTGTCTCATATTCTGGTCTAACAGTTGCCGTGCTAGATTCTCTGAATTTGTTGCTTGTACCCCTACAGCACCTACATTGTCGTGTTGAGGTCCAACGTGACCCTGCAGTTGTCGAGAGTTAGCAATCCTTCTCTTCCTATTGTCAATCATTGATAAAAAGAAAGAAAAGAATTACACCATTAGAAGTAATGACTAGATTTAATTATTTTCATATATTAATTTGCCAATGATTCTAATAGTAACAATAGAGGGTTAGGAAACTGGAAATTATTAAAACAATTTTTGGTGCATATAGGAGGTTTTTTTGGTCCTGTGTTCAATCTCTGTCTTTCAATATTGCATGGACGTTTGGCCCTGTGTCACCCTTCTCATATGATCTCACACTCTCTAAGTGGTATTCTGTACAATGTTCTCACTACGCTCTATGGGAGAAGAATTCTTAACAAACTAGCCTTAGAGCCCTGAGAATCCACAGGCACACAGTATTCTCGCTAGGTGGCATCATTGAGATTATAGAAATCTTTTGGTTGCATTGATGTACGTCTTTAGCAGGGGAGGCATGCCAGTGGGTTCTCAAGGGTCTAAGCCTAGTTCGTTAAGAATTCTTGTCCTTTAGAACGTGGTGAGAGTACAGAATACCACTTAAAGAGTATGAGATCTTATTAGAGGGGTGGCTCTAGATGATCATTATCAGTCCTGAGTAGTAACATGAGGCCCATTACTTCCTTTACCATTCCCCTAATGCATAGTGTCCATAGAAAACACAGGGGCAGCCTGTATAGGGGACATATCCATTGTTAGTTCATGAAACAGTCACTAGGTGGTCGGGGGACAGAACCCCTATTCTGGCTCTTTGTTCTTACGAAATTCAACTGCCTTTCAATGTTTTACAATGGTTCCGTTGATTGTCTACATCGATCCAAGAGCAGGAAGATATAATGCTAGAACCCAGGACATGATGTTTTTCACATGGAACACTTTATATACATCTGTGAGCAAGGCTAGAGTTGTGACATTTCCCAATTATCACTCACTTCTTTTGCACCTCCATTTGTGAAGAACACCTACTTTTTCACCTCCATTAGTGAAGAACACCTACTCGGGGGGCGTCATGGCAGCCCCCATGGATCAAAGGCTATATGCCCTATAGATCTACATACCCAGAGCATACAGATATGTTGTATGCTCTGGGCTTGGAAACCTGCAGCCTGTATAGATCTACATACCCAGAGCATACAGATATGTTGTATGCTCTGGGCTTCGAAACCTGGCGCATACATAAAAATAATCCATATGAATAATAGAATGTGTACCAAAAGTGAACTAATATGGGTACCTCACTTATCAGGTAAAGTTGGATGATAAATACAATATAGATTAGTATCAGATAAAAGTAGTTCTATGCTCCTCAGAGTTGCCTCTGTGCGATATCGTTTCATGCACTCTGATTGCTATGTGTCAACTCGTCTGAGCATATGACCACTTATGTCTGAAACCAGTCAATAGTGTGTATCAATCAAGTAATAAACATTTAGGCATAATTCAGGAGTGTCTTTCAAATCAAAAATGCTGTATTTGAGGTAAATATTTCTTAATGTGGTAAAAAAGATTTTGCTAGGATTCGGCCATACCAGCAGTCGCTCGCCGATCGCACGTCTTTACAACCTAAATATTTCTTAGTTCATATTTGCTAATATCACATTAGCCTGCTTGATCTTTGTACTATACACCTATGCCTTAAAATACTCCAAATACCAACCTCTGCTATGCAAGTGGTAGTTGAGGCGGACCACCACACTGTGCCGGTATGGCACCATACCACCACCCTTTAAACACTCAATTTGATTGGTTAAGAATATCAACTGACCTATTTATCACTCAATTTACCAACAGGATGCCTTTGCTCTGTATTTTCGGTTTGTTTCAACAAAATGCTTCCTTTCAAGATCAAGGATATATATAGATAATAGTTACTTTTTGATGTAGAGGCAGCAGCAAATCCCAGTGAGAATTACACTGATCAGGATGAACACACCGACTCCGACAATGATATAAATGATAGTTTCTGTAGAGAACAGATGCCCAAACCGTTTTGAAGGAACCTCTGAAATCAAAATTTACCAATGAATAGATCAATTGGAACAAAGAAGCAATAACTCTAATGTATCTAAAGTCGGAGACACACCAAGCGAGAAACACAGCGATTTCTGGAATCGCAAACACAAAATGTCCCCTATGTGAGCTTTTACTAAATTATCATTAGGAAATATTACTATGAAATTATATCTGATATACATGCCATTTTGTGTTGGCGATTCCAGAGATCGCCGCCTTGCCTCGCTTGGTGTGTCCCCGGTATTAAGCCGGAGACACACCAAGCGAGAAAGGGAGCGATTTCCGGAATCGCCAACACAAAATGGCCTATATGTGAGCTATTATTTCATATTTCACCTGATTATCACTCCCAATGCGGTAAAACATCATTTTGAGATATTACTGTGAAATAATATCTCACATACACGCCATTTTGTTTTGTCGATTCCAAAGATCGCCACCTTGACTCGCTTGGTGTGTCCCCGGCCTTACGTTTGAAACACACCAAGCGAGTAACGCCAGCGATCTCCAGAATCGGCAACATAAATTTGCATGTATTTGCGATATTATTTCATAGTAATATCTCCCACCAATAATTCAGCATCTCTGACGCAATAATCAGGTGAAATATGAAAAGATAGCTCACGTATACGTCATTTTGTGTTGGCGATTGCGTAAATCCCCACGTTACTCGCTTGGTGTGTCTCCAGCATGATACCGGGGACACACCAAGCGAGTACAGGCGGCGATCTCTAGAATCGCCAACACAAAAAGGCATCTACGTGAGATATTATTTCATAGTAATATCTCCTAATGATAATTTAGCGCATCGGGAGCAATAATCAGGTGAAATATGAAATAATAGCTCACATATAGGCCATTTTGTGTTGGCGATTCTGGAAATCGCTGCGTTTCTCGCTTGATTAACGATATTTCCTTTATAATTCCAGAAATAATGCATATTTCTGGTTGATATTATACCTATATATACAAAACAATAGTATATATGATATTGCCTAATAATATTTAATGAAATAATCAATTCGCAGTTAAAGTATAAATCGATCGATTTAAGACCCTTATCTACCATCAACTTTCACCATTTTTGCAGAACCGCATATATTTCATAATTTTCCATCAATTATTTCATATGATTTCCCGTTTAAAGTGTCATCTATACATACCGACGCGCACCAACACGGCCCGACGTGCTACGACAATCGATACATGATCGATTGTCGTAGACCCTCTACGATATTGTTTTTTTATCGGCTCGCGTCGGTTCGCGTCATAGCGCGTTGGCCGCATCGATAGATTTATCATAGAAACCTGACCAAATGCCCCGATAAGCTCTACGATTTTGCTATGATATGGATTTTGTATCGGAAGGGCAATATCGGGGCGCGTCGGTTCGCGTCGGGAGCTTGGTGGACACCCCCCTTATGCCAGGTTTACACCATCATCCCGATAGTCCAGGCAGTGAATTTTGTGCAAACCATAAGTGAACGTGGAACTTTTATGATGTTTTTATGGCTTTTTTTCTGCTCGGCCTAAAAGAGGCTATCAACCTAAGGCACACTGAGTTTGGTTGAGGCTGCCATATGTTGATGTTTCCGCTGTGTGTCGACTTACATTCTGAGCCTGACAGGTGAGTGGTGAGTTCATGTTGAACGGCGATGATGCATGGTCATTATGTCCATTCTGTCAGTGTCAGGATTGCGCCCATTCACTTACTTATGCGCGTGATCCACCAAATACAGGTGTTGCCGTTCAGCGCCGCCTAACGGCCCACTGTGTCGTTGCGCGGCCGCTCGGACAAACACCGCGAGTCTGGCGGTATTCATATAGAAACACACAGCAATCACACCTAACGTGTGAACGGTGGGTGTGGTTGTAGGATTATTGTTTTTTGACAGATTAAATTGCTGAAACAAACTAGGGTATTGTATCAACGAGTCTAAGCTGTCTAAACTTTATAGTTGATATTTATCTTGGTTTGAACTAGGAAAAAGATAAGCCTATTCTAGCTAGGCCTTCCGATTTATTACTGTGTACCCAGTTTCGGTGTTACTGTGTTATCTAAGCTATGTCTCAAGTATCATTGAGGTGATATACATCTATGATACATCGAATTTGAGTTGGAATACCATAGAATAAGATGAAATCACTGTTATTTCTCTGCAAATGATATACATGGGTATTATGAACGCATAACGCTCATATACTGAGCTATTCAATGCTAAAGAATACGTTGCCAGGGGCTTGTTTGGCTACAGGCATTGGGTAACCAAGCAGAAAAGGTGCGACATCGGACAGTGGAAAAAGGCCTATTGACGCTCAAGGCCCGTTTCCACTGGCCGATTTCCCGTCACCGATCTACAGTCAGGAACCACCGACATACTTTTGGCACTGCTGACCCAAAATCGGTCAATGGAAACGACCCAACACGTGAAATGACCCACGACTTTTTCTGCTCAGATTAGGCAATGGGGCACCACCCACCACTGAGTGAAAGCTTGGTCACTGAATGAAATCTACTACCCCTCTCTATGACGCACAGTCAGTGGCACCACTGACAGACTTTCTGGGTAACTCAGAAAATCTACACCCTTTTTGTCGGCCAATGGAAATAGGCCTTATGAGACAGCCAGCGGCGGCCGGCCAGCTGGCTTTTACAGGGCTGGCCGGCCAGAGGTGACGACCGCACGGGTGTGGGCGACAGGGTTTTCAATGGGCGGGTCCGGCCGATTCTGGCCGATTCCGGCCGATTTGCTGATCCACCAAGTAGATTGCCCAAGCCGATCTCAGCTGACGAACGATTTGGGCGGCCTACGTCCACATTTCCTCCACATGGTCATTGGCCGGCCCTAACTCACTCTTGGTGGGTCACACGCTTTAATTACGATGACTTATGATGGACAGGTTGAGTTAAAGATGTGCTCCACCAGGCCGATTTCTCACCCGATCAATTGTTCCTAGGCCCTTAAGAGGAAGCTCACGTATTGTAATTCATTTAATTCTGATAATAATAGTTTAATAAATGACAATTTTCAAAGATTTGAGAAATTAAAGGGCATCCGATAATAATCGGCGATTGTCTGGCTACGGAATCGGCTACCGTCGGTCCAGTGGAATTCTGCCTTTAAGGAGACCTACAGTGAGTAATGGGTTACATTGATGTGTGTCTTTAGCACGGGAGGCAGGCCAGTGGATTCTCAAGGCTCCAAACCTAATTCGTCAAGAATTGTCCTCCTATATGGAGTGTAATGAGAGTACAGAACGCCGCCTAGAGAGTGTGAGATCTTATGAGAGAGGTGCTGGTCATGCCAACAATGGCTGACTTCAAAGAAAGACAGATTTAGGAGCATGGTGGTTTTCTTCGGCTGTATTTCCGGTCCTGGCGTGACGATTGGAACCAGAAACATTCTCCGAGCCATGTGGCGACCTCCCGTTTAAAATACCCTCCAAATTTCCTTAAAAACGGACATGTCCGCCATCTTGCTGGTGACAACAAATTGCTGTCAAAGTATAAAATGATGAAAAGAAGTTGTTTCTGACTTTCTTATGTGCAATCTGCCCATGTAATCATCTAAATATGATTATATACAATATCCAGACTTGAATGTGCCAAATCATAGAAAATCGGTGGTTTCAACGATTTGCTGACATAATGTTTAGCCCTTTCCCTGCAGCACCCAGTTTCCCTGTTCACCATTACATGGCAGGCATTGCCTGCCAAACCAACCCTGCTACAGCAGACACCTTTTTTTGAAAATAGCAATATCATGTGATGTGTCATGTGATATAAGTAATTTACCTTGCTGACTGAATATATCTATTGTACCAAATCAAAGGTCAATATGGCTCTTATACATTGTCAGAATTTCTTTTAAATCAAACAATTATCTTTTTATCTATTGAATTTCTTATATAAGTTTCACTTGTGCCTCAAAGATGCCTTGAGGCATCTTCCTGCCGTAGCCAGGGGAATGCCTGGAGACATCTTCCTGCCGTAGCCAGGGGAATGCCTGGAGGCATCTTCCTGCTGTTAAAGTCTAAACTTTTTTTTCTTTTTTTTTAAGACTTTTATTTCGGGAATTGTTAAATTACATCAACAATGTCACCGGAATCGGCAAGACAATGCCGTTCTTCCTTCCGGGCCCGCTCACAAATGGCTACATCTTGATAGCAGAACATATACTATGTGCCATTTTCGGGCATTCGGTGCTACAGTGTAAATTACTGAGAACAAGATTGAGTTGAGGTAATGCCATCACTAAGGCCATCACATAACCATTTGATCTGAAACTGCAAGGGTGCACTGGTATTGTCGAGTGAAAGGCTAGAGAGTTGCTTTATGAATATATGTTGCTTTATGAATATAATTGTCTCACAAAGCAGCAATAAGACAAACCTTGTGTTGGTGGCTGAGTGCTAGCGGGCAGTGTGGCAGATGTTTCAGGTGGTGGCGGTAGAGGTGGGTTTACTGTAATCATATAAAAACAACATGCAGCTTGCTGACAACGGTAATATTTGACTACTACTCTTGAAATACTATATTCAATTTTTTTGTTCGAAGAAATCGGGGCTTGATTTACGGAAATCGGCGCCCCGATTTCCTAGAACGAGTCCCCAACACACTCTTGAAATACTGATGGAAAAGTTAGTAGAAACCAAATGAGAGTTAGACTTGTCAGTGTTTATGCCACGACGGGAAGGTCATGTATTACTACGCAAAGCGATAGCTGAGTGTAGTGAGGAACAGACCTGACCAGAGTGGCATAAATACTGACAAGTCTAACTCAAGTTCGGTTTCGTATTCGTCCTACCCCATCTCCATGATTTTATGATATTAGAAAAGTTTGACTTGATTCCTTCCATGTTTGTCAGCTGTCAGAATTTCTGCTCAGCAGCCGGAACTATTTACACAGGTGAATAATTCCTGATCACTGATTGGTCAATTATTTTATTCTTCTAGGTACATAAATTTTACTTTATGTCATGGCACAACACATACAATTTGCCTATATTAATTCAATGACGGTTTTTTTTATTAGGGGTAGGATAATATTTGATATGTAAAGTGGAAATATTTACTCATACGATTGCGTTCAAAGGCCTTTTATCTGATGATCTTATATGCTCATATGGTATACTGTGACACCCATCTGATAAAATAATAAAACTGCATTTTTCATAGTGATATATTAAAGATCTATATACATTTTGATAGATACAACTAGGTTTGATGCACTGTAACACTGCAGATTAGGCCAATTCTACCTTTTTTGGTAGGTGTTTCATTAGTGACCACATAAAGAATATCATAGATATCCAAAAACGAGTCACGTCCAACCACCTCCGGCCGCCCAGCTGCAGTCCATCTACTTATTCGAAGCAGCTGCCTATTGTAAAAATAGAAACATATGAATATGCTAATACCAAATTGTATGATATGATAAAGCCCCACTTAAGGGCACAACCTAAGTTCCAATCAAAGTGTTCCGTTAATCGAGGTGACCCTTTAAGCCAGGCTAAAATAAACTAAATAAAAATTTCTGTTTCCAGCAAATCGTCCCTTTAAGTGGAGTGTCCCCTAATTCAAGATGTTTCCCCGAAGCAGAGTTTTACTGTATTATAAATCACAATAAAGTTAGGATCCATCATCAAAGAGGGCAGCTTTCAACATTTCATTGGAAATATCCCTTTTCATTTTCAGTATATAAAATCGCTTTACCTGGATTAAAAAAGAAAAGATATCAATTATCCTCTTCGCAGACCTGCAGCCCCATGCCATGCATGACACCGTGTGTTTTCCACAGTTCATGGTTTCTCCAAGGCAGCAAAGTCAACATATAGATATTTCCACTTTTGTTCTCACTCCAAAAAAGCCAAATATTTTGTCGATGCAATTTTTACTTTCCCATTCACCTAAGAATATTTAAAGACCCTAAAATCTGCATACGTGGGACGTATACTTTTATCAGAATTAGACAACTTTAGACAAAACGATGCCTTTTGGTTTCTTTTTTGTGGTGGTAGGGGGTCCTGGTATTGTTAGCGTTGGGGAGGCAATAAGGATTTGTATTGAAAACCATGTTAAACATTTATTTACTTTGTTATGTTATACAAATCTTTTAACAATACCATGTATACTATTAACCATATATTTGTACTAAGTATCGCTATTTTTGGCTACACAGATCTTTCAACAGTACCATGTATTATGATAACTATACAATTGTACAAAGTATTGCTACCTTTTGGATAGATAGTAAATGGTAAGTGCTTTACAAGACGATCGAATACTATTTTGTATAACACCGGGTAATTACAACTGGTTTAACTATAATTTGTATAAGTGATTGATGTATCATTGTAAATACCATCTGTAAGGTTAAGAATGCTAGCAGGTGATATAGTTAGACATGCAAGCCAAGAAAAAAAAGTACTGTTATTCAAGCCATAGTACGATTGACTGGGCGGAATTGAAAATAGGCAATTTGCCTTATTTTGTTCAGTATAAATAAACAGATCTAAAAAAAAAAAAAAAAAAATGTTGTTGCAGTTATACTTATATTGTGTTGCTTAATTATATGACTCCATCTTGCCTGTATAAATATATTTTAAACACACAGGGTAGAGCACTGGAATGGTTATCTGAAAGGTGATTTTAGGACACTTGTCTCAATTTAAGAGCCATAAACCATAAAGAGTAACTAGACAATGTTCAAATATGTCAATACTCTTTGAGAATAGCAACAGATATCCTCATTCTGTCCTTCTCATTTCTGAAAAAGGCAATTATGTCCATAATGACACTATAAGTTCTGTTCCTGCCATTGTGAGACTTCTAAAGAGTATGAAGAGGACATTTGGAGATACAATTTGTGTCTGATCAAGGCTTCTTAAATAGGTAGATCTTATATGCACAAAGGGACATTATTGCATTTTGTTTTCATGATGGAATGAATTAGTCATTATTTGATTTAATTTTAAACTGCTACTTACTTTGTCTTGAAAGCAAAGAAATAGACATAGCTGGGGTCCAGAGCAAGGGTAGCAAATCCATAGTCACCACGTAATAACACCTTCCGATCATATCCCAACATTGATGCTACTTCTGAAAGTAATGATAGTAATTGACATTATAGATAATGGCATATTACAAAATCCATTGAGGTCTAGATGTAGGTTGATATAAAATTACATCACTATTTTGATTATTCCAGAGTTGAATCCTATGAAAGAGCTACCATCCGTGCTGGGCCTCTTCCCAGCTTGTGTGCATGCATCCAGAGTTTCTAAAGTACAGTATACCATCATCTTAGGTGTACTCATTGGAACATTTCACCGCGCAAAAACCAACAGTTTATATATGTATACACCTGGCGTATATAGGTATGGTTTTGCATATACAAGGTAGCCCTATTTTCCATCGTGTATGCGCCTCATCTATAGACGTGTAAAATATATATGACCTGCGTATACATGTTCCGCACACGATATTTCTCTTCATTTACGCTTTGCGGCAAATACAGCCATTACGGTGACGTATAGAAGAGGAAATGTGTCAATATACAGCCGATCCATGCACTTACGCGATGGCATATATGAATAAACCGGTGGTTTTCGCGCAGTCTGTGTATAAGAATAGGTGATGATATATTATATGTGCACATAGGGGTGTTATGTATATAACATATCACTTCACTAATTTTCAAAAAAAAAAGCAGCTTATTTCCTCTCAGGTACAAGGTTATGTGAGAGTCCTTTAATAGTTATATGTCTTCCTATATGAGGTAAATGAGATGTTTATTGGTTACCTATAACTTGTTTGCCTGGGTCACACCAGTACATGAGGACTCTGTCTGGGTCCACTGCCAAATCATAAGGAGAAGTAATATCTGTGCTTATGATTGTGACCTGGTTATCACCAGTATCCAGTGATGCTCGTGCTATTTTAGGACTGCTTCCAACTTCTGTCCAGAAAACAAGTCTGAAACAGAAGAAATGCTTGGATTTCTTGAATTTTGCCTCAAGACTAGCATTGCACTTTACATTTAGCAGTAGACATGGTAATGTATCATCTTTCTCTTATTTTTGATACTTAGAACTTTATATTTCTGTCGTCTACTTATTCACCTGTGCAGATTGGTAACATCTGCTCTTTATCTGTAAGCTCAAACATACCGCCGAGTCTTACTGTGTAATCATGTAAAAAAAAGAGTACACAGTGCCTGCTTAGAAATGTAAATTGTCCACTCTATGCCTGTTTTGAACATTCTCTAGGCAGAGAGCCACATTACTATGTATATGGCTAACATAAAGCAAAAACTCTCTTTAGAGATTTTATTGATTGTGCTTTGCAAGTTTAGAATACATGTTCAAAGCAACTAGCTACATCTGAGCATAGGTAGACCAATTGGCTTGTCCAAATTAGACTTTGAATAGTGATTTAAGGTGTTGAATCTGTTAATTGTTACTCAATAAAGGACTCCTAATTACACCCCTCCTGCCTAGTTATCTTGGGTCAAGTGTTTGCCAGTCTGTGAGTGCATCACAATTCACAGATTAAAACCATGTAAATTTTACCATTTTCTGTCATCTCTTTATGCTGGTTCCCAATGGTCCCAAGAGATATGTCCAGAAACAAACATCTACCTGATAAAAGCACCCCTCTCATAAGATCTCACACTCTCTAAGTCGTATTTTCTACAAGGTTTTCACTGCGCTATATGGGAGAAGAATTCTTAACGAACTAGGCTTAGAGCCTTGAGAATCCACTGGCACACAGTATTCCCACTAAGTAGCATCATTGAGATTATAGGAATCTTTGTGTGTGCATTAGCACGTCTTTAGCACGGGAGGCAGGCCAGTGGATTCTCAAGGCACTAAGCCTAGTTCGTTAAGAATTCTTCTCCATAGAGTGTAGTAAGAGTACAGAATACAACCTCGAGAGTGTGAGATCTATGAGATGGGAGCACCAAACACTATGTATACATATCAACAAAAATGGCAACCCTGCCGTGCCCTTTCCTCAATGTGGGTGCAAGTTAAATTATTAGTAGCTTTTCCTTAATGGAAACAACCTTCTTGTTCATGAAAATCTCTTTGGTTACTAACAGTAAATTTAATTTAATATTGTGCATAGAATACTGCCTATATGCATGTGTGTAGATCTGGAAAAGTGTCACTGTTTATGTCTCTGTGTTTGGCTGTGTGTATGAGTGACTGCCTATATATGTGTGTGTATGACTGTGTAGGAGTGCCTGTCAATATGTCTGTGTGTATGACTGTATAGGAGTGTCTCTGTCTATGTCTGTGTGTAGGGGTGGTTCTGTCTATGTCTGTGTATATTTCTGTGTGTAGGAGTTTATCCTACCCCATATATAAAATCCCATAGGCTTAACATTAGGTTTCCATATGCCACGCTGACTGGCATACGGAGTTTTATATGCCACTAGTGTGTATGAATGTGCATTCTTTCTTTGCCTTCTGTGAACTTGACCATTCACTTCAAGATTTCCTTATTATTTCTAATAAAACTGACTGAATATGCATAATTCACTTTTGTAGTGGCATCACAAAGAAATCCCCTGGAAAAATGATCCGAAAATGCAGTTAGATTAAAAGAATAAGGAATGGTTTGGACTGGATTGCTCTGACTAGAGTGTGGCGCTGCCCCAGCCATGCGCCCTGCTTGCTGGACCCGTTTGGCGACAGGGTAATAAAACAATGGGGACTTGGTTAAGCCCAATGCCCATCTACCGATTACGGAACATTCATGTACCTTTGTCGGCGACAAACCGACAGTAATTTGTCTCAGCCAAGGCATCCTAATGGAGTCGGCCGTAGTCGGTAGATGTAGGACAGCTAGGCAAGGGTGAGCCACCGATTAGTAGACTGATTTGCTTAGGACTCCATCTCCTCAATGTCTGCAGATCGAGCAAAGCAATACGTAATTTGCCTGCGACAAATTCCCCGACTCCTATACAATTTGCAAACTTATCGCTCAACTCTGAATCGGTAGATGGGCATCAGGCTTTAGAGGCCTCTGGGCCCCATTGCTCCATGTTTGCGACAGAGTTGCAAATTGTAGAATATTGATCCGAGGGCCTAAAAGTTGTTCCTGAAAGTTTGCGGATCGCGTCGTAATCGCATAGGTGCATCCCGCGTAAAATACTGCTTTTAGCAATACTTTTACAAGGACCTTCACAGCACTGAGGATCGTATCGCTGTAGGTTAAATACATCCTTATCTGATATTTCAAATAACGATCCATTGTGGCGCCACCCACCCCAGCCACTTGTTGTTCTACCTATAGGAAATAGCAATCCACACCACCAGGTGTCAGATCCGTTTTAACTGTGATGCCATCTCTATCCAAATTTAACTCCTTACGTTGCAAAACTGGTCTATGTTTCCAGTATATTGCCCTTGGTAGAATATTGTGGTTTCCTGTACGACAGTTTCCCTGTAACCGAATTGCAGAATATTGAAAAATTACATAACAGGGGCATGCGTATTGCTTTGTCGGTTGCCATCAGAGGTAACTCAATAGATAGCCTGCATCAGAGACTCGACATAGACAGACTGGGTAAACGTAGGAAGAAACAATTAGCCGTGTTAATGTTCAAAAACCGTCATAACATAGAATGGATAGAGCAAGCCAGAAGGCAAACACGACTCACGGAAAAGATTAATTTCAAAATCTATCGAACAAAAAGTAACCTGATTCTACGAGGTCCATACTTGAGGGGGGCTAGACTATGGAATGACCTGACCGACAGATGCCAAAAGAGTTCTGATATCATGGAGTTTAAACAACTTGTGTCTAACCAATTGTAATAGCATGGTGGAGTTTTTTCCGTTTTGACTGTGTAATTCATCTCATCTCATCACATCCAAGCTCTGGTACCAAGTTCCTAAAACCATTTTGTTGGCTCGGTATATTGTATAGTTTTTTTTACTATCTTGTGATTACCATGATAATCTCGATGTCTAATTTATATAGATGCCCGGAACTATTGTATCTGAAAAACTTGTTATATACGAGAGATGCAATAAAATATTAAAAAAAAAAAAAAAAAAATTAAAGAAGTGATGAATTTTCCCCGGTCTCATTCAATATGTGCCCCTGACTTGTTGCATCGCTATCGCATCATAAAAAATAAAATCAGGAATATAGGCATACGATCCGATATTACCGGAGCAACGTTTTCAGTAGAATCGTTAAAGCAATTGTATAAATAAAATTGCGATCTGATTATAGCTATCGATCTCGCAAACAGTGGAGCAACGGGGCCCTGACCCGCAAACAAATTATCTATATCTATAGCTACAATTATATTTATGATTTAATTAAGGGAATTTCATCTACCTCCGGGTCAGATCAAGTGCTAGTCCCCGTGGAGTTCCATATCTGCTTGTCACAATGGTTTTTCGAAATGTTCCCTGCATTGATATTTGGATTATCCCTCGCTTCAAAGAATCAGTCAAATAAATGTAGTTCATATAGTAGTCCACCTCAATGTCTTCGATATAGCGACTCCCTGCAAATGATGAGAATTCTAGGTGTAAATTGAAGTTGGATGTGACATAAAATAAACATATCATTAAGAAAAGTCCTTATCATGGACAAAATGATTCTTATTCGAGTTCAGTCATAGATTTCATACTGATGCCATAGGTGGAAGGCAGTATGAAATTGATGACTAACCGAGAATGAGAACCATTTCGTCCACAGTAAGAGCGTTTGCTTATTATTATATACCTGTGCACAAACTAAGTATAAATACATACTGCTCCTGGGGGTATAGTTATTATACACCGATTGCACTGTACAGTGAATCTTTGTACCGGTGCCTTTGGATCCTGACAGACTGCATGCTTTGGCTGACAGACTGCATGCTTTGAGCCTTACCTGCACGCTTTGGCAGACAGACTGCACGCTTTGACAAAATAACGTAATCCGATTGGCCGAGAGGCGGACAACAGAATTTTAGGTGCAAGATTAAAAAATGGTAGATCCCTTCACTTTGCGAGTTCCATGGCATCATACAGAAACCACGGAATGAGTTAGTGTGTACATTTTTCAAACATTGAGGTAGGAAACGAGTACCAATCATGTGAAACATGTTAGAAAGCTTAGATATGCGAAACAGATCGATACCAACACAGACACTCGCCGAGCGGGTGACAACAAATGGCGGAACCCCTGTCAACTCAGCACAACTTGGCGTAGAGTGTTGATAACGATCAGTGTCGCATATCTAAGCTATCTAAACGGTATCAGGTGAATCGTACTCATTCCTTGATGTTTGTTATATTTTCACACTCACTCCGTTGGTACTGTACGATGCCACAGAACTTGCGAAGTGAGACAAAATAGTGTGATGTCATTATCGGTAATTCCCCACGCTCTGGGGAATCCCGTTCCTCTCGACCAATCAGAATGAGTTAAATTCTAAAGCCCAGAATAACGTAGTTGTCCACTTCCGGCAAGTCTGCTAGTGTACACATTGTCTTTGCGAGTTGCAAAAAGTGACTTCGACGTCGAATTACGGTCAGTTTTAGCTATTTAAGACCGAATTAAGGTATATAATAATATGAAACCATAGTGATGGTGCCAATATGAAACAACTCATAAATCTAACCCATATTGTCACCATAACCATGGCTTCACATATTGTTATATACCTCAAACAGATGATAAAACGCCATTTTAATGACTTATTAAGTTGCAGTCACAGTGGCCACGAACATTTTTATTACTGCACCCCTGGCAGTGGGCAGCATTTGAAGGACATTCATACACAGGTATATAATAATAGAGAAAGCATGATAACGACCAATCATCACTACTATAGCACCATTTTAATTTACCGACTAAAGGGAAACCTCAGGGTGTGTAATATAAACATGAGACCAGTAACTAGTGTACTAGTAAAACGTTGTACAGACAACTAACTGGTCAAATGATATCTAACTGGGTGCCTACTTTAAATTTATGTGAACTTAAGGAATTGAAGTCGTTGATATGTTTGCTCTGATTTCTGTAATAAAAATAGCAATTCTTACCTATCGATTATTTGTCCCATCATTCAATAACTCAAAAAAAAAAAGATTCAAAACGTTTTGATATACATTTAGTCAGTCTGACTTTTAGTGGGCTGGTAATGTAAAATTTGACAATTTTCAGAAAAATAAATCTTTTTTTCTATTTGACTTGTGCATGTCTACTTTGTACCTAAATGTCTCTTATCATTTTTTTTGTAATCACTTCTAACCTCTTATGCATGTATTTCTTTATTAGAATTTAACAAGTTGAATGTTGTTAGAAAAAAAATGCTAAAAAAGAACTGTAGCATATCCTTATTGCTCTCCTCTGTATTAATACTGAAAAACAAGGAATTTATGTTTTATCTACCTACATTATCACTATCTATGTAAGATCATGCACACTGTATTATATTGTAATCATTTAGAAAAATAAACGCTGCATTGGTACAAAAAAATAATTTGATGACCATGTCAGTTTTATTTTGTTTCTATTCACCGATATTTGATTGGAGGTTTAAAATAATTAGGTCTGTGTTTTTTAATCTGAAGTGCTGATCCCAACGGCTTTATCAGAATGTTTCTGGTCTATTTTGAATACATCAAAGAATACCTTATATGTTGAATGTACTAACACAATAAATCGTATTAGCATCCGAAATGTGAAGAAAAAAGTGCACACTCAATTTTTTCAAGTTTCGAGTTATCGTCACTCTATACTCTCTGACGATATTGCTAAATGGAAATGCTGCTATAGACTGACTTAGATACTAGCATTTAAATAATTTGCTTTAAAGATTTGCTTAAGAACAATAATCATCTTGGGGAAATGTAGCAGAAAACAAACCCTTTGGCCAGGGTTTCGTTGCCTTTATGCAGTCAGGCGATCCTTCCCAGCAGTCACTGACAAGTTCGGAGTAAAAATTGTCCATGAAATAGATCCTTCTTGTTTCAGGATCCCATGTTATTCCAACTGGTAATTGTAATGCGACAAGCCTCCATGAAAAGGTCATGTTTGTTGTCACATCAATAACGAAGATAGCGGACCGCCTTTTATCAGTTACAAAAAGGACCTTGTCAAAAGGTGCTGAAATGAAAGAGAAAAGACTGGTGATTCATCTTAATTGGTATATTTTGAAAATGTTACAATGCATTTCTAATTGAAAGCTAACAATAACTGTACATATATCTAATCTTCTTTCAATTTACGTACTTAAGTGTCAAAAAGTAGTAAGGTCGGGTCACACTAATCTGACATTCATTGAAAGTAAAGAATATAAAGTTGAGGAAGCAGAGAAGATTTTACCTCCCCTTCCTATCATACAATTGTGAAGATGTGGCACTGCATGACTGTTATAATGTATAGTAATTCTGAGGCCTGTTGAATAATCTAGGATCGTACATGAAGACCTGTTACTGTACCTGGTACAAGGGGATTTGTTTAGATTTTTTAAAGTGTGTTCACTAAGTCTTAGCCATGCATAAGGTCATCCATAAGTGTATCATACCTGGGTGTCCTTGTCATACAGAAAAGGTGGCCCAGTGAGATTCCTAGATTGTTCAACATGCCCCAGAAACCTGGGGCCCGTTTCAATAGACTGTAGGACGTCCGTTATTAGGTGTAGTGACACGATAGCAACAGGTTGCGTTGCAGTAGTTTAGTGACAAGCCATTCCGCGAGTCCTTGTTACAGACAGGCGCTAATAGTGGCTTGACTATTTCATAAAACCTATGTCCGGTCACTGTCGGGGTCACTGTTGTGTCCCAAATAGCAAGAGGGTTTCTATAGTTACAAATGCGTAACTTTACTTCCCATAGGAATTAACATAACCCCGGTTAGGGACACATACATCTTATAAACATGCAAAATATGAAGGAGATCGGCCCATGCAATCCAATGATATTCGCATTTGAATATTGTCAAAGCAAGTGCTGCTCTGGTGGCCAGTGTAGGATAACTCAAGCCAGACGCTAATTTCTGCAGCCAGCTTTACCTTGATAGCACTTGTTCCCGGTAGCACATGAGTAAGTGAGATAGGGTACCCCACATGTTTTTCCACTATGCTGTCCCAAACTAGGGACACATCCACAACAGTGAACTGACACACCACCCCATCAGTGACATGCCTTATAAAACGAGACCTAACTTTTTCTGTTATTCATGTCACTATTGGGGTCACAAATCATGTCACTAACTGGATATTGACGCCCTTTCTATTGAAACGGTCCCTATTTCAGTAGTTTCGTGACATTAGGCCTAGACAGCCATCAACAGTGGCACTAACAGTGCAAGCAACAGCGGAAATGCATGTTACAGTTGATGTCAAATATCAGCGGATTGGAGTTGGCAATTCTCTTCATATTTGGATCGATTTTAGGTTATATATATATGTATCCCTTTACATGTGTTAAAGTTTGATTGCTTAATTCATATGGGAATTGTCTAATACTTTTGAAACCGGACACACCGTGTTTGGGGTCTGTCTTGTCAAGTGCCGCAACATGTGTTGATCTGTCCATATGGTGTCACAGACGCCATCTAGACATGTCACAAAGCTACTGAAATAGGTCCCTGGTTTGTATGACTGGCGCATGCTGAAGTGAAATACTCTATTAGCTGTTTCTATATTCTGTTTACTGTATTGAAACTTACATGCTCTGCAAGAGCGTCCATTTGCATCGAGGATGAATTTTCTGTCACAGGCACAGGTCCTCCCAGCTGGTCGAGGCAGGCAATACTGGGAGCAACCTCCATTGTTAATGCTACATCCATTGGGACCTATATACAGTAAGACATCTCACCAAGATTGCAACAGATATGCCAACATATTGATTCGTTATAATATATAACTATGCCGACAGAGGTATATTTATCCTACCCCTAATAGAAAACCGCCATAGACTTAACATAGGCAAATTTTATGTGGCAGGCCGTGACATAAAATGTTTTTTTTGCCACTAGAGTAATGACATTATTGACCAATCAGAGAGCAGGATGTCAGCTACTATGAAAAAAGGTCTGTTGGTCATTGAGTCAATATTTTTCTTTTAGAAATACAAAAGCAGAGACAGGGTAGGATAAATATGAAACCGAACTCGAGTTAGACTTGCCAGTGTCTATGCCACTCTGGTCAGTTCGGCTCCTCACTACACTCGGCTACGCCTCCTGTAGTAATACACGACCTGCCCATCATGGCATAAACATTGACAAGGCTAACTCTCATTCGGTTTCTACTAAATACACAATATTAACTAGTTTCAGATACAAGCAACCATAATCTTTGAGGACCAGATGCATAGTAATATCTGAGTGCATGAGAGGATATTACATAGAGTCTGGTCTGAGGAGATTATGATTTTATCTGAAAGCAGTTAGCACTTTATTACCAGATTTTTATTACCCACCGATTACGGAGTCTCCATAGGATATGTATAGAGCACCTGGAAACAACTACCCGGAGATTCTGGCATGTCAGAATCTCCTGCAGGAGATTCCGGAAAAATAGTCCTGTCCATAATGAGGTCAAATCATCATGAACTTTGAAATAAGTTTCTTGAATGTTCACTCAATGTTAGTTATTTAGAAGCAAACATAATAATCTCATTTATCATCAGAAATCATTGTATTAATACACTTTGCATGCTAAAAGTACAGGTTAATGACGAACTATATCATTGGTGTAAGTCTACACCGAATTACTCCCACGCTTAACAGTGCTGTGGTGTCTGGAACTAAATGTATTACAGAAACATTTTTATTGCAATAGATTTGTTATTAATCTTGTAGGTGGGTAATATATACAATAACGACTGGTTTTGTATACGAGTGACCGTAATCTCCTCGTAGTTGACGACGTAATATCCTCGCTAATCGCTCGGATATTACTACGCATCAACTATTCGGAGATTACGGCCACTCGTATACAAAACCAGTCATCATTGTGTATGTATTTATCAACCACAAGTTTCAAATCAAATCACATACACAATATTACCATGATATGGATCTGCGTGGTCCTGTTCTCTATGTAGTTGATGTGTAGTAAAATTGGCATACTTGTAATTCAACTACCCATACGAACAGTGTCATTATGAGTCAATCTCTTCACAATTGGAATTTAAGTGCATCGATTGGATTGCTGGGGTTGTAGACGGGCGATCGGATTATCAACCATAGAAAATGCAAAAAAATGCATTCCAAATCTATTTGCTTATCATAAATCACAGTATTTCAATCGAATTTTTGTTGAAAAGGGTTTTACCACACTTAAGAATTGTCCTAAATTTCTTATATATTGATTTGAAAAATACATATCTGTCTTGTTCCACATAAGACCTGAAACATTTATTTATTTATTTATTTATTTTATAAAGAGCAGTTTATTTCCTTTCACATTTGTTGATTACAATTATAGATGGGCGTAAATCTTCAGTAGGCTTTACAATGGAGTCCTTACAATGGATTACATCTTTAATTGTGGTTCATTGCTCTCTCTCTTTTTTTTTATTAATATGGAGGAGTGAAAAGTCTAACTTTCTAAGAAACCTAGCTAGCCTCTATTCTGAGGTTGCCACCCTTAGATTATTGTTCTTGGTGCACATACTTATAAGTATAGAGTAATGTTCCAATCTAGACTGTATAGTCATTGAAAAGTCAAATAGTCCTATTATATTGATATAGTATCAAGTAAAGTCAGAAGTGATCTGGGTGGTAAAAAAGAGAGAAAGCTAAAATTGTGACAGTAAATGAGACAAGACAGAAGACCTGAAACATTTATGATACCAGCTTTCATTGGTGTTTCAGATTTTGGACACAAGATGTTATAGTGACTGATAAGTTAAAACCTTACCATTTATGAGCATGCTTGGCAGCTGTACACTGATGTGTGTTATCTGGGAATTCAGATAGTTCTCGATTTGTTGACCAAGTTGGTATATCACTTTCGTAGGTTTGTAAACCTGATATAAATACCTGAATGACATAAAAACAGCACATTGTAAATTGTAATAGCATTGATGACGTGGTAAACAAACAAGAACTAGATTTCCATTATATGCACTGCACGAAAACCACCAGTTTATTGAGCGCGGGAAAAGGCGCTCATATACGTCATCTAGATAGAGGTTAGAATGCTCACACAGGCTTTCAGCCTGCTGTAAAGAATCTAACGCTTTACTATCAATGTCCCAACTATAAAGGCCTGGTTAAATGAGCAGAGGTCCAGTATCCCAGTATCCTGTATCCCTGCCCCACTACTGACTTGGTTCGTTTTAATAGAACTTTCATACCTGAGTGCATAAAGCGCTAAGGGGCTATTAGAGAGCGAACAGAGTGCCATAGCTGACCTAGAGAAATAAGGCAGTTGACCAAGACCCTCAATCAAAAATCAGTCACAACTGCAAGTTGAATGGGATCCGTGGTATGCTAGACCAGGCACAAGTCAAAATCGAAAATGTTCTCTGGGTTTATTGAAGCATTCTTGATACTTTCAAATATAAATGGCTTACTGATCAATAATTTCCTATGATATTCTCATACATTTATTTGATGAGATTTTGGTATACCGTGCTCTTCCATTATGAATGGAAATAACATTTGCTCCTAGTTCATGTATACGTCATCGCGGAAGTGCATGTATCGGCTGAATATAGGCTTGTTGTCACATGTATACGCCTATATTTTACGCCTACGTATGAGGCGTATACAAGACTGTTTCCTTTTGAATACGGACACGACTTGGCTGTATTTCACACATGGCATATATGAAAGGAAATATACTCTACCAGGCGTAGACATGATAAAAAAAAGTCTCGAACCGCCGCCCGCCCCGTACTCTTATATAAAAGGGTTAGTTTCGTGCAGTGATGAAAGGGGAAGTAAGTCTTTTTTGTAAGTAAGCAACGACATGAAAAGAAAAAAAATGAATGCATATGACCATATATATGTCAAAGAAGAAATGTCAAGTTGCTGAGGTAGCCTAAAGAGAGGGCATGGGAAGCTTTACCTCCCCTGCATCAGTTTGACATTCTGACATCACTGCTTGCCTGGGGTGCCAGACAGTGTACAGGCCTTAAACGATTGAATGATAATATAGAAAGACATGGTTAGTGTGTCTGAATTCCATCTGTTCCTCGGTATTTTGGTCAGAAATACTCACCGAATTAAAAGAATGAGGTGAGTATTTCTGACCAAAATACCGAGGAACAGATGGAATTCAGACACACTCCCTATGTCTTTTTATTATCATATACCTAGAAATCATTAAGAATACCATTCTACAACTCACTAAATAGGAGAATGAGTGGTCACGTGGTACAGCGGGTAGTATTATATATATTACGCCACAGTATGGACGAATGAAATCATTACAACTGGGGCATAGACCTGAGACATTCATGCACCGGTATATAATAATATGTAGGGCATCGGTACATCTTTCTTTTGATCCATTCGTGGAAAAAATATATCATTTGTTAAAACAGAAAGGGAAAGTGTCCATTTCAGGCATGTGATAGATGTTTGTAAGCTATTTTCGACTGGGCAACTCGTCAGGAACACTGCACAAACATCATTATTTTACATATGGATGCGCCTGGCGTATACAAGTAGGTATTTTGCGTATACAAGGTCGTCCGATTCCCTGTGTGTATACACCTCATTTGTAGGCGTATATAAGTATCCAGTGAAGAGGGCTTCACTGAGAGCAGGCAGGGGGAGGTGGGGGAGGGGGGCGGGGGGAGGGCTTCCTACTGAGGACACCTGTACTTCTACCAACACAAACAGGCGGGAGGCGGTGGGGGGAGAGGATATTTCCTCTCATATACGCCGGGTTTGAAATACAGCCAAGACGCCTCTGTATATAAGGCCTGGGCGTATATATATACTTATATATGAAAACAAGTCAATATTCAGCCGATACATGCACTTCCACGATGGCGTATATATGAATAAAATGATGGTTTTGTGCAGTGGAACCAAAAATCGATTAATTAATTATGCATAGATTATGTAATGAGGCCATCACCGAACAACTTCTTCACCTTCCAGCAGAATGAAACGGGTTTGAAATATTTGGAGATGGACAGTGTGTTTGGTGGACAATTGTTTGCCCCTGTTGAGGTTTGCAGCAATGCTTGAAGGGATGAAGATTGCAGACAAAGTCACCTGCGTGCCGACAGTTGATGGCAAGCACATCATTTTTTCAGCTAAAGCCTGCTCAATTCCACAAAATTTCTTTCAATTTGTTTAACTCAGTGATTTATCTTACTCACAGAGTCATCCTGGGCAACTCTGTCATTAATTTGACCTTCAAAGTAGGAAGTCTTTAAAGGTATATCCTACAGTTCCCAGTGGCACTTAATGTTTAGTCCAGTTTATCCAATTTCGATAGGTATAATAGGCTAATTTATATTTGCATGATCTACATAGGAAATGTACTGAAAGATGTGGGAACTGTTTCAAAAGTCGAGTGAGGTCTCGCCAGCGGCATGTCGCATTTTCAAAGCGAGGGGCCGCAACAGTGAGCGGCACTTTGAATCAAAGCGGCAGCAAAACCGCTACCAATACGCAATAGCGAGCGGCACCTCCACCTCGACAGCGACACTTCAAGTGCAGTTGTTTAGCTCTCGCTTTGGCGGTGAGTACTCTCGTTTAGCTCACTCCCGACTTTTGAAACAGCTCCATGGTCTTCTTCAGTTCTTTCAAAAACATAAATGTGTAGTATTATACATTTACAATATTCTGTGAAAGTTTGAGAAGATGATAACAATGGTTTTACACTGTGAAAAGCAACTTATTACAATTTCTATATATATACTTTTATAAAATTGTCATACATGTGTACCACATCATCATATTAAAACTTCAGGGATTGACATGGGCTTTGATCTTCAAGCCATATTGTCTGATATGCCTTTAAAACAATTCTGGATGGGTAGGGGAAATTTTCTTGGCATCCAGTGAGGTGGGGATTAGATTTTTTTTTTTGGTGAATTTTCTCTATTGAGTCTAAGTAGTTACGTCCACGATGAAAGTTGTACATGTCACAAAGTTCGACCCAATAAAGGGGCTGAGACCCCAGCCTGTTTGTAAGGCTGGTTTTAATGGTGTAGCCAAGTAAACATAATATCCAGTTCAGACATGATTTTATAGAACAACAAATTGTCTCCAGGTTATAAGATAGAGCTTAGGTACAGGGACAAACCTGTAAAGTTAATTCAACACCTTGCCAAATTTGTGTGCTGTCAAGCAAGGACATGTATCCTAACATAGAACAGGTAAAATATGTCTAGAATCAGACATAAGATGTCAAAGTAGTTTGCTGTAATTCATACGGTGAGCAGATGCTGTCCGACTATTAGTAATTGTACAGTTACTCTCCACTGGGGCTATCTAGCAAAAATGCTTTCTGTCCCTCTATCATAAATATTACCTCTTACTTCTGTACTTTTCACGAGTACCTATGATGTTCAGGGTCATTGGAATGTTATTCAATATGGTAGATACTTGTCTCAAGATACATAGTAATTTTGGATACTAAAACAGTCTAGTAGTACCAAGATAGATCATTCATACAGTAAAATACCGCCTCTAGGACACCTCGCTTAAGGAGACACCGTGCTTAAGGGGTGAATTTGCTCGGAACAGGAATTTTTATTTAGTTAATTTCAACGTTGCTTAACGCGACACCCCACTTAAGGGGCCACTCTGCTTTAACCGGAGGGTGACCCCTGAAGCGGGGTTTTACTATAAATGCATCGTAAAATGTGAAAGGTTTGCATCTAGGCTTCGCCTTGTTTGGTTTTAAAAGTGCAGAGTACACTGTTTTTGACAGGACCTTGATACTGAACTGGGAGTCCTATCCGCCTCCAATGCAATCAAAACAAAATATAGATCTATATGATCTGAATGGTAGATATATGAAGATTTACCTCTCTAGCATATTTCAGTTTATCCTACCCCTAATAAAAAATGCCATAGATTTAACATTGACTCAATGTATTTGACGGAGCGTTGAATAAAGTGTTATTTATGCACCGAGGTGAATAAAAAAACGGACCAATCAGGGACCAGATAATGAAAGTAGATCTGGCAGCATTGATAAATGTGGCCATCCTCCGATGAGTGTCAACAATCTTCTAACATGGATAATTACAAAATTTTCTCTGTATATCGGTGAGATGGGGTAGGATAAATATGAAACCAAACTCGAGTAAGCCTTGTCAATGTTTATACCACTCTGGTCAGGTCTGCTACTCACTACACTCGGCTAACGCCTCGTGTAGTAATACACAACCTGCCCATCGTGGCATAAACTTTGATAGGCTGACTCTCGTTTGGTTTCATATTTATCCTACCCCATCTCACCGATATACAGAGAAAATCTACTAAATACCGTATGCTAGCCATGTCTCCTTATATTATACTTACTCCGAATGAGATGTAGGCGCCGAGCACCTACAACCTGGCCATTGTGGCATAAATATTTACAAGGCTAACTCTCGTTTGGTTTCTACTAAATATTCAATGGAGCAAACCACATATATTTTGTCCTTGATGTTAATCATCAAAGCATTTCCATTGCATCAGACTATCATCTGATAGATATTCTCCTCAAGTGTGAACTGTGACACGTCAGGGTTCCTATCAGCAAAAAGAAATCTTTGCCCATCTGCATTATTGGGCACCTCCTGTCACAAACTTGCCCCATACCATATTTAAAAAAAACCCCGGATATCTGTCATCTGCAATGGCTCATGGGCCCCTTGTTCCTTTGGACTGATTGTCAAAATATTCTATTCTTATATAAAATGTTCTCTGGATATGAAATGTATCTTATATAATTTTTTTGTTATTGGTGCCAAAAAAGCTTAGGTGACATCTGCGTGAGCAGGTAGCATCAATCTCTATTACTGTCGTACATATTGTTTGGTCATCAACAATTCCGTTGCAAAAATACAAATATTTACAAGCCTAATAGGCTAGATGATGGTGAGTGATATGAGAGTTTATCTCACCCCAGATATTTTTTCTCCATAGACTTAACATTGGAAACTCGTATCTAACACCCAATAGATATTTAGGAAAAATATCCAATGGGGGATAATGTCACAAATGTTAGCCCATTAGTCAATATTTAGGGTGAGATAAATTCAGAAACCCATTCAAGTTTAGGGTCAGAGCTCGATCCCATCTCATTTGAATCACATAGCAATTCACTCGGCTTCGCCTTGGGAATTACTACGTGATTCAAACTCGATGGGATACGAGCTCAGACCCTAAACTTTCATGGGTTTCCTCTATAGAATACTAGTTGGTATACAAATATGCAATCCAATCATTACTTATACAACAGATTTCTTATCTCCTTTTTTAATACACCAACGCTGCTACGCTGCAAATTTCCTTCCAGGTTATTCCAAACCAACATTCCACGATAAACAGGGCTTTTTTTGAAGAAGCTTGTATTTGGTCTCTTCATTTTTATACAGATTTTATGATTTTATCTCACCCCAGATATTTTTCTCCATAGACTAAACATTGGGAAGTCGTATCTAACGCCCATGAGATATTTAGGAAAAATATCTAATGGTAGATTATATCACAAATGTTAGCCCATTAGTCAGTGTAAAGGGTGAGATAAATTCAGAAACCCATTCAAGTTTAGGGTCAGAGCTCAATCCCATCTCGTTTGAATCGCTACATAATTCACGCGGCTTCGCCTTGTGAATTACTACGCGATTCAAACTCGATGGGATACAAGCTCTGACCCTAAACTTTCATGGGTTTCCTCTATAATATGTCATACGTCATATATATACATAATTCTAATATGCTATGTTCAGGAAATAAATGAAACAAATTTAGATTTGTTGCCATGTGGTAAAGCAGTAGGAACCAATTGCAGCTAATATACCTGGAACGCTCCCGTGTGAAGTACAGGTAAGTATCGCCAACACCTAATGCAGTATAGTCCGGTGAACCAGTGGAGAATTGTGCCCTATTGGATCCTGTATAGCTGCATCGGTGGATTTTGTTTAAGGTCGGCCCGATCCAGTAAATCACCCTTGCTTCAAAGAGAAAAAGGGGAAGATTAATTATTATTCCTGGCAATAATTATTCTGTAGAAGGGACCATCCAGAGTGGTTTATTTTATTTTATTTTATTTTTATTTACTTGCACAAAAGTACAATAAATGACCTCTGCCTCGGCAGATTACCTGCCTCGGCAGAGGTAATTTATTGTGTACACTTTTGTGCAAGTTGTTGCCGTTGTTCATGAACATCAGTACTGAACAATAAGCTTATTCAATTCCGCCGGGTGATGCCTAGAGGCATCAACCAGGGTTGGCCGGTTGATGCCTCAAGGCATCATCCGGGGATGGCTGGGTGATGCCCTGAGGCATCACTTACAAAATATTCATTTTTGTGAATAAAATTGGAAATATTCGCTCAATAAACATGAAACTATCTTAGTAATATATCATCATCTTTGATATTTTTAGGCAAAATAAAGAATAGTATTACGGTTCACGTGTCATATCACGTGATGCAAAGAGAAAATTATTACAATTGGGCCTCTATACCCGGCCTCTAGCGGTACCAGTTCAAAACGGCTTACTAAAGGGGGGCGTCAACCAACCACGACAAGGCTACGACAATGGCCCTCCGACAAGGTCCACGACAGGCTTACGATTGGAAAGCGTGTCGTAGCCTTGTCGTGGTTGGTGGACCCTAGTTCCCGACAAGAGGCTACGACAAGGCCACGACAGGCTGCGACTGGAAGCTTGTCAGGGGCCTGTCGGGGGCCTTCCGACAAGGCTAGGACAATATCGAACATGTTCGATTTTTGCTACGACTGGACCTTTGTCGTGGAGTGTTGTGGTTTCCTCGATATCACTGTCATAGTGTGTCAGAACCATGGGCGCCTTTTTTACGGCAACCAGCAACGTCTACGACACGCCCCAACACCACTGTCCCGACACTGCTCTTCTTACGACAAGGCTGCCACAAGGCGCCGATAGGAACTTTCTTGTCTGCTCTTGTCGTAGCCTTGTCGTTGTTGGTGGACGCCCACCTTAAAGCCATCGGCTGGCTAGTGTAACACCGAATGTGGCTGTATCATTGTGAATCTTCAGTTGTTCAAAAATATACATGCCAAACTGGTGAAAAGGATTAGGTATTTCAAGTCCACCTTTATAGTGCAATAATTGTGATTTAGCAGGTCTTCCCAACTAGGGGATTCATTCTTTTGATTTTATTAATATTTTGTATGTAATATAGGTCTATTCAACCATAGAGTCAATTAAAAGCATGGCTTTCTGTGATGAGAGCCTTCAATTTGGCAGAAGATCTGTACTACCCACTTTCCCATGAAAGAACAAGTAAATGTATGGTGATTTTGGTAAAAGTAAAAATTTTATGAATGGATATACTGATCAGAACTGGATTTACTGAACAAAAGAGTCCCACCTCTAACAAATGAATCTAATGACAGTTTACTCTTAAGCGCCAGATCCACTAAGGCGACCAAGCGAATGCGTCTGCGATCCATGCGACTGTGCAAATCCCATGCGATGATATTCAATGTATTGAATATTGTCGCAAGGCATTCGCATGCCCATGCAAACGTTTGCGAACGTCTGCGAACGTCTGCGAAACCCAAATTCGCATTGAAAATCGCCTTAGTGGATCTGGCGGTTTACATACTATGAACTTGATCACCTTACCTGAATTTACGTTCTATAAATTGAATGTTAATAACACTTGAACCATATAGATCTAATTTTCAGTTTGAGTCCGATTCAATTCTTAGAGTAAACTTCATACACAGCCCTGTCTATAATATTTAACTAATGGATGCTGATATTATTACATACCTATGCACTCAGTGTAAATACGTACTGCTCTTGGGGGTACAGTTATAGTACACAGAATGCACTGTACGCAATGAATCTTTGTACTGGTGCCTTTAGATAGTGACAGACTGCACGCTTTGGCTAACAGACTGCATCCTTTGAACCTTACCTGCACGCTTTGGGTGACAGACTGCACCCTTTGACGAAATAACGCAATTTGATTGGCTGAGAGGCCGACAACAGAATTCTAGGTGCCAGATTCGATAATGGCGGATCCCTTCACTTCGCGAGTTCTGTGGCATCGTACAGAAACCACGGAACGAGTTAATGTGAAAATACATCAAACATAGAGGTGGAATACGATAACGAACTACGTGATACACTTTAGATAAAATATCGATTTTAATACGTTCACGGGCCGAGCGGGCGACTCGTCGATGTCAACAAATGCAAAACCCCTGTGATACACTGCACCGCTCGAATATAGCCGTCCGACGGGACGATTGAGCGTAGCAGGGTGACCATGCGTTAATTTATGCAGCGCTATAATGTATTCGCGCATGCGTGGTGATCACTTCCGCTAAACAACATCCGGCGTGTCTGCTAACGTACACATCATGTTTGAGAGTTGTGCCAAGTCACTTCTACGTCGAATTACGGTCAGTTTTAGCTAATTAAGACTGATTTAAGGTATATAATGATATGAAACCATAGTGATGATGACAGTACGGGGTAGATTTACTCATTGTTTCGGAGAAATTCGTTCTGAACTCGCCGTGCCGGCTCGTTCAGAACAAATTTCTCCAAAACAACTCATAAATCTACCCTGTACTGTCACCATAACTATGATTTCACATAATATTTTTTTTTTTCAAATTTCTTTATTGAATATTCAGTTTTGCAATTCCAAACATCTCTTAGCGAGCGGAACAATTCAATAAAGGGGCATGGACCTCAGTTTCTTATAGTGAACTGGTTTTCATGGTCCTGCCTTTTTGGTAAGCGAAACAATAGTAGATTTTTTATATATATAATAACAATCCTGACAAGGTTATTGTTACTACATCTCTGTATTCCACACTTTTACAATTCCACGTATTACATTAACCATACTTTTCCTTTTAATACATAGACAATAATCGATGGTTTTGTTGATAGGCGGCCGTAAACCACGAGAGGTTGACGCGTAGTAATACACGAGCGCTAGCGAGTGCATTACGACATCAACCTCGAGTGGTTTACAGAGCCGCCTATCCACATAATCATCGTTTGTTGTATTTATTATTCATTATTTCTAGTAAATTAAACCCAGTACTTAATTGCCATATTAAAGGGTATAACAATAGGGACTATTTCTTTGCTCTTTTGCACAAAGGGACTATTTTCCCGGTATACCATGGTTTTAAGGCCGTATACCACAAGTTTGAATATGTATACCACAGTTATGGTATCTGGCAGGTTTTATACAATGGGTCGTGGTTTACTGAGTCCCCATACATTTTCAATGGGGGCTTTGTATACGATGGATAATAAAGCTTTTGCTACCATGATGAATAATAAGTATGAGTATAAGGCCCCGCCTCAACCTACTACGATATGGCACCGATATGGTCTGCGATGCACCTCCCAATAGAAAATCAAAATCGCATCGGAAGGTCACCTAATATCTGGGCAGTTGACCATGTTTCCCTGATTAGGCACCGAAAAGAACCCTTACAATGCGTGGTGGATTGGAATTTCTAGACATTTGTCTACCGTTTTGCACCTTCCCGATATGTCTCCAATATTTGCTTTTTGTAACGGTGCCATATCGGTAGGTCTAAATATCTATCGTAGTAGGTGGACGCCAGGCCTTAGTGTGACAATCTTACCTTTACGATCGATAGCAATATCGGAAATGATGCCGGATTCAGCTACTATTGCCCTTCCAGAAGTGCCATCACCATTAGCTCTATAGATTTTTGTAGGTTTTCCATGATTCATAGGTAAATGATATGTGCTATAGAATATATAGCTGAAATAGATTGTAATGTTTATTACAACAATGTGACTCCTACCCCTCGAATATATACACAATAATGACTGGTTTTGTATGCGAGTGGCCGTAATCTCTGAGTAGTTGACGTGAAGTAATATCCGAGCGATTAGCGAGGATATTACGTCATCAACTACGAGGTCACTAGTATACAAAACCAGTCGTTATTGTATTTATTACCCACTTACAAGATTAATAACAAATTTATTGCAATAAAAATGTTTCTGTAATACATTTAGTTTGAGACACCACAGCACTGTTAAGCGTGGCAGTAATTCGGTGTAGACTTACACCAATAATATAGTTCGCCATTTACCTGTACTTTTAGCATGCAAAGTGTATTATTACAATGATTTCTAATGGTAAATGAGATTATTATGATTGTTTCTAAATAACTAACATTGAATGAACATTCAAGAAACTTATTTCGAAGTACATGATGATTTGACCTCATTATGGACAAGACTATTTTTCCGGAATCTCTTGCAGGAGATTCTGATTTGCCAGAATCTCTGGGTAGTTGTTTCCAGGTGCCTATACATTTCCTATGGAGACTCCGTAATCGGTCGGTAATAAAAATCTGGGAGGCTGATTAAATTATAGGATAGAGTCTTATATTTTTCCCCCTATGTGTGGTTTGATCAGGTCGCTGATCTATTCATTGTGGGATAACCTATCAGGGTTATTTTTCCTTGGGTAAATTCTTTTTCATACAATTATAGGATAGAGCTAGGGACCGATGATCTTGAAAGTTAAGCACCTTTTCAATCATTACTTGGGACATGAAACGCTTATTTTACCTACATACTTGAATGCTATGTTTTTCTTCACCCATTCAATAATTTGTATTTGTTTCATTTATGGGGAAAAGAAAAAAAACAATCACCAAAAAGCATTCTTCCTAGTACCAGTCAAATGTAATGCCCAATGCCCATCTACTGATTTCGGAATATTTATGTACGTTTGTCGGCGACAAACGGGCGGTAATTTGTCTCAGCCAAGCCATCCTAACGGAGTCGGTAGATGTAGGACAGCTAGGCAAGGCTACCCACCGATTAGTGAACCACCTCCTTCAGATGTCCTTTTTTTGCCGACAAGTTTTGGTTTCTATGTTCCAAAATCGGTGGAGAAAAGTTTATCAACATGTTGATAGATCTAGTCACCGACAATGAAACGTTGATAAATGGGACTTGATTGGGTGATGTAATTTACCTGCGACAAGTTCGCCGACTCCTATACGATTTGCGAACTAATCATTCAACCCTTAATGGGTAGATTGGTATTGGGCTTTTTCATCATGACAAATATTGCGCTTTTTACAAATAAGGTAGACATAAGTTTTGCAACTTTGGAAGTTCACAATAAAGTCATTAGTGTTTGATGTACAGGTCATTTGACTCTGTACTCCTGGCATGTTCTGTAATCAATTATTCAATCAGCACATATATTTGTATCATGGGAACACTCTCTCACCAGATAAGGATCCCCATACCCAGTTTTCATTTCTAGCACAAACTAATAAAAGCAATCATTTTTCTAAAGGCCACTCTCCTAGCAGATCTTGAGCGGCGCTAGCGCTTTCTTATCTCTGCCCCGACCCACTGACGTCATACGCTGGTACCCCGGGTATCTACTAAAGACAGGAGGTACCAGCTAACATTTTAGATTCCAAACAAGGCAACTGTCAAATGTTATAAAAGTCAAACAACTTATATATCATGAGTTGGGAAATATGGGAATTGTTAAAAGAGGTTCACAGACAATCTAGCTGGTTCTTTTAAAGATTTCAACCACTTTATAATGTGAATCCACACTCGATTAGACTGCCACTTCGAGTGAGCACATGTGTTATGTTGACAAACAAAACCCCGCAACACATATGGTGCTTTCCACTGAAGAAAGTAATCCCTTGTAATATGTCTGATTTTAAATATTAACCCTTTAAGGACGGCTGCCTATGGCTGAACTACGCACTTGGGGACGGCTCCTAGTGACTATGCATAGTTCTAGGGGACAGGGACATTGTCCTCTGAACACTAAATTTGAAGGTTTATCCCGTGGTATAATATGCTATCATTAATATTTTAATTTCTATTATCTAGAATTCAAAAATATGATGATACATCTACATCCTGTGAAAATTTCAAGTTGATTGTTAGAATGTTTCCTTTTGAAAAACAATTATATGAATATAAAAAAAATGATGCCTTAAGGCATCATCCGCCCCCGGCCGGTTGATGCCTTAAGGCATCATCCGCCCTTATTGGCTTAAGTCACAGAAACTAGCGTAAATCATTTATCCTGTAATATCTGTATCTTTATATACATGTAGAACCCAAAATACTGCCCAAAGCGCTAAGGATTTAGGATATTTGAAAAACTGGCGGATGGGACAGATTTTGTCCCAAACAGGCAGGTCGGTGTAGAGATACAAGCGGCCGCAGGAAGTAGAGCATAGAATATCTGCTAGGAGAGTGTCTAAAAGCAACAAAGGAGAAAGTAGTCCTTGCCCAGCAGTAGGGTCCACTACGATGCTTCCAAGTCCCTCGTTGTTCCAGATGAGTGCGAAACCACTAAGCAGGTCATACTCTAGAACCCTTATAACATTTGTTCCTCGGTCAGTGTAATAGATGAGTTTAGACACATAGTCTACTGCAAGATCTTGTAGTGCAGAACCTAAATGAAAAATATAAATCTTGTAGTAACCATGTAGACCTTATTTCTGAAAAAAAAACTTTCTTTTGTGATCCACCAACAGTGAGTTAGGACCAGATGATGACCATGTGGAGGAATTGTGGATGTTGGCCGCCCAAATTGCTCATCGGCTCAGATCAGGTGGGACAATCTGCCTGGTGGATCAGCAAATCAGCCGGAATAGGCCGGAGCAGCCCATTGAAAACCCTGTTGCCCGCAACCATGCGGTCGTCGCCTCTGGCCATCTCTGAGCATCAATGGGAACCAAAAGTGTGATCATGACCGCAAAGTGTTCCTCATACCTGATCACTGTTGGGCTGTTATGATCACTGTTAGTCCAAGGCCCATTCAAAACAAAAACATGTCTAGCATGTATATTGCTCAATATTATGAAATTTGGGAATTATATATAACGGGTATGGATAATTCATTGCAGTAAATATTGTTTCATTTGATAGAGTGGAAGTGTAAAAATTTAAATATTACAATCGGAAGGATGAGGCTATCCCACCTACTTAACGATGAGCACTGCAGTAGTTTGTAAACATGGCAGGCAAGCAGAGCAGTGTCAGCAGTTGTCAGTACCTTTGGTGAAACAATTCTTATGATTGAAATAATCATTGCAAAATCATGTCATTTGGGATAAAGGTATGACATCCATATAGAATCCTCCCTGCAAATATCTGTTATCTTTTAGTATGAATACAATACTTGTTGGACAAGTCTGACTCTGTCACTGTTTTGGAGATCATTTGGACTAAATGGTCATGAAATGGTCTCGACTATGGAACGCAAGACAGTGACCAAGACCACCCAGCCCCTCAGAATGGTCGCTTTTGTAATGATCATTTGTCCTTAAAATGGTCACCAACTGGTCACTATTAATGATCGTCACAACTAAAAACCACAACCCCCCGGCCCACTAATGTGCAGGCAACCCCGAATCCCCTGCGGCTTATTTTTTTGAATTTTTCCTATTCAGGTCACATTCGTCAGTGCATGTCCACGATATTCCATAACACCTTGTGTGGTTATTGCGATCTATATCCTTTTTACATATTTTGCTTCCACCACAATGTATATATATATATATATATATATATATATATATATATATATATATATATATATATATATATATATGTAAGAAAGTATGAAAAAGAGGTATAAGGCCTCAAAGAATCTTATAACTAGTGATGAGGAAATGACAATGACGAAAAGTAATAGTATCTTTTCTACAATGACTCAATGATAGGCTTTTGTTCAAATTCAGTACCTTGGGTCTTATCAGTGTAAGTGGCATTTCTTTCAGTTTTATTGAGAGCATTACTTAGTAGGAAAAGTATTTTCGTAGTCTTATTTTACCTAGGCACATGGAAATCTCTCTTGATTCTGGGTTGCCTATCAAGTCTACAGAGACACAGTTCATTCATTCTGAGACATTGGTTTTATAATGTGTACAGTATTACAGGCTTAGTAGTTGTCAAGCCTAGAATCCAGTTAGAGACGACAATTACGGCCAGCACTATACATAGTAACCAGTTTTAGATGATGTAATGAAACAGCATATAGTCGGGTGATATATGCGACAGAAGCTCTGTTGATGGAGGCTTGTTTATTATCCTACCCCTTATAAAAAACGCTATAGGCTTCTCATGGGATTTGTTTATTTCACGGGCGTGACATAAAGTGTTGTTTATGCCACTACTTTCTGATACTGAAAAATTATAGAAACGGGGTAGGATAAAATCTAGACGCCACTCGTTTGAGTTTGAGCTTATTTATGCCACTCGTTTTGTTGGCTCCATAATTTCACGAGTCGAAGATGAGTGACATTACGGAGCCAACAAAATGTGTGGCATAAATAAACTCAGACTCAAACTCGTGACGTCTCTTGATATTATACTCAATACTTTTTATTATAACTTTCTCAAGCTTGAAACAGATCTACCTGAATAAGTCCGGAAGCTTTTTTTAAAGGTATCCTTTCTTTCGATTTTCCGAATGGTTTCAGGCAATTTATTCCAGGCAACAGAGCTTTTATAGGCTGGTGATTTTCTTTTATAAATCCAGTCTTGGGTCTGGGTAGTTGCATCATGGTAGCCACTCAGTGACCGTGTCAGTACCTGTCTATCAGCAGCCGTCTATGCCACTGGTATAGCAGATGAGTGCATTCCGAGCTTTGTACTAATTCTTCTTTTTGTAAAAGTCAAAAGCAACTCTTCCTACCTACATTTCAGATTTAGGATACCAGGGACCTGTTTCAGTAGTTTTGTGACATTAGGCCTAGACAGACATCAACAGCAGCACCAACAGTGCAAGCAACAGCGGAAAAAAAGTGTTGGGTTTCAAAACGCATGTCACAGTTGATGTCAAATATCAGCGTATTGGAGTAGCCAATTTTCGTCATATTTGGAACGATTATAGGTTATATGTATCCCTTACTCGTGATAAAGTTTCATCGCTTAATTCCTAGGGAAAGTGAGTGAAATTGTCTAATACTTTTGAAACCGGATACACAGTGTTTGGGGTCTGTCTTGTCCTAAGTACCGCAACTTGTGTTGATCTGTCCGTATGGTGTCACAGACGCCATTTAGACATGTCACGAAACTACTGAAACAGGTCCCTGATGTGCGGTGGAGCTCTTCGACAGTGTGTACCCTGGGGCCTGCTTTTAAACAGATTCTTAATGCTCTATTTTCAACCCACTGAAGTTTTTCTTTCTGTTTGACTGGTCCACTATCTTGCAGGAATGACACATAACTATAAGCAGGGTTACACTATGCTTATGAATTCTACAGGCCATCTTGGTAGTGATCATTGGCTTGATTTTCCCCAGTAAGAAGACCTTCCTATTTACCTTTTTAATAGTGAGCTTCAGGTTCTTTTCCATAGTAAGTGAATCGTCTAACGCTGTTGCAAGGTAAGTGCAGTCTTTTACTCTAGATAACTGTGTTAAACCTAGGACAAGTTTCCGGAGAGAGAAAGTCAAAGTTACTCGGTGAGGCTTGGAAAAATTACTGCCCGCGGCCAATGTCTTGCGAAATAGTTTTTCCAAGCCTCACCTCGTAACTTTGACTTTCTCTCACTGGAACATAGTTTCCATCTATGATTCATAAGAATAGCAGTTCTAAGATCTAATCAACCTGAAATAGATATGATAAACTCTACATAAAGCATTACCATCACCGATTTAGCTCCCATATACTGAGATTTATTACTTGTTCCTTTATCGGTGGCCTCGAATCTCCGAGAAAATCGGAAGTCAGTCGTCCAGTGTGAACAGAATTTGCTTAAGATAAATTCCCACTAATGACCTCCACCCCCATCTATGAATCCGCAAATTCACCTGAGACAAGTTAAAATGCCCTTCCGATTTAGGGAGTTAATCGGTGGGAACGAAATCGTACAGTGTGTTTCCCCTTTAAACGACACAGAGTACCTCAGGACTTAAATGATAGTATCGTATGATCATGAAAACTATGTAATAGGCGACATGTGCTATTTCAATTTTACTAACAAAATGAATTTTATTTCCCCATATTTACTGCATGTAGCTGATCATTCTGAAGCCATGGACTCCAATGGGCTTCATTAAGTATTGGTGAAAATCAGTTGCAGAATGGTGAGACATAGATAACTTGACTTTAATACATATTATTAAACAGCAACTGGTTTGGATGAATTTTGGATATATGATGCAGGGATCAGTAAATCAAGTATATGATAATTCGAGATGGTATTAGTAAAAGGTTGAATTAGTTATAGAATCAATACTTGTATGTATATACATGTGTGTAGTTACTCGCCACTATTGTAGATTTCATGAAGGAACTTGCAGGCAGAGCCTAATACTTGTGGTACTATACTAATGATTTAATACGTATACATAATTTTCTAAAAGATTATAAAACATTATAAAAGGTAAAACAGCACAACCACTTTGGTATCAAATTAATGTAGGCATTTATTTCAGATTGTAGAAGCGACGTTTCGACCATTACATAGTCTTTAATCAAGGTTAATCTGTCACTGATTGTTATACTGAGGTACTCATTGAGTCATTAAATGTACTCATTTTGAGGTTAAGTACTAAATGAGTCGTTATATACATTTAGGGTATTGTAGATGGTCTGTAGATAAGATTTCCATCATGGTGTAGGTGGTGATAGTTGTATATTGTGGTGTTGTAGTGTAGTCCACAGGGACAGTCTTGTTAGATAGTCTTATTGCCATCTAACCTTCTTGGAGAGTAGTTGATGGTGCTCAGTTGGTGTCTGTTGAACAGACTGTTGGTTTCAATATTGTTGGTATTGTAGTGTTGTGAGTGTTGATTGTAGGTGACTATGTTGCTGATTGTTGTACTGAGGTACTCTTTGAGTCGTTAGGGTTACTCATTTACTCATTGGAGGTTAAGTACTGATTGAGTCATTTAATCCATGTAGGGTATTGCAGGTGTTTTGTAGATCAGATTTTCATCATGATGTAGGTAGTTATAGTTATGTTATGTGGTGTTGTAGTGTAGTCCACAGGGACAGTCTTGTTTGTTGATGATGTGGTCATCTATCTTTCTTAGTGAGTTATTAGTGGTGCTTGTTTGGTGTCTGTTAAACAGGCTCCCAGGTAGGATACAAGGACTAGGTATCTAGGTTTAGTAGAGTATGTTGTTGTTAATCCAAACTGGAAACTGGGGGCCGATATTGTTGGATACACAGATGCGCATGTGCGCCTAATTTTCAAAAAGTTTGTATTTATACTTACGGCCCAGAAAACGAATTCGATGGGTTGTTTTTTCCTTAATATTGTATCTGAGAATTCCCCTCCGTGTTGACAGGTCACTTGTGCCGCTTTCCAAAATGAAAAGAGTCTCTTGTTTAGGATCAACATCAGAAGCGATTGGTCGAGAAAGTATTACGCCTGGGACTAAAGTCGCCCTGTTCCTGCCATCAAGGGACACGTTGTTTACTGTGTTCAAAGTGGGGTCCGTATAGAGAAGATATCCAGTTGTTGACGACAGGTCTTGCAAATTGAAAAAAAACCAGCAAAAGTAATATTAGTAAGAGCCTAACTGCTGAGCCTACTCTGAAATACATCATGTTCTCTCTCTGTTCTGTAGACTTTCTCCCTCGAATGCTAGTCAACTCGTGCCTTAGTCAACTCGTACCTTAGTCAATTCGGGTTTTTCGTCCTTTTTCTGGTCAACTCGTCCTTTTTCATTAAACATTGAGTAATCCTGGATGTACATATACATCAAAATGTTCGAAAACATGCGCTGAACACAAATAAAGCTTTTATTCATGCATACTACTAAGTATTAGCGCGTACCGTTAGCTAGAAGTTGCCGCGAAATTTATGAAATGAAATTGGAATGTACTCATACGTTTATGAAATGAAAATGGAATGTACTCATACTAATATCAAATTCAGGTAAACAATTGCTATCTAACATCATATAGTTGCTATCTATTATATAATTCAGTTATATATAGGTGTAAGACAATTGGAAAACAGAAAGGACGAGTTGACTAGGGAAAAGGACGACTTGACCAAAAAAGCACGTGTTGACTAAGGGACGAGTTGACTAAGGGACGAGTTGACTAAGGGACGAGTTGACTAAGGGACGAGTTGACCAGTCACCTCTCCCTCCTGCCTCTATCTTCATCCACCTTTGACTCAGTCACTTTCTACCTCTAATGGTATCTTTTTCTCTTTATTGCTCTGATTGCATTTTGCCTACTTTTCTATTCAATTGTAAATAACGATGTGCTACTAGGGACCCGTTTCACTAGTTTTTGGTTCATAGCGAGAGGGATGACCGCAACAGTGGCAACAAAAGCGGCACCAACAGTGGGTAAAGTAAAGTCACATTTTAGAAGTGGGACCTGACTCAATAGTAGTAACTACTCTCGTAGTTGGAAGAGCGATTGTAAAAGATCGAACGCAATAAAAACCTCTAAAAAAAAAAAAAAAAGTCTCACATACAAAATAGCGGCACTTCGCGTTTCAATAGGAGAGGATGGCAACAACGAGTGGCACTTTGAATCATGTCACGTGATCCTTAATACTACTTTTTATTTTGCATAAAGATATTGAATATGATGCTATGCCTACACACTATGAATATTTCATATTTATTGAGCAAATATTTCCAATTATATTCACAAAAACGAATATTTTGCATATAGCTAATAAGCTTTCAACATCAATAAATTTAGTTTTATTCTTAGAAATTAAATTGCCGATTATTGAGATAATTTTTTAACCTTTTTCTTCTGGTAAAGATAACGTTACCTTTCTAGTGTTTATGATTATGCCTAGGTATTTTGTGATCTGTGAAGAAGTGAAGGAAAGTGTTTTAAAGTTAATTGTGATAAATGAATAAGTTTATTTTTCCCTCACCTGGAAATAAAAATACTATTCATAATGAATATATGGGTGTGTAGACTGAGGATAACTGTCATTTGTCTCAGTGCTAAACATTAATCATGAATTTTTTTTTATATTTTTTATTGTACTGTAAGGGGGTACATGCAATGGTCTCTGCTTAGCAGTTATTCTGACCATTGGTCACAAACGATAGTAGTAGTTCCTTCGGTAATAATATAAAATCGGTGTTTATGTTGTATTTACGCCACTTCACAATATTTCCCATCTCTGCTCGTAGGGGACAGCACTGCAGTATATCTCACTTGCCATTTGTCATTAAGTCGTGGTATATGGAAAATCCGATGTTGTATTATCAATTTTGATTATAAAATCATTCTAAAACCCTAATAAGTGTCATTCTATCATGTGGTGGTCGCCAGCTTTGGTCATGTTGAGGAGTCTATCCTCGGAAAGTTTACTTCCCTATTCACACAGAGCACAACTCCACAACTTCAATAAACAACGGGTTGTTTATTACTACTTCCAGGAATGATCCTAGTTAGATCACCCCCAAAGTACAGTACCTTGGCACAGTGTGTCAAATAATGCTAGGGAGGCTAATCTAGAGATCGTAGTCCTAGACTCACCTAACCACCAAGAGGGTTCAGAAAACCCTACCAGTTTGAGGATCCAAGGGACCACTCTTCTCAGAGAGATGCACGAGGAAAGCCTGTCGACCCACTGCGAACCTGGCATAAATATATGCCAAGTTACATAATACCAGGGCCCTGCTTTTCAGTCACGAAATCATAGGTCTGCGATACTGTATGATCGTCCAGCGAATCCACGACAATTTGTAAGACACAAAATGGCCGCTGTTCTATAGACACGATCGTAGTGCGCCACTGACGATTGCCGCTAAAATTGTCGTCTGCTAAGACTAGTATAGAACTGTCGCGGGTTCTATAAAACGTCACTGTGGATTTTGTGTACTTTCCATACAAATTAAGCAATGAAACATGTACGTTTGTCGGCGCCAAAAGGAGGGTAATTTGTCCCAGCCAAGCCATCCTAACGTAGTTGGTAGATGTAGGACAGCTAGGCAAGGCTACCCAGCGATTAGTGAACACTCGGTTTCTTTAGTTTTTGCCCTCTCCCAGCGATTAGTGGACCATACACCAATTTTATCAGTGTGCGGGTCGAGCAAGGGGTTACGTAATTTGCCTGCGACAAGGTGTGTGACTCCTATACGATTTGGGAACTAATCGATCAACCCTAAATCGGTAGATGGGCATCCGGCTTCACCTCAGAAGTATTTGAGTCTCAGAGTGTTCACTTGGACTATGTCTGAAACTATGTACCATGTGTGATCTTCCAAATTCACCAGTTTTTATCGGAATTATGAACTCCACCAAATCGCACCTTGTGCTGAAATCTTTGTACCACAGTAGAATTGTCTGAGACTGGGGAAAGGGTGTGAAGTACACTCATCTCAGATACATAAGTCTCTTACTTTTGCAACTGTTCTTTTTAGAGGGTGCTTGCATGTGCTATATACATCATCTAAAGTTTAGAGTGCTCCATACAGACTTTCAGGGTACTGCATACAAGCTATCCCTTCACTATCTGTGTGCTATTCACTGTGATATTGAGAACAGAGCAGGGAGGCAGTATCTCAGGGTCTTAGAGGCGTGCCCAGTTGACCATGGCCAATCACTCATAACCAAAATACCTCAAGACTCGCTGGTGCTTGATGTGTTTAGATCCTAGATTGGCAGTTGCAGAAATGGCAAGTTGACTGGGTGCAAGTTTTTTACAGAAAACTATCCATAGGCTATATCTAACTCAAACCTTTTAATTGTTATTCATTTATAATTGCACGCTCATTCATCTATGATGAACACACTTTTTGCTCCTAGTTTGTTCATGAAATAGAATCAACTTCATATCCGTGTTCTAAATATAGCTCGTGAAAGTCAGGCACATTCTCCAAGTCTGTAACAATTAGGAATTAATGGTAATTCTGATCCTGCACTGCCTACTATAATCACATATCAATATGTTACGCAATAACTCATCAGCCATGAGCATGTGACTTTTTCCTAGAACATCCATTTTTGCATTAGACCTTACTGTGCTCACACGCTTTTCTCTGTGATCTACCCAACTCACCCAGAGGAGGTGTGAAGCGCAGCGCCCCCTATCGTTTTGGCATGGACTCAAATGACAGCTGATGCAGATTCCTATGCTAAAGTATAGCAAAAATAGGCTAACTAGTAACAGCTACTACATACAAACTGTTAGAGCTCTATCAAAAATCTTTTCAGATATTGATAGAGTGGCATCTAATTTATTCCAAACCACAATAGAGCTCAATAGAGCTCCACGTTTTATGGTTGTTTTGTGTTGTGGAATACAGCCTTTTTTCTCACAAATTCCAATGTTCAACATACGACAGGAAACCTTAGCCATAGCACAGGTATATGACATGTATATCACTAAATAGGCCCATGTCTTAGGTTTCTAACAATGTTCTGTTTATCAAAATCGGCCTATTATTCATGACACAAGAGTTATTTGCATTCTTCATGTTTTTGTTGGGGGTTCTTCTCAGAGCTCCTTCCCCCTTGCTGGCATGTTTGAGAGTAGCCTGGAAGCCTGGCCTAGTTAGACTATAGGCCAGGTAACGGGTTCCATTTTTATAGTGCATTATTGGTAACGCCTCCTGGTTCCCCGGTAGTCCGCTAGAGGGCTCGGTGGAACTAGGTGTATGACAAGCAGATACCAGCCAAACCACTAGGCTGGTTCCTGGGGTATCCCCTAGTCACAGGCGGGCACCAGCCAAGGTTGAAGGTCATGCCTGTGGAACCCGTTACCTGCCCCTTATTCATATGGGCAGGGAACCAGTCTAGTTTGAGAGTGGCACCGTGAGGCAGCCGCGATCGTATATATGAACCAAGTCGGTATAGGGGGCGCTGTGCTTCACACCTCCTCTGCAACTTACCCACACCAGTAATTATATAGAACTGCATCGAGTGGAATATTGTAAATTTTACGATTCGAGTGCGGTTCTGGATTTATCTCACCCCTTTTTAAGACATCAAATAGCATCAGAATATCAGAATAATTAGAATATACTTAGCAAACCCTTATGACATCATCACACATTCACTATGCCACGGCCGTGACATAGTATTGTCACTTTATGGGAGTGATCGTTGAGTATTTTTTCCTAAGGTTATTTCTACGGCTAAGGTTGTACCAGGGGTGAGATAATACATTCTATTTCATGTTGTCATGTATTTTATCCTACCCCTAATAAAAATCCGCCATAGACTTAACATAGGGAAATTATATGTGACAGGCCGTGACATAAAGTGTTTTTTATGCCACTAGAGTAATAACAATATTGACCAATCAGAGAACAGGATGTCAGCTACAATGAAAAAAGTTCTGTTGGTCCTTGACTCAATATTTATCTTATAGTAATACAAAAGCATAGACGGGGTAGGATAAATACGAAACCGAACTCGAGTTAGACTTGGTCAATGTCTATGCCACTCTGGTCAGGTCTGCTCCTCACTACACTCGGCTACGCCTCATGCAGTAATGCACGACCTTCCCGTTGTGGCATAAACATTGTCAAGTCTAACTCTCGTTCGGTTTCTACTAATTATCAACAGATTTATATGTGCCCTAATTATATCTAATCTCATAAGGCTAAGAACTCTTAATATATTTTCATATTATAATGTCTTACTCCCACATGTATCATGATTACATTATTTCCATATTTATTCATAATATTTATTATTGCCTGTCTGATAAATATTTTTTTGTGACAGCATAGTCTCTGTGCATCATTATTCAATGAAATATCAGCAAAAATAATATAAAGTCCATCAATAATGGCTAAAGGCATTTCCCCTGCACTGGGGAATTTCTTGTGGCATCATCAGCCTTACATTGGGGAATACCTTGAGACAGTATCTGCCCCATTGTAAGAATGGGTTCATAGGATTGGTGTAAGTCTCTTTAAAACTTCCCACAAGTGTATTCCTGTAACTTTATGGATCCTATGTGACCTATCAGCCAACTGTGACCATGCAGGGGATGGGATCCTTTTGAATTGTAGAAGTTCACCTACAATAGTGAGTATACAACATACAGCTTTGTAAAGCCCACACATTAGCCACCATGTACTACAGGGTATTTCATACATCAATTGAAGAATTTCAATATTCAAACAAGGATACAGAATGTACTTGCACTTAGTATTTTGTATAAGTTAAAAAGCTCAATGTTATTACCTCACATTAATTCTAGATACACAATGGTTTCGTTATAGTAACGAGGGATAATGTTGTATAATAGGTGTGATCAAATGTGATATCAGTTTAAAAAAGAAAAAAGGGTCGATCGATGTTAAAATGGTTTGTGTTCTCTTCCTAGTTGAAACAGGTTGACATGTTCAAGAAGCTTTTGATTGTAGGCCTTACCTCAAATCATGTTGTATCATGTTCTTAATGGCATGTAGTTTTGCACTGACTTACCTATAGGCATGACAATGAAGCTGAAGAGCAGTGATTGCAGTCGGAAGACCCTCAGTATTCTCTCCATGATGGCACTTTTACTCCAACAACTGTGCAGCTTTGGAAAGGACAACACGCTTCTAAAATATCTCACACTCTGATCTTTTAAAAGGTGAAACAGACTGCATCGCTTCCTGATATGCTTACAAATTATATGTAGATGCCAGATATCTGCATGGTCACAGTCTGATTGACCAACTCTGTTCTGGTCTTTTTTCAACTTACTTTATGTATACTGAGTGGTACATCGATTCGGAGGACGGTTTTGAAGGCACCCATCAGTGCTTCCTTGAGTTACATCACATTTTTTTTTTTTAAATAAGCAACAATATTAAGCCCAATGCCCATCTAGCGATTTCGGAACATTCATGTACCTTTGTCGGCGACAAACGGACAGTAATTTGTCTCAGCCAAGGCATCCTAACGGAGTCGGCCGTAGTCGGTAGATGTAGGACAGCTAGGCAAGGGTGAGCCACCGATTAGTAGACAGATTTACTTAGGACTAATATCCACCAACCCCATCTCCTCAATGTCCGCAGATCGAGCGAAGGGTTACGTAATTTGCCTGCGACAAGTTCACCGACTGAGGTCTACGCCCCTCTATTGAATGTGTATTGTATACCAAAAAAATTAGCATAGCTTTATTTCAATGATTCAATAAAGACCACAGGTTGAATCACATGCTTAAAGAGTGAAATATGAAGTGTTTGTCTGTAACATGAGACTTAGTATATGGTTGACAGTTCCCTCTGCTTTTACACATGTACATATAAAACATTGTGAACTAATAAGGAAGTACTTCACCCATTCAGGGAGAAAATGCTTGCAGGCATTATGTACATGGGGGGTAGAAAATGCCTATAGGCATTATGTACACAGGGGGCGAGAATGCCTCCAGGCATTCATGATGTATTCAGGCATATTCCTATAGATACAAGAAAAATCTAAAGAGTCTGTGTAAAGTATGGAAAGATATGTGTGGAAAGCAATATATTTGTTATACTGTTTAAAAAAAATTGATCTATGGCAATAAAGAAGTTCTCTTGGTCAAATGACAAGTAAAACTTTTCTGAATGCCTCAAGGCATTCTCGCCCCCCGAGACATACAGCCCAGGGGCATCCTGGCCCATGTAGCCACTTGTACCCACCAACCTGCTCGCCTGGAAAGGGTTAATAGGTTAACTCAGTATTATTCGCCAAGTCCTATAAAACAGATGTGCTTAGATGCAGTCCTAGAGGATACATACATACATACATGCATACATACATACATACATACATACATACATACATACATACATACATACATACATACATACATGCATGCATGCATGCATGCATGCATGCATGCATGCATGCATGCATACATACATACATACATACATACATACATACATACATACATACATACAGTGATTGCCCTTTTCTCAGTAAGTTCTTGTACTCACCCCAGTTACTTTACTTATGCTTCCATGCAAGCATATCTGCCCTGCACCATGTGGAGGCAAGGTGACCAAAAGGGTAAACAGGTTGATCATTGCTGTCCACCCCAGCAGGCCAGTTCTTGGAGTAACTTCACTTTACACCATGAGGGAGCCATATAGTAGCTAGTATTTTAAGCATGAGGTTACTTTACAGTAGTTAAAGGGAGCACACATGGATTAAACCAAAATTAAAATGTGTTTGTAATAAACAGTATGTGATATATTGACCTGTGTCGTGTTATAGTCAGATTAATTTATTTTGAGCTACGGTGATGGTGTGGAGAGGTATCATTTCCCATTTCAAGGTTGCTTCTAGCTTGAGATAGTCACATACAACTTTGTTATATTGAGTTAGATTAAATAGATATGATCTAGATAATTTGCCTCCTGTACCGTAGCCAAATACAGCCTAAAGGTTGGAAATATTAGATTCACAGATGAGGTTCACCTGAACTGCAATGGTGTCATCTATGACTCATGGGAGACCCCCTGCAGGTTTTCCCCAGTCCTAACTGGATACATTAGTACAGTCTCAATGCCTATTGGTCTAGTGTGAGCTCATAGCAAAATTACCCAGAATCCTTTTCCAAATTCTCAGTCTCTGAGCTGGATCCACAGTGAAAGGATCTTCAGTCTCCATTTACATCTCACTCTGCCAACACGGATCAGAGCTTTATCCGAGCTGAAGGCTGGGTCCTGGCAGTGTTAAAATTATATTTACATAGGCTAACCTACACCAAGAATGCCTATTGGGAAATAGTGCCTTCAGTAAGCTGGATGAGAGACTCCATCCAGACTTGCAGTAATTTCACCCAGAGCTGGGAGTTCTACATCTGACATTGGACTTTAATAGGACTTATCTCAACTTCACTTCTCCCTTGTGAGAGTGAAGGGATCTTAGGATCTGGGATTGTATTTCATAAGGAGTTGGGACTGTGTGTGTCTTTATCAGAGGACTCTGTGTCATTTAGGAATTGTCATTTAATTGGTGAGTTATGCCATTTCTGCTTGTTGTATGCCATTGATATTATTGTGTTATGCCATGTAAGACCAGATAACAATTATCCTTGGTCTTGAAACTATTTAGAGACAAAGTTAATCCCTGTCTTGAGACATCACCTGACTAAGAACTGACAATAGAAGTTAGGTACTCTGACCACTCTGACTCTTGGATCTTAATGAGTTGGGGAAGACTACCACTGAATTAAATTATGTCTCAAGACTCTCACCTTGGGTGAGCTATTCAAAAGTGTGAAACTATTACATTGTTATTAATACCAACAGACTGACTTTGTACAAAATCCAGATTACCAACAAGGAACTGCTGAGAACTGTTATGAAAATTTGAAAGTGACTTATCAAATAATTCTAAATGTACTTCACTCTCTGACCTCTTCCATCTTACGCGAGACACGTAGAAAAGAATTAAGATCATAGTTAACATGAAATCAAATAGTAAAATGAATCTAGAATATTCTTTGAAGTAATCTATATCAATAGTAGCAAAGAAGAATATTAGTAGAAACATAATAGAACAGTTATGACAAACTAGATTATCCTTAAATGAATTATAACATTAACAGATTAACTTAGAACCTGAAAGGAATCAAATTAGGGTTCATTGAATTATTAACTATCAATTAATTGGAGCTTAATGGTCCCTAAGGTGTACCTCGATGTGGTGTTGTATTTAAATAGAGTCTGGTAGGCAACACCACACACTGCCTAGAGTAATTCTACCTTCCCCATATTTAAACTTAATAACCAACTTAAGATACCATAGTTTATTCATATCATATTCCTAATCAAGTAATATCATAGACATTCACCATGATAATATCTAGATATAGATAGGTGTTGGTCTTTAACTCCTTCTTTAAAGAGTTTCTTCCTATCATTGAGTTTCTCTTATTCAGTCTACTATAAGACTGTATCAAACCTATCATATTTAATAAAACAATAACCCCACTACCAGAACACTCCCCTGCCATATCATGTTGAGTGTGAAGTGAAAGATTTATAATGTGTACATATATGGCCTCGACGTCAAATGCTATATAGAACCTAGAAATACAGTGTAACTCAAGAGAAATCTTCATCTATTTTTCCACGCAAATTCATTATCATAATGATGAATGCATGATATCTCTACATTGGTCTTTTCTTCCCCCAGTTTTTATTTATCATGAAGGAACTACTAGGGAACTAGTCCCTGTTTCCAGTGGAACCCACCAAAGCACTAATGTAAAGGTATCATTGGATTTGGGAACAGGATGAATATATATCTGTATGGTAATATTGACAACACTGCCCTTCTAGCGTTTTTACTCTCCAAAAAAATTCTAATAGGACCTCTTGGTTGGTAAAACAAGCAGCCAATTTTTAAAAGCTTATACTTATGTATAGGGTATGTCACCATCCATGGAAGAACTGTCCCATGACAGAATTGGAAGCTTAGTTGAAATAAACAAAAAACCTAAATAAATTATACTGGAATTGAAAATAGGCACATTCTGTACATATTTCCACCTGGCTCCAGTGGCTTGGGAATTTTAAATACACTTATCAATTGGAAACAAGAGTAGCTATAATGTCGTTCTCCTGTGATAATCTTGTGTAGATCAACTTGTATTTAGTAAGGTAATTGACCATCTTTGATTTTCAACTACAAGGGTTGAGATTGAACCTGGTTGGACTTCCTTTCCTGGTGCTTTCTGGACTCAGAACAGCAAACAGATTCCAAATATGTCTTCTCAGTGGCCTGCAGCAGCCTTTCTCATGTGTGTACTATTAATGTCCCCTTTACACATCTACAATTTTCTACATACTTGTTTCTTAAATGATTTAAAGACTTTAAAAAAGTGTTTTTGCTATGTGGCCAGATTCTTGATTGATAATGGTAGTTCTGAACTATTGACCTGTTGTAGATTGTATACAAATGCCAAATGGAATGTATGAATATTATTACTGTCTATACATGTGTCTATAGACTTGCTCAAGTATTTGATTATGTACACTCATTAAATGATTGAAGAAAATCGGAATACAATTTATTTTAGTATGTGTCCTTCTCTGACTGGCCCATGAATCAAACCTGTGTCACTCAGAAGGGTTGGAGGGGTAGGGTACAGGGATTGAGGCCAGTCTAATGTGTCTCCAGTGGGAGATGGAACAAATGTAGATGATGCCATAATCCCCCCTCCCGACCCCGTAGCAGAGGGAGATGAACTAGAGTAGACCTCGCCGAGGAAGAAACGATCAATAGGAGTCGGGCTATGGGTTAACCATTCAAACTGCCTTGAGGCCGTGGATTGCAACTTTTGAATGTGAAACAAATAAAAAAATCAGTAATTGATTGGGAACCTTGCTGAAGTGTCATTGTCTAATGGTTTTGGCCCACTAGATTCAGGTCAACTATAGATTTTAGAACCGTCCCAAGACACTGTTAACACTTTCTAGGGTGGTCAGGGTGAGGGTCGTGGTTTGCTCTGAATGAATCTATCTTTAGCTGATATCTATACTCCTTATATGGCAGTGAAGGTAGAGGGACAACTTCATGCAGCAGCAGAGGGAACGGAATCCATTTAAGTTTACACTGGTACTATAGTCTAACTCTGTTTGTAACGAAACGTATCAATAAGTCATCTACGATATTTTGGAAGGTTTACATTAGTAAATTTTGTATTGTCATTTATTCAAACCAATAAATAAGATAGGTGAGGGACAAGGCTGCTTCGCGACTAGCGAGTAAGTGACCGATTTGAGCGCAGATTTCGGCGAATTTCGCGCGGAAATTTACCTGTGAGTTACAGAACTTGACCATGGTTGGTTGTGTGCGGTCAGGTGACCTAGATCCTGAATTTTCTTTGGCTGATCTAGCAGACAAAGACACTTGAATCTGTGTATTAACCAATCCTTGCAGCTGTTGTTCCTGGCTTTGTTTACTCTACCTTGCGGAACCTTGGGCTTAATTTGCAAAGGTCACTCAGATGAACGCACTACCTGTCATGATATCTATTTGGAAAGGTTTCCAGAGCAGTACCATCAACGTTTTCAGCATAGATTAAAGAAGAAACCAACAAGTTTTGGTCAAAGTCGTCGTTCTCCATGAGTTTGATGTGGAGTGATATGAATCAGGCGACAGTCGAGTGAATATCACATAGCATTCAAACGAGTTGGAGAATGACTTCTTTGACCAATACGAGTTGCTCTCTTTATTTATTTCACCCCTGTACACACTAAAAGAATGGACAACACACAGGATTAACCATGGAGAACGGATTGCAATACTTATAGGGGCATGGAGAACGAGTTCCCAATGTTAAGCCTATGGACATTTATTCCAGGGGTGAGGTAAATTGCCATCTGGAGTTAGATTATATCGTGATCCACAAATAAGAAATACGCTACTTCATTGTCAAGCGTTTTATTACATTATATTGCACTTAATATAAATTCTAATAATACATTTACCGAACATTATTTTAATGCCGATCATGCAGATATGTGTTATTATGTAAATTCGTTTAATTGATACAGTTCATTTTTCTGGAATGTAAAATATTCACAATGTATGACCTTATTTACATCTTTTCTTCAGCAATGCACAAATCTATTAATACCTGTTAAAAAGCGACACGTTATGATACAAAGTAATTACATTTTCTATGCATAAATATTCAGCAAAATATTAGTGATTTTCCTCTTGTCATCCTACACATTAAAAACTCGTTCTTTTATGTAAATTGTAAATTGATCAAAGTTAATGAAATAGTTAGAAATACAAATATACATATAGGAACAGGCTAATAAAGGAGTAATAAAATCCATAACGAGATTGCAATAAAACCTCTCACACTCTGCAAGCTTTGAGCATACCACAGTGGAAATGTCTCTCATAACATCCATACAGACACATCAATAGCAAATCTCCCTATGAGGATATAAAAAAATATCAGTCATGGTATTGTTTCCTGTCTCATTCCCACAATTGATGTATAAAGATATATATATCAATAACAGTCGTAATTCTGTATAAAATGTAAAATTTGAAGAACAAGGAATGTACTCTATAACTATCGAATAAGATGAACTACTGTTGTATCACATATCAATTCTTGCTTTTTGATATAACCATTCCAAATAAACGTATTTTACTACACAAGTTAACACAACTGAACGGAAGATGTTATATAATATTGGACGGATATATCTTCAGGAATGATGTTTTTTCCCCACAATGACTATTGAGTATGTAGTTCTCGGTTTCACTAGGGTATGAAAAGGCTTATCGGTTCATGTTAACTTACATTTGATTTTACAATGAGTAAATGCCAACTACAATAACTAAATAATAACATACATAAATAGATGTATATGTTTTGAACTCAGAGTACCGGGCTTAACCCTTTAGCTACGCATAGTACGCTGTGATGCCTGGAGGCATTCCTGGGCATAGTACGCTGTGATGCCTGGAGGCATTCCCAGGCATAGTACGCTGTGATGCCCAGAGGCATTCCCAGGCATAGTACGCTGTTATGCTTTGAGGCATCATTTCCGAAATTTAAGTAATGGCTATTTTATGATGAAATAATGCGAACATTTTGATAATATTTTTCCAACCTATGTAAAACTATATCATAGTTAATATCATTATTAATATATAACGTCCTAATCATTTTGGATTACTATGGAGGTGTGATATGATTACGTCTCTGTGGATATTGTGAAAAGGACCAGCGTACTACAGGGGTGAAAATTGTACTGCAACAGTGTACTTCAGGGTGTGTAGTTGGTGCTATGCAGCATAGTGAAAGGGTTAAACGAGAATCTAGAACTGAAGGTCACAGCAATACCAAGGTAGAATAACATTATCCTCCAAGCATTACGAGAAATAATTCACATATATTAGTGAATAAACAACTCACGTGTTTTATCACAGATTAATCAAGCCATAAAAGTAATTATATGAAAATAGATAAAAAGGTTAACTCGCTCCAAAAAATATAAATTTTCAAGAGTGTAAGATTCGAAATGCATCATACATGGATTGTTGAAATAAGAGGTATCTCGCTGTCTAAAGCCCTGATTCCACTGTGCGATTTTAGGTACATAGGTACGTCCAGTCTCAGACTGGGCGTACCTCCAGAATCGCAACTCGGCAAAACGCACAGTGGAGACAGCAACTTTCCCTCCAGTCTGAGACTGGGCGTACCGGTACACCCAGTCTCAGACTGGAGGTACCGCATGTACCCCGGATCGCAAGCGTTTTTAAATATCAAACATGTTTGATATTTGGTACGCCCAGTCTGAGACTAGGCGTACCCTATGTACCTAGAATCGCAAGTACGCCAAGCCGGTACCTCCAGTCTGAGACTGGAGGTACAGGATCGCAAGCTCCCCCAGGCGCACAGTTGAGACAGGGCTTAACCTGACATGTTAATGATTCTTGGCATTATTTCAACTTATTGTATCATGATGCTAAGTTCTTCTTCACCCACATCACAAATCTACAATCCTACACTGGTAATGTATTTTAATAGGGACGGTTATCAATTAGTAATGCTATATAAGATAATACGCCCTCCAGAGGTTACTAAACTCCCTATTATCGCCCAGGGTAAATACAAGTTCCGTTGGCGGATGACTGGGCAGACAACGACCACATGAACTATCGTTTTCCCATTTATATTTGGAGAACCTGAATATTATTTCGGATCTGTATGTAGAAATAGCTGAAGTTTCCATTTCTGATATTGGATTTCCGATTTGAATATTTATAAAAACCGTTAAACTGCGATAATTCTGGGTTACGGGTTAAGGGTCTATCATCATACAATGTCGGCAACCAGCAAGCACCGGAACTTGTAATCAGACTGGATTACGGGATACCTCAATAGGGCCTATGCCAGTGTCTGATAAAACCATTATTTGTGTTTACAGAAGGCAAGATAAAATGTGAAGACAAACTAAGATTCGCCATCACCTCTGTCTCTGACTACGAGGTACATCAGATCTGATCGCTTTCTAGGAGGACCAAGAGCTCGATAATAATATCTCGAAACAGAAACAATTTTAGAAAACGTGAAATATAAACTATGAATACTCAATACTAGACATGATTAGCTTAAATAATTGATAGCATAGTCTCACTTCTTAGATTCTTCATCAGAATACTCGAAAAAGAAATTGATAACATGAATAAGCCTAATAAGGGGCCTTGAGAGTACTGCAATCTCCAACCACAATAACCTGTAGTGCGAGATTACAATCACACCAAAATATCTGCTGGAAGAGTGATTCAGAGATTCCGATTCTGGTACTAAGAAGATCAGCTGGGAGAGTACCAGTCAAGATGGCGCCAATCGTACTCCACCAGAGTTGACGTTAATGTGCTTTAGTGGCCACGGTAAGGCAAACTGGACTTCCTAATAAGGCAAGTAGAATTTGGACGACGATAGATGGCGCCACCACGGCGCGCCAACCGGAAGTAGAGTCCAGGAGCTTCGGGTGTCAGTCCGTAGTCCAGTTTGCGACACGCACTGATAGAGCCAATACGACCCAGTCTCTACGACATCTTTACGACACGTCACCTGCGTAAAATAGTCCTGCAAAAACGAACATATGAAAATTATAAGATAGGATAGGAACGGTACTATGCCTGACTTGAAATGATTACCAGATATCATTAAAGGTTAAATTGAATATATATTGATACATCTGTTATCATGAACGATAGATGAGAACGAAATGGAATGGATGCTAGTTTTCTGGGTTTTATAAATGGTTTTTAAGTTTTTACCCAGTCAGTTCAAGTGTGAATTTTCAGTTGCGATTGCATTGTCCAGCGATCTCTGGCCGGGATTTTTGTTTGTTGGTTTGATTTAACGTCCAGTTAACCATTGCAGTCCCTGTGTCCTACCTCTCCCCCTAAAGACTGGCCTCAGTCCCTGTGTCCCACCCCTCCTCTCCTTTACCCCTCCCCCTGTAGACTGGCCTCAGTCCCTGTGTCCTACCCCTCCTCTCCTTTACCTCTCCCCCTGTAGACTGGTCTCGGTCCCTGTATCCTACCCCTCCTCTCCTTTACCCCTCCCCCTGTAGACTGGACTCAGTCCCTGTATCCTACCCCTCCTCTCCTTTACTCCTCCCCCTGTAGGCTGACTCAGTCCCTGTATCCTACCCCTCCTCTCCTTTACCCCTCCCCCTGTAGACTGGAATCAGTCCTGTATCCTACCCCTCCTCTCCATTACCCCTCCCCCTGTAGACTGGACTCAGTCCCTGTGTCCTACCCCTCCTCTCCTTTACCCCTCCCCCTGTAGACTGGTCTCAGTCCCTGTGTCCTACCCCTCCTCTCCTTTACCCCTCCCCCTGTAGACTGGACTCAGTCCCTGTATCCTACCCCTCCTCTCCTTTACCCCTTCCCCTGTAGACTGACTCAGTCCCTGTGTCCTACCCCTCCTCTCCTTTACCCCTCCCCCTGCAGACTGGAATCAGTCCCTGTGTCCTACCCCTCCTCTCCTTTACCCCCCCCCCCCGTAGACTGGACTCAGTCCCTGTGTCCTACCCCTCCTCTCCTTTACCCCTCCCCCTGTAGACTGGAATCAGTCCCTGTGTCCTACCCCTCCTCTCCTTTACCCCTCCCCCTGTAGACTGGTCTCAGTCCCTGTGTCCTACCCCTCCTCCCTTACCCCTCCCCTTGTAGACTGGTCTCAGTCCCTGTGTCCTACCCCTCCTCCTCCTTCACCCCTCCCTGTAGACTGGACTCAGTCCCTGTGTCCTACCCCTCCTCTCCTCCACCCCTCCCCCTGTAGACTGACTCAGTCCCTGTTTCCTACCCCTCCTCTCCTTTACCCCTCCCCCTGTAGACTGACTCAGTCCCTGTGTCCTACCCCTCCTCTCCTTTACCCCTCCCCCTGTAGACTGGTCTCAGTCTCTGTATCCTACCCCTCCTCCTCCCTTACCCCTCCCCCTGTAGACTGACTCAGTCCCTGTTTCCTACCCCTCCTCTCCTTTACCCCTCCCCCTGTAGACTGACTCAGTCCCTGTGCCCTACCCCTCCTCCTCCTTTACCTCTCCCCTTGTAGACTGGTCTCAGTCCCTGTTTCCTACCCCTTCTCTCCTTTACCCCTCCCCCTGTAGACTGGTCTCAGTCCCTGTGTCCTACCCCTCCTCCTCCTTTACCTCTCCCCTTGTAGACTGGTCTCAGTCCCTGTTTCCTACCCCTTCTCTCCTTTACCCCAACCCCTGTAGACTGGACTCAGTCTCTGTGCCCCACCCCTCCTCTCCTTCACCCCTCCCCCTGTAGACTGGTCTCGGTCCCTGTGCCCCACCCCTCCTCTCCTTTACCCCTCCCCCTGTAGACTGGTCTCAGTCCCTGTGTCCTACCCCTCCTCTCCTTTACCCCACCCCCTGTAGACTGGACTCAGTCCCTGTGTCCTACCCCTCCTCTCCTTTACCCCACCCCCTGTAGACTGGACTCAGTCCCTGTGTCCTACCCCTCCTCTCCTTTACCCCAACCCCTGTAGACTGGTCTCAGTCCCTGTGTCCTACCCCTCCTCTCCTTTACCCCAACCCCTGTAGACTGGTCTCAGTCCCTGTGTCCTACCCCTCCTCTCCTTTACCCCAACCCCTGTTGACTGGACTCCATACATGTGTCCTACTCCTCCTCCTTCCTCTGTATACAAGAGGAAACAATCTTGTATAAGCCTCATACGCTGGTATGAAAGGCAATACACAGCCGATACATGTTTACACGATGGCGTATATGTGAATAAAATGGTGGTTTTCGCACAGTGAAATGCCTGATGATATAAAAAAGATTTAAATGTTTTATTATTTTTTCATATTTTACTGTGAACTCACCAGCAATACAGGCTGTCATGAAGCAGGCAACGTTCCCAGCGATCATGGCGCGGACTGCTATACTGGAGAGGTCCTGGCGGCGATGTGGTGCCATGACCGACAAGGACCCAATCATTATTCCAATAGAACCAAAATTTGCAAAGCCGCAGAGGGCATAGGTGCTGATAACCAATGACCGATCCTGCAAACAAAAATAACAATCACTATCAGTCAGACATTAGGTAAGATTAGTTCTATTTTCATCATAAATTTTTTAAAAAGGGAGCAAAACACTCTGACCACAGGTCTCATATTATGTTTTTAACAGAGAAAAGTCCACCTCAGATATTTGAATGTAATTTGGTGTCAAATGAATGAATAAAGTTTTTGCTAAAAAAAACAAACAAAAAAACCCCAATCACTGTAAACATATATCGGACAATTTAGCTTGAACAGTAAAACCCATGTCATTTAAAAACAAATTTGAATATGATGAATAATTATATAGAACGTCCTGACCATGCTGTACAAGTCAGAGAACGAGATGCTAATTTATGGTATGTGCAGACTGAGGCGTTTACGCCGAGTTCCGTACAAACGGTAAATTAGCATCGAGTTCTGTGACTTGTACAAGCATGGTTGGACGTTATATATTTACTATATACCCAAAAAAAAAAAAAAATCAATTTCATTTTCTTAATAACCAAAATTTTAATAAATGTGTAAGGGTAGGTAGTCCGTATTTCGGTGTACGGACAACTGGTCCGTACAGTATTTTCACGTCATATACCAAAACGGTGCGTATTTACAGTATATACGGCATGGGTAATTGAAATTCTAGAATGTTGCTATTCACCTAATAAAACCCATGCCATTTTCTTGAGACTTTCAGAAATTATAGTACATATATATGGTTAAAAGGCATGGGTCATCCTTGTTTTTCTGAGAATTGAAGAAAACCATATTTTTCAGTATATTTCCTATACAGTTTAATCAAACATGAATTGGCTTAATCCACCGATTGGCTTAGGTCAACCTCTATAGTGTTCGATATTTCAGTTATATGGTTTTAAAATAAGTGAAAGAAACCGGTTTTGAATTGATGAGTGACAATATTTTTAAATCACCAGGTGGCGCCACAATATTCCCTTAAATATTGCCCCCCCCCAAAAAAAATTGTAGGATTATGACAAGTACCATAGTTTGACAATAGGCAACAGCACGGACCTATTGGTTGTGTAGGCAGTATAAAGAGAGATATGAAAACCACGGTTTGGGGAAAACCTAGATACAAAAAATATCACGTTCAATGTATCCCTGACATACCTTTCATAATCTCTATCACGGTTAAAACTAGGAAATCTTCTAAAAACGTTTTTGCTCAATGGCGCAGTGAAGAAAAACAAGTTTTTGAGTGGCCTATATATAGACAATAATCGATGGTTTTGTGTACAGGCGGCCGTAAACCACGAGAGGTTAATGCGTAGTAATACACGAGTGCTAGCGAGTATATTACGACGTCAACTTCGAGTGCTTTACAGTCGCCTGTCTTCAAAATCATCGTTTGTTGCATTTATTATCCATCTTTTCGAATAAATTAAACCCAGTAATTGCCATATTAATAAAGAGTATAACAATAGGGACTATTTCTTTGCTCTGTATCACAAAGAGACTATTTTCCCGTATACCATGGTTTTGAGGCCGTATACCACAGATGTGAAACTGTATACCACAGTCATGGTATCTGACAGGTTTTATATAATGGGTCGTGATTTACTGAGTCCCCATTCATTTTCAATGGGGTCTTTGTATACGATGGATAATACAGATAAGTCCGGGAAACTTTGACTGCCTAGCAGACAGTAACAGAGCACAACCGCTTATATTCTTCCCATAGTACAAATTTTCAGTTCCTTGGTTCTGTGTAATCCTGTCAACGCCAGTGCAAGTCTATGTTCAAGGTCTTTCTCTAGTATCTCTCTCTACCCTGTGGTATTACATAAGAATTAGTTACCAGTCCCTTATTTCATTTGGGCAGGGAACCAGTCTAAGGGACCAATCGAACGATTATTACCCTAAAGAGGCTATTACCTTAAATAATAAATACAGTAGAAACCATTGAGAGGTAGGGTAGGGTTGACTGATATGCAATGAGTCTGATTGCGTAGCAAATTTACGTGGTGAAGCCCATCAAATTTCTTTTTTAATTTTAATGGCTTTGCTTCGTCTGTTTTACATTAACGATCTAACACCGCGACACTGCAAAGAAAGTGATTTATAACAATTCTGCTGTGGTTTATCTTAGGAATAGACTAATATGAATAAGTAAAATAACTACTTCATTTATACACAAATCTATATACTTACTGAGAATATGACGCCATCTGTAAGGACTGTTTCGTTAAAACCCAGAAGTTTAATGTTGTCCCCTTCAAAATATGTCCAGTTTCCTCCATGGTTTATGTGGTTATAAAAGAGTCCCTACAAAGAGAATACAAAGCATATATAGTCATATTGGGAATAGTTTGAGTGCAACTATATATAGATTATAAATTTATATAAAGTCTGGAATTGTTGACGGATTGATGCGAATTTTCTTCTTCAAACTAGCGACTTCGCTGTTGCCCTGTGTGTCCCCTAGTCCTAGTTTATGTGAAAGGGAAAGTCCGTACAGAATTAAAAAAAAACGTTATACAGGTACATATGCAGATCATCGGCGATCAGAAATCGACTGAATGAGGAAATCGACTAAGGTATTAACAAGAATACCAAAAAAAAGGTATTAACAAGAATACAAAAAAAAAAAGAAAAAAAAAGAAAAAAAAAAAGAATACCAATCCCGAGAGGATTGATGCCAATAATCCTCTTTTATCGTAAAATCTCGTATCTTTACAACATGACAACTTACCCTGTTCGCTACCATCTTCCCCAGTTTGTCGTAAGCTATGAACTCATTCAGGAAGGTTTTCAAGCCTATCAGACGAGCCACCTGGCGGCAGTCGACGAAATCAACTCCCATGACGAAGGCGGCTGGCCAGAGGAGGTACGACGCGATGAACTGCGGGGAATAATGCATCAACTGTCAGCAGGGTCAACATCGCATGCGCTACTCAATAGGCCTTTTTCCACAGGGCGGTGTCGCACGTTATCTGGTTGGTTACGCAATGCCTGCAGCCAAACCATCACATAGCAACGTATTCTTTAGCATTGGATCTATCAGTATATGAGCGTAATACGTTCATAAGAACCATGTATCTCATTTTCAGAGAAATAATAATGATTTCATCTTATTCTATGGTATTCCAGCTCCAATTTGATGTATCATACATGCATATCACTTTAATGATACTTCAGATATACCTTAGATAACCCAGGGACACCGAAATTGCATACACACTAATACATTGGCAGGCTTAGCTATAATGTGCTTATCTTTTTCCAAGTTAAAACCAAGATAATTATCAACTATGAAGTTTAGACAGCCCAGACCTGTTGTTACAATACCCTAGTTTGTTCCAGCAATTTAATCTGTCAAAAAACAACACTCCTGCAATCACACCCACCGTTCACACTTTAGGTGTGATTGCTGTATATCTCTATATGAATACCGCTGGACTCGCGGCGTTTGTCCGAGCGGCCGCGTTACTAGACAGTGGGCCGTTCAGCGCCGCCTAACGGCCCACTGCCTAGTTACGCGGCCGCTCGGACAAACCTGGCCGAGTCTGGCTATATGTGTATAGAGAACACAGCAATCACACCTAAAGTGTGAACGGTGGGTGTGATTGCAGGAGTGTTGTTTTCCGACAGATTCAATTGCTGGAACAAACTAGAGTATTGTATCAACGAGTCTGAGCTGTCTAAACTTTATGGTTGATAATTGTTTTGGTTTAAACTTGGAGAAAGATAAGCATATTATAGCTAGGCCTGCCAAGGTATTACAGTGTATGTAGTTTCGGTGTCCCTGTCTTATCTAAGGTATATCTATGGTATCATTGAGGTGATATGCATGTGTGATACACCAAATTGGAGCTGGAATATCACAGAATATGATGCAATCGCTTTTATGTCTATGGAATTAATGTGCATGGGTATTATAAATGTATTACGCTGATACACTGAGTGACCCAATGCTAAAGAATACGTTGCCAGGGGAATGTTTGGCTTCAGCCGTGCCGTAACTAAGCAGATAACGTGCGACACCGGCCTATGGAAAAAGGCCTATTTATGGTGGTATTTGCCTTTGGACATTATCTCACCCCTGGTACAAGTTTAGCCATAGGAATAACATTAGAAAAAAATACTCAACGATCACCCCTGTAAAGTGACAATACTACGCCACGGCCGTGGCGTAATGAATTTGGGATGACGTCATATGGATTTGCTAAATCTATTCTAATTATTGTGAAAGGTTGATGCTATTTAATTTGATAAAAAGGGGTGAGATAAATCTAGAACTGCACTCGAATCGTAAAATACACAAAACGCCACTCGTTTGAATGGGCCGTAATCGTCACTCGGCTTTGCCTCGATGACGATTGCGGCCCATCCAAACTCGTGGAGTATTGTCTATTTATACGATTCTTGCTGCAGTTCTATATAATTACCATATACCTGTGCATAAACTTCTTAGAAGGAAACCCACAAGATGAAAATATCTTGGTCAGTACTCCATCGAGTTGGACTGCAAAGTAATTCATGAAGCGAAGCTGAGTGAAGTACTCTGTGGTCAAACGAGGTGGAGTGCAGACTAAGTTATTTTCTTTAAGGCGTGGGTAGCCTCCTAGTGTGCAGTAGAACCCCACGTAAGCGAACACCCTCCGTTCCGGGCCAAAGTGTCCGCAAAGTGTTCGCTCACGCAGAGTGCCCGTAAGGTCTTAAAATACATCTGATGCCACGCTTATCCCATATAATATTCATATGCCACAGGTAATATATGAAGTTAGAAGCATGTGATAGGGTAGGATAAAATCTAAACATCACTCAATTTCATATAATTGTTTACATGGCATTCATTGTCTTCTGCAACAGATATCCTTTAGCTCCATTTGGTGATATAATTTCAAGAAATTTCATGATGTTTCATGATATTCCTATATACCCGTGGCCGAACACTCTATGATTACACCACGCTACATTAAACTTATGTTTAACACCCAAGGCTGACTTTTAGACCAATCAGATCATCTCTTACTAAATTCATATGAAATGCACAGTGGGGAGAAAACATGAAGTGTTGAGTTACTCAATAAGATTGGATCTGACTTCGGGTTTGATAGTTGGTAAGCAAATAACACTTATTATCATTATTAAACTACATTTGAAGGTATATAGGAATAGGGAAACAAAGTTTCTGGAGAGAGAAAGTCAAACTTACTCGGTAAGGCACGGTAAAATAACTGCCCTCAACCAAGGCCTTGGGCAGTAACTTTTCCGAGCCTTACCTCATAACTTTGACTTTCTCTCACCAGAACATAGTTTCCCTCTATTATAATATACTTGTGTGCGAATGTCTATGAAATACTGCCCGCTACTAGGGGTGCGGTAATAATAATGTTCGTGCCCGCTGGGAGTGTGACTTAATAAGTCATCAAAATGCTGTTTTTTCATCGATTTAAGGTATATACTAGCGACTTCGTCGGGTCCGAAAAACCCCGAAAAGTCAAAAGCCAATACGGGAATCGAACTCCCTACACCCGCATCCCTAGCCGAACACTCTGCTGACTGCTCCACAGAGCTAGCTGTCTGAGTTGGGTCAAATACTTAGGCTAATCGCTGGAGTGGTGGTGGGTGGGGGAAAGTTGTCAGCGGAGTTTTGAAAGGGCTACCAGAACCATGGTAGGGAACCAGCGAAATGTAATCTCATTGGTTTCTCACGAGAAAGGTAGATTAGAAAACTACACTTCCAAATAATGTTTTTAGTACATCTAGAAACAAATCATAAGAATAGAAGAACATCTGTGTAGAGAAAAACAAAAAATAGTAGCAAGATTCAGTTAAGTACTGTACGAGAATCTCACTCTCGTGGCCCTTTAATCTCCAGGCCTAGATCGGGTTCACTATGTCTCTATGTATGGGAGCAACTTCAAGCGGAATCGACGGAATTCTACCGTTTTAAATATAGTAGGTAAATAATAAGCAAACGTCCTCACTGTGGGCGAAATGTTTCTCGTTCTTGGTCAGTCTTTGATTTCATACTGCCTTCCGCCTGTGGCGTCAGGAAGTATGAAATCAAAGACTGACCTCGAACAGGAACCGTTTCGTCCACAACTGGCCGTGAGCTATTAAACTGAACATCTGTCCCTTAAAATCTTGACTCTATATTCAGCCTCACGCAAACACCCAGTGCGCCCTCTATCACTCATATGACCATGGTACTCTTATTCAAAAAAGTTTAAGCTGCTCATCCTCCCTATCATAAATTGTAACTTAGAGGCTTACCAGAAACTTTATCAGTATCAATATTGACATGCCAATTTGGCATCCTTTCTCCCATAATTGTCGCAAAACTTGAGATTTTGTATTGTACGCATGTGGACAATACTCTATTTACACTGTTGTAGTTATATTCTCAATAGCAAAATGTATAATCATGAGCGAACAACTAGTAGTTGCTCGGAGAGAAATGTTTTGTTATAACACATAACTGTTCATGGTCGAACAAGACCAAATTCTGTTGAGTTATCAGAAAATTAAGTGAAATGTCATGTAAATAGCGGCACATTGAGAGGTACACTCAAAACGGTATCTTTCCATCGATGTATCACCCAGTATAAATAATATCGTAAAACGGGATGAGTTTTAATTTTGGCCACCATATTCCACGACTGGAGTTTGGCATAGTGACTTTAAGAGGCGAAGCCGAGTGAAGTCCGGAGCCAAAACTTTAGGAGTGGAATGCGGTGGCCAAGATTAAAACGAATCAGGTTTTGATTTTATCCTACCCTATCTCCTCGATTTTGGAATATTACGTGATAACAATGCTGTATGCCACTAGTGGCATATAAAACTCCGTATGCCAGTCAGCGTGGCATACGGAAACCCAATGTTAAGCCTATGGGATTATATATTAGGGGGTAGGATTAAGTATTAAAAAAAAGGACGTTTCCTGATATTATAGTATCGTTTGACGAGGCGTGTGAGCGGTCCGAATATGACTGCACTAATGATCAGGTAGGTGATTTGAACCACAGAATTTCGCGCAAAAATTTGTGCATTTCCGGTTTTGTCTCCCCCTGATTGGGTGGGGACGCCGTAAAAAAATTTTTTTTTTAAATAACATTTCCTAATATTGCACCACACATCATATGAAGACACAGAGACTGACCTCGAAGGTGAAGTCTATATCGGGCGGCAGGAAACCGACGCGGGCGCCGAACCAGCGCACCGTGGCGTTGAGGAAGTTGAGGATGGCGAGGAAGGCGATGAGGTTGACGGCGATGTTGGCGAGCAGGGAGATGGAGGCCGAGGCCCCAGACGAGGCCGCCTCCACGATGTTCCGGGCCGGGCTGAAAACACGCCAAATGGACATACTTTATCTCATCCCTGTGGCCTGAACATTGTGTATATGTCATGCCTAGCAGCGGGCAGTATTCTATATTATCTCACCCCGGTATTTTTCTCCATAGGCTTAATATTAGGAACTCGTACTCCACGGCCATGAAGTTCGTGTAACCAATACTGAACGGGCACCTTACGGGCACTCTGCATGAGCGAACACTTTGCGGACACTTTGGCCCGGAACGGAGGGTGTCCGCTTACGTGGGGTTCTACTGCACAATAGAAGGCACCCCACGCCTGCATGTGATATGGATCCGTCACAAATCATGAACATTTCAAGATATGTGATGCCATGATCATACACCTCAAACTCCCAAATTTCATGCCTGGCAGCAGGCAGTATTCTATATTCCTATATACCTATGGCTGTACACTCTATGCTTACACCACGCTCTGGGTGGTGGAGTAACTATCTGATACTACCCAAGGTTGGTATACTACCCAAGGTTGCCGTATACTACCCAAGGTTGACATTTAGACCAGTCAGATTGTCTCTTATTAAACCACATTTGAAGGTATATAGGAATAGGGAAACCAAGTACCAGTGAAAGGAAGTCAAAATTACTGCCCGCGGCCAGGGCCTTGGGCAGTAATTTTTCCAAGCCTTACCTCGTAACTTTGACTTCCTTTCACCGGAACATAGTTTCCCTCTATTCCCTTATCCCTGTATTTTTCTCCATAGGCTTAATATTAGGAACTCGTACTCCACGGCCGTGAAGTTTGTGTACCCAATACTCAATGGCTAATTGGGTAATTCATTTCATTAATAAATAATGTTATACGGGGTGAGATAAAATCAGAAACTCACGAGATGAAAATAACTTGGTCCACACTCCATCTCGTTTGACTGCAGAGTAATTCACTCAGCTTCGCTTCGTGAATAACTCTGCAGTCAAACTCGGTGGAGTATGGACCAAGCTATTTTCATCTCGCGGGTTTCCTTCTAAATATCATCAGAAAAAGGCCAAATACCTAAAAGTGGATGACAGTTCTCTTAATCTGAGAAGTATAAGAAAAATTGGCTATTCTTATTAGCACCATTTAAAATTGTTTTTATTATTGTTTATTAGTAGTATCTCTCATGGATGTTAATTGTTCAGATACATCACACTCCAACTTGTACATACAAGGTAGCATACATGGATATAGAGTCATAAAAAAATTGATAAGAAGATAGAAATTATGGGAACAATCTCCAGCTGAAATTCAAGTTTCTAAAATCGTTTTTCCTGATCAATGCGCACGGTGATGAGAAACGAGTTTTTTTTTCAGTGGCCCTTACCTCTTTTCCATCTTGCTGACGTCCTTCGCAGTAGTCCTGGACTTCTCGGTTTCGGGGTAGAACAACTTCGACATGGCCAAGGCCGCCGGAGCTGACATCACTGAGGCAGAGAGGAGGTGGTTGGCAGGTACCTGGGCAAAGTAAATAGAAAATTGTAATACAGGTGTTACCGTTCAACGCCACCTAACGGCCCACTCTCTAGTTACGCGGCTCCTCGGACAAACACAGCCGAGTCAGGCGGCTTGTATACGGCATATATAGCCTATGAGCCATGGGGGCGGGCATGACGCCCCCCAGTAGGTGTTCTTCACTAATGGAGGTGAAAAAGTAAGTGTTCTTCACTAAAGGAGGTGTGAAAAAAGTGAGTGATAATTGGGAAGTGTCACAACTCTAGCCTTGCTGACAAATGTTTATAAAGTGTTCCATGTGAAAAACATCATGTCCTTGGTTCAATTATTATGTTATCTTGCTCTGGGATGGGTGTAGACAGTCAAGGGAACCACAGTAAAATATTGAAAGGCAGTTGAATTTTATAAGAACAAAGAGCAGAATGCAGCTTCTGTCCCCCCCAAGGGCCCACCATACTGCTGGCCACCTTGTGACTGCTTTATGAACTAACAATGCCTCTGTCCCCTATATAGAGACACATAGCAATCACACCTAGAGTGTGAAGGGTCGGTGTGATTGGAGCAGTGTTGTTTTTTGACAGATTAAATTGCTGGAATAAACTATGGTATTGTATTAATGGGTCTGAGCTGCCTAAACTTTATAGTTGATAATTATCTTGATTTTAACTTGGAAAAAGATAAGAATATTATAGCTAGGCCTGCCAATGTATTAGTGTTTATCCAGTTTCGGTGTCCCTGTGTTATCTAAGGTATATCTAAAGTATCATTGAGGTGATATGCATGTATCATATATATCAAATCGGAGCTGAAATACCATAAAACTTGATGCGGTCGCTTTTATTTCTATGGAAATAATGTGCATGGGTATGATAAACGTTTTACACTCATACACCCAGTGCTCCAATGCTAAAGAATATGTTGCCAGGGGGTTGTTTGGCTGCAGACATTGCGTAACCAATGAGATAAGGTGCGACACCGGCCTATGGAAAAAGCCCTATTGCTAATGACACCATAACCTACACAGTAGACAGTAGATAGGGGTGGAGATTTAGCACAGCGGTTAAGGCACTGGACCTATAAATAATCCCAAGGTTGTAGGACTGTGGGTTCGAGTCCCACTGCAGCCACCTTTCTCCTTCATCCCCAGCAGTGGTAGATTTGCTGCATCAAAGGCCAATCCTTCTCATACCATGTCTATGTGGTGTGGGAATTAAAAGAATCCTCCCCTCAATAAATGTTTAGGGGTGAGATTTCTATCTAAATTTATTACATAGATTCGAGCACCACCCTTGTGGTGTAAAAAAACCTTGAGAAAGTCTGGTAAGAACCTGTAACCTTATCGAGTAACTCCAACAGCTATGTTTTCGTCCTGGCGCTCTTTATATCACATGGTCAGGCCAGGATGAAAACATCAGCCCAGGACGAAAACATAACCCTCACTACATAACTCATAATTACTGCACCCCAAGCAGCGGTATGTAACTATAGAGTGTTCGAAAATGGGTATTTATATAGAACGTCCTGACCATGCTGTACAAGTCACAGAACAAGATGCTAATTTACGGTTTGTACGTACCAAGGCGTTTACGCCAAGTTCTGTACAAACGGTAAATTATCATTGAGTTCTGTGACTTGTACAATCATGGTTAGACGTTATATATTTACTATATACCAGAAATTTAAAAAAAATCAATTTCATTTTTCTTAACAGCCAAAATTTTGATAAATGTGTATGGCTAGGTGGTCCGTATTTTAGTGTACGGACCTGTGATCCGTACAGTATTTTTACGTCATATGCCAAAACGGTGCATATTTACAGTATATATGGCATGGGTATATAGCAAATAGGAATACTGTATGCTAACCATATTTCCTGATAGTATACTTACTCCGAATGAGATGTAGGCGCCGAGCACCGAGCCGGCGATGGTGGCGAATCCTCCTGTCATGACAGCGTGCAGCTCGGAGCGGGTCATGTTCTGAATGAGGGGCCGGATCAGCAGTGGGGCCTCACTCTGCAACAATGTTTTTAGTGGTTTTTTAATTCAATTATTTTTTGCAGAATTTTCCCGATTTTTTTTAATTAGCCATTCATATTTACATAAGTGATGTTCACAATCGCCTTGTATACAAATGCATATAGTTTAGCTAATAAATAGGCTTGGGGTCATCTATATAGTAAGCACGCAGAATTTCCAAAATTTTGGACCGCCACCTCATCCCCACTCCCAATCTTGTAGGCAATAGGAGAAAGAATGGGCATAGCTTTAAGACATGATACACAATAATGTGTAGTATCTTCTTATTCTTTTTCATCATAATACAGTTTATTTCATGTGTGAATATGATAATATTTGGCATTATACTCCCGGGTGTAGACAATTTTCAATACACAATACAAATCATATCAGATTCACAATCTATATAATACACAGAAGGAAAAATATGATTCAAATTGATGGATGTGTTTTTAGATAGTTTACTTAGAAGCAATACTTCTTATATAGTCTTAAGGTCTCTACTAGGTTCCGTAAAGATAGATTCCAGCACCAAGATAGATTTTTGTTTCTTATAGATATCACAAAGACTATCCAGAAGGTGTCTATACCTGTTTTGTAAACCTCTTTTCTAATTGTCAATGGTAATAAGTTTTTCATGTAAATTAATTGTTCCTTGTTGTCTGAGCATTGTGTGAATCCTCAAACTCTATGTTTACCTCGCTGCATCACACGATAACTGGGTGCTTTTACTGGGACGGCCAGGCAATGAAAACCATTCACCAAAATAGTGACTGATGTTAAGGCCACTTTTCTGGCAGAAACATCGGGATATATGTGTACATGCTAAGGCTGTATGACTCATAAATTGTCAATAAAGAAATTTAACCTGAGTGGGTGGGGTCGGTTTGAATATCACTTGATGGGCTTTGTACTTGTATGACGAAAGTACAATTACTTGTAACGTCTTTCCCATTTGCCAAGCATGTTTCCTAGTCTACAAATATATAACTGTAACCCTTAGCGGTCTTACAGTGCATATATAAGGCTAGATTGGCCACCACCTCTGTATCCGACTTAGAGGTTGATCTGGTCCGATCGCTTCCATGCTAGAGAGCTCAATACAAATATCTCCAAGCAATGTACACTGATGGGACATTGTGGAATATAAACTATGGATACTCACTACAAAGTATTATTGACTTAGCTAATTGATATCAAATCTAACTTCATGGGTTTTTTTTTTATCAAAATACAAAAAAGAGAAAATAATCATATGGATAATGGGCTTCGAGAGTTCTACAATCTCCAACAAGAGGATCAGCTAGACGAGTCAAGGAGGTTCAGTTCGGATTCCATCAGAGCCGACGACACTGTGCTCTGGTGGCAAGAGTAAGAGGGGACTCCCACCTACCACGATAGGCCACGACATGCTTCCCGATCGCTACGATTTGAAATGGGGAAATCGTGACCTATCGGGAGGTCCCCGATAGGTCCAACAGTTTGAAATCGTAGAGCGTGGCAACACCTTGGGAGGACCAATAACATAAACTATGGTCACGATAGCTCCACCACTACCCTACGACAGGCTACAAAATTTCCAACATGTTGAAAATTATCGGGGCCTCTACGATTGCCGTTTTCATCGCAGCCTATCATGAGCTGTCGTAGACGAAATCGCAGAAACCTGTCCCACCTACCACAATTTTGCCAGACCTCACGCTACAATCGGAATGGTGTTGGGAAGGCCGTCGTAAGGCCAATCGGGACCAGAATCGTGGTAGGTGGGGGCAGGCTTTAAGGCTTGAATTTGTAGATCATTGACATTATCCTACCCCTTATAAAAAACGGTCATTGATTTAACATAGGCAATTTTTATGTGTTATGACATGACATAAAGTAAAATTTATGTACCTAGAGAAATAAAAATATTGACCAATCAGCGATCAGGAATTATTCACCTGTGTAAATAGTTCCAGCTGCTGAGCAGAAATTCTGACAGCTGACAAACATGGATGGAGTCAAGTCAGACTTTCCTAATATCATAAAATCGTGGAGACAGTGTAGGATAAATGCGAAACCAAACTCGAGATAGACTTGTCAGTGTCTATATCATTCTGGTCAGGTCTGTTCCTCACTACGCTCAGCTATCGCCTCGCGTAGTAATACATGACCTTCCCATCGTGGCATAAACACTGGCAAATCTAAATCTCGTTTGGTTTCTACTAATTCTTTACTTGAATTCAGGGGCGAGATAAAATCTTTAGGTTTTGCTTCACTGTCGTGTCATATGTTCTTTTTGTTAGCTCTAATGACTCCTTAATGGTAGATCGTCGGTTCGCTGATGAATTATGTCGTAAATAAATAATTAAAAAAAGGAGAGGTTACGCGTGGAGAGGTCACTCGTTTGATTGCTTTGTGGTTTCACTCAGCTATCGCCTCGTGAAATCACTACCGTGACGTAAAGTGGGAGTCAAATGGGATTCATGTACCTCACAGGGTGTTTACCTGAGAGAAATCCTGCTGAGATTCATGTACCTCACAGGGTGTTTACCTGAGAGAAATCCTGCTGAGATTCATGTACCTCACAGGGTGTTTACCTGAGAGAAATTCTGCTGAGATTCATGTACCTCACAGGGTGTTTACCTGAGAGAAATCCTGCTGAGATTCATACACCTCACAGGGTGTGTGTCTGAGACAAATCCTGCTGAGATTCATGTACCTCACAGGGTGTTTGTCTGAGACAAATCCTGCTGAGATTCATATACCTCACAGGGTGTTTGTCTGAGACAAATCCTGCTGAGATTCATATACCTCACAGGGTGTTTGTCTGAGACAATTCTTGCTGAGATTCATGTACCTCACATGGTGTTTTTCTGACACAAATACTGCTGAGATTCTCTACTGGAACACAATCTCTTCGTCCAAGTTGTAGGGTTTCATTTCCCTGAAACATATTCTTTCCCCTGTAATTGTTGGCGACATTTACCACTTAAAATAAACAGAATCGCATGAGATTTTGAACCCTGTGAGGTTCATGAATCCCACCGTGTGAATCCCACTTAAAGGTGAATGTGAGGGAGGACAATTTACACATCACCGTATACCAACGATCAGTAGAGGCCTCTGATAAAAAAGGGCAGACATACCTGCCCGATGAAGATGTTCCCAGCGGCATTCATAGACTCCCCAGCTGTGGTTCCCATCGCGACTTGCATGATCCAGGCCAGCTTGGGAATGACGAGCTGCATGAGGCCCAGGTAGTAGAAGATGGAGATGGCCGTCGAGAAGAAGATGATCACCGGCAGAACCTGCGGGAAGGGGTCACAATTACCCGTCATTACACAATCAAGCCGTACATTTGTTTGATTTACATAGGAAATGTACTGAAAATCACGGTCTTCTTCAATTCTTTTAAAAACAAGGACTGTGACTATGATTCATTCCTGGTTACCTACTATATTTAAAACGGTAGAATTCCGTCGAATCCGCTCGAAGTTGCTCCCATACATAGAGACATAGTGAACCCGATCTAGGGTTGGAGACTGAAGCACCACGGGAGTGAACCTGTTCTTCTTTTCTGCAGGATTATACTCAGACAAACTTCTTCTCTTATGATTCATTTCGAGCCATGCCGAAATCAAAGTTTAGTATCGTAGTTTTCTTATCTACTTTTCTCGTGAGAAACCAATGAGATCTCAAGTTTCGCTGGTAACCCTTTCAAAGCTCCGCTGCCCCCCCCCCCCCCCCCCCCCCAGCAACACTGGCAAGAGCCTAAGTATTTGGCCATCACAGGTCACCTGGCTTTGTGGAGTAGTCAGCAGAGCCCTCGCTTGGGAATGCAGTGACGGGTGTTCGATTCCCGCTATCGGCTGTTCGGCACCTCAGTTTTCTATATTTTCCCCTTTAACTCGGACTCGACGAAGTCGCTAGTACTATGTATAACTACTCACAAGCGGAACCAGAACTTACCCTGAAGGCGAAGATGTACTGGTTAATGAGACTCTCCCCGAAGAGGAAGATAGCTCCGGCGTCGCTGTGGGCGAGAAACTCGGTGACTCGCGCTCCGAGCCAGTCGAAGGCGATGTAACCCCAGCTCCAGCGCAGAATGATCAGCGCGAAGACGAACTGCAGCGCCAGGCCCCACACGACAGGCCGCCACCGCACCTGTCAGCAAGGAGGGACAGTTTTACTGGTTACTGATTCGCAAATTATACAGAGATTTGCAGAAACTTTAGTTAGAAGGAATCTCACCGCACCTGTCAACAAGGAGGGGCAGTTTTGTTGGTTACTGATTCGCAAATTATACAGAGATTTGCAGAAATTTTAGTTAGAAAGAATCTCAGTGCACCTGTCAACAAGTAGGGGCAGTTTTACTGGTTACTGATTCGCAAATTATACAGAGATTTGCAATTTGATTTTTTTGTTTTTTTAACATAGATTTGCAGTCTGATCATTCCCTCTAGTTAGAAGGAATCTCACCGCACCTGTCAACAAGTAGGGGCAGTTTTACTCGTTACTGATTCGCAAATTATACAGAGATTTGCAGAAATTTTAGTTAGAATGAATCTCAGCGCACCTGTCAACAAGGAGGGGCAGTTTTGTTGGTTACTGATTCACAAATTATACAGAGATTTGCAATTTAAATTTTTTAAATTTTAACATAGATTTACAGTTCACATATTCCCTCTAGTTAGAATGAATCTCACCGCACCTGTCAACAAATACGGGTTGGGTATTGATTCGCAAATCTTGGAAAGGGGAGATTTGTTTAAAGCAAAAGTTAAAGAAGTGTTATAACAACAAGCAGATTATGCAGAGAGCTAAAAACGAGATCAAGAGATCCAACAACCCAATCTTCCTGGTAAAAACCGCATGTGTACATAAATGTATAGCTAGAACAGTTCGTTGTATATATGCCGAATGTTCCATATATAGCCTATAGCCTCGTTCCGTAAAAAGCAACAATTCCTCGTCTCGTTTTGTAGCATGTACAACATGGTCAGGTCGTTCTATATAATTATTCCACCCCCCGTAGCGTGGTATAACTGGAGAGTGTTTGGCTATTGGTATATAGGAAGAATACTGAAGATCTCGAACCGTGACGAAATCGACACGTAAAAAAATCGACTCATAACGATATAACTATATTTAGTAGTAAATATGTTATCTTGACTTCAAATTTGGTCTTCTCTGGGGAAGAAAACAAACAGAAAACCCTTCCTAACCCTAACCTATCCCTAACCCTTTTCCTAACCCTAACCTTTTCCCTACCCTTAACCCTAACCCTACCCCTAACCATAACCCTACCACTATGCCTATCCTTGACCCTAATCCTACCGCTAACCCTATCCCTATGCCTATCCCTGACCTTAACCTTAACCTTAACCCTAACCCTTTCCCTAACCCTATCCCTAACCCTTTCCCTAACCCTAACCCATCCCTAACCTTATCATATCCTTAACCCTATCCCTAACTAGTCAGACCTTTCATTCTATATGAAACTGTCTTATCATAAGTATCTGAAACGGGTCGAGTTCTCCAATGGATTTCTCCAAAACGGGTCGAGTTTTCCAGACAACTATGGGTCGAGTTCTCCAGTAACCTATAGGAATATGAGTTCCAAACGTCAAGCCTACCGCGTCAAGCCTACGTCAAGCCTACAGCATTTATATATACCCATGCCGTATATACTGTAAATACGAACCGTTTTGGCATATGACGTGAAAATATTGTACGGATCACTGGTCCGTACACTAAAATACGGACCACCTAGCCATACACATATATCAAAATTTTGGCTGTTAAGAAAAATGAAATTGATTTTTTTTAAATTTCGGGTATATATTTGGTAAATATATAACGTCCAACCATGCGTGTACAAGTCACAGAACTCGATGCTAATTTAAAGTTTGTACGGAACTCGGCGTAAACGCCTTGGTCCGTACAAACGGTAAATTAGCATCTCGTTCCGTGACTTGTCCAGCATGGTCAGGACGTTCTATATAAATACGTACCTTGCCTGGACTGTGGGAGAAGACGAAGAGCATCAGTACGTAGACAATTATCCCAGACGCCGAGACCAGGTTGTAGGGGTTCTTTGACACAGTGCTGACGTCAACAATGACGTAGATAATGACGGCAACCCAGATGAGACTGACCACCACCCTGTAAGGCACAAACCAGACTCAGCCAAAACATCAAAACACTATATACCCATGCCGTATATATATATATGTATATAGGGATAGGGCTAGGGTTAAGGTTAGGGAAAAGGTTAGGGTTAGGAAAAAGGCTAGGGATAGGGTTAGGATTAGGAAGGGTTATATATATGTATATACATGTTTATATATATATATATATATATATATATATATATATATATATATATATATGGATAAACTCTAAATATGTACCGTATCATATAAGGCACAAACCAGACTCAGCCAAAACATCAAAATACTATATACACACATGTACCCATGCCATATTATATAGAACTGCATCGAGAATCGTATAATTAGACAATACTCCACGAGTTTGGCTGGGCCGCAATCGTCATCGACGTCTTTTATTAGGGGTAGGATAAAAGCGGCTATATGCTTCAAGGAGTTAATGAGCAGTAATTTCCAAGCACATGCGAGAATGTTATGTATATTGATTTTGAAAATTTCACAGGTGGCACCACTGTAAATTGTCCGATATGCCATTAAATAAACTCCTATTAGGGTTCTGGTTTCCACAATCAATGTCGAGCTCGGCTCAGGACCGTTCCGCTGTCCAGCCCCTTTGGTGGCTCACTATTCAAAGTGCTGTATAACTTACTGGTACTCCTGATAGAAAATCAAAAGCGTTTTTTATGAGGGGTAGGATAATAAAAACACAATAATGACTGGTTTTGTGTACGAGTGGCCGTAATCTCAAAGTAGTTGACGCATAGTAATATCCGAGCGAATAGCGAGGATATTACGTCGTCAACAACGAGGAGATTATGGTTATTCGTATACAAAACCAGTTGTTATTGTATTTATTACCCAACTACAAGATTAATAACAAACCTACTGCAATTAAAAGGTTTCTGTAGGCCATTTAGTTCCAGACATCACAGCACTGTCAGGTGTGGCAGTAATTCGGTTTAGACTTACACCAATAATACAGTTTGCCATTAATCTGTACTTTTTAGCATGCAAAGTGTTATAACTGTGATTTCTGATGGCAAAATGAGATTATTAAGATTGATTCTAAATAATTAGCATTGAATGAACATTCAAGAAACTTATATCGAAGTACATGATGAATCAACCTTATTATGGACAGGACTATTTTTCCGGAATCTCCTGCAGGAGATTCTGACATGCCAGAATCTCCGGGTAGCTAATTCCAGGTGCCCTATACATTTCCTATGGAGACTCCGTAATCGGTGGGTAATAAAAACTATAGACTCACCATGAGATGAGCTCACTGCGCTCTGACATCCAATCCATACACGGCTTGCAGGCTTCACTAATTCTCTCCCCGTAGAACTTAAAAACTAAGTGCCAGATGATACAGAATACCACAAAGCACGTGATCCACAGGAGCCGGATCGATCCCTCGTCGCCGAACGAGACGGACATCGCCCAGATGAAGTAGGTCACGTACAGGCAGACCAGCACAAAATAGATACACCTCCAGATGCCCTTCTCATTACTGGAGTAGAACTCGGAAAAGCCTTCCGTTGTCCTGGCCACACAAGCCATGCACGGGTTCTGGTGCTCGTCCTCTTCCATGGGTTCTGAGACGTAGGGTGTGGAGGCATCGGGGTCAATGGACACAGCAATGTCATCGAAACTGCCCTGTTAGACAGAAGGAAGAGTTTGAATTGCATACGTTTGTTATACACTTGATCATGCCCCAGTCACACTGGCGTAAATTTCGGCGTTTCTTCTACGTATTTAAATTGGTGTGGAGTACGCATTAGCTACGGATTTGGAACGTATCTGTTTGGTATGCTTTAACGTTTTAGTTCGCTTCTCAACGTTCATCAACGCTTCTTTACGCTTGTGTACGTATTGTGGCGTTTTTCGGCGCATTCCGACTTTCATTTACGCATCTCCGCGTTTTTCCGCGCCGCGTATTTGTAAAATTCAAAATGCGTAGACGAACGTAGAGGTGCGTACACGGAAAAACGCCGTTTTTTTTTACGCCAGTGTGACTGGGGCATGACCCTTCAAGGGCGAATGATGCCTTCAGGCATCATCCAGCTCAGGGCGAATGATGCCTTGAGGCATCATTTCTCAAAAATCTACAAAATCGTTTCTAACAAAAAAAATAATGGATCAACATCAATGAAATTTTCACAGAATGTATGTATAATACCATTATTATTATTTCTATACGAAAGAAATAAGATATTTAAGATTATACATTATATCACATGATTAAACAATTGAATTATGTGTTTTAACGTCCCCTAGCGGTATGAAGTGCCACCAGCACCCGTCCTCCAGGTCATAGGCACCCGTTCTTAAAGGGTTAATATAGTAAGCTGAAATGAGTGAAATACTATTGATTCCCAATAATATCACGTGATGGCATATCAAATTATGACTTTATCCAAAATGTGTTCGTCCTCTAGAGATATACTCTATCACTGACACCCGCCCTTATTGCGACAGCTCTGCCGCAGGTGGCCGTCCTTAAAGGGTTAAGCACATCTGTATTACGGTCTTAGCACTCCTCTCATAAGATCTCACCATCTCTAAGTCGTATTCTGTACTCTCACTACGCTCTATGGAGAAGAATTCTTAACGAACTAGGCTTAGAGAATCCACTGGCCTGCCTCCCGTGCTAAAAACGTACATCAATGCAACCAAAGATTCCTATAATCTCAATGATGCCACCTAGCGGAAATACTGTGTGCCAGTGGATTCTGACGACCATAAGCCTAGTTCGCTAGGAATTCTTCTCACATAGAGCACAGTGAGAACCTTGTAAATATTACGACTTAGAGAGTTTGAGATCTTATGAGAGGGGTGGTCTTAGACCTCTGCTTGGTATTTATATAAAACGATCAGACCATGCTGTACAAGCTACAAAACGAGATGCTAATTTACGGTTCGTACGGAACAAGGCGTTTATGCCGAGTTTTTGTTTGTTTTTGTAAAGGCTTTATTGCGTTCGATTACATGTGAATCGCTCTTCCAGCAACAGTCGCTCTTCCGTACAAACCGTAAATCATCATCGAGTTTTAAGCTTGTTCAAGCATGGTTGGTCATTTTGCATTTACTTTATACCCCAAATCAATAAAATGATTAACTTAATTTGGCTAATAACTAAGATTCTAAGTAATATTTGAAATGACGTATACGGAGCAGTATTCCATATTTTCCCATACGGAACACTGTTCCGTACAGTATTCTTAAGTTATGTGGTGAAACGGTACGTCATCGAGGCGAAGATTTTCTTTGCCCTTATAGGGTGTTTTATATAAAATAAATCATTAAAAAGAAGCAAAAACATGACTGAGAGAGCACACTTGTCTAACCAAAATTGTTGTATGTCATGGAAAAGTTTGGAAAGATGTAAGTGAAGAGAATATACCAATGCATTTTTGTTATGCTGAATAAGGTTTTTGCTGAAAAAAAAAAAATATATATAAGGCCACTCAAAAAAACAACTTTGTTTCTCATCACCGCGCGCATCTGCAAAAACGATTTTTTTTTTTTTGTTAAAATAAGATGAACCTCGATAGAAACTATGAAAAGTATGTGAATTTGGTATCAAATTAAAGCTCCTCATGCCAGGGATGCTTTCAATGTATGAGCAGTATAAATCTGAAAACCCCGCGTACGCAAACACCCCGCATAAGCGGACATTTTGGCCCGGAACGGAGGGTGACTGCTTACGCAGGGTTTTACTGTATGTCTAAAGCCCATTTTATGACACTTTAATTTTATGACATCTTTGATCCAGCAAAAAAAAAAAAGCAAAAAAAAAAAGCGCCCTCATCATATTTTTCATGGCTTGGTGATGAGAAACAATTTTTTTTTTTTTAGTGGCCTAAGTAGTCATTTTTTGATGTTCACTCACATCAGAATAGGCTTTGTTGGCGTGTCCCTGGCCGAAATCTCCGTCCTTCCGCCCGTCTGCCTCCATCTCTTTCAGTTCCATCCTTCTGATCTACCTGTAATGAAGTATGATCACAGTTAACCCTTTCTGGCAGGACAATGCCATATAGCATTCCCCTGGCCATGGCAGGACAATGCCATATGGCATTCCCCTGGCCATGGCAGGACAATGCCATATGGCATTCCCCTGGTCATGGCAGGACAATGCCAGTATGGAATGGATGAACCATTCTGTATTTGTTCCTTTGTAGTTTTTCGGAAAATTATCGCAGAATCATAAAAATTATAGGACATATTGGGCTAAAAGTTGCCAGTATGTCTTTAGAATATAGAAAAGTTCTAATAAAAAATACAGATTTACTTGAATTTTTAAATTTGTAATTTCTCTTAATAATATTGACTACAAAAGCCGGCCATACAAAGGCCACAACTAGTTCTGGTGCCTGCTATATTATGGGTACATGGTGAATGATGTGTGGCTCTTGAAGGGTTAACGATTCCGTAACGCTGCTTATTGCCAATTAACATCAAGAGACATCACATGTTTGACTATGAACACAGGGTCAACACAATGAGTGACATAAATAATCTCAAACGGGTGGCCTCTGAAGACAGGGACAACACAATGAGTGACATAAATAATCTCAAACGGGTGGCCTCTGAAGACAGGGTCAACACAATGAGTGACATAAATAATCTCGAACGGGTGGCCTCTGAAGACAGGGTCAACACAATGAGTGACATAAATAATCTCAAACGGGTGGCCTCTAGATTTTATTCTACCCCGTTTCCAAGATTTTTGAATATTAGAAGGTAGTGACATAAACAACACTATGTGGTGTAATTTTTTCGTTCCATCGTAATTCATATATGTGGATTACTTGGTTGGAAAATTTTTTCCAACCAAGTAATCCGCACATATGAATTACGATGGAATGAAAAAAATACACAATCATATTTCTTTTTAGAAAAGGGTAAAACTGGCTAGGGGCCGTAATGGTGAGAGCCAGAGAAATGGGCAACCATATCCCCTATGGCTGTTATATCCCCTATGACCACAAACAAACACCTACCGCAACTTGCCTGACGAGATTGGAGAACAGTCGAAACCACTGGAGATTTTTTGAAAAATTGTGGAAACACCCCATTATTTTTCCATATTTCAATAAATACAGACCATGGAAAGGCACCCAGAATTTAGACACTGTCAAAGGTGACTGGGAGTGGGAGTTTAATCAGTCACTGTACATGGGCACACTCGGTTGGTGCCCCATTTCAGCTATATAAGACACACGCAGCACCCCATTCTGGGTCCCAGACAAAAATGCTCCCCTGAACAGAGGAGCGGCAAAAATAAGCCAATGGTTGCGAGTCTAGTACCACAGGCTTGGCATACAACCAATCAGAACGGTCGTACTACGGGTAGGCAGCGGGCGCGGGAGGCACAGCTGCGGGCCCAGAGGAGGTGTGAAGCGTAGCGCCCCCTATCGTTTTGGCATGGTCTCAAATGACAGCTGAATGCGGATTCCTATACTAAAATAGGCTAACTAGTAACAGCTACTACATACAAACTGTTAGAGCTCTATCAAAAACCTTTTCAGGTATTGATAGAGTGATATCTAATGTACTCCAAACCACAATAGAGCTCAATAAAGCTCCATATTTTATGGCTGTTTGGTGTTGTTTAATATAACGTTATTTCTCATAGGCTATGGCTTACAAGCCTCAAACAGTCCATTCTCAAGAGCTCCTTCCCCTCTGCTGGCAGGTCTGAAAGTGCCGCCTTGAACCCTGCTGCGATCAAATATATGAGTTGGGTCCCTATAGGGGGCGCTGCGCTTCACACCTCCTCTGCCGCAGGCCCGACACCCAACTCTCTCTATTCAGTGGTCGCAAGCGGTGGGAGTGGATGTTGTTGTTTATCAGCCACGTTACCAAACCCATAAACAACACTTTATGTCACACCCTGTCATAAACAAATCCCATGTTAAGCCTATGACGTTTATTATTAGGGGAAGGATAAAGCTTGCTGCCATTGGCCAACGAAAACGGTGACGATTTCCTTAGTTCCCCTTCAAGCCTGTTTCCATTGATTAATTTTGGTCAACAGTGCAAAGGTCCTTTGGTGGTTCCTGACTGTAGATTGGTGACTGCCAATGGAAAAGTACCAATAGCTAACTTCATACGTTGTAAAAAATACCACACATCGGAGTTGCCTCTGTACAATATCCTCACATGTGCTCGGATGTTACTACGCGTCAACTCCTCGGAGGATACGACTGCTTGTATTTGAAACCAGTCAATATTGTGTATCTATACAACTGTCATAAGTATCTGACAGCAGAAAAATGTCAACTGCACGTAAGAACAATAAAAGGCAGGAGTCCACCAACCACGACAAGGCTACGACAATGGCTTCCCGACAAGGTCCACGATTGGCCTATGATTGGAGGCCTTGTCGTGGTTGATGAACCCAAGTTCCCAACAAGAGTCTAAGACAAGGCCACGACAAGGCCACGATTGGAAGACTAGGACAACATCAAGCATGAACAAATTTCCCAGCTACTGGACCCTTGTTATGGAGTGTCATGTCGTGTCCGGAGCATGTTGCAAAGGTCTACGATAGGAAATTTTGGTGGAGTGTGCACTTCCCGACACGCCCCAACAACTCTGTCTTAAAGCCCCCCTTCTTATGACAAGGCTGCGACAAGCGCCGATTGGAACTTTCTTGTCAGCGCTTGTCTTAGCATTGTTATGGTTGGTGGATGCCTGCATAAACACTGCTACCTATGCTAACAAAAATTACATGTACATTGAAAAAACAAAAGATGTTACCTTTCATATTCACTCTAGTTTTTATAAGACTGTATTGCGATGACCTAGAGAAACAAATATCCTATCTTAGTAATCATTTTAAGTGGCAAAATAGGTGAATAGAATGATATCTCTATTTTTGTAGCGTAATGGATATGTAATTATCACTATTTACTCCCATTTCGCCTGAGCTTGTCACAGCCAATCTGAGGCCGTGGATATGCAACGCAGAACATGAATTATCTTGGGTAATTGTCTTAGATTTTGGCTATAAGCCCGTTTCCATTGGCCAATGGAAATGGCAAAGATTTTTTATAATTGTCCCAAAGGTCTGTCAGTGGTGTCAGAGACTGTATGTCGGTATCCAAATATAAGTGAGGGCCCAGTGTATTCTTCGTTTCTGCTGCATTTGATAGGTCCATACTTAGTAGAAACTGAACGAGAGTGCTATGAGAAAACGTTGTTACTGAGCTCGTAATGGATGGCCGTTCGAGGTCGTTTGATGAAAAAATACGGCCCGACACCGCAGGTGGGAGGGGAAATATTTGCTCAATAATCATGAAGTTTTAACAGTATGTAGGTATACTATCATATTTAATATTTATATGCAAGATAAAGAATAATATTAAGGATCACATGTATGTCACGTGGTGCAAAGATAAAATTATCCCTATTAAACATCCATACCCGGCCTCTAGCGGCATTCACTGGCAATAGTACCCGGCTTCCCGCCTTTGCTATTGCCGTAGGCACCCGGCGCGATAGGGTTAAGAAGACTAGACTAGTTCGGTTTAGAGGGAATATCTTGTCAATTTAATTTCTATCATATGAAACAACTATATGTGTTTAATTGTTGAACTGGTAGTACATGGACATGACTTCTACGGTCTGATGTCAGACTTAGGAACACCATATCGTTGGAAACATCAACCTCTAACTAGAATGTCCTTGTTGGGAGTAAAAGGACCTTACAAGATACTATGCTTCAGGCAAGGTGAACTGGTCAGAGTCTAGGTCACATTTAAGAGGTCATATCAACGAGTATAGCGACTCGTTGGTCATATCAAAGTCATGTCATGTAGCCAAAGGCAGTTCGACATATGCAATGTTTACACTGAAGGGATGAATATATTATACAAAACTATGGTATATATTTAATTGTCGAACCGGTAGTCCAAGCATCACAGGAAGTGAAAGGGTTCAGATAGGAAATAATCAACCACTTGTTCCCAAATATAAACTTATTGTATTAGGTTAATTCTGTACACATATTCCTCAGTACACACTTTGTATCATCTCCTGCGACCTGAATTTACCTTTTTCAGCTAGGTCCGAGGTGAGAGTAGGTTCATAGATCTATTCGCGGTCAAACAATTACATAGCAACGTACTCTTTAGCATTGAAGGTTTGGGTGTATTCTTTTCAAATTCTTTATTGGTTCTCAAGTATGAGCGTAACATAAAGAGGCAAGGTTTGTGTGCCTGAATGAAATATGTTCCGGTTTGTTTTGATCGGAAAAATTCACCGAGTTTGAAGAACGAGCTCAATATTTCCAACCATAAATAACAATGAACAGATGTAGCTTAAAGACAAATGCGGGTAAGTATCGAAACGCCCCCTGGTTTAACACTATTGCTGCCATCTGGGGCCATGAAAATATAGCAGTTTCTCATAGACACCAATAGATAAGCACTTACCTTCTTCAGATGGAGTTCCCATAGAGATTAGCATGGTGACATAGTATTTTTTTTAGCATTTCTCATTTGCACATGTTCCCAACGATCAGAATCCAGAATTATTTGAAGATATCAATAGAATATCAGTGTCATTTAGCAACAAAGTCAAAATATTGCATTTTCCCATAGGCACCAATAATTAAGCACTTACATTTTCAGATGGCCTTCCAATAGAAGTTAGCATAGTGACATGCCATTTTCTTTTAATTTTCTATTTGCTGATATATAGAACTTATATTATCCTGAGTTATTTGCAAATCTCAATAGAATTTAAAAATCACCCAACTACCAGCATTTGTCATTAAACAGACTCACTATGTCTCCTTATAATTAGTGTAAACGCCATCCGAGGCTCAGGTATAGAGCTCCACTTTGAAAATTATGACGATCGTCGCATCGTATAAGGCATATAGCTATTGCGCTATGGAGGCGGCCATCTTGCCCCCCGACGCCATTCAAAAAACCAGGTGGGGGACCAATTTTCAATGAATTTTATCAAAAACATCTGTTGCAGCTTGCCAGGAAGCAATTTTAGCCTGTCTCAATATCATCTATAGTTTATAACAATACAGGTGTTGCCGTTCAGCGCCGCCTAACGGCCCACTGTCTAGTAACGCGGCCGCTCGGACAAACACCGCGATTCCAGCGGTATTCATATAGAGACATACAGCAATCACACCTAAAGTGTGAACTGTGGGTGTGATTGGAGGAGTGTTGTTTTTTGACAGATTAAATTGTTGGAACAAACAAGGGTATTGTACCAACGAGTCTGGGCTGTCTCAACTTCGTAGTTGATAATTATCTTGGTATAAACATGGAAAAAGATAAGCATATAATAGCTAGGCCTGCCAATGTATTATTGTGTATTCAGTTTCGGTGTCCCTGTGTTATCTAAGCTATATTTAAAGCATCATTAAGGTGATATACATGTATGATACATCAAATTGTAGCTGGAATACCATAGAATACAATGCAATCACTCATATTTCCCTGGAAATAATGTACACAGGTATTATGAACGTATTACGCTCATGCACTCAGTGTTCCAGTGCTAAAGTATACGTTGCCAGGTGAATGTTTGGCTTCAGCTCTAGCATAGCTAAGGAGATAAGGTGCGACACCGGCCTATGGAAAAAGGCCTATTGATAACAGTGGTTGCCCTCTGACTACATCGGCGCCATAGTTAAATTTCCCGGCGGATGATGGCAGAACTAGTAATCGCTCTGTGCTCTACACAGCCGGATGTGCCATGAATAGGAGAATAGAATCCGGATGTGGCTATTGGATAACAATTGACGACCTCTCTGCATTTTGCGGTGGCATGCTTTTCAACCGCATTTCATTTTGATATTTCCATAGGGACGATATAAATATATATCTGTATATATATCCTATTATGAATTAGGCGTTGTATTCTTTATCCTACCGCAACATGACCAGACAATGTTATCCAACAAAAGATTTACCTTGTGAACTTTTTGAATGAGACGTCTTTGTTTAAAACACCTGTTCTATATATTTTATTATCCATCGTATACGAAGCCCCCATTGAAAATGTATCCCATTATCCCATCATATAAAACCTGTCAGATACCATAACTGTGGCATATGGATTCAAACCTGTGGTATACGGCCTCAAAACCATGTTATACGGAAAAATAGTCCATTTGTGCTATAGAGCAAAGAAATAGTCCCTCGAGGTTGACGTCGTAACACACTCGCTAGCGCTCGTGTATTACAACGCGTCAACCACTCGTGGTTTACGGCCGCCTGTCCACAAAACCATCGATTATTGTCTATGTATTATATGGGCCTGCATGTAAACAGCAGGGGTGCTACGAATGTCAGTCATTTTAGACTTGTAGTTTATGAGGCCAATTTTATAGCCGAGGGTGTTCGCACTCCCAATACATCATTCCCTTTCTATCGGCGGCATGATAATATTTTACGCTGTAGCAACAGTCTGGGGTATTATCCTAACCCCTAATAAAAACGCCATAGGCTGAACATTGGCTGACTGTATTCTGGCGAGCGTGCAGTATTAAGTATAAAGTGTTATTTATTGCACGCATGTAACTAATGAATGTTTGGAGGCAGGGTAGGATAAATACTAAACTGAACTTAAGTCAGTAATGTTAGTATTTATCGCACTCCAGTCATGTCGGCTTCCCTCTATGCTCGGCTAACCCCACGCGCAGTAATTTGCAACCTACCTGCCTTATTGTATGGCCTTGCAGTGTATTTGATAATTACGTACCGCTGCTCTCTGTGCAGTATAAATTGTGTACTGAACCCTGTGCAGGACACTGTTATACTGAACATGTTGAAACATCAGCAATGTGTGGGCTTTCACGTCGATATGTCTTCTATGCTAATATTTGGTAATATTTTACCAATTTTGGATGTATGATAGATATATGACGACCCACCATGCTTGTACATGCTACAAAACTCGATGGGAATTAATGATAGTCACGGAACTCGGCCTTGGGGCCTGGTTCCGTAATAAAACAACAATTCCCATCTCATTTTCTAGCATGTACAACATGGTCAGGTCGTTCTATATAAAAATCTCAGCCATATTTATTAGCATTTATTAAACGAGGATGGCAACCAGATGGCAAACATAGCGGCATGGCTGAACCTCAAACTTTATATCCTGCAACCAACTGAGTTATCCCGCAGTATCGAAACATAAAACATAAGGAATTTACTGGAGATATGTCGTTTTGTTTTGTTTTTTCGGTTTGATTTTACGTCCAGTCAACCATTATAGGTCCTTTCCAGACTTTCTCAAGGTTCTTTTACACCACGAGGGTGGTGATCGAATCTATGTGATGAATTTAGGTAGAAATCTCACCCCTACACATTTACCGAGGTGAGAGTTCTTTTACTTCCCACCCCACATAGACATAGTATGAGAAGGATGGCGTTTGGTATAGCAATACATCTACCACTGCTGGGGGTGGGACTTGAACCCACAAAGTCCTACAACCTTGGGGTTACAAGTCCAATGCTCTAACCACTGAGATAACTCCCCACCCCCGAGATATGTCGTAAGTTTACCGTCATTCCATTCTCACTCATCTGATTAGAAAGCCCCATCAATATAAATGTATCACACTTTTAAAATTGACTAAGATTCTAATATAACTGCGCACCCAAGAGATGTTAGTTTCTCAAAAAGTCACACTTCAGAAACAGTAGCATATCATTCTTTAAATCCGTCACATTACCAATTTTTTATCTCATCTTTATGTCGTGTATATCACCCAGTCATCAGATTGTGATACTCAAGAATTCTCTGGATATCACTTTAACATTGTCGTGGTCACAATTTAAAACCAACTGTACTGTTGAAATGTGTCCAATACATGATTTTAAAGTAAATCACAAAAGTACCAACCTCTCGTACCTGGAAATTTACCTGGTATCTGTACCATGTTACCTCAACCATCTACTATGCGGTGTATAGAATTCACTGCATCAATTACTTCCCAAAACAATTATGACGTATGCAATGCACCTAACAGATTCTATGCGGTGGGCACGGCTTGCCTCTAAAAACGTTTATAATTGTTGTTTGTAGTGAATCTTTAGTCTGACGTCTCCGGTCTCTGGTTTGACGATATGCCCTTGTTGGGCAGTGAACTGTGGTATCCCCAAACGACAGCGACGCCGCTTGGAAAGGAGGGCGGGTCAAAAGTGGGATTCGCACATAGGGACTAATGTTCCTGAGACCAGTGTACTTCACACTTTTCCCCTAGTCTAAAGTGGGATTCCCACATAGAGACCCACGTACCTGAGACGGGTGTACTTCACACTTTTCCCCTAGTCTAAAGTAGGATTCCCACATAGAGACCCACGTACCTGAGACGGGTGTACTTCACACCATTCTCCTATTCTAAAGTGGGATTCCCACATAGAGACCCACGTACCTGAGACGGGTGTACTTCACACCATTCTCCTATTCTAAAGTAGGATTCCCACATAGAGACCCACGTACCTGAGACGGGTGTACTTCACACTTTTCCCCTAGTGTAAAGTGGGATTCCCACATAGAGACCCACGTACCTGAGACGGGTGTACTTCACACCTTTCCCCTAGTCTAAAGTGGGATTCCCACATAGAGACCCACGTACCTGAGACGGGTGTACTTCACACCATTCTCCTATTCTAAAGTGGGATTCCCACATAGAGACCCACGTACCTGAGACGGGTGTACTTCACACCATTCTCCTATTCTAAAGTGGGATTCCCACATAGAGACCCACGTACCTGAGACGGGTGTACTTCACACCTTTCCCCTAGTCTAAAGTGGGATTCATACACAGAGACGGTATGTAGACGTTAGGGCTCACCGAAGACCGGGACGTAAGGGCTCACTCATTGGGACGTTAGGGCCTACCTATCATAAAATCGACATATATATATATTTGAAGTATGCAAAGTGCTTTTACCAGTCTCAAGGAAAAACAGCCCTTTGATTCGCATGGAAGGCCACACGTAAAACATAATCTCAGACATAGTTACAGTGAACTCTCACCCTGTGACTCAAGTACCCTAAGGTGACAGGCGTCACAAACATATGCTCCTGCTTGCTGGTCTCCTATTGGCAAGGTAAGGTACTTAGTCGGCGATTCCGCAGCAGGTTCATTTATTTGTCTCACTAAAATGCCCATGTGAATCTAAAACATGTTTAGAATAAAAGTCTCATTGGATTCTGTACCTTGTTAAGGGTAATTGTCGACTACAATTGCAGGAGAAATAGATGTCTCAGGGAAATGGGACCCTACAGGTCAGACGAGGCGATTGTCTTCCAGTAAGGAAGCTCAGCAGGATTTATCTCAGACAAACACACCGTAGGATACATGAATCCCATCGTGTGAATTCCACTTAAGTCGTATTCAACTGTTATTTATAATTTCTTTCTTTTTATCCAAAGCTCAACGGCGTGTTTTTTTTAAAGACTTTATTTATACTGGAAGATACATCGGCTTAACAGTCGTTTCGAGTGTACTTCCAGTTTGGAAATTTTACATAATTTCACCTTTTATATGTGGTTTTTCCTTTAACTTAACTAGACATATTAGTTGTACTTGAATAATTTTCGTAACAGTAGGTAACTGTCATAGTCACCTGTACAAATCATTAACTACACTAGAAATGCTAAGCTGGTAAAACACAAGTAGTGTAGAGGCTCAGTATGTCAATGATTTTATCATCACTTTGCAGGTTAGTGGAGCTTGATTCCTGTGGGGTGCTAAGATAATAACTGGAGTGGGGGATCTTACCTCTTGTCAAGTAAGGCGGACGGAGAAATATAAACCCAATGGATATTCATAAACGGAATGCGACCATTTGTTGTAACTAGGAGCAAATGTTATTTCCATTCATAATGGAAGAGTGCGGTATACCAAAATCTCATGAAAGAAAAGTAAGAGAATATGATAGGAAGTTATTAATCAGTAAGCCATTTGTATTTGAAAGTATCAAGAATGTTTCAATAAACCCAGGGAGTGGATTTAATAGTTGTTCTCAAGTATCATCTACAGGAATATGTATTATGGTATAGAAATCTACATGTGTGAACAGATGGCAACTGATTACTTAATTAAAATAGGTTAATCCTAAATCTGCTGAACATCATTAAGTTTCTTTTTAAGTATATCATGTAAGCTTTTTACTTTATCAATACTTTGGAATATTTCTTTTGAGGTGTTTGTCATTTGTTGGTTTTTGATTTTCACTTGTGCCTGGTCTAGCATACCACAGATCCCATTCAACTTGTCGTGGATGTGACTGAATTTTTCATTGAGGGTCTTGGTCAACTGCCCTACTTCTCTTGCTAATAGTTCAGCTATGCCACTCAGTTTCCTCTCTGATAGCCCCTTAGCGCTTGATGCACTCAAGTTTATTTTGCTTGAGGGTACTTCATTTGGAATACTAGTGTTCTTGGTAGTCCTCTTACTAACATATTTGTCATCTGTTTTCAGATGGGGTATCTTCTGGAACATCCATATATTAAGCACTATTATCATGGTCCATTGATATGTGATTTCTGTTGATTTGCTACACCACACCGCACACACATTCACATGGTCACTCAGCCATGAAAGTTCTATTTAAAGGAACCAAGTCAGTAGTGGGGCAGGGATGTGGGATACTGGGATACTGGACACCTGACCATTTTACCAGGCCTTTATGATTGGGGAATGGATAGTGAAGGGTTAGATACTTTGCAGTAGGCTGAAAGCCTGTGTGAGCATTCTAACCTCTAGCTGACATATATGAGCGCGTTTTACCGCGCTCAATAAAGAAGATTCAATCGATGACCTTGTGAAAGTCCCTATGAACGCAGCACAAAGTTAGTATTATATAAAGTGTGAAAAGTTATCGTCAAATCTCACGATCACAATGCGGTAGGGGAGGGTGATAGAAAGTAGTCCAATATAAATACCCGCTCTAGAAATGGAAATGTATAAAAACATATGGCAAACAAATGTAGTAAAGGTCGTATTTATTGTACCAATTCAGACCACTAACCTTGGTAAGGCATCAATAAAGAGTATCGTTGTTTATGCATTGATACACGGAAGTGTGACTTGTTTGTGTAGAAGTGTTTTATTTTGACATTGCAGTTGACACTGAGACATAAACACGCGAGTATACCTTTGTTTTACCTCATTTTATGGACCACTAGCAACACGGGGAATCAGGGGCCCGTTTAATAATCTACTCTCGTACATGAAGACCCCTCTCCGTTATCGTTTAAAAAAACTTTAAATTGGCTTAGACATTCTTACCCGTCCATAATTGTTGAATAAAGTTGACCCACAACATCCATGGATCTCCTTTGCGTACAGAAAATGGTCTTCATGTTCGAGAAGAGATTATTCAACGGGAACCTTGATTAGTGGTATTTTACAGCCCAATAATCAATAGTACTTTTATGGTCTTGTGGATAGCAGACCGTAAACCCCGAGGAGTTACTGCGTAGTGATACAACAGCGTTAGCGAGTGTATTACGATGTCAACCTTGAATGGTTTACAGAGCCACCAGTTCATAAATATACATAGTTCGCTATATTTATTACTATATACCTTTAAGCGAATGTCTTACTTTTACTGACCAGGTGGACAAATTCCGTTTGTCTCCGAGTGACGAAATAATATTCATACACCCCTCCTACCACGTGACCACTCATTCTACTGTTTGTTGCTCTACTGTGAGTTGTAGAATGGCATTCTTAATGATGTCTAGGTATATGATAATGAAGAGACATAGTGAGTGTGGCCGAATTCCATCTGTTCCTCGATATTTTGGTCAGAAATACTCACCTCATTCTTCGAACTCGGTAAGTATTTCTGATAAAAATATCTCTGAATAGATTCCATTAAGTCACACTAAATATGTCTCTATATATCATGTCTTCTTGAATCAATTAAACCCAGGAAATGCCTTGGGGATGTCACCACTCTCCCAGCAGATCTTTCGCGGCGCTTACTATTAAATCTGTGCCTCAACCCAACGCTGGTTCCCCCGGTAATTACTAAAGACAGGGGAAACCAGCCAACATTTCAGATTCAAAATAGTGTAACTGTCAAAGTAAAAGCTCAAACTCAAATAACTCATATAGTATGAGTTGGGAAATACAGTAAGACCCCACATTAGCAGACACCCTCCATTCCGGGCCAAAGTTTCCCCTTGTGTGTGTGCTTAAGCCTGATGCCCATCTACTGATTCAGGGTTGAGCGATTAGTTACCAAATCGTATAGGAGTCGGTCAACTGGTCGTAGGCAAATTACGTAACCCTTCGCTCGACCGGCGGACATTGAGGAGATGGGGTGCTGGATATTAGTCCTAAGCAAATCGGTCTACTAATCAGTGGCTCACCCTTGCCTAGCTGTCCTACTTCTACCGACTATGGCCGACTCCGTTAGGATGCTTTGGGTGAGACAAATTACCGTCCGTTTGTCACCGACAAAGGTACATGAATGTTCCGAAATCGGTAGATGGGCATTGGGCTTTACATGGGGTTGAAATCTGAAAGAGGAAACTGTTCTGAGCAAAGGTGTCCGTTAACACGGGTTCTCCACTTACATGGGGTGTCTGTAAGGCGGGGTTCTACTGTAAAAGGCTTCTACTGTAAAAGGCCTAGAATATAGGTTAAGAGGTGCGTATAAGGTTAAAAGAGCTTCAGAGACAATCCAGTTGTTTCTTTTTCAGCTCGAGGCCACTTTATAATGTGAATCCGCAGTTAATTAGACTACACCTTTGAATGAGCACATGTGTCATGTTGACAAACAAAATCCTGCAACATATGAGTTTCTTCCAACTTAAAAAAATAATCCCTAAGGCTATATCTGGTTTGACATAACAAATAACAGAAATCAGTATATATTACCTACCATATAAATATGTCCATCTCTATTTACAAGTGTAGGGGTCAGGGCAGTCGAGCAGCGTTGTTTCACTTTAGAACTAGGTGGCGCGAGAGCCGATCCTTGCTGTGCGGTATGGCCGGGGGACGCGCAGTATGTAAATGCTGCGGGTTCACCCGCATTACGTAACTCGGCCGCTATATAAGGTCGAGTCCACAGCGGGTTGATAGGACTTCTCACGGTGCCTCTTTACGGAGTGAACGTCTGAAGCCTCACGAGTTGGTTAGGTTGTGTTGAAACACCTTTCAACGTTGAAGAGACCAGTATCTCTTCCCGCGCTAGTTGGTGCCCCGTAGCATCAACGAATTGTGTATTACTTCCAATAATAAACGAACGGTAAACTGAAACTGTCCGGAGTCTGGTTTTCTATTCGCGGTTAAGTGGTAGTTGGTAGATCTCGGATCTCCCTCCCTTCTCCAGTGGGTAAAGCCGAACCCACCTGTATTGGCACAGAAGGTACAGGGTAGCGACTAGTCTCGGAACCTCTGGTCGGCTGACGATCGCAGAGAGTGGTAACACACTTTCAGCGACTAGAGGGTAACCGCTACATTGGTGCCGTGACCAGGATCTTTGGCTGCTTGCACAGCCGAAGATCACTGTAGAGGTAGGATGGCGGAGAAGCCGGGTGTAAAAACCCGGTCAAAGATCGCCGAGCAGAGCCCTGCCGCAGAAGGCGTAGCCAGCCCGGAGAAGACACAAGATGTCCGTACTCCAGTGGCAGCTGCTAGCCAGTCGCGGAAGAAGGATGCGAGGAACGTGGCTGAGCAACTAAGCTCAACCGTGCTCCACATGGGGACCCCTAAAGCGGACTCCATGGAAGAAAAGGACCTGGAAGGAGTAAGCCGAATAGGCGATTCCGAAGAGGGTCCTGAACGTGGGGAAACCCCACTAACCCGGCCTAAGATCGATTCTCGGATCGATCATGAAGCCGAGCAACGTCAAGCGAAGCAGCGTCTACTCGAAGAGCAAGATACTGCTAAGTTGATGTTGCAAGATGTGTATTCTCGGGCCAAGGTAGCCGCTGAGTCACTGCGAGTGCAGAAAGAACAGCTTGCTTTGGCCGAGGATCAAGAAAAGGCGGTATTGGCGCGCACACAGCGCGCAGAGGCAGACTATGCTTTAAAGTATAGGACTCCACCGCCAGGTTGGCAGAGTGTGACCAAGGATCACGTATACTCCCCACAAGGGAATGCAACGGGTCCTCGTGTGTTTACTCCGCCACGGATAGATCGGAGACCTCCGATGGTGAACTTCGCTTCCCCAACGGACTCTCTGAAAGACTCTACGCATGCTAGTGATAGGGGAGTACTGTCTAATTCCGCGATAGCTGAATTAGGACTTAACCCTGTACTTGCGGAGAGTAACGCGGATCGGGTGTTCAATCGATCTCTAGCACAGGCTAGAGATGTCCCGATTGTGAGACCGGCAGAAACGGCCAGACGTAACGCCATTATCCGAAGCCTTTTGGTAAAGGGATGGTGTGGGAACACTGGTTTGCCGGGTTCTGTGAGGATGTCCAGTGCAATGGATGGAGTACTACGGATGCATTGCCATACCTCATGAGAGCGTTGCGAGATGGACCCGGCGAGGCTGCTTTACGTGCCTACCGGCGTTTGACTACGCATGGATGGGATGCCCTTGTAGAAGTGGCGTCCTATTACTGTGGGCAGCTAGTAACGCTGAACCCTCGTTCGACTTTTCTAAGTCGGATACAGGGTAAAGACGAGTCCGCCCGTGCTTACGGGTTAGCCTTACAGCAATTGCTGATGGAGGTTTACCCCGGTACTAGACTGGACTCACCGGCACTGCATGAGGATCTACAAACTCAGTTTGTGAAGAGTCTCAGAGACGAGGACATCCGCACAGAGGTGGTCTCGAAATGGGAGCCTGGTATGACCCTCATACAGGTGTTGAAAATAGTGGACGCCTATGAACAAAGGTGTGCTCTGTTTGGACAGTATGGAAAACCTGCGAGTAAAACCCGGGTTGCCATGCTAATGCCATCCTGGGAACAGGATGAGTTGGCGACCGAAGAAACCAGCGACCCCGAAATGGAGGATGTACTCTCCGCAGTGCGGTCAATGGTACTCGGACGCCGTGGTTTCCGCGGTAGGGGCCGTGGCCGGTTGAATCCAGGGAGGCCCAGAAATGGGAACCCTCAGGTGACAGAACAGGCCGTGGGTAAAGATTCCAAGGAATCACCTACTGTTACGGAATTGTTGCTGCAGATCAACGAAAGGTTATCGCAATTGGAGAAAAACCAATTGGATACTCGACGTTGTTGGCAGTGCGGAAAGACTGGGCACATTTCTCCAGAATGTCCCCAGAAGCTGGCTGCTGTAGAAACCACAGACGGCCCTCTAGCTTTGCCTCCCCCTCCTGAGGATCCGGTAAACTAGAACGGGCTACGGTAAGTGGCGAAACAGTAGCCCCTGCAACTGTACGCCTGAGTACACAAACTGGAGAACCAGCGAGTAAAGTGAATCTTACTCGGACCAGAGAGGAAGAGATTTCGAGTCAGATTGCTACAATTTGCTCTCGCTATCTATCTCCGAGACATCCCTGCTTACAATGGTTACGCCAGCGTGGATGGGACCTCGGGACCCTCGATGGTATTTCCCGGTTTATTCAGCAGCCTTCTCCTCTAGGGGGGAGACGATGGTATGTGCCTGTGAGAATTCAGGGGTTGAAAGTAGATTTGTTGGTTGATACGGGAGCAAGCCGCTCTGTGTTGAACCACAGTTTATATAAGACTTTTGAATTTGATCCGGAATGTAAAGTTTCGGAAGCAAGTGCAAGGGCTGCTAATGGTACTCCGTTGAAGTGCTACGGCAAAGTGATTATCCCGATCTCAGTAGGTAACACTGAATTAGTGTGGAGTCCCATACTCAGTGATATCGAAGAGAATGGAATAATTGGAATAGACTTCCAAGCGTTGTATGGAGTGTCATTGGACCTTCAGCAAGGCCTGCTTCGGATTAAACACCCGGAACAGCTGGAAGTAGAATGTTCCTGTAGACGGATTTCTTCAGTGGTCTCTGTCAGGCAGGATGTAAGCATCGCCCCTCAGCAGATGGTAAATGTGCTAATAGCTGGGGAAGGTGACTTGCCGTTGGCAGATGCTATGTTTGAGCCTGATCCGATGTTATTTCCAGACAAAGGATTACAGGCTTGGGACACTCTTATGGGTGGAGCTCGGATCGGATCTATACCCGTGAGTAATCATACTACGGGGAGGATAGTGTTGAAGAAAGATGACGTTGTTGGCCGAGTAATATTGGCTAACTCCGTAGATACAGTGGAGATCCGTCCTCTAGGTATATCATCTATCGACAACGACCCGAGAGAAGAGAGGATTGGGTGCGTGAACACAAACTCGGAAAAAGATCCCGGGTCTACAGTTCTGCACGAGACCCTAGAAACTCTGATCACTGCTGCAGATGCCCTAACAAGCGCGGAGCAACGAGAATTAAGAGTTATGCTAGGAAGGTGGAATAAGATCTTTGCGCGGCCAGGAGACCCATTGGGTAGAACTGATCGTGCAGAGCACCACATAGATACAGAGGGAAACATTCCATTTAGACTACCCTACCGGAGACTACCGCCCATAAAGCGGGAAGCTTTGGAAGAGGAGTTACGGAAAATGCTTTCTCAAGATGTGATCATACCCAGCGAAAGCCCTTGGGCCAGCCCTGTGGTGATGGTTACTAAGAAGGACGGTACTTGCCGGTTCTGTATTGACTACAGAAAACTGAACGGTATCACCCGAAAGAACGCCTATCCAATACCACGGATCGATGAGAGTCTCGACTCTCTCGGGGGGAACCAATGGTTTTGTACCTTGGATCTCCAATCCGGATATTGGCAGGTAAAGATGGCTAGTGAGGATCAGCCGAAAACTGCCTTCACTACCCACGAAGGGCTGTATGAATTTACAGTAATGCCCTTTGGCCTCTGCAATGCCCTGGCTACGTTTGAATCCATGATGGATCAGATGCTGAGAGGCTTGCAGTGGAAGAAATGTTTGGTTTATTTAGACAACATAATTGTTTTCGGGAAAACCGTGGAACAATGTCTGAATAACCTAGCGGAGGTCTTTAAACGTATAGAGTCTTACGGCTTGAAACTCAAACCTCAGAAATGTAAACTGTTCAAACGATCAGTGGAGTACTTGGGTAGGATAGTTGCGGGTGATGGTATCCGCGCTGACCCATCCAAGTTGGAAGTAGTGGCCAAATGGCCTCGACCCCGGAATATAAAAGAAGTAAGATCTTTCCTCGGATTCTGTTCATATTATCGTGACTTTATCCCGGGTTTTTCCGAAACTGCCCATGCTTTGCAACAGTATGTAGTCCAGGACAAAGCCGGAAAGTCGAAGGATATTCTATGGAATTCCGCGGCCGAGGAAGCGTTCTCTGGACTAAAGAGAAAGTTTGAAGAGACTCCGGTCCTCCATTATCCATTGCCTCAGGGTCGATTCATCCTTGATACCGACGCGAGCAATGACAGTATTGGAGCGGCACTGTCTCAGATACAGAACGGAGTAGAAGTTCCCATTGCTTTTGCAAGTAATAGCTTGAATAAGGCACAGCGGAACTACTGTACTACAAAGAGAGAACTTCTCGCTGTAGTAGTATACGTAAGGAAATATCGACACTTCCTCGGAGGCGGAGATTTCACGTTACGTACGGATCATTCCTCGTTGAAATGGCTCTTTAACTTTAAAGACGCCGAAGGAATGATCGGAAGATGGCTGGCAGCTTTATCCGAATTCGGACTTAAGAACTGTCAGATAGAACACAGACCCGGTAAATCACACATTAACGCGGATAGCCTCTCCCGGAGACCATTGCATAAGTGTGGGCGACCCGACTGTGTAGACTGTGGGGAACATGATGCTATCTTGGCTGCGTTGCACCAGATGGGTAATCCTGATCCCGCATTTTATCAGTGGACACTGGAACAGACCCGAGAAGCTCAACAGAGTGATCCGGATATGTCCCGGTTGATTAAACTGGTAAAAAATGGCCTCCATAGACCACGAGGAAAGGAGCTCTCAATAGAGAACCGGGAGTTCCAAATACTCTGTAGTCAATGGACGGAGTTGACTGTGAGGGATAACGTGTTATATAGGATGAGAACCACAGTGTGTCCAGTAAGGAGACATTTACAGTTGGTTGTACCCATAGCACTGCGTCCTGGACTTTTGACTCTGTGTCATGAGCATAGAAGTTCGGCACATTTCGGAAAAAAGAGGACTGCCGCTAAAATAAAGCGACATTACTACTGGCCCGGAATGAACGCCGACATAGAGCGATGGATTCTAGAATGCACGGTCTGTTGTAGGGTTAAGCCCGGCGAAGGCATAGGGAAGATGCCCTTACAACAAGAGCTATTTGGAGTCCAGTTTGCCCGCATTGCTCTCGATATCATTTCTGGTATCGATGAGTCCGATGACGGCAATACCTGCATGATGGTGGTGATGGATTACTACACAAAATATGTGCAGATCTATCCCATGAAAGATCACAAAGCTGCTACCTGCGCGGAAGCACTTGTGAAGAATTGGGTGCTATGTTTCGGAGCTCCGAGTATTTTACACAAGTAAAACACAAAATACTCCTCAAAATGTTCAGAATTCAGGATATATGAGAAACTGGCGTATGGGCCAGATTTTGTCCCAAACAGGCAGGTCGGTGCAGAGATACAAGCAGCGCAGGATCTCTGATAGGAGAGTGGTATGTCACTAGGGACTATGTTCCCGTACTCAAAGGCTTGTTGAATTCTCTGAATTACATGTGTAGTTATTGTACATCGGACAACAGGTTTTTCTGGCCCAGTTCCTCTTCCTCTCCGCCTGTGGGAACGGAATCCAGGTCTTCCGGGGCCCCTGGTCCCACGCCTCCCAGTCCCACACCTCCTGGTCCCACACTTGACTCAGTGTGTTGGTGAAGGGGAAACCCTACACTGCCGGGAATTGGCCGTACGAAGAGGATATCCGGCAGTACGTATTGTGAATCAAGAGGGAGAGGTCTTTTATTATCCACCTGATATGCGTTGTGTAGAACTTTTATGGCACAATCCATGTTAAGAGATGGAGATTTATATCTTCTTCTTTTTTTATAATTTTATTTCACTTCTTTCAAAATTGGAAGATCTTCCAGTGAAAATACAATCATCTGGTCACATCATCGGTCGTATGTACATTATAATTTATGAAAATTGGGTGAGTATGATGAGGGTGCGGGAAAGTATTTAACAGTTAGTCTGGCTTATGGCAAATATATTCAGTGGTTAACAAAGTGTTTAGCAATCTCTAGTTTGAACTCTTCCTTATTCCTTGCTTGTTGGGGCTTGGCGGGTAGGGTATTCCACAACTTTAGCCCTCGATATGATGGGGAGGATAAATTCAGCTTTTTCAGATTTAAGCCCAATACACATCTACCGATTTCGGAACATTCGGCAGTGACAAAGGAACGTTAAATTGTCTTAGGCAAGCCATCCTAACGGAGTCGGCCCCAGTCGGTAGATTTAGGACAGCTAGGCAAGGGTCAGGCAAAGATTGGTGAATGCCCCCCCCCCCCTTGAGATGTTCTTTTGTCACAGACGAGTTGTCGTTCAATGTTCCTATGTTCCTAAATCGTTCACCAAAAGTTCATCAGCATGTTGATAAATCCAGTCGCCGACAACGGAACATTGGTAAATGGCCTTTGATTGGGTGGCCGACATAGGCCAAGGGAATACGTAATTTGCCTGCGACAAATTCAACTACTCCTATACGATTTGAGAACTAATCGTTCAACCCTGAATCGGTAGATGTGTATTGGACCTTATTATCGTTGTTTTTACAGCTGTGAAGGGGTCAATCCCTATGTATACGAGTATCCCATTGGAAACTAAAGATCTGAAAGCATGGATTATGCTAATGCAATTAAACCAACGTTGTTGTAGCATTTCAAACGAATCTAGACGCTGGGAGATGGGGCCTAGAGGCACTCTCCTCCCAGATCTTTCGCGGCGCTAGCGCTTTCTAAAATCTCTGCATCAACCCACCGCTAGTTCCCTGGGTATCCACTAAGAAGAACACAAAATACCCCTAAAAGCCCTCAGGAATGAGGATATTTGAAAAAAACTGGCGGATGGGACAGATTTTGTCCCAAATAGGCAGGTCGGTGCAGAGATACAAGCGGCCGGAGGAAATAGAGCGCAGGATATCTGCTGGGAGAGTGGCCTAGGGGCGGTTAACTGACCGTTTACGCTACCCGCTGTAACCTGTAGGTCTACACATATAATAATCATATAGACATAGGGCTGGAATCTTCACTACTGCCGCCAACGCTTCTCTCGGCTTCAGGCATGTATATATGACCTCAGGGGACTGAAGTGTTGGCGTACAGAATTAAAACCGGGGACACACCAAGCGAGAAATGCAGCGATTTCCGGAATTTCCAATACAAAGTAGAATGTATGTGGGATATTATATCGTAGTAATATCTCCCACTGATAATACATAGCGTCTCAGAAGTAATCATCAGGTGAAATATGAAATAATATCTCACATACACGCCATTTTGTGTCGGCGATTCCAGAGATCGCTGCCTTGACTTGCTTGGTGTGTCGCTGGTATTATTATATACCGATGTACGAATGTCTCATGTTCATGCTCCAGTAGTAATGATTTCATTTGTCCACACTGAGGCGTAATATATATAATACTACCCTCTGTACCACGTGACCACTCATTCTTCTATTTAGTGAGTTGTAGAATGGCATTCTTAATGATTCCTAGGTATATAATAATAAAAAAGACATAGTGAGTGTGTCTGAATTTGATCTGTTCCTTGATATTTTGGTCAGGAATACTCACCTCATTCTTCGAATGAGGTGAGTATTTCCGACCAAAATATCGAGGAACAGATTCCATTCAGACACACTAACCATGTCTTTCTATATCATACCAGGGACACCAAGCTAGTGAAGTCAGTGATCTCTGGAATCGCCAATACATGTATAATGGCCTGGATGTGAAATATCATTTCATAGTAATATCTCCCACCGATAATTTAGCGTATGAGAAGCAATAACCAGGTGAAACATGAAATAATAGCTCACATACACGCCAATTTGTGCCGGTGATTCCGGGAATCGCTGAATTTCTCGCTTGCTATGTCCCCGATATAATCGTCAGTAGTTCAGCACCGACACACCTCATCAGACTTATTTCTGATTTCAGAGTTCATCAGATTTTAACAGCGTACATTCATAGGCCTTAGACCATCAGTGATCGTTTCAACTCAACAGGTCTATGCAACACCTTGTCTATACTAGAAGCAAATAAAATGTTCATCATTGATGAATGAGCGTGCAAGTTTAAATGAATAACGATTAAAAGGTTTGAGTTACATTCAATCCATGGATCGTTTTCTGTAACCACTTGCACCCAGTAAACTTGCCATTTCTGTAACTGCCTGAGTCTATCTATAGGATCAAAACATATCAAACACCAGTTGGTCAATGAGGTATTTCGGGTTTGAGTGATTGGTTATGGTCAGTTGGCATGCTTCTCAGACCCTCAGACACTGGCACCCTGCTCCCTATCCAGTAGCACAGCGAATAGCACGCATATAGTGAAGGGATAGATTTTTCTCAGCACGCTGAAAGTGTATATGACCACTCTAACCATTTATAGGCAACGTATATAGCGCGTGATAGCGCGCTCTAAAAACACCCCCCCCCCCTCCGTTCTCAGACCCTTCTCAGAGGCGTGTGATTGCCTCGATGAATGTATCGTCACGCTATAGTAATCATCCGTGTACTCTGGTCTCCAGAAATACTTTCTGTCACTCCCTAGGGACTACAACTGTTGTCTTTAGTTTCTCTATCTCTCTGAAGAGTCATGTAAACGGGTCGCAAGCAACGAATATATGCAGTTCCTGTTATGAATAAGGTCATTGTAAAAAAAGTTAACAGCTATAAATACCTACATACATATAACATAAGTGTATGTATGTATGTATGTATGTGCGTGCGTGTGTATTTGTGTTAGAGCATGCTTGCACACCCTATATACGTTACCTAAAGGTTAGACTGGTCACATATATATGCTGCTAGAATACTGCAAAGACAATATCCTTTCACTATCTGTGTGCTACTCACTGTGCTACTGGTGAAGGAGCAGGGTGCCAGTGTCTCAGTGTATAAGAAGCTGCCCAACTGACCATGACCAATCACTCAAGACCGAAATACTTGAATGACATATTGATGCTTGATATATTCGGATCCTAGACAGAGGCAGTTGAAGAAATGGAAAGTTAACTGGGTGTAGATGGCTTACAGAAAACGATCCATATATACTGAATATAACCCAAAACTTTCAATTGTTATTCATTTCGGATTACACGCTCATTCATCAATGATGAACATACAATCTACTCCTAGTAAACAGGGACCAACGCTTAGGATCCACCAACATGTATGGCACAGCTATATCGAGGCGGGCCTTAATAGGACAGCAGGGACCATTTCAGCCCAAACAGGTCTATTGACCCTCTTCACACTGGCGCCATCTTGTAATGGCCGCCTATGCACGTCAATCGAAAACGAGGCGAGCCCTCTCCACTGAGTCCTGAGCAATGATAAAAATACTAGTGTTTCTCTAACATGAAAAATGGAAATCGCTCTCATATCTACACTAATCGGCCGATTTGTATAAACAATACATTTTTAGAAAGCTGAGACTTGGGCCTCTGTTGGGATATACATAATATATCTGTGTTATGGATAAAATTTCCTGTCATAGAATAAAAATCGAAACACCTATTGTCCCTCTTAACACCTTGGGATCTACGAGCCCCACCTCCCCCCAGCAGTGACAACACTCGTCAACAGTATCTGCTGTAATGGGGATGGTGTACATAAGCAAGGGGTAGTCCGATTCAACATTGACTTCCATTCATTTGTAGTGATCACAAAAGAGTGACCAGTTGGGTGACCAAACCAGTGATCATGACCAAGAAGTGTTCCTCAGACCCGGTCACTGTTCAGCTGTTATGATCACTGTTGGTCCAAGGCCCATTTAAAAACAAAAGCATGTCTCACAAGTATATTACTCAACAGAAAATTGTGAAATTTGGGAATTAGATAAAACAGATATAGATAATTCATCGCAGTAAATATTGTTTCATTTGATACAGTGGAAGTGTATAAAATGAAATATGCCACCATTTGGGCTAAATGGTCACCAACTGGTCACAACTCTGGAACCCAAAACAGTGACCACGACAGTTTACCCCTCTAAATGGTCGCACATGTTATGACGACTTATCTCTGGAACCCTAAGGTCTCCAAACGGTCACTAACTGGTCACTATAGGAAATGGTCACGACTAAAAAACAGGCCCCAGGCCTCTGCTCCACAGTTCCATGTATATCATACTGCGCCTGGGGCCCTTCGCCTTGTAATGCTCTGGTGTCCAGCAGAGGAGGTGTGAAGCGCAGCGCCCCCTATACCGGGCCGACTCATATATGCGGTCGCGGCAGGCTTTGAGCGCCACTTTCAAACATGACAGCAGAGGGGAAGGAGCTCTGGACAATGCACTGTGTCTGGCTATATCAAGCCCTAGCCTATGAGAAATAAGGCTGTATTCCACAGCACAGAACAGGCATAAAACGTGGAGCTCTATTGAGCTCTATTGTGGTTTAGAATACATTAGATGCCACTCTATCAATATCTGAAAAGATTGTTGATAGAGCTCTAACAGTTAGTATGTAGTAGCTGTTCTTAATTAGCCCATTTTTACACTATTTTTGTATAGGAGTCTACATCACCTGTCAAGTGAGTGCAGGTCGATTTGCATAATTTTAAAGTATGTCACATCTAAAATAAGCAATGTAGCAACAAAACAAAGTATTTTGGACCTTTTGGTATTGCATCTATCCCTGGATATGCTCTAAAACATCTGTAGATGGGATTCTGTGTGAGTTGTATAGCAGCCTGTCACAGCATTCGCGGTGCTTTGTTTTGGTTCTCTATTACCGCTCAAAAAGATAGGGGGCGCTACGCTTCACACCTCCTCTGGGTGTCCAGCTTCCATGGGGACATGTCTTGTTCCGGGTTACGGAAGGGGGAGGAACCCCAACGGGGGATCCTTTTTTCCTGCTCAAAGGGGAATCCTGATGCCCCTCCTATCCCTGGTATAGGGTCCCCTCTCTAAGGCAGGTGGGATATATATGAAAAAATACACACGAAGATATTGACATCAATGAAAGCAATGTTCTTGATAAAAAAACATACTTGTGGGGTTTGTTTGGCAATATATACACTTATCAATTGAAACCACGGTCTATACTGGTAGTGTTACATTCCCGGATCAAGCAATATCTCTCTCTCTCTCTCTCTCTCTCTCTCTCTCCCTCTCTCTCTATATATATATATATATATATATATATATATATAGAGAGAGAGAGAGAGAGAGAGAGAGAAAGAGAGAGAGAAAGAGAGAGAGACAGAGAGAGAGAAATAGACAGAGACAGAGACAGAGAGAAAGAGAAAGAGAGAGAGAGAAAGAGAGAGAGAGAGAGAGAAATACTCATAGAGATGTCCACTCCCTTCTTATGCTGTGTGATTGATGCCTAACACTGAAACACCGCAAAAAAAACCCCAAATTAACGGGGGCCCATATACAATATATCCCCACTTGCAATGTTTGACAACACTAGTGTAAACGTGTGCGAGTACCTACCTTCTATAATCCGTCCCTGGCAGTGTTTAACAATATGGGTGGGTAAAGGTGAAATACCTCTCCGTAACTCCTCTAAAGTGAGTCTGTGCCGATGAAGACTGTGTCTGGTAATGCAAAGGGGTCGGGCTTCAGTCACCACACCTGAACAAACGCATGTGGGATGTAGGTCACTTGGTCACTATACTTCAGTTAAATGGATATCCACACTGGTGGCGCCCCCACCACAGAATGCCTGTTACAAGTCGATGAGCACGCACACCCAGGTCATGCATGAGTGGTCAGAACAACGTCACGGTAGTTCCCCCCGCAATGTACATAATGACGTCATAGGGAGTGACGTCTGTGGTGTCGTACGCGGACGGGACACTCTCCCCCCAGGTCTTTCGCGGCAAGAGCGCTGGCTTAGTCTCTGCCCCAACCCAAAGCGAGTTCCGCGGGTATCCACTAAAGACAGGGGAGACCAGCGAACATTTCAGATTCAAAACAAGGATACTGTCAAAAGTTATACAAGTGAAACAACCCACATATCATGAGTTAGGAAATAGAAGAATTGTTAAATGGGGTTAACAGACAATCCAGCTGTTTCTTTTTCATCTTTAAACCACCTTATGATGTGAATTTACAGTTGATTAGACTGCCCCTTCAAGTGAGCACATGTGTTATGTTGACAAACAAAACCCTGTGACACATGAGGTGCCTTCCAATTAAGAAAGTAATCCCTAAGAATATGCCTGATTTGATTTAACAGAAAACAGAAATGAGTGTATATCATTTACCATATAAATATGTGCATATCTATTTACATGTAAACCACAAAATACTCCCCAAAGCGCTAAGGATTTAGGATATCTTTAGACTTGCTCAAGTCTTTGACTATGAACATTCATTAAATGATTAAAGAAAATCGGAATACGAGTCATGTATGTGTCCTTCTCTGACTGGCCCATGAATCCTGTGTCACTCAGAAGGGGTGGAGGGGTAGGATACAGGGAATGAGGCCAGTCTAGGATATTTTGAAAACTGGCGTATGATTTGAGCCGAAACAGGCAGGTTGGGGCAGAGATATAAGCGGCCACAGGAAGTAGAGCGCGAGATCTCTGCTGGGAGAGTGCCGACGGGAAAGCCTCGGTGGCGTTCTCTGAAAAGTTGACCTGTCAGGTTCGTGGAAACGCATGACACCTGAATCCAAGTATGTTGTGATTGTAATTAGGCATGGTTGAGTAAGTTAGTCTAACGGAGATGAGGGAGGGGTTACAGGTCATACTAGCATGGCTGCTTTGCTTAATATGATACTCTTAGCATTGCTATCTGGAATACGCCTCTGCTTGCTTACCTAGCACTCCTAAAAACTAAAGGGATGGGTCTCTGTTAATTCCATCTCTTAATACTAAAATAAAATGCAATTGGAATATATAACAAAAGGGAAGGTCCCCATGTTCAACGTCGAATAAGCGAGCAAACTTATGACATATTATTATATACCTATGTCCGAATGTCTATTAAATACTGCCCGCTGCTAGGGGTGCAGTAATAATAATGTTCGTGCCCGCTGTGACTGCGATTTTGTATGTCATTTAAATGGCGTTTTTTCACCAATTAAAGGTATATAATAATAAGCAAACGTCCTCACTATAGACGAAATGGTTCTCGTTCTCGGTCAGTCTCCGGTTTCATACTGCCTTCCGCCTATGGTGTCAGGCAGTATGAAATCTACGACCGACCTCGAACAGGAACCGTTTCGTCTACAGTAAGGACGTTTCCTAATATTAGTAAACCCAACCCACTCTCATGGGTTTCATCGATAATCTCTATATTGTCCTCCCTCCTCCGGCCTCACCCTGCCCACCCTCTCTCTTTCTCTCTCGCTTCCTCTGTCTCTCCCCCTCTCTGCCCTCTCTCTGTCTCTCCCCCTCTCTGCCCTCCCTCTGTCTCTCCCCTCTCTCCTCTATCTCTCTCTCTTTCTCCCTCTTCCTTTCTTTCGCTCCCTCTCTCTCCCTCCCCCCCCCCTCCGTTTCTCTCCCTCTCACACCCTCCCTCTCTCCTTCTCCCTCTCTCCCTCTTTTTCTCTCCTTCCCTGTCCCTCACTCTCTGTCCCTCTTATTCTCCCCCTCTCTATCCCTCACTCTGTCCCTCACTCTGTCCTCTTCTCCTTCTTTCTCTCCTTCTCTCTGTCCCTCTTTCTCCCCCTCTTTCTCGCCCTCTCTCTGTCCCTCTTTCTTTCCCTCTCTCTCTCTCCATCTCTGTCCCTCTCACTCTCCTCTCTCTGTCCCTCTCGCTAACCCTCTCTCTCACTCTCTCCCCCTCTCTCCCTCTTTCTCTTCCTCTCTACCCCCTCCTTTTCTCCCTCTCTCTCCCTCCTTCCCCCTACCTCACTTCTTCGCTAGGTGAGTTACCAGAAGGGAATACAGGTAACATACGTCATCATATTTCAATATCAAGCGCTCTCCCAATTATACTTTAGTTTATCCAATTCTGATTGAGGCCAATTCAAAAGGAAATCTAAGAGATTACTTTTGGTGGTCGGCCGAAAGTGATTTCAATATATCAATATTGAGTATTTGTTTTAGTAGTCGAGCGAATGTGACCTCAATATATACTCATTCTAAAGGTGTTTATTGACATTTTACAATGCAGGTCAAGCGTATAGAAGGTTTGTAGAGCAGAGTACAGTAGAGGGGCATGAGGCGGATCATAAAAGAGGATATTTAGGATTTGTGCTTTGATAGCACGCGACGACTTTGCTAGAAATAGCAAAAATGGGTAGTTTTTACAATGGCCGGGCATGGTAGAGAGGTCTACAGGGTCATTTCAAGTTAAGTCTCATTTCCTTTTAATATCCACCAAAATAGAACAAGTGACCCGAAATGTTATGTTTTCAAATGACCTACAGTGTGTATATTATCTCACAAGAAAATGAGAATTGTGTAACAATGCATGTGCTAGTATTTCCTTTTCAACAAAGACATATCTGCATTAATCAGCGAATGTGACCAAACTGGATTTTATCAGTCCTATTACCCAGACTAATAAAATGTTTTTTTGTATTTTTAAAATCTTTCATTAGACATATATAGAGTGTAAAATTAATCTAATCTCACAAGCAAATAGAAACAAGCACAGTGAACCACAATAACAATCCCTCCTTCATGTAGTGCATGGTTTCCTTGGAGATTGACACTTATCATGGAGACAAGCAAGCATGGGAGAACTGATATCCCACAAGAATGTTGAATACTATTCATTTAATGAGTATTGCATCACTGTATGTTGCACGGTGGTGACTTATAAATCAATATTTAATACCGAATCTTTTCTATCAATTTATGATTGTGTTCTATAGAAACGGTGCTGATTTTGGGTCTGTGATAAAAATTGATACTACATACAACCTGCATTAATTTTTTTCCCATTCAATCAAAGAATTTATCGATTTGAGGTACATACTGCCTTCCGCCTATGGAGTCTACAGATCGCTACTGAGAAGATTCCGGAAAGTCGGAATGCACTCAGTGGAATACAGCTTCTTCTGCCACCTAACAGGAACTATTTTATATAAACAATGCACGGCGCTTACTTCAAATTTCTAATTATTTACAAGATTGTTTTTCCAATAATTAGTCGACAGGTGAGCAATAAATACAACATTACATGTACAATGATTTCTATCTGAGTGGCCGTATTCTCCTTGCATTGGACACTTCACAATACTCTTCTATTGCTCAGAGTTTTACTACATATCAACTACGCGGAGAATACGACCATGTAGATCAAAATCATGGTAATATTGTGTATTCATTTGGGGAAAATGTGAAGCAAACCATCAATATGGAGACGCATACCCCTTCCCTGTGAATCTATAGCAGTAGATAATGAAAGTTATAAGAGTCAGGAAGATAAGCCTCAATCAAAATGACAAGTCTAGAAGGAAGATACTGACCTCTGATAACCTAAGGAGCCAAACAGGAATGATAGCATGTGTACCCGGAAATACACACGGACAACAAACACACGAGATAAACACAATGCTGCTATTTGTTATCAAGCGGCATTTCTTCAAACTTCAACTTGTGGTTTGATAACCCCACACTTGGATCTAGGGTAAAGCTTATACTATTTCTGTATCGTATAAGGGAGGGGGAGGGGATGCATGGATACTTTGTATTATTTCCAAGAAAGAGCAATTCATGGTTGGGTAGATATAAGACTCTAATGTAAGGAATTGAAAATATACTCCATGTTTACATGTACTGTGATTTGAATTAACACACATCTGATTATCTTTACAGGATAAATAAAAAGAAAAAAAAAAAAAATCTGCACCCACAATGCAAATATTACAGAAAGGCCATGGCTCATAAGTATTAGTAGTCATAAGTAGCACCAGCAGGCCTTAATTCTTTCTGCGAAAATGTTACCAACTAGATTATTCACCCATGGTTTCTCAACTTTACATTTCAATGTAAAATACATCCATATATATGTTATATATTATAGTGTACATTATGATGACTTGAGACAAAAGTCAGAGAAAGACCCGTGAGCTCGTTTTAGACCTCTTTTTGCATGCATTGTCTGTATTTATTATCAATCATTGTACATACGTTACGCAATCATGCTGCATGGAAAACCTTATTGTAACAAAGATATGACGGAATATACATTTTGATCTGGGCATACATTGAAACCAGCCGTAATGGCTGAGTATGATCCCAGTATAAATCAAAGTTTAAAAAAAAAGTATTAGTAGAGTGATTCGGAAAGGTTGCCGGTATAATGCATGAATAATTATTTGTCACCTTAGCCATACGATTTATATTTTCAGGCTGAATTGTATTTCATTAGTATATTTGATACGTCAATCATTTTGGTTGCATTCAATCGGTATAAGTAATATGGACGTGTGTTGGATATGAACTTTTTTAATATAGTTTGTATGATAATAAAACAGACATCGACTGGTTGATAATATAAAGGTAACCCATGAGAGTTTAGGGTCTGAGGTCGTATCCCTAACTCTGACACTAAACTTGAATGGGTTTCTGAATTTATCTTTCCCTCAACATTGACTAATGAGCTATCCTTTGTGACATAATTCCCCATTAGATATTTTCCCTAAATATCTAATGGGCGTTAGATATTTAGTTTCCAATGCTAAGTCTATGGAGAAAAAATACCAGGGGTGAGATAGTAAGATGAAACAAGTTCTTCCTATATACATGCGACAGAATTACGTACATTCCTGCCCAATGAATTAGAGACTGCTCCATGTAGAGGTTTTACTCTTTTTTACCTACCATATCTAAAAAACTATGATTCTAGTCAGATCCGCTTGGAGATTCTCCTGCACATAGAGACAGAGTGATAAGGAACTGCATCGAGATCCATAGCCACTGACAATATGCCATGAGTTTTGGTTGCTGAGTAATCTCACGAGGCAAAGCCAAGTGAGATTATGTAGCAAACCAAAATGAATGGCATATTATCAGTGGCTATGGATCAAGTGCGGTTCAGATTTTATCTCACCCCTATCACTGACTATTTGGCTTAAATGTGTGACATCATCCCCTATTGAGTATTTTTCAACAATACTCCACGGGCGTTGAGTACGAGTTTCCAATGTTAAGTCTATGGGGAAAAAATACCAGGGGTGAGATAATGAACCAAACTTAGGCTTGGAGACTGAAGACCCACGAGAGTGGGAATCTCGTTGAGGTAAAAACTCGAACCTGCTATTGTATTTTTTAGATCTACACTTAAATGTGCTTCTTCTGATATTTACAGAACTTAAAGCTGTAGTTTTCTGATCCATTTACTCAGTGTCCGAGACCACAACCTTATGCTGGTTCTAGGTGTGTACCTTTATAAACACCGATGATCAGTTAAGGTACCTGTGTCATACGAAATAATAGGCCTGCCCCTTATTTCGTTTGGGCAGGAGACCAGTCTAATCTACCGCTCACGTCGAATCGAAAGGTGTCACCATAGTCTCTAACGACGAAGTCGCTAGTTTCATATAAAAGATGGAGATGCTGGAGACGGCGGGTGGGGGAGATTGTAAAGTGGGGTGTCAGTGAAGTGGTGCGTAGATGAGCCTCAAGCAGACCGATAGAAAAATATAGGGGGAAGCCCATTTCCATTGGCCGACGAAAACGGCATAGATTATCTTAGTTCCCCATATAGGCCTGTTTCCATTGGCCTGTAAGTTAGTGATGGCCAATATAAATGGAACAGCGTGAAAACCCGTGATTTACATATACATTTTAACCCTTTAAAGACGGGGGTCTGTGGCAGAGCCCTGTTGGTTGGGGCGGGTACTTTGGATTGGCATAACTCCAGGGGACAGGTCAAATTTTGTCTAAACCCATATACCATTATTTGATCACGTGATACGACACATCATTCTTATTTATATTATTTGTTTTACCAAATAATATCAAATACTATATCATAGGTATATTCTCTGAAAGTTTCAGATATATTGATCAATTATTTCTTCATAAAACAATGAAATGGTAGATATTACTAAATTCCATAAATAATGCCTCAAGGCATTATCCGGTCTCCGCGGGGGAATGCCTCAAGGCATTATCCGGTCTATGCTGGGGAATGCCTCAAGGCATTATCCGCCCTGAAAGGGTTAATATGGATATGTAAGGCGTATATATCTACCATTTTGCGTAAATAAGTAAGTCCTTCTTGCCATTGTATCTACGCTTTATCTCTAGACGTATACATGTGCCCATGTTGTAGTCACATATATATCATATATATAAGCCTAATTCTATTACATTTACGCCGCTCTTCAATAATTCCGACTTCTGCATCTAGGGGAGACCACTGTTGTTTTATTTTATTTGCCATTAGTCATTAAGTCCTTGGTATATGGAAAATCCAATGTTACATAATCAATTTTGATTATAAAATCGTCCTAAAACCCTTTTTATTATCTTTTCATTTTCAGACCCTGTGAAGTACATGAGTCCCATCGTGTGAATTCCACTTGAGCAAACAAATTAGCCTTCAAGCCCATTCTTTATATGCACTTGAGTGCCAAACTCGCCGGTATTGTGTGGGATCCGTCTTGTGGCACCCTTGTAAAATTCGTTTTACAAGATACTACCATCGTACAACCAGCTATGAAAGATCCCAAATGTTTAGAGTTCTCGCCTTGTGGGATAAGTTGCCAATGGAAACTCAACTAGCAGATTCTGTGGCTGCTTTCAAATGCATATTATATGGAGAGCAGAAATTTGATACTGAATTATGTCCTTTAAATGTAGTAACCAAAATACAGAGTACATATCTCATACTGACAAGAACTCAATGAGGTGTATCCTCACGCCAAATTTCATGAGACTAATTCTAGAAATATTTGGTAAAGCACATACTTTGTACTGTATCAATGTGTACTGGGAGCTGTTTCAAAACCATAGACTTAACCCACGTTTTGAAACAGCTCCCTGGTCACTCACTTGTGTAAAACTATCACTCCTATTTATAGTTTAGACTATGGAGGTTCTTCTTGCATAGAGCGACCAGTAAGTTTAATTTTGATTGTACCTTGTACTGTAAAGACAGTTCATATACCGGCGGTTAGCCGATGTCCTTGCAGGATAAACAACGAAAAAAAAAGAAGAAAAAAAAAAGAACGGAGTGGAAAACTAGAATCCTGACTTTACACCAATCATTCGGACAGAATATCTAGATGGAATGCCCTTGTCCCTCTCCTCCCTTTACCCCTTTCACTCAGAATATATCTATTTATAAACACCATATTCTTCTATCTTGCACTGAAGAAAGCGCGAACTGTACATAGTATCCTTGTCTTGTTCGAGATCTCACAAGACCTGTTCAACTACAGAATTTGGAAATAGATTAAAAAAAAAAAAAAAAAAAAAATTGGGGAAAATAAATATTCACAGATACCACAGGTGGCGCCACCAGTTCTTCACACACTGCATTTTTATAATTCAATGTTATTCCAACTGATATGTTTTTATTCAATGATTAATGAAAAAACTATCTAGGGGTGTTGTCTATTAAAACCCTTTTTAACTAGTTTTGAGCCAATCAACGAGGTGTCCTGGCCTTTATCAAACGATACTTAGGCCCTCACTTACTCACGTATCGTCCAGGGGGCCATTGAATAATCTAGGATCTTACATAAAGACACTTGTCCGTACCTTTGTACAAGGGTTATCGTTTTTTTATTTTATTTTATTTTTTTATTCAGGAGTTATTTTATGACAACAGTACTCGCTCTCATGAGCGATCTTCCGTATCGTAGTCAGGACATTACAGGACAGTACAGTATAGGCAGATTATACATACATATACAACATACATAGAAAAAACAGGTTATATACATATACATATAACTCTATACATTATGTACCCTTTTCTATTTCAAAGCCAGCACTTCAGTAGTTAGAGTCTAGTTCTCTACAGGCATTGTGTGTACCACCTCCTTTATTTTCATTTTGAATTTATCTATCCTATCAATCGATTGTATTTCTGGCGCTAGAGTATCCCATAGTAATCCACCCACATAAAGAGGTGATTTCCTGTACTTTTCAGTCCTAGGCCTCTTTATTTTTAATCTTATTTTATTCTGACTTCGTGTTCTGTCATTTCCATCTGTAAAAACATTTTTGTTGTATCTACTCCACCATCTTACAAGTGTCATTAGGTGGCCTGCTCTCCTAATTGCTAAAGGCCTCACCTTACATAGTCTCATAACCTCTTCCATGTGCATGTCTGTTGGTTTCTTTATCTTTAGTGCTACTCTTAGAGCTTTATTAAACAATAGTTGTAATTTATTTCGTAGAGTCTTGTTTATACAGTAATACACATGATCGGAATACTCAACTACTGGTAATATTTAAGTTTGTTTGCTAAGACAGTATCAGACATCCATAAGGTCGTCCATAAGTGTTGAATAAATACACAATATTACCATGATTTTGATCTGAGTGGCCGTATTCTCCGCGTAGTTGACGTGTAGTAATACTCCGAGCGATAGCGAGGAGTATTGCGTAGCGTCAACTACAAGGAGAATACGGCCACACAGATCGAAATTATGGTAATGTTGTATTTATTACTCACTTATTTTTAGATTTAAGCAATAAATATGATCGTTAGAAAACTTTTCAACGTAATTAAGAAGTTATGTTTGGGACTACTTTCATCTCAAAAATCCGTATCCTCCTAGGAGGGTACGGATCTCCGTATCCTCCTCAGTAGCGATCTGTAATCTCCATAGGCTTAGTATGGAGACTCCGTATCAGGTGGGTAATAAAGTCCCATATCGTCCCTGGCTGTCTATGGCATACAGAAAAAGGGTCTTTATGTAGGACCCTAGATTATTCAACATGGCCCAGAGTCCTTGGACGAACGACTCCTAGCTTTATCAAACTAGACCTGGGGGCCGATGAATAAACTGCGAACGACAAAAAAAGTATCTTATAATTGCCTATTGGGCATAGTGTCTTATAAAATAATGTGTTGTAAATATCAGATGAATTGATCATAAGTGTAAACTAAAGGACTTATAAGGTGTTGTATAGAAATATTTTCATTTATGAAGTATCTTCTCGTTTGTCATACAACACCGAATGGAAATAATCGTTTAGGATGCCGTTTTTCGTTGGAGTTATCGTATCGTTCAGACCAGCACTAGAAATGAATGAACTTTATTCAACAGCCCCCTGTACTGCAGTGTGCGCCTCAAACCAGCTGACTTTGTTGTATTTATGTTCTAGAAGCAGATATACTTATTGGGAAATATTCGTAGTTGATAAATTGATAGTTGAACACAGCTTTATCTTCATTGTATTGTTCAGGAATACACACTAAAGGAAAAAAGAAAAAGGAGAATTGGCTTTCAGGTTTTGAAATAACGCACTCTCCAAGCAGTATGAAAGATTTGGGAGGAGAAAAACAAACAATTCCCGCTACTTGGTCACGGTGGAACCGAATTCAACCCAAACAAAGCTAACATAGCATAGCTCTGGTAGCCAGTGTAGTGATCATTGGATGATCCAGCCCTGGTGGATGTATCTTGAACTACCGTTTGCAGTGACTTGTTTGCCCTCTGGTGGGTTTTTGGTGAACTAGATTTCTATATATTCTGTGGCTGACTGTGTTTTGTGGAATTTTCTTGCTCAATAACTTCGACTATCTGGTTGATTGTAGCTTACCTTTTTCAGGTTTTTTTGTGTCATTGGAGATTGCTGATGGTCACTTTTCCGATTTTTAATAGAATTTTCAATGATAAAAGTTTCCAACCTTTGTAACTCATGGTACTTGTAGAAAGTAGCTGGAGATTAGGACATGATCATCAATTGTTTAGAATCCTTTCTATGTGTGTCTCGATAGAAAAGAAAGAAAATCTTTTTATGAAAGCTAAAACACCCACGAGCTTGAGGCCATACATACATAGAAAATAGTTTGAAATAATTTAACCCAGTATTTGCCATATTGATAGGTATAAAAACAGGGACTACCTTTTGCTGTATAGAGACTTTGTTCCCGTTAACCATGGCTTTGAGGTTATATACCAATTTGTTTAATCCGAATACCATCGTCATGGTCAAATGGATGAATGTAAATTATCTGTAACCAGTAAAACTGGTAATACATGGAAACCAGTGGACACACCACTGAGTATTATCAGTATAAATAAAAGAATCAAAAAAAAAAAAAAAAAGAAGGTATCTGACAATTTTGAAGCAATGAGTATATTTAATCCCCATACATACCTAATGTGGATTTTGGATACAATGGATTATAAATATGTTACCACATCGGGGAAGATGTGGGGACAGACGAGTCTCTGGACCGGGTCGATGCCCTGGACGAATTCTTAAAACGTTCTTAGATTAGCTGTAAACTTCGTCGGTGGAACGTAAAGGTTCTTTGAGAAAGAGGACCATATTCCCAGTTCTCTGACGTCATGAGATGATACTCCTCCATTCGCTGAAGTCTAGGCCCTCATATGTCCCAGGGAACGTAGTATAGGTCAAGCTGGTCAAATAGAGGTTGGTCAATAGAAGGTCAAACTGGTCAAACGGAGGTTTGTGAATGGAAGGTCAAACTGGTCAAACGGAGGTTTGTGAATGGAAGGTCAAACTGGTCAAAAAAAGGCTGGTGAATAGAACATCAGACTGGTCAAATGGAGGTTTGTGAATGGAAAGTCAAACTCGTCAAATGAAGGTTGGAAAATGGAAGGTCAAACTGGTCAAACGGAGGTTGGTAAATTTAAGGTCAAACTGGTCAAATAGAAGGTTGGTAAATAGGGGGTCAAACTGGTCAAATGAAGGCTTGTGAATAGAAGGTCAAACTGGTCAAATGAAGGCTTGTGAATAGAAGGTCAAACTGGTCAAATGGAGGTTGGTGAATGGTAATACTTTTATTACCCACCTGATACGGAGTCTCCATACTAAGCCTATGGAGATTACAGATCGCTACTGAGGAGGATACGGAGCTCCGTACCCTCCTAGGAGGATACGGATTTTTGAGATGAAAGTAGTCCCAAACATAACTTCTTAATTACGTTGAAAAGTTTTCTAACGATCATATTTATTGCTTAAATCTAAAAATAAGTGAGTAATAAATACAACATTACCATAATTTTGATCTGTGTGGCCGTATTCTCCTTGTAGTTGACGCTACGCAATACTCCTCGCTATCGCTCGAAGTATTACTACGCGTCAACTTCGCGGAGAATACGGCCACTCAGATCGAAATCATGGTAATATTGTGTATTTATTACCCATGAAATACAGATTCTTCATACTAAACCTATGGAGCCTACAGATCGCTACTGAGTAGATTCCGGAAAGTCGGAATGCACTCAGTGGAATACAGCTTTTTCTGCCACCTAACAGGAACTATTTTATATAAACAATGCACGGCGCTTACTTCAAATTTCTAATTATTTACAAGATTGTTTTTCCAATAATTAGTCGACAGGTGAGCAATAAATACAACATTACATGTACAATGATTTCTATCTGAGTGGCCGTATTCTCCACTTCACAATACTCTTCTATTGCTCGGAGTTTTACTACGTCTCAACTACGCGGAGAATACGGCCATGTAGATCAAAATCATGGTAATATTGTGTATTCATTTGGGGAAAATGTGAAGCAAACCATCAATATGGAGACGCATACCCCTTCCCTGTGAATCTATAGCAGTAGATAAGGAAAGTTATAAGAGTCAGGAAGATAAGCCTCAATCAAAATGACAAGTCTAGAAGGAAGATACTGACCTCTGATAACCTAAGGAGCCAAACAGGAATGATAGCATGTGTACCCGGAAATACACACGGACAACAAACACACGAGATAAACACAATGCTGCTATTTGTTATCAAGCGGCATTTCTTCAAACTTCAACTTGTGGTTTGATAACCCCAAACTTGGATCTAGGGTAAAGCTTATCCTATTTCTGTATCGTATAAGGGAGGGGGAGGGGGTGCATGGATGCTTTGTATTATTTCCAAGAAAGAGCAATTCATGGTTTCTTACCATAAGATGTTAAGACTCTAATGTAAGGAATTGAAAATATACTCCATGTTTACATGTACTGTGATTTGAATTAACACACATTTGCATCCACAATGCAAATATTCCAGAAAAGCTATGGATTTCCTAGTTACAAGTATTATCGTAAAACCGGATGAGTTTTAATCTTGGCTCCCGTATGCCACGACTGGAGTTTGGCGTAGTGATATCACGAGGCGGAGCCGAGTGGTATCCGGAACCAAACTCCAGGAGTGGCATATGGGAGCCAAGATTAAAACGAATCAGGTTTTGATTTTATCCTACCCCTCTCTACAATATTTTAATGTTAAAATCATGAATGGAAATCCTCCAAATTCTGTATGCCACTAGTAGCATACAAACGTCCGTATGCCAGTCAGCGTGGCATACGGAATCTCAATGTTCAGCCTATGGGATTTTATATTAGGGGTAGGATAATAGTAGAGAAATTCCTAGGTTTAAAAGCATTTGAACTTTGGATGTAATTGTTGTCGATATAATGCCTGAATAATTGTGACCGACTGAGGAGGTTTAATGGACATCCGAGGAGAACGGAGTGGCACCATCTAGCGCTTACGAGATGCATCCCGCGCTTCACGGATACAGCGCCATCTGGCGTATCGCGGCCGTTGTGACGTCATGCTGCACGCTCATCAAAGACTCCTTTGAACATTTTTGTGCGATCCTGCTATTTCACCGACAACCTTAGTTTTTCGCGCATCTGCAACGTTGAAGATGCCTCCGAAGAAAACTCCCGCTGGCAAGAACCAGAAAATCGTCAAAAAGACTTCGGCAGGGGAAAACAAGAACGTAAAAATGGATAAGAAAATCGAAGACTTGAGTCGCGAAATGCGGACTATGAAATCTGCTATGATGGCGTTCACTCAGGCGGCAGCCTCTAGGACCCAGGCGGCAGCCTCGCCCCCTAGGCCTACAAACGATTCTGCGATGACAGTGCAACAAGTTACGCCATCGACGCCTACGGGTCCCCAGATGCGGGGATTCGATTTACATCGCCCAAGTACTACCGTGAGTACCGCTCCAACGGCTGTAAATGATGGCTTCGCAGCATCCATGTTATCGCACCCCTGGATACCAAGGGACGCTCCAAGCCTAGGCGTCTCGTACCAGGACCAATCCATCGACGACCAAGTGCGTCTATTACTTCAATCTATGGCTCATGTACTACGGCTAAATAGAGGTAAATTTATTATTCCGTGCCACTACGTGTTACTCCCCAGCCGTAAGGACCATATGAGCCTGGGGACCGTAAATTTGCAGGAACACATATGGGGCATCCTCCGCATCGTGGACGATGCGGCGGTGCCCCCTACCGTCAAACCACATGTTATTCCCACCTCAGGGAGGTTGTAGAGGATTGTTTAGACTATGACTTTACAGCCGTTCGCCGGTGGAGCGAGGAAATTTTCATACGGGTGGCAGAAGGCCGTTTCGCCAGGGGATGGGAGGATTCCGAGCATACCAACATCTTCGCATGGCGATTTCTCGTCCTGAGAATTCCCGGGTTTGCCGCGCGGTGGAGGCACCAGCGGCAAAGAAGAAAAACAAATCGCCGGGCGCTTCCCCAGCTCACCCCCCCTGCAAGGTCTACAATAGCGAAGGGGGTTGCGCCGTCACCCCCCCTCATTCCACGAGCGGGGGAACTGTTGTTCACTGTTGCTCCTACTGTTTTGACAACTTTGGAGCGCATCATGCTCACAGTTTCGTTGATATACGGATAAGGGCCCGCCATGAGGCTGCCGGCGGCAGTCACGCTTCTAGTACGCCCTTTCGCGGGCAGGCAGGGGGACGACCTGCCACCACCAACAACTCCTCTTAGCTCGCTCCGGCAGGGGGAGCGTCTTCCGGGGGGTGGGGCGGACAACCCCCCCCCCCGGCAAGTCAAGTTGACGCATCTGCCGCCGAAGTGTGGCGCCCCCCCCCCTCGGACGAGTTCTGCGAGCGCTTCCCCACGGAGGCGGCGCTCTACGACGCTGTACGAGCCGGTGGAGACTACAATTATTGAGCTACTTGCCGCGAGGTTCCGTCGGGCCTACGGGTTGACCGTTGGGCCACACTCCTCATACACTACCACGACACCGAGCTGTGCGATTTTCTTCGCTACGGCTGGCAGATTAGCTTCAACCAGACACGCTGGCCCCTTTCTACCTTCAACAATCACGCATCTGGGAGGTCCCAGGGTGCCGCCCTTGCCGCTTTTGCTGAAAAAGAGTTGCTTCTCGGGGGGCTGACGGGCCCCCTCGTCCACCTCCCGTTCGGCCAGTGGACCCAAGTCTCCCCGCTTCTCACTCGTCCTAAGAAGGGGGGGGGAGGGGGTTCGTGTCATACTGGATTTATCATTCCCACCTGGACGGGCGGTCAACGATGCCATAGCCCCGAGTTTCTACATGGGCTCGCCCGCCGCTTACACTCTCCCAGGGGTGGGAGACTTGATCGAGGAGATCCTCGCGGTGGGCCCTACGGCACACGTCGGGTCAGCAGACCTCTCCAGGGCGTATCGACAACTATGGATAGACCCCGTCGACGCCCCCCTACTGTGCTTCCGTGTAGGGGGTCTTTCTATGTGGAGCGATGCCCCCCGTTTGGTTGCCTCACCTCCTCCATCGCGTGTCAGCGCACATCGAACGGGGTCGTCTACATGATGCGTTCCCGCGCCTGGCATTGCCTCGCATATCTGGACGATTTTGCGGGCGTTGCCGCAGGGAAGCGCGCCGCCCAGGAGGTGTACGACCTCTTCCTGTGGTTAGCCGACCACCTGGGCCTGCAACTCGCCGCGGAGAAGTGCCAGCCCCCCACCGGTCGCCTCACCTGGTTGGGTTTTGTATTGGACATCGATGCGGCCACTGTCTCCATTCCCCCCTGGAGGTGTGCCGCGAGTCCCTCCAGTCCCTCCTCGGCCGTCTCGTCCACGTCGGCCACTGTGTTCGCTACGCTCACCGTTTCATGACACGCCTCTTCTCGGCCCTACGGGCGTCACAGGGCGCCACAGTCATCACCGTAGGTCGGGAAATGCACATGGACATAGCGTGGTTCCGCGCTTATGCGACGTCCTCGAACGGCCGCCACTACTTCGGTCCGCCCAACGCCTCTACCGACCTTCACGTCGACACCTCCGCGGCCGGCGCCACGGCTTCTCTGGAGGGTACGGCCATCAGGTGGGAGTGGCCCGCCATCGACACCGACATCCCCTCGGACGACGCTTCTCGCCACGCCTACGCCTTGGTCGTGGCGCTTCATCTCCTCGCGCCTCACGCCCCCCCGGGCACCGCCATCCGGGTTCACGCCTCGCAAGCAGGCGTCCTCGCCCCCCTCGCCTCGGGGGTCATCAAGAACGGCCGAATCGCCGCATGCGCGCGGCAAATTTGGCTCGACGCCGCCCTCAGAGACACCGACGTGCTTCCGGGGGGGGGGTGGGGGGCTCCCCCCCTCGACGCACGTGCCTCTTCACGTCGATGTGCCTCTTCACGCAGATCTCTTCAATATTGGTTTGTAAATTGCAGGCACACCACTCGATCTCCACGCCCGGATGAGGGCCTCCCATGACGCCACGCTTGCCCCCTCCACACACAGGAACAAGGAGGTCCAAGCGCGGAGGTACCTCCGCTTCGCCGCCGGGCACGCCGCGGTCATCCTCCTGGAGGCATGCCTTTACATCCAGCACCTGGCGGATACACTCTCGTCGCCCGGGGCCGTGAGGAACGCCATCTCTGGCGCCCGCGGCCGTGGCCGTGTTGCGCGGAACGGGCCTGCAGTCAGCGCACATCCTACGCCGCACCCCCCCATCACCACGGATATGTTGTCGTCGATCGCCTCCCAGGCAGCATCTCTCACGACCGGGGTTCTCGTCAGGGCCGTGGCGCTCGTCGCTTTTTTCTCCCTCCTCCGCGCTTCAAATCTCTTCGCACCACCTCCGGGGAGGAGCCAATCTTCTCACGCGCTTTTGCGCGCCGACGCGGTCATTCAGGACGGCCGTTTAGCTCTCACTGTACGGTCAGCTAAAACCATAGGACCCGGCCGCCCTCCGGCCGTTATTATCTTGGAGCCATCTGACAACAGGGCATTATGCCCAGTCAGGGCATGGAGATCTTATATAGCGGCCGCCCCCGCGCGGCCGTTAGACCCCATGTTCCTGCTACGACCGGCGGAGCTGTTTTCGGCCTCTCAGTTTACCGCGGTCGTTCGTTGCCTCTTGCAATGAGCCGGTTTTCCCCACGCGGACGAGGTGACTCCTCACTCGTTCCGTAGGGGGGGGGCTCAATTTTTCCATTCCCATGGCATGCCGGCCGCAGACTTACAGCGTCGCGGCACCTGGTCATCTTCGGCAGCCATGGCACCCTACCTTGTATAATGTTTTTCAGACTTTCAGCTTTTACCAAATGCCTTCGACGAGTTATGGTCATTATATGTCACCTTAGCCATACGATTTAAATTTTCAGGCTGAATTTATTTCCTTAGTATGAATGATACCTCAATCATTTTGGTTTCATTCCATCGGTATAAGTAATACGGACGTGTGTTGGATATGAAAATGTTTATTTTGATTTGTATCGTAATAAAACAGTCATTGACTGGTTGATTATCAGATGAGACAAGTTCTTATGGGTATGTGACAAAATTGCGTACATTCCTGCCCTATGAACTAGAGACTTCTTCATGTAGAGATTTGTTTTATAGAAGATGGGGATGCTGGGGGCGGCGGGCGGGAGAGATTGTAAAGTGGGGTGTCAGTGAAGTGGTGCGTAGATGAACCTCAAGCAGACCGATAGAAAAATATAGGGGGAAGCCCATTTCCATTGGCCGACGAAAACGGCATAGATTATCTTAGTTCCCCATATAGGCCTGTTTCCATTGGCCGACGAAAACTAGATTTTATGAGTTCTCCTATTAGCCCATTTGCATTTGGCATCAGTAGTGCTAAAGGTCCGTCGGTGATGCCTGACTGTAGACCTGATTTACATATGGATACGTAAGGCGTATATCTACCATTTTGCTTAAATAAGTAAGTCCTTCTTGCCATTGTATCTACGCTTTATCTCTGGACGTATACCTGTAGTTGTATGTGCCCATGTTTTAGTGACATATATATCATATATATAAGCCTAATTCTATTACATTTACGCCACTCTTCAATAATTCTGACTTCTGCATCTAGGGGAGACCACTGTTGTTTTATTTTATTTGCCATTAGTCATTAAGTCCTTGGTATATGGAAAATCCAATGTTACATAATCAATTTTGATTATAAAATCGTCCTAAAACCCTTTTTATTATCTTTCATTTTCAGACTTTTTGAACCCGAGATTTTGAACCCTGTGAGGTACATGAGTCCCATCGTGTGAATTCCACTTGAGCAAACAAATTAGCCTTCAAGCCCATTCTTTATATGCACTTGAGTGCCAAACTCGCCGGTATTGTGTGGGATCCGTCTTGTGACACCCTAGTAAAATTCGTTTTACAAGACATAACCATCGTACAACCAGCTATGAAAGATCCCAAATGTTTAGAGTTCTCGCCTTGTGGGATAAGGCCTGGCGTCCACCTACTACGATAGAAATTTAGACCTACCGATATGGCACCGATACAAAAACCAAATATCGGAGACATATCGGGAAGGTGCAAAATCGTAGACATATGTCTAGACATGCCAATCCACCACGCATTGTATGGAGGTTCTATCGGTGTCTAATCGCAGAAACGTGGTCAACTGCCCCGATATTAGGTGACCTTCCGTCGCGATTTTCATGTTTTATCGGGAGGTGCATCATAGACCATATCAGAGCCATATCATAGTAGGTGGACGCTGGGCCTAAGTTGCCAATGGAAACTCAACTAGCAGATTCTGTGGCTGCTTTCAAATGCCTATTATATGGAGAACAGAACGGAGTGGAAGACTAGAATCCTGACTTTACACCAATCATTCGGACAGAATATCTAGATGGAATGCCCTTGTTCCTCTCCTCCCTTTACCCCTTTCACTCAGAATATATCTATTTATAAACACCATACTCTTCTATCTTGCACTGAAGAAAGCGCGAACTGTACATAGTATCCTTGTCTTGTTCGAGATCTCACAAGACCTGTTCAACTACAGAATTTGGAAATAGATAAAAAAATAAAATAAAATAAAGTTGTGGAAAATTAATATTCACAGATACCACAGGTGGCGCCACCATTCAATTATCGTGTAGGTTTTATTATCGTTCCTTCGTTATTGAACGAGCCTTAGACCATACTCTCTCAAGGAATCGTTTTTAGGTGAAGTAAAGTCCAGAAAAACGTTTCAGTTCTTCACACACTGTCTTTTTCACCATTCAATGTTATTCCAATTGGGTTGATATGTTTCTATTCATTGATTAATAAAAAAAACTACCTAGGGATGTTGTCTGTTAACCCTTTAAGGACGGCTGCCTGGGGCTGAGCTACTCTTATAAGGACGGGTGCTGGTGGCAGTGTGTCTGGCTAGAGGACGGCCACATAATGGTTAAAACTGATAATTCAAGTTTCTAATCAGGTAATATGATACTTAATCGTGAATATCTTATTTCTTTTGAATAGAAATACTAAATATGATGTTATATCTACATTTTCTGAAGATTTCATGAATATTGCTCAATTATTTCTTTGTAAAAACATTTTTGTTCATATTGGAACAATGATGCCTCCAGGCATCATGCGTCTTTAGTGCGGTGATGCATCCAGGCATCATGCGTCTTTAGTGCAGTGATGCATCCAGGCATCATGCGTCTTTAGTGTGGTGATGCCTCCAGGCATCATGCGTCTTTAGTGCAGTGATGCCTCCAGGCATCATGCGTCTTTAGTGCAGTGATGCATCCAGGCATCATGCGTCTTTAGTGTGGTGATGCCTCCAGGCATCATGCGTCTTTAGTGCAGTGATGCCTCCAGGCATCATGCGTCTTTAGTGCAGTGATGCCTCCAGGCATCATGCGTCCTTAAAGGGTTAAAACCCTTTTTAACTAGTTTTGAGCCAATCAACGAGGTGTCCTGGCCTTTATCGAACGAAACTTAGGCCCTCACTTACTCACGTATCGTCCGGGGAGCCATTGAATAATCTAGGACCTTACATAAAGACACTTGTCTATACCTTTGTACAAGGGTTATCGTTTGGTAATATTTAAGTTTGTTTGTTAAGACAGTATCAGACATCCATAAGGTCGTCCATAAGTGTTGAATAAATACACAATATTACCATGATTTCGATCTGAGTGGCCGTATTCTCCGCATAGTTGACGCGTAGTAATACTCCGAGCGATAGCGAGGAGTATTGCGTAGCGTCAACTACAAGGAGAATACGGCCACACAGATCGAAATTATGGTAATGTTGTATTTATTACTCACTTATTTTTAGATTTAAGCAATAAATATGATCGTTAGAAAACTTTTCAACGTAATTAAGAAGTTATGTTTGGGACTACTTTCATCTCAAAAATCCGTATCCTCCTAGGAGGGTACGGAGCTCCGTATCCTCCTCAGTAGCGATCTGTAATCTCCATAGGCTTAGTATGGAGACTCCGTATCAGGTGGGTAATAAAGTCCCATATCGTCCCTGGCTGTCTATGGCATACAGAAAAAGGGTCTTTAAGTAGGACCCTAGATTATTCAACATGGCCCAGAGTCCTTGGACGAACGACTCCTAGCTTTATCAAACTAGACCTGGGTGCCGTTGAATAAACTGCGAACGACAAAAAAAGTATCTTATAATTGCCTATTGGGCATAGTGTCGTATAAAATAATGTGTTGTAAATATCAGATGAATTGATCATAAGTGTAAACTAAAGGACTTATATGGTGTTGTATAGAAATATTTTCATTTATGAAGTATCTTCTCGTTTGTCATACAACACCGAATGGAAATAATCGTTTAGGATGCCGTTTTTCGTTGGAGTTATCGTATCGTTCAGACCAGCACTAGAAATGAACGAACTTTATTCAACAGCCCCCTGTACTGCAGTGTGCGCCTCAAACCAGCTGACTTTGTTGTATTTATGTTCTAGAAGCAGATATACTTATTGGGAAATATTCGTAGGTAATAAATTGATAGTTGAACACAGCTTTATCTTCATTGTATTGTTCAGGAATACACACTAAAGGAAAAAAGAAAAAGGAGAATTGGCTTTCAGGTTTTGAAATAACGCACTCTCCAAGCAGTATGAAAGATTTGGGAGGAGAAAAACAAACAATTCCCGCTACTTGGTCACGGTGGCACCGAATTCAACCCAAACAAAGCTAACGTAGCATAGCTCTGGTAGCCAGTGTAGTGATCATTGGATGATCCAGCCCTGGTGGATGTATCTTGAACTACCGTTTGCAGTGACTTGTTTGCCCTCTGGTGGGTTTTTGGTGAACTAGATTTCTATATATTCTGTGGCTGACTGTGTTTTGTGGAATTTTCTTGCTCAATAACTTCGACCATCTGGTTGATTGTAGCTTACCTTTTTCAGGTTTTATTGTGTCATTGGAGATTGCTGATGGTCACTTTTCCGATTTTTAATAGAATTTTCAATGATAAAAGTTTCCAACCTTTGTAACTCATGGCACTTGTAGAAAGTAGCTGGGGATTAGGACATGATCATCAATTGTTTAGAATCCTTTCTATGTGTGTCTCGATAGAAAAGAAAGAAAATCTTTTTATGAAAGCTAAAACACCCACGAGCTTGAGGCCATACATACATAGAAAATAGTTTGAAATAATTTAACCCAGTAATTGCCATATTGATAGGTATAAAAACAGGGACTACCTTTTGCTGTATAGAGACTTTGTTCCCGTTAACCATGGCTTTGAGGTTATATACCAATTTGTTTAATCCGAATACCATCGTCATGGTCAAATGGATGAATGTAAATTATCTGTAACCAGTAAAACTGGTAATACATGGAAACCAGTGGACACACCACTGAGTATTATCAGTATAAATAAAAGTATTAAAAAAAAAAAAATTGAAGCAATGAGTATATTTAATCCCCATACATACCTAATGTGGATTTTGGATACAATGGATTATAAATATGTTGTTACCACATCGGGGAAGATGTGGGGCGGGCGAGTCTCTGGACCGGGTGGATGCCGTGGACGAATTCTTAAAGGGTTCTTAGATTAGCTGTAAACTTCGTCGGTGGAACGTAAAGGTTCTTTGAGAAAGAGGACCATATTCCCAGTTCTCTGACGTCATGAGGTGATACTCCTCCATTCGCTGAAGTCTAGGCCCTCATATGTCCCAGGGAACGTAGTATAGGTCAAGCTGGTCAAATAGAGGTTGGTCAATAGAAGGTCAAACTGGTCAAACGGAGGTTTGTGAATGGAAGGTCAAACTGGTCAAACGGAGGTTTGTGAATGGAAGGTCAAACTGGTCAAAAAAAGGCTGGTGAATGGAACATCAGACTGGTCAAATGGAGGTTTGTGAATGGAAAGTCAAACTCGTCAAATGAAGGTTGGAAAATGGAAGGTCAAACTGGTCAAACGGAGGTTGGTAAATTTAAGGTCAAACTGGTCAAATAGAAGGTTGGTAAATAGGGGGTCAAACTGGTCAAATGAAGGCTTGTGAATAGAAGGTCAAACTGGTCAAATGAAGGCTTGTGAATAGAAGGTCAAACTGGTCAAATGGAGGTTGGTGAATGGAAGGTCAAACTGGTCAAAAAAAGGTTGGTAAATAGAAAGTCAAACTGGTCAAATGAAGGTTAATGAATGGAGGGTCAAACTGGTGAAATGGAGATTGGTGAATGGAAGGTCGAACTTGTCGAATGAAGGTTGGTTAATGAAAGGTCAAACTGGTCAAATGAAGGTTGGTGAATGGAAGGTCAAACTGGTCAAATGGAGGTTGGTGAATGGAAGGTCAAACTGGTCCAATAGAGGTTGGTAAATTGAAAGTCAAACTGGTCAAATGGAGATCGGCGTATGGAAGGTCAAACTTGTCGAATGAAGGTTGGTTAATGAAAGGTCAAACTTGTCGAATGAAGGTTGGTTAATGAAAGGTCAAACCGGTCGAATGGAGGTTGGTGAATGGAAGGTCAAACTGGTCAAATAGAGGTTCGTGAATTGAAGGTCAAACTGATCAAATAGATGTTTGTAAATAGAAGGTCAAACTGGTCAAATGGAGGCTGGTGAATGGAAGGTCAAACTGGTCAAATAGATGTTGGTAAATTGAAGGTTAAACCGGTCAAATGAAGGTTGGTGAATGGAAGATCAAACTGGTGAAATGAAGGTTGGTGAATGGAAGGTCAAACTGGTCAAATAGAGGTTGGTGAATGGAAGGTCAAACTGGTCAAATGGAAGTTGGTTAATAGAAGGTCAAGCTGGTTGAACGGAGGTTGGTGAGTGGATGGTCAAAATGGCGAAATGGAGGTTCTTAAATAGAAGGTCAAACTGGCCAAAAAGAGGTTCTTGAATAGAAGGTCGAACTGGCTGAATGTAGGTTGGTGAATCGAAGGTCAAAATGGTGAAATGGAGGTTCATGAATAGAAGGTCAAACTGGTAAATGAAAGGTTGGTGAATGGAAGGTCAAACTGGTCAAATAAAGGTTGGTGAATGGAAGGTCAAACTGGTCAAATAGAGGTTGGTGAATGGGAGGTCAAACTGGTCAAATAGAGGTTGGTGAATTTAAGGTTAAACCGGTCAAATGAAGGTTGGTGAATGGAATGTCAAACTGGTCAGATGGAAGTTGGTAAATTGAAGGTCAAACTGGTCAAATGAAGGTTGGTGAATGGAAGGTCAAACTGGTGAAATGAAGGTTGGTGAATGGAAGGTCAAACTGGTCAAATGAAGGTTGGTGAATGGAAGGTCAAACTGGTCAAATGGAGGTTGGGGAATGGAAGGTCAAACTGGTCAAATGGAGGTTGGTAAATAGAAGGTCAAACTGGTCAAATGGAGGTTGGTGAATGGAAGATCAAACTGGTCAAATGGAGGTTGGTAAATAGAAGGTCAAACTGGTCAAATGAAGGTTGGTGAATGGAAGGTCAAACTGGTCAAATGGGAGTTGGTTAATAGAAGGTCAAGCTGGTTGAATGGAGGTTGGTGAATCGATGGTCAAAATGGCGAAATGGAGGTTCTTGAATAGAAGGTCAAACTGGTCAAAAAGAGGTTCTTGAATAGAAGGTCAAACTGGTTGAATGGAGGTTGGTGAATCGAAGGTCAAAATGGTGAAATGGAGGTTCATGAATAGAAGGTCAAACTGGTAAATGAAAGGTTGGTGAATGGAAGGTCAAACTGGTCAAATAAAGGTTGGTGAATGGAATGTCAAACTGGTCAAATAGAGGTTGGTGAATGGGAGGTCAAACTGGTCAAATAGAGGTTGGTGAATTTAAGGTTAAACCGGTCAAATGAAGGTTGGTGAATGGAATGTCAAACTGGTCAGATGGAAGTTGGTAAATTGAAGGTCAAACTGGTGAAATGAAGGTTGGTGAATGGAAGGTCAAACTGGTCAAATGAAGGTTGGTGAATGGAAGGTCAAACTGGTCAAATGAAGGTTGGTGAATGGAAGGTCAAACTGGTGAAATGGGAGTTGGTTAATAGAAGGTCAAGCTGGTTGAACGGAGGTTGGTGAATGGATGGTCAAAATGGCGAAATGGAGGTTCTTGAATTGAAGGTCAAACTGGTCAAAAAGAGGTTCTTGAATAGAAGGTCAAACTGGTTGAATGGAGGTTGGTCATCGAAGGTCAAACTGGTCAAATAGAGGTTCATGAATAGAAGGTCAAACTGGTCAAATGAAGGTTGGTGAATGGAAGGTCAAACTGGGCAAATGGAGGTTGGTAAATAGAAGGTCAAACTGGTCAAATGGAGGTTGGTGAATGGAAGGTCAAACTGGTCAAATGGGCGTTGGTTAATAGAAGGTCAAACTGGTCAAATGGAGGTTGGTAAATGGAAGGTCAAACTGGTCAAATGGAGGTTGGTAAATAGAAGGTCAAACTGGTCAAATGGAGGTTGGTGAATAGAAGGTCAAACTGGTCAAATGGAGGTTGGTAAATAGAAGGTCAAACTGGTCAAATGGAGGTTGGTGAATGGAAGGTCAAACTGGTCAAATGAAGGTTCTTGAATAGAAGGTCAAACTGGTCAAAAAGAGGTTCTTGAATAGAAGGTCAAACTGGTTGAATGGAGGTTGGTCAATCGAAGGTCAAACTGGTCAAATAGAGGTTCATGAATAGAAGGTCAAACTGGTCAAATGAAGGTTGGTGAATGGAAGGTCAAACTGGTCAAATGGAGGTTGGTAAATAGAAGGTCAAACTGGTCAAATGGAGATTGGTGAATGGTAAGTCAAACTTGAGGTTGGTCAATTCTTTTTTATTGGGATATGACCCGCTTGTATAAATTAGGCGTATCTGTCCCAGATTTAGTTTTCTGTAACGTCATGTGGATTCCGGAGTCAGAAGTTTGCTAAAGTCTTTTTAAGCTACAACTAAAACTTTCTTGGGGCGTAGATCGTTTGGGCATAAATCCGTATTACTCTTGTATGAGGTAATTTTTATAATTTAGTTAATCTGATATCCTATCATAAAATATCGAACCACGTTGAAATAATCGAACTGTCAAACACATTTTTGTTAAAGGTAGATATATTCAGTATATCACAGGAGGGTGTCTGTAAGTGATATGAATTACAATATAGGGGCCTTCCATAAAGCAGGGATGTCAGTTGGAGACAGGGAAAATGTAGAAATGTTTAAGCTACTGCCTTAGAGAGTCTGAGAAAACATGGAAAACTGGTCAGTGTTGGCCGTGTGGGGGAAATTTGAGCCACTGTATATTGTAGACAATGCCCAACGTATTCTCCCTTTGGGCATTATCAAGAACAATAAAATTATAAACTAAAACCAATTTTTGTCCCTGGGCTAAATTGAATTCGAAAACATGGATTGCCTTTGAAAATAGAAAAACTGACATCTCTGATTTTTTACTCCCCCCCCCCCCCCCCAGTGCGTATGCACTTCATGGATGGCCCCTTATCAATAATAACTATTACTAAATACAAATGTCTATGAAATACTACCCGCTGCTAGAGGTGTAGTATAAATAATGTTCGCACCCCCCGTGACAGCAGGCCATAGTGAATGGCATAGGCTTAGTACAGTTAATGAAATGGAATGAGTAGGAAGTATATAGTAATAAGAAAACATAGTGACTGAGCCTGTACGGTGTCCGTTCTCAGTCATTTGATGAAAAAAATACGGCCTTCCCGCCTGTGGCATCAGGCCATATTTTTTCATCATATGACTGAGAACAGCACCCATACGGGCTCAGTAACCATGTTTTCTCATATTAATATATACCTATGTCCGAATGTCTATTAAATACTGCCCGCTGCTAGAGGTGCAGTAATAATAATATTCGTGCCCGCTGTGACTGCGACTTTGTATGTCATTATAATGTGTTTTTTCACCAATTAGAGGTATATACTAATAAGCAAACATCCTTACTGTAGACGAAATGGTTCTCGTTCTCGGTCAGTCGTCGATTTCATACTGCCTTCCGCCTTTGGCGTCAGGCAGTATGAAATCGACGACTGACCTCGAACAGGAACCGTTTCGTCCACAGTAAGGACGTTTCCTAATAATACTATCGTAAAACTGGATGAGGTTTAATCTTGGCCACCGTATTCCACGACTGGAGTTTGGCAAAGTGACTTCATGAGGCGAAGCCGAGTGAAGTCCGGAGCCAAAACTTCAGGAGTGGAATGCGGTGGCCAAGATTAAAACGAATCAGGTTTTGATTTTATCCTACCCTATCTCCTCGATTTTGGAATATTACGTGATAACAATGCTGTATGCCACTAGTGGCATATAAAAATCCGTATGCCAGTCAGCGTGGCATACGGAAACCCAATGTTAAGCCTATGGGATTTTATATTAGGGGTAGGATAAAACAGGAAAGATAAAGGAAAAACACAAAAGAATGTCTTGACAAAAGATGTTTATTAGTATCTACGGACCATGGCCTCAGTGGGACGACCATGGCAAGGATTACATCCTGCCCTAAAGGCGCTCCTCCGTCCACCAGCCCTTCACATTCATCATAAACACACACTACAGGCACCTCCCTGACCCCACCACGACCACCGCTCCCCTGGTGGCAGGGTCTCCAACAACACGTCATTAAACAGTACAATTACCACCTACAACAAAAACGCTGGTATTATGGACCCCTAAAATCCATAGCAAAATTGGAACCACTGAAGCCTAATTTTTTTTTGTATTGACTTACGTTTTGACGACTCTAACCATTTGTCTCTCTCAAATCTCTATGTAGAAACATTTGTTTCCTTGTCCAACTACTCACAATTCTCTATAGGTCTATAGTTAGCAGTGGAGCCACACCTGTCCTTAGGCTCTATTTATGGGCCTCAGGCCTATGCCTTTCCAGTTAGGCTCTGCATAGGCTGAGCAGGCACGTGAGCAGAGGCGTACGCTCACAGGGTGTAAGTACGTTTACCTAGTTTTATATGAAGCACATATTGAAGGCTGGCGATTGGCCACTGCCTTGCGTGTATAGACATTGACTGTGGAGATCATAGATGACGATATTTGTGCGAAGGTTGAATACGGATTCCCTTGCGTTTTGAACACACTAATGACCTACTTTGATGTCGAGAATCACATCTCCATCATACCATAGCTATCCGAATACCATCAGGCTGAGCTAGGGGCATGACATAAATTGCTACAGCATCATGCTTATATATATACTGTAAAGAGTAGGCGGCTATACATGTACTCCGTATATGTAGTCTCATATATAATAGAACGTGTAAGCGTATCACATGTTGTATACCGCACCGGCAACGCCCTGCCTATCTTTAAAGCTACTGTTGGTTCTCGGCACAGTTTCTCACATATTACATCCATAGGATATAAAATCTAAAAAGGGCAACTGTCTTTGGTCCTAAAATCGTTGTGGTTGAACACCACTTGGTAGAAATTAACTTGAAAAAAAAAGAAAAAAAAAGAGAAACGCCGTGTCAAAAATCTGAAGCATCAGTATCCATTCAAACTCATATCAATCCAGTGACAACATTGACTAATGCTAAAACAATCATACGCTTATCTATCGTGGCCGATGGGTTGCGGAGTGTTTTTTTTCTTCTAAAATTCAATCTGCAAGCCGCATTGTCATTTGAATGCTGCGGTTTCGTGTCACAAGATCGGCAGTGAGAAACATGTGGCTAAAATCAAAATCTAGAAATATGCCGATCGTTTCCTGTATCTCTCTCTCTATGAGATTCCTTTGCTTATCGTAATCGTCCAAATACCTTCTATATATCATCCTGCTATACACATAGCTATCGCATACTTAGATTTAACATCTGGCTCCATACAAACAGATTACAAGCTCTTAAGCCAGAACTTTCTAATCTCTCACCCATCACTGGTTTCCCCGCCCTATAACTTATCCTCCCATGACTAATGCTAATCCAGCCCTTTGGTGAAAGCTTAACAAACAAATGAAGATTCCTAATTGATACCGTTCAGTGTGGCATGTTATACTCTGGGACCTCTGGAAACATACCATACCCACCATCTGAAATTAGGGCATTTATGTATGTATATTCATTTACATTGAATGAAAACTAAATAATTGTGGATCTCTACGATTCTCATACAGTACTTTTAAGAAAGGGGATTGGTTTTCCCATCTTTTTTTGGTATCCCCAAAACGTCACCCATTGCCATATTATTATATACCTGTGTCCAAATGTCTAGAAATACTGCCCGCTACTAGGGGTGCAGTAATAATAATGTTTGTGCCCGCTGTGAGAGTGACTTAATAAGTCATTAAAATGTCGTTTTTTCATTGATTTAAGGTATATAATAATAAGCAAACGTCCTGACTGTAGACGAAACGATTCTCGTTCTCGATCAGTCGTCGATTTCATACTGCCTTCTGCCTATGGCGTCAGGAATTATGATATCGACGACTGACCTCAAACAGGAACCGTTTTGTCCACAGTAAGGATGTTTCCTAATAATACGTTATGAACGGCACAAAATGAGTTGACATACACGTCCCCAATCACACCAGGGGTACTCTTCAAAAATTGTGTTACCCAAGCACCTAGAGTTTCTTCTTTCACATCACAGACCTTTGAGAACAAAAATCTACAAATGCGGTGTACTTACATGGTGCAGCAATACATGGTTCTCTGTAGCAGGTGAATACTACAAGCCTGCCAGCCCAACATCATGGTACCCTAAAGAAGAAACCAACAAGTTTTGGTCAAAGTCATCATTCACTACGAGTTTGATGCGGAGTGATATGAATAAGGCGACGGCCGAGTGAATATCACGTAGCATTCAAATGAGTTGGAGAACAATGACTTTGACCAAAACAAGTTGCTTTCTGTAATTATCTCACCCCTATACACACTAACAAAATGTACGATACGCAGGATATAAACCATAGCGAACGGAGTGCAATACTCATAAGGGCATTGAGAACTAGTTCCCAATATTAAGCCTATGGGAAAAAAATACAAAGGGTGAGATAATATTCTGTCTGCAAGGGAGAACCACCATGTGGAAGCAGCCATCTTCTTTTTTGAGTTGATCTTTATTCTGGCCTCAAGAGGGACTTGAGGTTTGGCATGCATTTCCTGCACCATGTATGAACACTGCAGACACCCCGACTCTGCCTTAGCTCTGTCAACCTTTAGAAAGCACCTTCTTGTCTGGAGTTGTTTGCATTGAATGGTTTGAAGCATCTCGCTGTGGATAGCACCACTTTACTCAGGTCTCAGTGATTATATCATGCTTCAGTTCGTGGACTATGTTAATACTCTAATGATTACTTGGTTATCCCATCAGACCTGCCAACTCTGGCCCAAAACTAGTGTAACACAAATGTGATATTCAGTTGACAGTGAGAGTGGTATCATAAATTATATTATATTCTACATGATGACCAATAAGGTTGGCAGATCAGAGAGGAGTTACAAGTATACATTCATAACCATAATGATTACAATCATCATCTGATTCAACCTTAGCAGGTTGCTCAATACATCAAAGCTCTTACATACCAATGTCTGGCTGAGTTCACATTCAGATATTCATCCATAACTATCATCTATATCATATTATCATCAGGTTTTATTTTTCTCAACAGTCAGCACTGCTTTCATGATGCACCAGTTCAGATGTATTTTTTCAGGAGGTGCATATCCCTCCCTCCTTCCCTGCTCCAGGACACACAGAGTCAATCTGATTTCCTTTCTGCGCTTGTTCTCAAACACAGACACTGCTAGTTTGGGCTGTTAAGCTGCTGCTGATGGCTGAGACACACACACTCCTGTTGCTTTTGACTCTGGAACTTGGCAATACCAGCCTCGTAGAGTTCCACAGAGAACTGAGTACCAGTGATCACTCAGTCAGTCAGCAGAGGTACTCAGCCTATCACAATAAGTGGGGCCTATAAATACAAATCGTCTTTGACGACAATACACATTGGCCTGCATGGAAGTAGCGTACTCCACCACCGATCCTCCCTCCTTTCCATCTTTAATCAAAATTATCTATTTTGACTTTCCCTCTCCTTCTGCTTCTTTTCATCTAATTGACCCTCTGAATCTCCAAGCTCTAAACTTCTTTTTAATGATTCTCTTCCTTTATTCTCTTTCCTTTCTTGCCCCAATTCCTCTCTTTCTTCATTTAGATCATCCTAATCATCGTCATCATTTTCTTTCTTGTTTCTATTAGATTCTTCTCTTTCTCTTCTTATACTATTTGACCTTACTGTTCTTGTCCCTCTTCATCTTTTATATATCTTCTTGTTAATCTGCTTAGATTAATACTTCTTCATCTAATACTTCTTGTCTTCTTTCCTTCGTTGCTCTTTCTGCGTCTTCTCTTTAATCTCTAAAGCTTATACTTCTCATCTTCATAAAATACTTTTCATCTTTTTTTTCTCATTACTTTTTCTTCATCTTCTCCTTAATCTATACACCTTGAATACTTCCCTTCTTCATAAAATACTTCTCATCTTTCTGTTCACATTACTCTTTCTTCATGTTCTTTTAATCTATACAGCTTAAATACTTCTCATCTTCATATAATATTTTTCATCTTTCTTTTCTCTTGACTCTTTCTTCATCCTTTCTTCTCTAGTTACTCTTTTCTCATCTCCTCTTTAATCTATACACCTTGAATACTTCTTATCTTCATAGAATACTTGTCATCTTTCTTTTCTCTTGACTCTTTCTTCATCCTCTTTTCAATGTCTTCAGTTTAATACCTCTAGACCTCTTCTTCATATAATTCTCATCTTTCTTTTGTTGTTACTCTTTCTTCTTCTTTTAACCTATACAGCTTAAATACTTCTCATCTTCATTGAATATTTCTCATCTTCCTTTTCTCCTTAATATTTCTTTATCTTCTTTTTAATCTGTACAGCTGAAATACTTCTCATCTTCATAGAATACTTGTCATCTTTCCTTTCTTGTGACTCTTTCTTCATCTTCTTTTCAATGTCTACAGTTTAACACCTTTAGATCTGTTCTTCATATAATTCTCATCTTTCTGTTGTCGTTACTCATTCTTCATCTTCTTTTTAATCTATACAGCTAAAATACTTCTCTTCTTAATATGATACTTCTCATCTCCTTCTCTTGTTACCCTTTCTTCATCCTCTTTTTAATCTATACAGCTTAAATACTTCTCTTCTTAATATAATACTTGTCATCTTTCTTTTCTCATTACTCTTTCTTCACCTTCTTTTCAATGTCTACAGTTTAACACCTCTAGATCTCTTTTTCATATAATTCTCCTCTTTCTTTTGTCATTACTCTTTCTTCATCTTCTTTTTAATCTAAACAGCTTAAATACTTCTCATTTTCATAAAATACTTGTCCTCTTTTTTTTTCTCCTTACTCTTCATATTCTTTTTAATCTCTACACCTTAAATACTTCTCTTCTTCTATAATACTTCTCATATTTCTTCTCTCGTTACTCTTTCTTCATATCCTTCTTAATCCCTAAAGTTTGATACCTCTCTCCTTCATATAATAATCATCATATCTTTTCTTTCGTTACGTTTCTCACATATAATTACAATCCACACGTTCCGCCGTAATCTCCTCCCAGCTACAAAGAGAACCAGAAGCAGAGGTGTTGTATCTATGCGCATGCATCGTCAACAACAGAACATGCACGCAGAGAAAGCACATGGTTTGGTGAGGGCTGAGCCCTGCAAGGCCGAGCAGTGGTGAGCTGCTCCGAGCAGCTTCTGTCTGATCATATACAGGAGCACGACTCCACGATCATACCGGGGATGCGTCCGTATATAATCGCCTGTTCTTTATTTCTGTAGAAAAGTAGCAGTTGCTTCAGCTCCGACGGCGTGCAGCACGGAGTGAAGTCGGAGACCAGGGTTTGGGTGACGACATGGGTGTGTGGGTATGGGCGATAATAGGCGAAGGGACAGGTGCCGTAACAGTAGTAGGCTTTGTACTGTTTAGGAGCGAGGATCCAGTCCCATTTCATGGCCACAAAATCGACGATCAGGGGATAGCGGCAACATCGCTTCTCTTTGGACATGGCTGTGCAGTCTGGGACGGGAAGGTGTCGTTTGGGTCGAGATGTGCCCTTCACCTGCACCTCCAGGTAGGGTTTCTGCAATATCAAGGTTTCATAGGTTAGTTCATCTATGTCGAGATCGGATAATTTTTAGAGCGTGCTTGCACGCCTATATACATCATCTAGAGCTTAGAGTCAGGGTTAGAGTGGTCACATTGAACTTTCACTGTGCTTCCAGAAAACTATCCCTTTACTATCTGCATGCTGTTCCCTGTGATAGTGAGAACACAGCAGGGAGCCAGTGTCTCAGGGTCTTAGAGGTGTGCCCAGCTGACCATGACCAATCACTCAAGACCGAAATACCTCAATGACCCACTGTTTTTGATCCTAGACTCAGGCAGTTAGAGAAATAGGCTAAATCTAACTCAGACCTTTTATTTGTTATACGTTTATACTTGCACACTCATTCATCTATGATGAACTTACTTTTTGCTCCTAGTTATGAGCACTACACTGTACATATATACATATATAATATATCGAACAAAATCATATTGTGCAGATCAGAAGGTATCTTAACCCTTTAGCGCCGGATGCCTGTGGCAAGGCAATTACCGGAAGGCCGGGTAGAAGTAAGAGTATATATATATATATATATATATATATATATATATCGAACAGCTCCATGATAAAACAAAAATAACTACCCTTAATTGTCGGCGAAACGAGTTATTGCTCACTTACATGAGAAGAATATACCTAAATGAATATGGTAATGTGGAAATTCCGGAAGGAAATGAGATGGTAGACGAACATCTAGTTCTACGGTCTCGTCATAAACTATTGTTTGAAATGAGAAGACCAAAAACTGATTTCTATAAGCGTTGCCCAAGCTATAGAGGTTGTCACTTATGGAATTCTCTTCCGGTAGAAGCCAAGTCTATAGGCGGAAAAGCTTCATTTAAGAAGTACATTAAATCTATGCCTGATTTGGGTTAGAAGGATATGTCCTTGCTTATAGTTATCTAATCCACTCCTTTATCCCCGTAAGTCGCTTACAACCTATAAATGAGACATAGGACCTAAAAATGCCGGTACATTTTCCAACTACCCGTTCATTTACTGTACTTTCTCATCATCTCTCATCATACTTGTTTAGTATCAACATGATTGACTTAGTTAATGACATTGACTTGAACCCGGGATAATGTATCAAGGATTGTAATCGAAAACCAACCTTGTAGTTGAATTACGTCCAATAATAAAATATATATATATATATATATATATATATATATATATATACAGCTAGGGACGGTTCTTACAGGCGGATTTTAACATATTTATTATTTGATCATGTGTAATAACATGTGATCGTTAAAATCATTCTATGATTATATCAAAATATCAAATGTTATACATGCATTCTGTAAAAGCTTCAACTTTATTGATCCATTATTTCCTGAATTATTTCATATAAACCATGATTTTGTACATTAATATTAATCATTCTACATATTTCCCCTTGACTTTTGTAACTTGTTTCCACCATTTTCTGTTAGTTGAGTCGTAGTGCGTGTGAGTTCTGTGGTCTCCTTCTTTTACTACACACTCCCACACGCTCCGACATAAGCAATATGACAGAGAATTGAGTGTCGGACTGTGTCGTAACGCTTGTCGCACCCCTCTCATAAGATCTCACGCTCTCTAAGTGGTATATTCTGTACAAGGTTCTCACTACGCTCTAAAGGAGAAGAATTCTTAACGAACTAGGCCTAGAGCCTTGAGAATCCACTGGCACACAGTATTCCCGCTAGCTGGCATCATTGAGATTATAGGAATCTTTGGATTGCCTCTTTAGTACGGGAGGCAGGCCAGTGGATTTTCAAGGCTGTAAGCCGAGTTTGTTCAGAATTCTTCTCCTATAGAGCGTAGTTAGAGTACAGAATACCACTTAGAGAATGTGAGATCTTATGAGAGGGGTGCACGTCATACTTTGTCCTAACTAGTGGGTGCGGGGCCTAGGAGCTGAAAAAAGTAGATTCGCATTTTCTTTCATCCAACAAATTTCTCCAATTCAAGGTACCAACAATACGTTGGAATTAAGGCACGTTTCCATTGGCCGATATCCCGTCACCGATCTACAGTCAGGAACCACCGACAGACTTTTAGCACAATGGAAACGACCCAGCTGATGAAATGACCCAACAAGAGTCTACAACAAGGCCACGACAGGCTGCGACTGGACGCTTGTCGGGAGCCTTCCAACAAGGTTATGACAAAATCAAACGTGTTCGATTTTTCCTACGACTGGACCTTTGTCGTGGAGTAACTACCCTTAGTTAATCGTATTAATGTGAGGGGGCGCCACCTGATCCTCAGCCAGGGTCGCAGCAGTCACCCCAAGCCACTTGGCTCGGCCACTCTGCAGCCACCGGGCCCCCAGTAAGTACTGTTTATCAACCTTTAAGATATTTATCACTTTTGTCTTATCTTAAAAAACTTTTTTCTCTTTGCGGAATAAACGAATCTCGCAAAGGAGTGCATTCCCTACACAGATCAGGAGCTGCCTTCATGCACCAATGTGAACTGCCTATTGAGGACATTCAATACACGGGGGATTGGAAGAGCTTAACTGCACTGATCTACCTCACAAAACCTTTTTCCTTACGTATTGTATCAGATACCAAGGTATCATCTTATTTATCTTCTCTATAAAAAAAAAAAATGTTGGTGTTTGTGAGACAAAAATACTCTCAAGCCGCCTCCTATCTCTCTTACTTATTTACCTCACCTACTAATGGTTATGGTCATGGCGTGTCTGGAGTGTGTTGCAGAGGTCTACGATAGGAAATTTTGGTGGAGCGTGCACTTCCCGACATGCCTCGACAACGCTGTCGTAAAGCCCCCCCCCCCCTTCTCACGACGAGGCTGCGACAAGCCTTGTCGTAGTTGGTGGACGCCCCCCTTTAGAGGGTGCGTCCACCAACCACGACAAGGCTACGACAAGTGCCGACATGAAAGTTCCAACCGCAGCCTTGTCGCAGCCTTGTCGTGAGAAGAACATTGTCGGGACAGCGGTGTCGGGGCGTGTCGTAGACGTTGCCGGTTTCCGTAAAAAAGGCGCCCATGGTTCCGACACACTACGACAGTGATATCGAGGAAACCACAACACTCCACGACAAAGGTCCAGTCATAGCAAAAATCGAACATGTTCGATATTGTCGTGGCCTTGTCGGAGGGCCTCCAACAGGCCCCCGACAAGCTTCGTGTCGCAGCCTGTCGGGGCCTTGTCGTAGCCTCTTGTCGGGAACTATGTTCCACCAACCACAACAAGGCTACGACAGGCCTTCCAATCGTAGAGCTGTCATGAACCTTGTCGGAAAGCCGTTGTCGCAGCCTTGTCGTAGTTGGTGGACGCACCCCTTAACTCTTGCTCGGTTTCTACTAATTACTCACGAGTGGCTCCTCGCGCGCGTTGTCGGTCTGCACGATGGCGAGCAGCGTGCCGTCGTAGTCGAACGCCTCCACCTGCAGTCCCAGGTTGTTGTTGGGGTGCTGAACCCACGACTTGACGATACGGTCCATGCTGAAGCGGTACCAGCGGTCGGTGGACTCACGGTCGAGGCGGAGCTGGCGGAGGTGCACCGTCTTGTGGATGATGACGCCATGCTCGCGCCGCTCCAGCTTGTTGATGCGCAGCAGTGTGCTCCTCACGCTGGGCGCTCGACTCGCTTTGATGTAGACTCCGAACTCGGCCGTGATCGACTTGGCGTCGCGCACCTCGGAGTTCAGGTCGAAGTAACACACGTTGGTTTCGTTTAGGGTCGTGTTGGCAGGCGCTGCAAGGAGAGTAAATATGTTTTTATTAGCCTAGGAATAATGGGACACCCGAATTTCAGGTCCAAGTAACACATGTTGGTTTCGTTTAGGGTCGTGTTGGCAGGCGCTGCAAGGAGAGTAAATATGTTTTATTAGCCTATGAATAATTCTCTTTCCTGAATTGGACACCCTACACCTCCCTAAATGGGAGGTGTACGTTTTAGGGTTTAGGGTTTAGGTGTGGGGTATCCTGAATTTCAGGTAAATGTAACACACGTTGGTTTCGTTTAGGGTCGTGTTGGCAGGCGCTGCAAGGAGAGTAAATATGTTTTATTAGCCTATGAATAATTCTCTTTCCTGAATTGGACACCCTACACCTCCCTAAATGGGAGGTGTACGTTTTAGGGTTTAGGGTTTAGGTGTGGGGTATCCTGAATTTCAGGTAAATGTAAGACACGTTGGTTTCGTTTAGGGTCGTGTTGGCAGGCGCTGCAAGGAGAGTAAATATGTTTTATTAGCCTATATGAATAATTCTCTTTCCTGAATTGGACACCCTACACCTCCCTAAATGGGAGGTGTACGTTTTAGGGTTTAGGGTTTAGGTGTGGGGTATCCTGAATTTCAGGTAAATGTAACACACGTTGGTTTCGTTTAGGGTCGTGTTGGCAGGCGCTGCAAGGAGAGTAAATATGTTTTATTAGCCTATATGAATAATTCTCTTTTCTGAATTGGACACCCTACACCTCCCTAAATGGGAGGTGTACGTTTTAGGGTTTAAGGTTTAGCTGTAGGGTACCCTGAATTTCAGGTAAATGTAACACACGTTGGTTTCGTTTAGGGTCGTGTTGGCAGGCGCTGCAAGCAGAGTAAATATGTTTTTATTAGCCTATGAATAATTCTCTTTCCTGAATTGGACACCCTACACCTCCCTAAATGGGAGGTGTACGTTTTAGGGTTTAGGGTTTAGGTGTGGGGAATCCTGAATTTCAGGTAAATGTAAGACACGTTGGTTTCGTTTAGGGTCGTGTTGGCAGGCGCTGCAAGGAGAGTAAATATGTTTTATTAGCCTATATGAATAATTCTCTTTCCTGAATTGGACACCCTACACCTCCCTAAATGGGAGGTGTACGTTTTAGGGTTTAGGGTTTAGGTGTGGGGTATCCTGAATTTCAGGTAAATGTAACACACATTGGTTTCGTTTAGGGTCGTGTTGGCAGGCGCTGCAATGAGAGTAAATATGTTTTTATTAGCCTAGGAATAATGGGACACCCGAATTTCAGGTCCAAGTAACACACGTTGGTTTTGTTCAGGGTCGTGTTGGCAGGTGCTGCAAGCACAATTAAGATTTTTTATTAACCTCGGAACAATTCTCTTTTCTGAATTAGACACCCTAAACAGGACACTCTGAATTTCAGGTAGAAAAGAACACATGTTGGTTTCGTTCAAGGTCATGTTGGCCAGTGCTGCAAGCACAAAAAACATGTTTTGTTAATCAAGTAACAATTCTCCATCCCGAGTTGGGCACCCTCCACTCCCCTACATGGGACACCCTGAATTTCAGGTCCAAGTAACACACATCGGTTTCGTTCAGGGTCATGTATGCAGGCGCTCCAAGCACAATAAACATGTTAACCTCAGAACAATTCTCTTTTCTGAAATGGACACCCTAAACAGAACACCCTGAATTTCAGGTCAAATCACACATTGGTTTGGTTTTAGGGTGATGTTGGTACATGCTGCAAGCACAATAAACCTCTGCCAAATTGGGACACCTGGAAGTTAGGTCAAAGTAATACATATTGGCTTCATACAGAGACATGTTGTCTTAGGCTGCAAGCACAATAAATGCAATTTACTTTTTATTTAGTCTTACACTGTCTTAGCTAACAGACTTAGATATCATTAAACGATAGCCCTCGTACGAGTTACGGAAAAGAGTATTCATGTGCGATTCTATATTATTCAACTGGCCCCACGACAGTGGATGATCTCATTGGCACTAACCTAGCAGATATCCCGTATTACCACGAGAAATCTGCTAAAATAAAGCTGCGAAAAGTGCATGCTGGGTTCCTGCAATTTTACCAATGACAGGGGTTCAGCCAGGGAGCCGAGAGAAAGGGCCCAATGTTCAAAGCAAACTCTAATACCTCCAACCTGCTCTTATTACACAACTATTGCAACGATTTTGAGCATAAAACCCAATACCCATCTACTGATTCAGGTTTGAACGATTAGTTCCCAAATCGTACAGGAGTCGGTGAACTTGTCGCAGAGAAATTACGTAACTCCTCGGCCTGTGTTGACCACCAAATCAGGGGTCATTTATCACCGCTCCGTTGTCGGCGGCTGGATTGATCAACATATTGATACACTTTTGGTGAGCGATTTAGGAGCATAGAACGGCAACTCGTCAGCGACAACAGAACTTTTTGAATCACGTAGTAATTCATACGGCTTCGCCTTGAGAACTACTACGCGATTCAAACTCGATGAGATACGAGCTAAGACCCTAACCCATAAGACTATAAGTTTCTTCTATTATATATATATATATATATATATATATATATATATATATATATATATATATATATATATATATATATATACATGTATATATATATATATAAATATATATATATATATATATATATATATATATATATATATATATATATATATATATATATATACATATTTATATATATAAATATTTATATATATACATATAACAGAGTGAAATAGCTAAGTAGCCGGTTAGTGGCGCTCCCCAAACAGCTGATCGCAGCTCACACACAGCTGATTATTACAGCGATTCTCCGGCCCTGGTGAACGTCATATGACGTCACAGTTTGAGACCGTGTGACGTCACGAGGTAGAGCCTGACGTGGGCCTGAGTGCGGGTCGGACGGTTTTAGAGCGCGTTGCGTCACGGCGCGTCGTCAGTGGAATGCTAAGCGCGTGCTATACGGTACACCCTGAGCAGCAATCTGCATACCTGGCATTCATTGACGTAAGAGCCCACTACGGGCCTGGGAGAGATATTGCACCCTCAACACCACCACCAGCTAGCTTTTTATTCCTCTGTTTAAGATAATCTTGCTTAAAGAAGTATTGTAAATCAATAAATCGCAATATTATTTACCATTTCTACCCCTTTATCTCATTCCCGTTTTTTCGCCGTAGGCTTAACATTGGGGACTCGTTCTCCATGCCCCTACAAGTATTGCAGTTCTCCATGGTCTCTATCCTGTGTCTTGTCCATTTTGCTAGTGTGTACAGGGGTGAGATGAATACTTATATAGAACTGCATCGAGAATCGTATAAATAGACAATACTCCACGAGTTTGGCTGGGCCGCAATCGTCATCGAGGCGAAGCCGAGTGTCGATTATGGCCCATCCAAACTCGTGGAATATTGTCTATTTTACGATTCGAGTGCGGTTCTGGATTTATCTCATCCCTTTCTATGATGTTAGATAGTATCAGAATATCAGAATAGCTCGAATATACCTAGCGAATTCACTACGCCACGACCGTGGCGTAGTATTGTCACTTTACGGGGGTGACCGTTGAGTATTTTTTCCTAATGTTATTTCTATGGCGAAGCTTGTACCAGGGGTGAGATGAATACAGAAAGCAACTCGTTTTGGTCAAAGTTCTTGTTCTCCAACACCTTTGAAAGCTACATGATATTCACTCAGCTGTTGCCTCGTTCATATCGCTCTGCATCAATCTCGTGGAGAATGACAACTTTGACCAAAACCTGTTGGTTTCTTCTTCAATCTCGATGTCCAACTAAATCCCTAATAAAAAGTTATTAACCACAATCAGCTTGTCTGTCTTTATAACATATAATTTGATTAAAATAATATATGTTCATTCTGCCAAGTAGCACATAATCCATGGATAATTGCATAATAATCCAATACACATTTGTAGTAGTGAATAAATCAGGTTTTTGAACTGCAGACGCCTATACTTCAACGGTAGATCATCAGAATATGATTCTCATGAGAAGAAGCGAAAGATCAGTTCTACAGGTATGCACAACCTTCTTCTTATTAATGTCAAATCAACAATAATAAGACCTTTCACCCACCAATTCCAATGCTCTACGATAGATCTCCCGATAGGCTACGATTGGAAATGGAAAAATCATAGCTTATCGGGAGGTATTTGGATGAAGCCTTGAATCGCAGAGTTCTACGGTGAATCGGTGAATCATGCTCCATGGCTATGATTAGGTACCAATAGGCTACAATAAGCTACGAACATTTCTTTTAGCAATTTTAAGGGGATATTGTGTTACACAATCACCAAATTCGGCTATATGGTCGTTCTTCCACTCGGGCCCTAGACCCTACTCCTCATTCTAATGGCGGGTGTTAAGCTGAATGGGCAGCGGGTACCATTTTTGTGTAAGTCTTTGGTATGACCCGACCAGGGTTTGAACCCACGACCTCCCATGCTTTCAGGCGAACACCTTTACCACTTGGCCACCGAGCTTGTTGGATCTTATCAGGATCTCTACAATTGGCATTTTCAATCGTAGCCTATCGGTGTCCAATCGTGGGCTATCATAGAGTCCATCATAGAGTCAATCGTCATGGTCCACTGTCATGATTTTGTCTGACCTCCCGATGAAATTTAAGTCGGGAAGTAAATCGTAAGGCCTATCAGGACCAGAATCAGCGTTGGTGGGTGCATACACAATATTACCATGATTTCTATCTGAGTGGCCGTATTCTCCGCGTAGTTGACGCGTAGTAATACTCCGAGCGATAGCGAGGAGTATTGCGTAGCATCAACTACAAGGAGAATACGACCACACAGATCGAAATTATGGTAATGTTGTATTTATTACTCACTTATTTTTAGATTTAAGCAATAAATATGATCGTTAGAAAACTTTTCAACGTAATTAAGAAGTTATGTTTGGGACTACTTTCATCTAAGAAATCCGTATCGTCCTAGGTGGGTACGGAGCTCCGTATCCTCCTCAGTAGCGATCTGTAATCTCCATAGGCTTAGTATGGAGACTCCGTATCAGGTGGGTAATAAAAGGCTTAACACTACTCTTGTGTTCTTCGTGGTGCATGTTCATCATCCTTGGCTAAGTGTATGTCCTGCGAGGATTGCTCCCTGACCAGAGAGATCATAGGACAGGTAACGGGATATTCTGAGCGACCTTGAACTTTGCACATCAAACCTCTCTCCCTCACAAGAGCCCCCAAATAACGTGATTACATTGGTTTAAATCAAATGGCAATACAAAATAAATTAATCTTAGCTTTTCTCAGTATGATAAATAAGCTATTAAAATGTTTCATTAAAAACTGATCTAGTTATACAGTAGTACCACTACTTCTCACCAGGTGTCCTTCAAGCAGTGTGTGCGCCAAGTTCAAGTGAGAGCATCATAGGTTGTCATTCATGGTTTTTTTGTTCAATTACCCCATACCTTTCACACCTTCTTTCACATGAAAATATGATATCTGAAGATGAAAAAAACTTAAAGATAGTATTACTCAGGTACCAACTAAGTGAAATCCCGTATTGCCACAGAAAATGGTGGTAGTTACCTGGCCTAATATGTGAGTACAAAGGCCAGGATTCCAGTGTATTGCCTGTATGTTGACAAAGTCACTAACATGACAACATGAAAGTTCATGCATGTTACATGCCGCGTATACAAGTCCCCTTTGGCGTAAATGATTTTATTATCCACCTAATACAAAGTGTCCATAGAAAACACATAGGGAGTTTTTATGCACGTACCCGGCGCATTCAGATATGTTGTATGCTCCGGGTGGCGCATACGGAAAAATAGTGCGTATGGAAAAATAATGCATACCTAAAACGAACTGATATCGACATGCCACTTGTACAGAAAAAGGTGGATAATAAATACAATATAGACTGGTTTCAGATACAAGCGGTTGTATGCTCCTCGGAGTTGACTCTCCGCAATATCCTCGCATATGCTCGGATATTACAACACGTCAACTCCTCGGAGCATACAGCCGCTTGTATCTGAACCAGTCACTATTGTATATATATCCGGCCATCATATATATACGCCTGATTCTGTACGTATCCCGTGCTAGTCAAGTTGGAGTTACGTTTATGCATATTTACGCCACTATCCAATGTCAGTGTGGTTATAAGGGGAGTCGGTAATCGTTCTTTTTTTATCGATATACGTGAAAACGCCAATGCAAGTAACATGTATACGACCCGCGTATACATGTCGCGCAGTGTGTATACGAGTGTTTACGAGGTGGTGTATGTATGAAATATATATACGCTTTTTTCACGCAGTGCATGTTTCCAACATTTCCCCTTCTTTAAGAGAAAACATTTTTAGCATTCCACTTCCACTATTTTGGTTGAATAGAGGGAAAACCTTGAAAACCTGAAAGTCCAAACTCACGAATGAACTGGGATTAAAAAGATTCATTTTCAAATGAGTAGTTTGGGTGGGTATTTAAGGAGGTCAACTCTAAGGCCACGTAACACAAAATGTGCTCAGGAGAAATGAGATTTAAAGGAACCTGATATTGAATCCCTACAAACCTGCCAACAAGCTCAGAGCAGTAACTCGAGCTACGGCATTTCACGGCCTCCAGATTAAAGCTATTACTGTCAGCCTGCTTGGACCGCAGCCCGTTTAACTTAACGGTGGTAACTATCAAATGCCACCATTTATAGCAGCACGAGCCAAGCGCCTGTCAACTATTTTATCAGCTATTTAACCCCATTCTAAATGCGTCAATGAAGTATTCGTACATGAATGGTGTGACCCAAAGCAACGTATAATCATATCCCTTTCGTCGTCCAGAAATAAATATTTCGTATTGTCGTCGTTGTGAGGGTTGGATTTAAGTGGTAATTGAATCTACATATTTGGATTTTTATAGCCTCTTCTAAGTTATTTATAAATTGCCCGCTCCGAAACAACATTCTATCCATTTAGCAACTGCCGGTTAAGAACAAAGAATTGTTTTCCTGCACTGAGGAATTCTGATGCAGAGATGTGTGAAACCTTCAGGATTAACCACATCTTGAACGATATTGAAAGAGGTAATTACTTTTAAGTGAGATTCACACGTAGAGACTCACGTACTTGGGATTGGTGTAATTCACACCTTTCCCCTAGTGTCAGCTAATTCTCTGAGAATCAGGGGGCTGTTGAATAAAGTTCATTCATTTCTGGTGCTGGTCTGAACGATACGATAACTCCAACGATAAACGACATCCTGGACGATTTTTTCCATTCAGTGTTGTATGACAAGACAGAAAATTGTATACACCACCTTACAAAGGCTTTAGATTACTTTTATTATCAAAACATCTTATGCTTACAGCACATTATTTCATACAACACTATGGCCCCTAAGACAATTCTGGGACACTTTTTTCTCGTTCGTAGTTTACTCAACAGCCCCCTGGTAAAAGTGTGTAATCCAATGAAGATGTGGATTTCCAGATTGTAGGAAAAACAAGGTGGTATAGGAAGTGAACTATTGACCTAAATCATGTATATCTGCATTAGACAAGAGTATTATTGTTTCGAATATTTATACAAATGGCAGTGTAGTGCCAGTTGTTGTTATTTTTAGTCCCTGGGGCAATCTGGAAATGGGACCTATTTAAGGTGGCTGTCACACAAAAAAAAACCCCCAAAAAACAAACAACAACATTCATTTAATTGTTTGATCTTGTAGATTCATCCTTCTAGTTAACATTTCTACTTATGGTCACTCTGGCAAGTGGTCGGATTACCATGACAACAGCTGTTGACAAGACTCACCGTCAAAATGCCTGAATGCCTTTAATTCTGAGTGCTGAAAATCATTACTTGGTTCTGTGAGATTATAGGAATCTTTGGGCTGTATCGTTTAGCACTTGGGGCAGGCAAGTGGATTCTCAAGGCTCTAAGCCTAGTTTGTTAAGAATTCTTCTCACACAGAGCGTAGTGAGAACCTTGTAGATAATACCACTTAGAGGTTGTGAGATCTTATGAGAGAGGTGGTACAAGGAGACCTCGTAGGAGGGTTATCGTTTGATAATATTCCAGCTCGTTTAAATACGAGTGTCCTACCTGACTATAGGTTGTCCATAAGTGTGGAATAAAGTTGACCCACATCGTCCCTGGGTCTCTATGGCATGCAGATGATCTTCATGTACGATCCTAGATTATTCAACAGGCCCTGGATCCCAGCTAGTGGATGCCGTCTGTGACATTAGAGCCACACACCAACACAATCTGTCTACAAGTCTAAAGGCCCTGACAGGGGATGAGGCAGTGGAGAGAGCCTCCGACAGTATCTTAGAAGCACCACTGCTGCACTTAGCAGAAGGTTAATGCAATTCTTCTTTCAAATAACTATGGAATACTATCGTAAAACTGGATGAGTTTTAATCTTGGCCACCGTATGCCACGACCTGAGTTTGGCATAGTGACTTCATGAGGCGAAGCTAAATGAAGTCCGGAGCCAAAACTCCAGGAGTGGCATGCGGTGGCCAAGATTTAAACGAATCAGGTTTTGATTTTATCCTACCCCGTCTCCTCGATTTTGGAATACTACGTGATAAAAATTCTGTATGCCACTAGTGGCATATAAAACTCTGTATGCCAGGCAGCGTGGCATATGAAACTCAATGTTAAGCCTATGGGATTTTATATTAGGGGTTGGATAAATGTATACACAATAATGACTGGTTTCAGATACAAGCGGCAGTAATCTCCGAGGACTAGACGCATATAGTAATCTCCGAGTGGTAGCGAGGCGATTACATAGAGACTAGTATATATTTTATTTATTAACCACCGTTCCGTGCTTATAATTACGATGCTCTTCTGAAACTTGACCGATGCGCCCTCGTTCCTAAATTGGCCGTGAGGTGGCAGTTAGTTTGCATCATTTTGCCATGTTGGTTTCATGCTGTCATCGGAGGATGAATTATACGATAAATAATGGACAAAACGAGGTAAGAACTCATTGACAACTGTAATCTGACAGATTATAGAGTTTAGGAGATACTGCCACAGATTAATATACTAAACTTGAAATATTCAGTAGTTTGCATTGATTGTGATGTTGTGTGATTGTCTGCTGCTGTCACTGCATGTATTAGTTAATGTTTCTCCCACTAGGGGGCTGATGACGTTTTGGGAACTGTTTCCAGTAATCTGCTGATTTCAGAAGCAGGTGGTTACGGGGCTTAGTAATCTCCTGGTAGCAAAATACTCACACCCCATGCTATTCCTATGGGGACTCCGTATTAGGTGGTTAATAAAGGATACGGATCCAATGGACTATAGAGGAAACCCATGAAAGTTTAGGGTCTGAGCTCGTATCCCAACGAGTTTGAATCACTTAGTAATTCACAAGGCGAAGCCGCGTGAATTGCTATGTGATTCAAATGAGATGGAATCGAGCTCTGACCCTAAACTTGAATGGGTTTCCGAATTTATCTCACCTTTAATATTGACTAATGGGCTAATATTTGTGACATTATCCCCCATTGGATATTTGTCCTAAATATCTAATGGGTGTTAGATACGAGTTCCCAATGTTAAGTCTACGGAGAAAAAATATCTGGGGTGAGATAAAGGTTATAATGATCTTTCCCTGATAGAGTGTTGTTGGCCCATCCATGTATCTGTGTAAAATCTCCCCTGGTTCATCTCAACGTTTTATTCGAGGATGTCAGAGAATATGATTTTGTTCAGGTCCGCAATTGATCAGAAAAGGTATTCACCCTGGTGGTGCAGGGGCCCATCAGAGATACTCGAACAATAATAATAAGTTCCAGTTATTGAGGGTAGCAATATATCAAGTCTTCCAGCAGTAGTGCAGCAAGCACAGAGAGAAGCAAGAGTCAAGACATAAAGGGGGGAAGGGATTTGAGGTGGTCCCCCATGTTCCCTCTTCGATGGTCCTTTGGACTGTCACCAGCTTGGGCTTGGCGTCCACCTACTACGATAGAAATTTAAACCTCCCGATATGCCACCGATACAAAAAGTCAATATCGGAGACATATCGGGAAGGTGCAAAATCGTAGAGATATGTCTAAACATGCCAATCCACCACACGTTCTAAGGTTTATTTTTCGGTGCCTCATCACAGAAACGTGGTCAACTGCTCTGATATTAAGTGACCTTCCATCATGATTTTGATTTTCCATCAGGAGTAGCAGTAAGTTATACAGCACTTTGAATAGTGAGCCACCAAAGGGGCTGGACAGCGGAACGGTCCTGAGCCGAGCTCAGCATTGATTGTGGAAACCAGAACCCTAATAGGAGTTTATTTAATGGCATATCGGACAATTTACAGTGGCACCACCTGTCGAATTTTCTATCAATATACATAACATTCGAGGAATCGCATGTGCTTGGATATTACTGCGCATTTACTCCTTGAAGCATATAACCGCTTTTATCCTACCCCAAATAAAAGACGCCATAGGTTAAACATTGACTCATTGTATTTGACGGAGTGTTGAATAAAGTGTTATTTATGCACCGAGGTGAATAAAAAAACGGACCAATCAGGGATAACGAAAGTAGATCCGGCAGTATTGATAAACGCGGCCATCCTCCGATGAGTGTCAACATGCTACTAATTTGGATAATTAAAACATTTTCTCTGTATATCGGTGAGATGTGGTAGGATAAATACGAAACCGAACTCAAGTTATCCTTCTCAATGTTTATACCACTCTGGTCACGTCTGCTACTCGCTACACTCGGCTAACGCCTCGTGTAGTAATACACGACCTGCCCATCGTGGCATAAACATTGACAAGGCTAACTCTCGTTTGATTTCTACTAAGTATCTGAAACCAGTCAATGTTGTGTATGTATTACCCGCATGTTGACGCTGGTACCCTAAATCTCTTATCGGGCACTTGGGAACCAGTTAAATATTTCTACCTTGCAAGTTTTAGACCAGATATCTAACTCATTTGGAAGTCGAAAGATAGGCAGATTCAACCATTTGTGTCATATAAACAGTGAGTACAAAGGCCAGGCTAAATGGAGCCGGCGGCTCGGCACTCTCCTAGCAGGACTTTCGTAGATCTAGCGCTTACGAATCTCTGCCTCAACCAAAAACTTGTTCTTCAAGTTTTCAAAACAAGGTCCCAGTCAATAGTCATGAAACTCAAACAACTCATGAATTGTAAGTTGGGAAATACTGTAATTCTTTTTTAAAATAATATTTATTTCGCCATTCTGTGTAAGTACTATCAAGAGACGTCACGAGTTTGAGTCTGAGTTTATTTATGCCACACATTTTGTTGGCTCCGTAATGTCACTCGTCTTCGACTCGTGAAATAATGGAGCCATCAAAATGTGTGGCATAAATAAGCTCAAACTCAAACGAGTGGCGTCTAGATTTTATCCTACCCCGTTTCCATATTTTTTCAGTATCAGAAAGTAGTGGCATAAACAACATTTTATGTCACTACCTGTGTGGGTATAGGTGAATTGATGAAGGCATATATTATAACAATTGCGGGAATCCAGTGTGAGTATTTAACTTTATCCTACCCCTAATATAAAATCCCATAGGCTTAACATTGAGTTTTTGTATGCCACGCTGACTGGCATACGGAGTTTTATATGCCACTAGTGGCATACAGAATTGCTACCATGTTATATTCCAAAATCGAGGAGACGGGGTAGGATAAAATCAAAACCTGATTCGTTTTAATCTTGGCCACCGTATGCCACTCCTGGAGTTTTGGCTCCGGACTTCACTCGGCTTTGCCTCATGAAGTCACTATGCCAAACTCCAGTTGTGGCATACGGTGGCCAAGATTAAAACTCATCCAGTTTTACGATAATAGCGACAGATTTAGCTTGGCCTTAAACAAATCTTTGGTGGGAGCCTCCTGGGCACTCTCATCTAGGTTTTTCCATAAGGCAATACCTCGAAATATGGGAGATTTCTTGTACGCTTCCCTCTTGTGTATAATTCTTTGAACCGAATTTTAGCATTTCCTCGAGTTCCCCTTTGTCTTTCATCAATCAGATCAATATCCTGTGACAACTTGTGAATCATACAAAGCAGTTGATCATTCCTGCGTGATCTCAGATTATATTTGAAAAAAAAACCACACCGTTCCTTCGGTCATGTACTTGTCAGGGCGGCTGGTTGGGTGTAAAACTTTTTGATCTCAGATTATGTATCTTACATCGTTTTAAAGTTCAATAATTGTTAAATGAGCTTCACAGATATTCTAGCTGTTTCTTTTTCAGCTCTAAACCACTTTATAATGTGAGTATGGGTTGAGACAAGGCGTTATGTCCGTGTACGACTGCACAATTGACCAGGTAGGTTCAATTTTCACCCGAATTTTTTTAGGACAGAGATAAAATATTTTATCATCTGCCCCGAAAGAATTGGAAAAACACTTTATAATGTGAATCCACGGTTAATTAGATAATCATTTCAGTGAGCACATGTATCATGCTGACAAACAAAACCCTGCAACACTTCAGGTGTGTACTCTGCTTCGAGATATTTGTATCAAGCTGTTTGGTATAAAAGCGATCGGACCAGACCAACCTCTGAAGTGCTGATTCCACCAACACGATGCATTTCCCATGTTATATCTTGGTATATCTTTCATTGTTGCGATATATCTTACTTCCTTTGTCGTAACACGTCGCACTCGATCATGTGTATACTTTTTCACAATGTTTTGTGTATATTTTGGTGCTCCACCACTGCGTTGCTTCAAGATCTATTTCCAACATATCACGGCATACTGCAGCATATCATAACAAGAATGCAGCGAAAGGTGCTTAACAAGACCGATGCTTTGCGGCAAATATGCACATGATTTAATATTCAAAACCTAGCAAGACAACCAAATCTTATATCTTGTGTATATTTTAGTGCTCCACCACTACGTTACTTCATGATCTATTGCCAACATATCGCAGCATACCACAGCATATCACAACAAGAATGCAGCAAAGGTGCTTAATAAGACCGATGCTTTGTGGCAAATATGCATACGATTTAATATTCAAAACCTAGCAAGACAACCAAATCTTATATCTTGTGTATATTTTGGCGCTCCACCACTGCGTTACTTCATGATCTATTGCCAACATATCGCAGCATAACACGGCATATCACAACAAGAACGCAGCAAAGGTGTTTAACCAGACCGATGCTTTGTGGCAAATATTCACACTATCTAATATTCAAAACCTAGCAAGATTATCAAGATAACAAAATCGCAACAGATCTTTCTATGTCTTATATGTGTTGGTGGAAGAGGCCCTTTAGTCGAGGTGGTGGCGAATCTACAGGAAGTAGAGCGCAGGATCTCTGCTAGGAGAGTGGCGGCTCGGTACTGGGGATCAGTGGCGACGTCTGGTGGTCGCGTCATTCATGTCACGTCATGTACGTCACCCTCGTGGTGTACGTCAGCACGGCGCTGGCTCACGGCTATCATTAGGACGTAAACCTCGAGTTATACGTTGATAAAACTCCTGTCTCCCCTGCAACACACACCACGCCCCACTCACCCACACACACCCGTCCCCCGCCCGCCCCTCCATCACCCCACCCGGCAGGCGGGGCGGGCGGGCCGGCAGGGCACGTGTCCCCGACAAGTCCTAGACTCTCGTGCAGTCTGTTGTCGCCAGGGCCAAGGTGCACAGGCTCAAACTAAAGCCGGAGACACACCAAGCGAGTCAAGTCGGCGATCTCTGGAATCGCCAACACAAAATAGCATGTATCTGAGATATTTTCTCATAGTAATATCTCCCACCGATGATTTAGCGTATCAGATGCAACAATCAAGGAAAATACGAAATAATTGCTCATACCGGGGACACACCAAGCGAGTGAAGGCAGCGATCTCTGGAATCGCCAACACAAATTGACGTGTATGTGAGATATTATATCATAGGAATATATCCCCTGCCTATGATTTAGTATCTTGGAAACAATAATCAGGTGAAATATAAAATAATAGCTCACATATAGGCCATTTTGTGTTGGCGATTATTGAACTTGCTGCGTTTCTCGCTTGGTGTGTCTCCGGCTTAAGACTGTTATTCCGGGGACACACCAAGCGAGTCAAGTCGGCGATCTCTGGAATCGCCAACACAATATGGCATGTATGTAAGATATTATTCCATAGTCATATTTCCCACTTATAATGTAGTGTCTCGGAGGCAATAATCAGGTGAAATATGAAATAATAGCTGACAAAGACGCCATTTTGTGTTGGCGATTCCCAGAATTGCAGCGTTTCTCGCTTGGTGTGTCTCCGGCTTAAGGGGCTGCCATTTTGAAACAGGAATTCCTGCCTCTTCTGGTACTAAGCTGCCCTGGTTGATTTGCTAGTAACCAGTATGTTACTCTTCAAGCAGAGGTTCTAGACTAGTTTTTACTGGACATGTACGAAATAAATCAGCTTGGAGAGTTATAATGATTCTCAGAATAGTGCCAGAATCGTGGTATTCTCAGGTTTGGGTTTGCACTAGAATTAGAACAACCAATCAAGGAATTCCTTTCTCCAATCAGTGCATAGGGAACTGGCAAATGAGAGCTGTGCTCTGTTAGACCCTTACAGACCGTAAGCCTTAGGCGGCGCGGTCTGTAAACAGACTAGACAAGTCCCTGGTCTATTTCCGCCGCCTAGGACGATCCACGCTCTTCAAGCAGATCCCCTGCCGTCTCAGTGTCTAACACAATCTGCAGGAGGTTGTGCTGGGCGAGTGCGTGAAAGTCGAGCCCTATAATTACAGAAGTGAAGGAAGGAAGGGTGGAGGTGGAGTGTATGTGGGGTATGTATGTACACAGGGCTGGTCAATGCTGAGTCCCGGCCACCGTATCCCGGGTCCTACTCTTCCTTCAGCTGACCAATGGCACGGCCAGGCAGCAGAGCCGATTTGCATGCCGGAATACTTTAGGCAAAGTAGGCTTTATCGGGCGCCGATTAACCGGCCACCTGGCGGGCCGGGGGCGAACCACGACCGGAGCTCGGACCCGAGCGAACGACGTCACAACGAACGATAGGCAGGCGAGCGCTGACAGACGCTGGATGGAACGACAACGCTCGGGAACTAGTGACCTCGACGCATGCGTAGAACTGGGATACTTGGATTTGGTTTGGGGAGATATTTTTTGCTGCGCGATTTGGAGTACTAAGGTGGTGGATAAGTAGGTTATGATAATGATGAACAAATAATTCAATAATGCCAAAGACACAAACCTTGAAGGCTTCAATAATTAGATCAGTTTAAAATAAAATAACTACAGAGAGCGTCATCTATAGATGCCTTCAAGAGGTTAATGCGTGATCAGCAATATGAACACTTAAGTGGGATTCACACGATGGGACAAATAGACCTGAGACTGGTGTACTTCACACCTTTGCACCAGATGCCGACTATTTCCCTCTGGGTACAAAGTTTCACTGCTCGGGATGTTGTACAGTCTCAGGGTAACATGGCGGATTCAATTCACATGGGAAGACTTAACAGGTACATAGTCTCACCCCTACACCCCTACACATGGTACACAGGGTACACAGTCGCCGACTTAGGGTACTTCCCCATGTGAATAGGTGTTATTTGGGACCACTGAGACTCACAGATTGGGGAAAAACGTGTGAAATACATTTGTCTCACCAAAATGCCCCTCTGAATTTTAAACCTGTTTAAAATCAGAATCTCTAGGGGTGATTGTCGCGGACAATTACAAGGGAAACAAGTTGTCTCAGCAAAAAGGAACCCTGTCATGAATTCACACGTGGAGATTGTGTTCCGGTACTGAATCTCAACAGGATTTGTCTCAGACAAATTGCCTGTGAGGTACGTGAATCCCACGTGTAAATCCCACTTGAAGTGGGATTCACACGATGGGATTCATGTACCTCACAGGGTGTTTTTCTGAGACAATTCCTGCTGAGATTTTGTACTCAAACACAATTTCTAAGTCTAAATTATAGGGTTTCATTTCCCTGAGACATGTTTTCCCCCCTGTGATTGTAAAAGACATTTCCCCTTAAAAAGGAACAAAATCGCATGAGATTTTGAGCCCTGTTAGGTACATGAATCCCATCGTGTGAATCCCACTTAAGTGAAAACTGACTGATCCCCATGAACTGCACCTAACACCTAACACCTAACACTCACACAAACTCCACTTCAACTTGTATCTCTCTTCTTGTAATTGTACTGTGTTGCCTTTACCTCTAGTACTTTACCCTTGTGAATGTGTATGTACAGACTGTAATAATTAAAAATAGCATGATATTACTATGGAGAAACCACACAAGAGTTAGTCGTGTTTGAACAAATGAACAAAAACATGACTAATTCGAGTTTGGTTTAGAATTTATCCTACCCTGCCCGTCCAAATTACTTTTACATTAACAAATGACGTCATTTGTCAAGTGTATCCCACTAGAGCGATATTTTTCATTTTTCTGAACTCCAGACTGAATACAGTGACCCAATGTTAAGCCTATGGAGTGTTTTTATTAGGGGTAGGATAAATGCCAAATCTTTATATTCCAACTGGAAGAGCTGCTTTGCAGAATTTGGAATTGCTGATAGAAGAAAAAAATCTTTTCCGGTATCGCCTATATAAATCGTAATCTTAGACGTTCATTTAAAATCTAAAACTCACTAAAAGTGATAATGCACATTCTGAAACTACAGAGGACCGCAGGTGTACAACACCTCTACAACATGTAAAATTCTAAAAGACTTTATTGAATCATGCTATCATTACAGGCTCACCAAATTAGTGTCCATGGGGTGGGATGCACTGAATGGTGCTCTTCCATCCTCCGTGGGAGAACCTGGGGACCGTTGGTTGAATTATAAACGACAAAAAAATATCTTAGAATTGTCTTTTGGGCCATAATGCTGTATGAAATAATGTGGTGTAAGCATGTGATGTTTTCATGATAAAAGCACGGACTTGGATGACATATAGGTCCATGATTAGAGAAACATAAAGATCTTATAATGTGTTGTCTGCAAATATGTTTATTTATGGTCAATATTTGTTTCAAAAATGATTTGAATGATGAAATTTGGTATACATGTATCACATACTTATAGAATTCTCTATTTGAAATATCATTTGATTTAAATGAGATTCAGTGGATGGAAAACGGGTTTTACCTCGGCTACCCATCTCTAGAGATGACTTCCTTGACGACAAATGGACGACAAATGAACGAAATCTACAAAATGAAAGATTTCTTGTGCTAAACCAGCTACGATCTTTAAGGTTCTCGTAGCTCATACTTTTTAAACCGCGATTTGGCCCCAAGAACACTCCTACGGTCGTTTTTCTTTATCGTAGGTTTATCAGAGCATGCTTGCAAAAAAAGTTAGAGTTCTAGCATAGACTTCTAACTTGCTGCAAAAAGAACTATCCCTTCACCATCTCCGTGATATTCACTGTGATATTGTGAAAGGAGCATAGGACCAGTGTCTCAGGGTCTTAGAGGTCTGCACAGCCTACCATGACCGATCACTTAAGACCGAAATACCTCATTGATCCACTGGTGCTTGATATATTTGGATCCTAGTCAAGCAGTTGCAGAAAGGGTAAATTAATTGGGCACAAGTGGGTTGCAGAAAATGATCCATAGCCTGAATATATCCAAAACCTTTTAATTCTTATTTATATAGAAAATAAGAGATGGTTTTGTGGATAGACGGCGGTAAAACACGAGTGGTTGACGCGTAGTAATACACGAGTGCTAGCGAGTGTATTACAATGTCAACCTCGAGTGGTTTATAGAGCCGCCTGTCCACATAACCATTGTGTGTTGTATTTATTATTCATCTTTTCGAATAGATTGAACCCAAGAATTGGCATATTAAGGAATGTAACAATAGGTATTTCTTGGCTCTATAGCACAACGGGACTATTTTCCTGTATTCCACAGCTGTGAGGCCGTATACCATAGATTTGAATCCGTATACCAAATTTATGGTATCTGACAGCTTTTATATAATGGGTTGTAGTTTACTGAGTTCCCATACATTTTCAGTTGGGTCTTTGTACACGATGGATTATAAATACAATTGCACGCTCATTCATCAATGATGAACATACCATTTGTTCCTAGTTATTCAAGGACCCCTGGCCCGGCCACGCGTCTATAATGTGCCTACCAGAATCGGTAATGTCTGACGTTTGGAGCAGTAATATCTCATGTAGCACGAGTAGTATATAAACATGTGCCAGTTCAACACATCCCTTCGTCTATATAGCCAGTCTTATGATGTTACAGCTCTGCTATAATGATAATCGTTGAGATCCCCGATGTTCACTCAAAACCTGGGACCGGTTTGAGAATCTAAGCTCGTACATGTAGACACTTTTCTGTATTCTATAGAGACCAAGGGAAGATGTTGGTCAACTTTATTCAACACGTATGGACGCCTTTATGGACGGTTAAAGCTGCCTTAGTGAACAAACTTAAAAATCATCGAACGGTAACCCTTGTACAAGTTACAGAAATAAAGAAGAAACCAAGAAGTTTTGGTCAAAGTTGTCATTCACCACGAGTTTAATAGCGGAATGATATGAGTGAGGTGACAGCGGTGTGATTATCATGCAGCATTCAAACGAGTTGGGGAACAACGACTTTGACCAAAATGAGTTGCTTTCTGTATTTATCTCACCCCTTTACACACTAAAATAATGGACCACACACAGGATATAGACCATGGAGAACAGGCTGCAAACTCGGAGGAGCATGGAGAACGAGTTCCCAATATTAAACCTATGGGACAAAAATACCAGGGGTGAGATAAAGGGTCCATTATATTCAACGGCCTAGATTATTCAACGGGTGGCAGAGTTACCGAATTCTATTTACAAAAAATGGTATCAGAATGTAGCTGCTAGTTTGGGGATTGTTTGAAATATCTGTTTTAGTAGTTCTGATGTTGAGGTAGGGATGGAATAATAAATGGCGGACCTCATGGCGCAGTCAGTGTGTGCCTTCAACAAATGTTCATAACCTCGGAATACAGTCTTGATTATCAGGCTTACAGATTATCAAGAGATGTCACGAGTTTGAGTCTGAGTTTATTTATGCCACGCATTTTGTTCCATAATTTCACGAGTCGAAGATGAGTGACATTACGGAGCCAACAAAATGAGTGGCATAAATAAGCTCAAACTCAAACGAGTGACGTCTAGATTTTATCCTACCCCGTTTCCATATTTTTCAGTATCAGAAAGTAGTGGCATAAACAACACTTTATGTCACTACCCGTGACATAAACAAATCCCATGTTAAGCCTATGGCGTTTTTTTTAGGGGTAGGATAAACCAGGATATTGAATCAAATCAACCTCTCATGAGGGTCATAAAACCTTCAGACATTCCGTTCACAATCTGTTCGCTAAAAGTAGAATCGTGATGTGGTGTCATTTCAAAAACAAACATTTGGTGTCAGAGCTAACAATCATGATCAACATTCATTTACTTTATCAGACACTCTTGTTCTAAGATACACTTTTCAGTTCGTATTTCTTAAGATTGAACAAGGATAATTCATTGTATTGTAAACGGAATAAGAGACATAATGCTCTTAGACAGTGGGAATATGCGAGGAAACACGTTAGTACTCGATATGCTTGACTTCCCCGCAGCAAATGCTTTTTTAAAATTTTAAAATTTTGTAATCACGTTTATTTAGGGTACTCAATACATGTATGATGTCCAAGGCTCGGCCGAGGCCGTTCTGCAGCCTGGTCCCTCTGATAACACAATTTGGTGCTATCATGCTATTATATAGACATAGCACAAACGGTCCTGAAGTTGGATGTGACGGCACAGAATTCCTGGGGCCCGTTTAATAATCTAGGATCGCACTTGAAAACCATTTTCCGTAACTCTTCAAGGGTGATGGTTTGATAATATTCAGGTCTGTTTGCTAGGACAATATTAACCATCTATAAGGTTGTCCATAAATGTTGAATGAATTTGATCCACGTAGTCTCTGGGTCTCTATGGCTGGCAAGGAAGACAGTGGTATCTCATGATATGATTCGCATGATTTGAAATGTAGTATCACATGCTTGGGTGATAATACACGGCGACCACAGGTTATGTTGTAAAGCCCCAACTGGCCAGGTGTAGTCACTAACCCTTTCACTTCCCTGCATAGCACCAAATACACACCCTAAAATACGCTACTGCAGTACTATTTTCAAACAAGAATTACGCTGGCACTTTTCACAATATCCACAGTGATGTCATTATATCACACCTCCATGGTATTCCAAAATGATTAGGATGTTATATATTAGTAATGATATTAAGTATGCTATAATCTTATATTGGCTCGAAAATCATTATCAAAATGTTCACATTATATTATTAAAAAAACCCAGCATACTATGCCTGGAAATGCAGCCAGGCATCATAGGGTACTACATCTGGGAATATCTTCAGGCATGATAGCTTGCTATGCCTCCAGTCGTCATAGCGTACTACACCCGGGAATGCCTCCAAGCATCATAGCGTACTATGCCCAGGAATGCCTCCAGGCGTCATAGCACACTAGGCCCAGGAATGCCTCCAGGCATCATAGCGTACTAGGCCCAGGAGTGCCTCCTGGTATCATATGTACTTTACCCTGGAAGTGCCTCCAGGCATCATAGCGTCCTATGCCTGTGAATTCCTCCTGCCATCATAGCGTACTACACCCAGGAATGCCTCCAGGCATCATAGCGTACTATGCCCGAAAATGCCTCCAGGCATCATAGCGTACTATGCCCGAAAATGCCTCCAAGCATCATAGCGTACTATGCCCGAAAATGCCTCCAGGCTTCATAGCATCCTAAGCCCAGCCCAGGAATGCCTGCAGGCATCATAGCATACTATATCCAGGAATGCCTCCAGGCATCATAGCATACTACGCCTGGAAATGCTTCAAGGCATCATAGCGTCCTACGCCCGGGAATGCCTCCAGGTATCATAGTGTAGCTAAAGGGTTAAGAGTGAGGGAGTCAACTCGGGCACAGAAGTTCAGTGTACAACTATGAGTCAAACAGAAGACTAGACTCCGGCAAGGGGGGGGGGGGGTGGTTGACACTGCAAGCTTAGATTTTACGCTCTGTGCTTTGATTGGCTGCTTAACCAACAGCCAATAGGTGATAAACAGTCTCGTTTTGTCTGCTACCCATGCCTATGGGCGTACTCATGGCACTAACAACTTTGTGTCTTTGTTAGAGCATCCTATTCAAACCTCTATCCAATGCTATACCGAGATATTTATATGACATGACAAACGGAATACGTTCACTGTTGCATGTTGCCGCAATGGTCGAACACTCTACATTTACGAGCGGCGTCTAGATTTTATCCTACAGTGACATAAAGTGTTGTTTATGCCACTACTTTCTGATACTGAAAAAATATGGAAACGGGGTAGGATAAAATCTAGATGCCACTCGTTTGAGATTGAGTTTATTTATGCCACGCATTTTGTTGGCTCCGTAATGTCACTCGTTTTCGACTCGGGAAATTATGGAGCCAACAAAATGCGTAGGGACCCCTTGAATAATCAGGGATCGTACATGAAGATCCTTTTCTGTACCTCACATAAGGTTTATCGTTTGATGATATTTAAGTCTGTTCGTTAGGACAGTCTTAGCCGTCCATAAGGTCGTCCATAAGTGTTGAATAAAGTTGACCCATATCGTCACTGAGTCTCTATGACATACAGAAAAGGGTCTACATGTACGATCCTAGATTATTAAACCCGGACTCGATTATTAAACGAGCTCCAGTTTAGTATAGCACTTCTGAACTACATGCTGCATGGGCCTGCAACGGATCTACCAACACACTCCCGATGATGTCCCGAAATAATCAACAGCAATTTCTCAAATTGATATCTGTCAGATACAATATTCCTGTTCAAAGCAGCTGTGTGAGGGTGGTTGTGGCCCACTAGATTCAGGTCAACTATAGACTGTAGAACAGTCCAAGGCGCTATAAATGTCATGTAAGTAGGTCAGGGTGAAGGTCGTGGTTTGCTCCGAATGCAGTCATTGGCTACTGGGACTACTCTATTCCTTATATGGCAGTTAATGCACGGGGACAACTCCATGCAGGTGTACTGTGATAACCCTTCAAGGAAACAAGGATCTCGGATCCTACATTAAGACCCTTTTCTCTATGCCATAGACACCCAGGGACGATGTAGGCCAACATTATTCAACACTTATGGATGACGCTACTGTCTTAAGGGGGTGTTCCACTGGACCGACGGTAGCCGATTCCGTAGCCAGACAATCGCCGATTATTATCGGATGCCCTAGAATTTCTCAAAACTTTGAAAATGGTCTTTTAATAAACTATTTTTATCAGAATTAAATAAATTACAATACGTGAGCTTGCTCTTAAGGGCCCAGGAACAATTGAAGGGGTGAGAAATCGGCCTGGTGGATTTTGCCCTTTATCAAACAATAAATATCATTAAAAGATAATCCTTCTACAAGGTACAAAAAGGGGTCTCCATGTACAATCCTAGATTATTACACGGGCACCAGTATCTTTGGCGACCATATAATCTCATCGCTTGTTTGCTTTTTCCGACAAACTTTTATGCATGATGCTATTCTTCAACAGTGGCTCACAGTTCAAACGCGGCCGGTTGCAGACAGGTAGCTTGTCGCATGCTGAGCCTCATAGATCCAGCAGAGACAGAGGTAGTTTATAGCCTGGTGGCATGAGTGCATGAATCACAAGACGTGAGTCACAGTGTCTTGTGTAAGGTGACAGAGGCTCCGGGAATGTCACCAGCAATTCTACACTCTCCCCTTTCATGGTTTGTCTCAGGTCATCAAGTTGGTAGCGTTACTCAGCCTCCTGACCCTTATATACACAATAATGACTGGTTTTGTGTACGAGTGGCCGTAATCTCCGAGTAGTTGACGCGTAGTAATATCCGAGCGTTTAGCGAGCATATTACGTCGTCAACTACGAGGAGATTACGGTCACTCGTATACAAAACCAGTCGTTATTGTATTTATTACCTACCTACATGATTACTACAAATCGATTGAAATAAAGATGTTTCTGTAAGACATTTAGTCCCACACACCACAGCACTGTCAAGCGTGGCAGTAATCCCGTGTAGACTTACACTAATAATGTAGTTCGCCATTTCACCATGATTTTGGCATGCAAAGCATGTGATTTCTGATGGTAAATGAGATTATCATGACTGATTATGAATAATTAATATTGAATGAACATTCAAGAAACTTATTTTGAAATACATGATAATTTGACCTCAGTATGGATGGGACTTTTTTCCGGAATCTTCTGCAGGAGATTCTGACATGTGAGAATCTCCCGGAAGCCGATTCCAGGTGCTCTATACATTCCCTATGGAGACTTCGTATTTGGTGGGTAATAAAGTGTTCTCAAAGGCATTAAGACTAAGGTCATATTCTCCCCTATTGTCTCCCGTATGTCTTGTGTCCCCCCTGTGTCTGTCCTATTTGATATAAACCTGAAATAAAGTAGTTCTGTAGCACCTATGTTTATACTGTATTTTGTCGGGTGAAGGATCTAAGTGTCCATCAAAAATAAGCAGCAATAATTTCATCACTGTATTACTCTTTATAGTTTGAACTGGTTTGTGGTAGGTGTTATTTACTGTTCTTCCTGTCACACCTTGCTAAAATGTTATCATGATATCTCATTGTACTTGGATTTTCTTGATGTCAATAAATTCTGCTATTTAATGACAAAAAAAGACAAAAAAAGACAAAGGTTATGAATCTGTTATACAAAACGTCTAGCCTTCTTCTAATACATGTTTTTTTACAAGAAGTTCGCATGCAAAAATGACGCGATTTACCACTTGGCCGTATCACAGCATTTTTATGGTAATACACACACAATATTGACTGGTTTCAGATACAAGCAGCTGTATGCTCTGAGAAGTTGACGGGCAGTAATATCCGAGCGCATGGGAGGATATTGCGTAGAGTAAACTCTGAGAATAAACCCTTGCTTTTATCTGAAGCCAGTCAATATTGTATCTAGTATCCACCTTTTGTGGACAAGTAGCATGTCAATATTCACCCTCTTGGTTTGGGTTGCATTTAGTCTATGGATAGTTTTCTGTAACTCACTTGCACTCATTCAACTTGCCAATTTCTGCCTGAGTCTAGGATCTAAACATATCTAGCAACAATAAGTCAGTGAGGTATTTCGGTCTCTAGTGATTGGTCATGGTCAGCTGGGCATGCCTCTAAAACCCCGAGACACTGGGACCCTGCTCCTTTCCCACTATCACAGTGAATAGCACGCAGATAGTGAAGGGATAGTTTTCTGGAAGCACGCTGGAAGTTCTGTGTGACCATTCTAATCTCTAGGCGATGTATATATGCGCACGAGCACGCTCTACAAAGCCCACTTATCCTGTATGAAACTCTTTACTTAACACAGCAACGTTCAGGGATATTGCCCTGCGTCGTTTATGCAAACAAATATAGTAAAGAAATAACATAAGCGAACCCGAAATATTGTTAATGTAAAAAAAAATCTATGATGCACTCTCACTCATTCGACAAGTTCTTTGTGGGAAGAAACCACAATCAATCGTCCATCAACAATATGCATCCACACAAAATATATGCAGCCCCTTCCTCGCGTTGTGTCATTATTAATAGCGTTTTGTTATTATTATTTTGACATATTGTATTGTAACCCGAAAAACCTTCTGCACTTTGGACTAATTAAGATAGATAAATACACAATATTACCACGCTTTCGATCTGAGTGGCCGTATTCTCCGCGTAGTTGACGCGTAGTATTACATAGTGTCAACTACAAGGAGAATACGGCCAAACAGTACGAAATCATGTTAATGTCGTATTTATTAATCACCTTTCGAGTAATTATTAGGACAAAATCTTGTAAATGATTAGAAATTCGACCCAAGCGCCGTGCATTGGTTATATAAATTAGTTCCCATAATATCCGTCAGGTAGCCCAAAAAGCCGTATTCTCCTAGGAGATTCCGGAGGTCCGTATTCTACTCAGTGGCGACCTGTAGGCTCTATAGGGGTAGTATTGAGACTCCGTATTAGGAGGGTAATAAATAAGTATTTCATGTCTGTATAGAAAAGGGGGTAGATCTCATCTACCGACCAAACTCCATGATTTTTGTTTGGTTTGATTTAAAGTCCAAGTCCAGTCACCCATTATAGGTTCTTACCAGACTTTCTCAAGGTTCTTTTACACCACAAGGGTGGTGATCGAATCTATGTGATGAATCCAGGTAGAAATCTCAACAATACACATTTACCGAGGTGAGAGTTCTTTTACTTCCAACACCACATAGACATTGTATAAGAGGGATTGGCCTCTGACATAGCAGTAAATCTACCGTGATATACGCAACTAGTTACATAGCTAGTTCATTTGAAAATAATCTCCTAATGACGTCCAAAGAACGTCAGTGAACCTTGGTAATAATGGGAATATGATACTCATTGAATAACATTTGTACGTATCACTTTGATTCATCTGCGTCAGAACAGTGAAAATGCGATATCGATACGAACACATATATATGCATAATATTACCATGCTTTCGATCTGCATGAACTTTTCTTTGCGTAGTTGGCGCGCTCGTAATATCCGAGCGAAAGCAAGGATATTGCTTAGTATCAACTACAAGGAGAATATGACCACGCAGATCAGAATCATGGTAATGTTGAATTCATTATTCCCCCATTGCAAAATGAAGGTATAAAAAGAAATGACAAAATGATCACTAATCTTCTCATGTACTATCGTAAAACCGGATGAGTTTTAATCTGGGCTCCCGTATGCGACGACTGGAGTATGGCGTAGTGATATCTGGAGCCAAAACTCCAGGAGTCGCATACGGGAGCCCAGATTAAAACGAATAAGTTTTTGGTTTTATCCTACCCCTAATATAAAATCCCATAGCCTTAACATTGAGATTCCGTATGCCACGCTGACTGGCATACGGACGTTTGTATGCTACTAGGGGCATACGGAATTTTGATGATTTTCATTCATGATTTTTATATTAAAATATTGTAGAGAGGGGTAGGATAAAATCAAAACCTGATTCGTTTCAATCTTGGCTCCCGTATGCCACGACTGGAGTTTGGTTCCGGATACCACTCGGCTCCGCCTCGTGATATCACTACGCCAAACTCCAGTCGTGGCATACGGGAGCCAAGACTAAAACTCATCCGGTTTTACGATATTATCCAACCCCCTGTGAACGATGTTTTTATGTGAGGATGATAACAAAAAACACGATAAATCTTTCTGAAGTTCTCCATATAGCTCTCCTTGCTGCTCTGAAGGCGCTTGGAACTACTTTCAGTTGCTGATCTCTTATTGGTCCATTTTTTGTACGCTCCTAGGAGCGATTTTTTATCCGTATGCGACATACGGGCGCATACGGAAAGTCAATGTTAAGCCTATGGGATTTTATATTTGGGGTAGGATAATACTTTGAATGCTAGTTTTTTTTCCGTATTTTCCTTTGAGATTGAATGACTGTCTGTATTCTCCTCGGTAGTAATCACTAGACTCTAAGCGTTAATGAAGTTTCAAACTGACATGATATATATTTAAATTGATTGTAAATACTTGAAAAAAGCAACTGTACTGCCGAAACGTTGTAACTGCTGGATCACCAATAAAAAGCCAATCATCAAACCAATTTGGGCAGCTGTTGAGTTGTGCTTGTTTAAATCTCTTTGCATTGATTATAAATGTACCGGTTTGGATGACATTTTAGGATTTAACCCAATCCTTACGAACGAATTTTGTGTTGCATCGTGTAGGCGGCGATGCCAGCTCATGTGTATGGTTGGTAAGGGCGAGCACCAAATTTCAAAAATGGTGTCACGTGACGTGATTTTTGTCACTATGGCAACCATTTCATATTTTTTCCAATAATTATGTTGGTCATATCTAAATATATATTTTGTGTAAAAATGGTGTTATAATATTGATTATTTCAGGAATTATGGGCCTAAATTGTAAAATGTAAAATGATGCCATTTGGCATCATTCGCCCGTGGCTGGGGAATGCCATAATGGCATCATTAGTAAGGAAAGGGTTAAGGAAGGTAACTTCAAACTGTATCTTACAAATGGTTGAATCTGGAAAAGATAGTTATGTATGGACCATCATATATATATATATATACTCAGAAGGGAATCCTTTTGGTTTTGACAGAAAAACCGTTGAAGTCATTGAAGCTGTTGAAGTAGAAAATAAATTCACTTAAGCTCTGATCTACTATATTGGGGGAGAGGTCTGCTAAAGATTATACCTATGATGGTTTATGGTCAGAGCTCGTATCCCACCGAGTTTGAATCGCGTAGTAACTCACAAGTTGTACCCTTTGTGACATAATTCCCCGTCGAGTAATTTTTTCTAAATACACGATGGGCGTTGGATACGAGTTCCCAATGTTAAATCTATTGGAAAACTAAATTACCAGGGGTGAGATAAAACCTTACAACAAAACATCGCCTAAAACACCATTGACATGTATGTAACATGACAGAAGAAATGTGATTTACTACTTCTGTGTTGAGTTTAGCCTCACAACTGTTTCCACTCAAACTCGCAATGGCATTGTTGCGACCAGTTTATCCTCTCCCTCTCATTAGGTACTTGGTAATGGTTATTGTTCTGTCACTGCAGGCATTTCTCCTTCTGTCACCCACCCTACTCACGCCTCTCTACCTCGTGTATATCACCAACGATTTTCTCTGTTCCGTCTCCAGTTGCTCCACATTTTATGCAGTGTACAGTTCGTCAAGGCTGGAATGACTCCACTACCACTCAGGCCTGTCTTGTATCTACTCGATTACAGCGATGTCTATTCTGGTTGCGCAATTCGGTCTGAATGGCTAAATGGCGTGCTGAGAGGCGCAGGATGCTTGTTTTATTTTATTTTATTTTTTTTTTCAGTACAATTGTTGGTTTTTTAAAAATAGTTTTTTATTGTTTTTGTTTATTCAGTATGTGACAAGGAGTACAACCGCCTGTACATTAGGCGTTCTTCCTTGCACAAGTCAACGGAAAAAATAAAGAGGGAAAGAAGAGCACACACAAGACAGTTACCAAATGAATTTTTTGTTGATAATCATTATATCAAGTATTAAGAGAAAATATAGCTACTGAGCCCGAAGGGATGGCCATTCGAGGTCTTTTGATGCCATAAATATGTCCCGACGCCGAAGGTGGAGGGACGTATTTATGGCATCAACAGTTACTATGTTTTCTTATTATTACATACCTAAATATCAAGAAAAATGCCATTTTTATTCTTATTTTATGTACCTGTTGACCTGATACATTCGCTATGGCCACAGTGCGCCCGAATATTCCAGTGCGCCCGAACATTATTTATTCTGCCACCCTAGCAGCGGGTAGTATTTCATAGAAATTCGGTCATAGGCATGTAATAATAGAATCTACAATCTTTATCTATATTTCTCTAAGTAATTCAGGTCATTTGACGCTGATAAAAAAAGTTAGTTTACATAGTTCAGTCAGTCCACTCATTTATGAGTTTGAATAAGTTCATCAGCAATCCTTTTAAACTGGAGGTATACAAACTGTTACTATCTTCCAAATTTTCCAGTTATGTATAAACCCTTGAAGAGAGAAAACCGCCCATATAATGGGCCTACAATATGATGGGTGATGAGAGCTATACATCTACATATATTATCCTTTATCTGGTATTTTTTCCGCCATAGACTTAACATTGGGAACTCGTATCTAACGCCAATGAGATATTTGGGAAAAATATCCAGTGGGGGATTATGTAACAAATGTTAGCCCATTAGTCCATATGAACGGTGAGATAAATTTTAAAACACATTCAAGTTTAGGGTCAGAGCTCGATTCTATCTCGTTTGAATTGCTACGTAAGTCATGCGGCTTTGCTTTGTGAATTACTACACGATTCAAACTCGATGGAATACGAGCTCAGACCCTAAACTTTCATAGGTTTCCTCTATGAACCCTCATATAAACCTCCATAGACTTAGCATGGTGTAACTGTATGCCACAGTCATGCCATTAAATGTTTATATGCCACACATGACACATGATGTTTAAAACATGTGGCAGGGTAAAGGATAAAATCTGAACGTCAATCAATTTCATATGATTGTTTATATGGAGTTTGTCGTCTAATGCTACAGATATCACTCAGCTCCACTTCGAGATATCATTCCCTGAAGACAACTCATGCCATATAAACAATCTTATGAAACACTGCACGAAAACTACCAGTTTATATATGTATACACCCGGCGTACATAGGTATGATTTTGCGTATACATGGTAGTCCTATTTTCCGTTGTGTATACGCCTCATCTATAGACGTGTAAAATGTATACGACCTGCGTATACATGTCCCGTACACGGTTTTTCTCTTCATATACGCTTTGCGGTAAATACAGCCACTACGCTGACGTCTAGAAGATTAAACGTGTCAATATACAGCCGATACATGCACTTAAGCGATGGCGTATATATGAACAAACTGGTGGTTTTCGCCCAGTGAAATTGAGTTACGTTTCTTGATAGAATCACGCCGAATAATAAACAACATTACGTGCAGAGGCAAGACCGTGTACTAAAACTAAGATGTTAAATATGATATATAATAAATCACAGAATGTGGATCTCCTGGACCAGAGACCTGGACGCACTAGAAGTTCAACTAAAGTAAAATTCAAAATTAACAGAATAAATTGTAATAGATACACAAGATCGCCGCAACATAGAGGATTAACAATGTGGTACAAACTAGATCCCAATACACAGACTAGTGAGTCGAAAAAATGCTTTAAGAAAAAGATAAAGGCTATGCACACAACTTTCGAGTAACATTGTGTTGACGCTTATAGCAATCATATCCCATATCATTATCATCACTTGGAAGTGTATCTTGAGGATATAGAACTTATTATTAAATGAAATATCACTATATTCTATACCTCCATTATGGAGATAAATATTTCGACGTTATCTAGATGTATACATTTTTGTACTTATGTATTTTGCAGTGGAAGATCTTTGCCACGAAAGAACTGTACGATTTATTGCTAAATAAATCTTTTTTTTTAAATCATGTCAGAATATTATATAGTTATATCATTTACATAGATACAACCAGTCCCAACGTCATCAGCAGTCAGTGAATAATATCTTTGATAATTTATAAAACTGAAGAACCTTCAGTGTGATTTGTAGCAACTCCCACGACTACCGTACTCTGTCTTGAGAAATTGACTCTCAAATCCAAGTGGATACCATGAGAAAATAACTTTGATATTGATTGTACAAGACCAAACTCTGTGCTGTGTCCATTCTTCTCTTTAGCACCTGAACAAACCTGACATTAACGCAAGAGAGAGTGTGGAAGAACTACCAGGTTTTAGAGCAGGGGCCCGTTTGATAATCTAGGATCGTTCATGTAGACCCTTTTCTTTACGCAATAGAGACCCAGGGACGATGTGTGTTAACTTTATTCAACACTCAGGGAAGACGTTATGGACTGTTAATGCTGTCTTAGCGAACATACCTAAATATTACTAAACGACAGCCCTTGTACGAGTTATAGATCAGTGAAATAAAAAAAAAAGGAAATTTGTCTATATGTCTGTGCGAGCGAGTGGAAGAATGAAATGACGTAACAGTGACACAGGTCTGACATAATATTGAACTTTTAACTGACAATTAATGCCTTGAAGAGAAACAATGATATACATAATGATGTTCCTGCGCCCAGTTCCGCTTGAACGTTACAATCCGATAAGAATACCACAAGGTATGCACTGAGGCGTAGCATTCCTGGGGTCCGTTTAACAATCTAGGATCATACATGAACACCCTCTTTCGTATGTCATAGAGACCCAGGAACGATTTGGGTAAACTTTACCCAACACTTATGGACGACCTCATAATCTGGGATCATACATGAGGACCCGTTTCTGTACCTCATACAAGGGTTATCATTTAAGTCTGTTCGCTATGACAGTATTAGTCGTCCATAAGCTCCTCTATACGTGTGAAAAAACATCATGTCCTGGGTTTAATCTTTATGTCATCCTGCTCTGGGATGGGAGTAGAACGGCAAGGGAACCATGGTGATATATTGAAAGGCAGTTGAATTTTGTAAGAACAAAGAGCCAGAATACAGGTTCTGTCCCCCCAAGGGGCCTGCCATACTGCTGGCCACCTAGTGACTACTTCATGAACTAGCAATAGCTCTGTCCCATATGGCTGGCTTATCAATGATCTGCTTGTATCAAAATATCAAATTGCAATTGAAAAACTCACTTTGTATTCACATACATATCAGATGGGAAGTGATTTAGTTCAGCTTTAATGGTAGATGTTGATGGGACAGTGGTTTTTGAAGCGCAATCAAGCAGTAAATGAATATATATTATAGAGGGAGATTATGACCGTTCTTGTCTGTATTTGAGCATTGTTACACTGAAAACCAAAGGTCGTCAAAACGGTGCCAAAACCAACAACCCTTCTGACAACTCTATGACTATTTAATCTGAGATAGTTGACAATTTAATGACTATTCTATTAGAGATAGTTGTCATGAATTACAACCCTATTGACAACTCTAGGGTTGTCAGGCACCGGTGCCAAAACCCACAACCCATCTTTGTCAAAAGATTGTCATCCACTCCTGATGACCTAGGTTGTCATATCAATTTTGATGATAAAGTAGTTTAAAAATTGTCTTGATGACAATCATCCTCCACCAAAGTCTTGCCTTCCTCCAGAAATGTACGATTTTCCATAAGAGTAAGATACCTGGATCAACCAGGCAGCATAACCTGTTATTTCAACAGGATATGCAAATGTTAGTAAAGAAAGTGTAACTGAACAAATTGGATATTAAACTACCAAAACAAACAAAAACAAATCTGGTCACACTGGCATAAAATCTGGCAGATATGTTCCAACACATGGAAAATGCATAACAGAGCACAAACAGAGACATGGCAAAAAAGGGAGTGTCTAAATTCAAACATTTTAAAATTTATTTCTATACTATCTCAATGAGTAAATGAATGCCAAAGTATGGAAAGAAACATTGAGAGATATTAACAAATATTAATAAACATAATTGAACTAAAGCTAAGTAAACAGAACCAAACACAATCTGCAGCTTTTACATTCTAGATACATATGAAAAAAATCATGGTTAAAGGCAGTGTCACTAGAATTATGTTTTAGTCAGTCAATATTGGCCACTTGGTCAGTATTAGTTGGTTGGTATTTTAAAAGAATTGGTAAAAGAGTCACAGAGATGGAGTTCCAACAGTTGCCCTTTTGACAAGTTTTTGATCAGAAAGTTTTCAATACTGACAAAGGGTGTTGTCAAATACATACAGATATTTGACAACCCAAAGTCGTCATTTTGACTAGTTTTTGACAACTAACGGACATACCAGGAGTTTCAGTGCACACACATTTACACAAACACACACATATCCATACCCACCCAGTATCAATTTTGCCTAAATTAGTAATGTTATATTGATGCTTACAATAATGTTCAGACAATAGTGCTCAGACTGTTCAGAATATATATACATAGAACATTAAATGACTGATATTAGGACATGGTACTTTCAAATTTATCAAAGGCACTGAATCTATCCCTGAAAATCTAGTTTCTGTAGGCCATCTTTAATAATTTTATCACTACAGTGTAAGACAAACATCTTAGGTATATGTTTTCATCAAAATCCTTAATGGTTTTGTTAATAATATGAAGATGTCAATGGATAGAAATAGTTACCTCTATCTGTAAAAACCTTGCTCTGTGATGTGGTTACCTAATTCACTTCCTGTTCTAGTGGTTGGTAAAAGTATAACCCACTGCAGCTGCCAATGAAATCCGTTACAACTCTGTCTTTGACAACTGTCTGACAACCCATTTGCCAAAGTTGTCAGTCACTCTGATTACAGAGGCTGTCATTTTGACAACTTTGGGTTGTTAATAATGCATGACAACCCATGTACAACCCTTTTAGGTTGTAATATAATAGTACAATGGTTGTCCTGCGGTTGTATAATTTTCTAAACATGTGACAAACAACCCAATGACAATCTTCCAACAACCAATTTTCTCTAATTTGACAACCTACAGACGACTTTTGGTTTTCAGTGTAGGTTTTGTAACTTTTGGATTGGTATTTATAGGTTTTCAGTGCATTTCTATAGGTTAGATGCAAAACAATCTGACATTATGCCTGGCTTGGGTGGTTGAGTATTGTTCAAGAAATGACATACTATTGTAAGTCCACAAATCAGTCAGATTATCAGTCGCAACGCAATGCAACGAATTGGTATTGACCGCATTGTAAAGGCTATAAGGCGCATAGACATGCTATTAGAAGGATTGGCCTTTGATATAGCAGTAAATCTACCACTGCTGGGGGTGAAGGAGAAAAGTGGAGCCCTGCAGTGGGGATCTAACGGTATGCATCATTTTCATTCACGATTGAAATACTTGACAGGAAATTACGAAATTTTTGAATTATTCAAAAGGCATATAAATGCTATTCTGCATGGATGGCTAAGATTGTCTTAGCGAACGGACCTTAATTTTATTAAACGATGACTCTCGTATGAGGTACAGAAAATGGTCTTTTCATGCAAGCCTAGATTATCAAAAGGGCCACAGGGTCCTGGGTCTTATGATAAATCAGCGAGACTTGGCAATATATAGACAATAATCGATGGTTTTGTGGACAGGCGGCCGTAAACCATGAGAGGTTGACGCGCAGTAATACACTGGCGCTAGCGAGTGCATTACGACCTCAACCTCGATTGGTTTACAGAGCAGCCTGTCCACAAAACCATCGTTTGTTTTACTATTTCTCGACTAAATCTAACCCAGGAATAGACATGTTGAAGATTATAACAATATGGACTATTTCTTTGCTCTATAGCACAAAGGGACTATTTTCCCGTATACCGTGCCTTTGAGACCGTATATCACAGATTTGAATCCGTATACCACAGTTATGGTGCCTGACAGGTTTTATACAATGGCTCGTGGTTTACTGAGTCCCCATACATTTTCAATTAAATTCATTGTATACGATGAATAATAAATGGATATGATCGTTACATAAAGTGACCCCGAGTTGCTCAGTCCGATCAAGGCGCCTCTAGCGGCGGCGTGACAGCCGGAAACCGGAACTGCCCCTCGATAAGAACGAAATAGTAACTGGCCGATGGAGGAAACACTAGCCTGGGGGCTGACGGCTCTGTTCCATGAATCACACCCGATGAATGGCAAAAAGGCTTCAACTGGGTACTGTTCGCTTTTTATAGATTCTGCAAAAAAAACAACACGCCAAGATAGTTGAGCTGTGGGCGGCACGGGGCTTGGCATCACTCGGAGCTACGTTTATCTCCGATGTAGAATCCGTGGCCGCTACTTCTTCTTGTGCTGTTAACTAGATCGCGCCAGGGAGGTCGCAATAAGTAGAACAAAATGGTGGTTTTTCCTTTTTGTCTTTTTTTTTTTTAAATTTTCGGCTCCCGATCTGTCGTCGACAGATTGCCATGCCGAAAAAATGTAGATAGAAGAAGGACACAATCGAGTGTTTCATTGAAAGAGTATTTTTTCTTAAGAGTTCTTGGACAGCTAGTGCCACTGCGACTTATTTCTATTACTCTCTGTTTAACTATCTATCTACCAATCTATCTACCAATCTATCTATCTATCTATCTATCTATCTATCTATCTATCTATCTATCTCTTTCTCTCTCTCTCTCTCTCTCTCTCTCTCTCTATATATATATATATATATATATATATATATATATATATATAATCGTATAAAAAATCGCAAAGAAGCTAAAATATGTGAAAGGTGTGTGTGATTTTCACATTGCATCCATATACTTTGCTATCAGTTGGGAAGTCTAACTATATATGTATAGCTATCTTTGTCTGTGTATGTATCTCACTATCTCTATATCCTACCCCTCATATAAATCTCCAGAGACTTAACATGGTGTGACTGTATGCCAGGGTTATGCCATAAAATATTTATATGCCACTGGTGACATGTGAAGTTACAAACATATGATAAAATCTAAACATCACTCAAAATCATATAATTGTATTTACATGCCATTCGTTGTCTTCTGCTACAGATATCACTCAGCTCCACTTTGTGATATCATTCCTTGAAGACAACTCATATAAACAATCATATGAAATTTTTTTATGTTTCATGATATCATCTCAGCCCTGGTATTTTTGTCCTATAGGCTTAACATTGGGAACTCGTTCTACATGCTTGTACAAGTATCGCTGTCCGTTCTCCATGGTCTATATCCTATGCAACGCAGATTCTTTTAGTGTGAACAGCGGTGAGATACATACAGAAAGCAACTCAATTTGGTCAAAGTCGTTGTTCTCCAACTCATTTGAATTTTACCTGATTTTCACTCGGCTGTCACCTCGTTCATATCATTCCGCATCAAACTCGTGGAGAACGACAACTTTGACTAAAATTTGTCTCACGCTGTGTCTCTGTCTCTATCTCGCTCTGTGTCTCTGTCTCTATCTCGCTCTGTGTCTCTGTCTCTGTCTCTATCTCGCTCTGTGTCTCTGTCTCTGTCTCTATCTCGCTCTGTGTCTCTGTCTCTGTCTCTATCTCGCTCTGTGTCTCTGTCTCTGTCTCTTTCTCGCTCAGTGTCTGTGTCTCTGTCTCTATCTCGCTCTGTGTCTCTGTCTCTGTCTCTATCTCGCTCAGTGTCTCTGTCTCTGTCTCTATCTTGCTCAGTGTCTCTGTCTCTGTCTCTATCTCGCTCTGTGTCTGTGTCTCTGTCTCTATCTCGCTCTGTGTCTGTGTCTCTGTCTCTATCTCGCTCAGTGTCTCTGTCTCTGTCTCTATCTCGCTCAGTGTCTCTGTCTCTGTCTCTATCTCGCTCAGTGTCTCTGTCTCTGTCTCTATCTCGCTCTGTGTCTCTGTCTCTGTCTCTATTTCGCTCTGTGTCTCTGTCTCTGTCTCTATCTCGCTCAGTGTCTCTGTCTCTGTCTCTATCTCGCTCAGTGTCTCTGTCTCTGTCTCTATCTCGCTCAGTGTCTCTGTCTCTGTCTCTATCTCGCTCAGTGGTTCTGTCTCTTTCTCTATCTCGCTCTGTGTCTCTGTCTCTGCCTCACTCATTCAGTCAACTTCCCACGAGACTATCTCATAAGATGAACCGAATAGAAAAGTATTCTCGTGAAATACTTATCTCACCCCAGTATTTTCTCCATAGGCTTAACATCAAGAACTCATACTCCACGGTCGTGTAGGTAGTGTACCCAATACGCAATGGCTAATTGGGCTATTTATCTTATTAATCATAATGTTATATATTATGAGATAAAATCAGAAACCCCCTCGAGGAAAATAACTTGGTCCGTACTCCACTGAGTTAGACCGCGGAGTAACTCACGAAGCGAATCGCGTGAGTTTCCTTCTAAAAACTTAGTACTTCAACTTGAAATCTTTAGGATATGCAGACGCGGCATACCGCAAAGGGCATTGGCCTCGTTTGTGGACGGTGCGATACACGTCCGTACTTAGATGTGGTCTTGTAGCACGATGTAAACCGAAAAGACCCTTGCCCTTTGCTTCCCCTCCCTCCTCTCCCCATTCAAACCACACCCACAGCCACCCTGTCTCTCTCTCTCTGCGTAATGTTGCTTTTTGTACCCCGATAAATGCGTCTCCATTGACTGCTGTTTGATCACGTGATCGGCCTGAGCTGCCCCCTGAGTCACCCGGATGTAGACGTCGTACATCCGCCTCATGGTGGCCATATGAGTCGTCGCCCTGAGCCGAACACGGAGAGTACAGCCACTTCGATTTTCACCAACAAAAATATGAAAATTGTTTATTTTTACTGGAGTGTACTCAGCTTTTAGTTGCACTTTTAAACGTTACAGTAAGATATACTAAGAAAGAAACTGATGAGTGTTTGGTATGTGTCCTCGTTCGCCATCGAGTTTGGAGTGCGCAGTAATATGAACGAGGCGATAGCTGAGTTCATATTCTGAAGCACTCCAAGCGAGATGGCGAATGGGGACTCAGACCAAGCACGAAAATGTTTCTGATTTTATCTTAGCTTGGAAATATTTATCTATTTATCATCCGTTGAGAATGAGTTACCGAACTTGCAAGCCTGTTGAGAGCGGATTCTTAAAGTTAGGCCTATTGAGGTTTATTCCAGGCTAAGATAAAAGATACTACGGTAAACATGAACGGTATATTACCTTAATCTGATCTACAGTTGCATACCGTATATTTCGTATAAAAAACCGTATTCAACTTTAAACATATTAAGGTATGTCATCCACCCAAGTTAAAATTTATTGTCTGAAATATATTACAGAATAAAACCGCTAGCAAAATTTAGTTTGGGACAGTTAGAATTTACGGTGAGAAATGTATAACGTACAATTTACGGTATCTTCCTGGCACCACAGTTGCCAGGGAAATACCGTAAATTTCACGGGAATTTCTTTACAGTGTGGCTGGTTTTCTTGTACGTCCAGTCTTGAATACGGTTTTGACATATTGCGAGGACAACGAGTTTGAATAGGTAACTATTCACGAAGCATCTTAAGGGCATATCTGATGATTTGGCTAAGTGTTGTAGAACACATATCTATCTTAAAAATTATGGGTCACCGTTCTAGCTTTTGATTAAGAAACCAAGATTATGATGATTTTATATTAGAATGTATAGAAATCCTAAATGGTAGTTTTTCACATAGTAAAACCTATTGATGTAATTTTAGTAAAATTTTCACAGAATATAGTGTATATATAGTACTGCATATTTAAATTATAAGATTCATAGGTTGCTGTCCCTATTTTTGAGAGAATTAAAGAAACCCATATTCTTCAATATATTTCCTCTTTAAATCAAGCAAACGTAAGACAGGAACTGGACAAAACATTAAATTTACTTATTTAGAATAAGAATGAATCCAAAAGAACCAGTTTTGACTGATAATTGACAATATCTAAAAATCACCAGGTGGCGCCACTTTGAATTGCCACAGTCGAATCATTCATGCTGGTCCTGATTAAATCATAATACACAATGAGCTGCCCAAAATGTGCCTCCATCTCATTTTAGCATAACTTTCGTATAACCTGTAGAACAGGGTTTCCATGTTGGTTTCGTTGACGTACGCGGGTGGTATCCTCAACGTTTTATGGACAGTATGATTGTAAGAGTGAACCAAGTAATCAGTGGTGAATCCACGATTCTGTTACAAATTGCATTTGCTGCTGTGAAACATACCCTGGGAATCTCTACTTCAGCAATCGGGGGCCCGGCTGAGGTGAACAGTAGGAAGTAATACATTCCTTATATCAATGAGGATAAATCATTTAGTGTAATCACTCGATATGCTCTTTGGGTCGACGATTCTGCGTGATGATATTGCATCATCGAGCACCACCTAACAACTTTTCAAGAGACGGTATACAGTCGTCTCGTTATTAGTTGTAACCATTATACTCATAGCGACCGGGAATAACAATTCAGAACAATACATACACAATATTTACTGGTTTCAGATACAAGCGGCCGTATGGTCCGAGGAGTTGACGCGCAGTAATATCCGAGCCTATGCGAAGATGTTGCGCAGAGGAGCATACGACCGCTTTTATCTGAAACCAGTCAATATGGTATTTATTATCCACCTTTTCCTCGCAAGTGGTGTACTGATATTGGTTAATTTAGGTGCGCACTACTTTTTCATATGCACTATTTTTCCGTATGCACTGGCTTTTGCAACCTGTAGCATACAAAATATTAGTATGCTCCGGGTATGTCCATACAAACGCCCTATATGTTTTCTATGGACACTTTGTATTAGGTAGGTGATAAAAGGCTATATTTTACTTCACAGTGTACCTTTTGAGAATCTGCTGTCCATCGCGTAATAACGTGCTTATGCTTACTAATCTCTGCCTCAACCCACTGACCTCATGTAGGGCAACCACATTCCAGATTCAAAAAAGTGTAACTGTCAAAAGTTATGAAACTCAAGCAACTCATATATCATGAGGTAGAGAAAACTGGAAATTTTAAATGAGCTTTAATTCTTCTTCTTCGGCTCTAAATCACTGTATATTGTGAATCCACAGTTGATCTGATAACTCGTGGCATGTTGACAAAACAAAACCCTGAAACACATAAGATGCTTTCCACTGAAGAAAGTTATCCCAGAGTCTATGTCTAATTTAACGTCATATATAGCAATAGCTTGCTATTGACGATATATCAACTTTTGTAATATGAATACCCAGGAAACACTGTGAGAGTCACTCATACCGCTGACAACCCTCTCAGTCTAATCAAAAGAAATAAAAAAAAAAAAAAAATAGGAATGAGTGTACATAGTATTTACCGTATATCATGTGCATCTCTCTTTTACAAATACAGTAGAACCCCGCCTAACGGACACCCCGCGTAAGTGGCCACCCCGCGTTAACAGACACCATTGCTCTGAACGGATCCCTCTATTAGATGTTTATTTTAACCCTGTGTAAGCGGCATCCAGCATAAGCGGACACTTTGACCCGGAACGGAGGGTGGCCGCTTACGCGGGCTTCTATTGTAAAACACAAAATGCTCAGCAGCATATTCAGCATATATGGAAAACTAGCGTATGGGCCAGGGACCTGTTTCACTAGTTTTGTGACATGTCTGCGACACCATACGGACATTGGGGTTGTCGAGTTTCGTGACAACACAAGTAGCTGCCCTTAGGAAAAGACCGGCCTCAGACATAAGAATTAGACAAATCTACACATCATGGACCTGTTTCATTAGTTTCGTGACAAAAGTGGCACCAACAGTGCAAGCAAGAACGGACAAAACGAAGTCTAATGTCTAGTTCTTATGAAACCGGACAAACTGGACACGCCATCTAGACATGTCACGAAACTAGTGAAACAGGTCCCAGGTTATGCCCGAAACAGGCAGTTCTGAGCAGAGATCTAAGGCGCAGAATCGATGCGGGGAGAGTTGAAAACTCTATGGCTTTTGAGAGGGTAGGGGAACGTAGTTACAGTGTGTGAGGTACGCATGTATGATGTGGGAGGTACTATACGGAAACTGGCTTACTGTCTTCGTACGTCAAAAATACGCACGCGTATATTGATGTACAGATGAACAGATGTTTGAACGTATCTTCTTATACATTCTAGTTACAACTTTTTACACATGTTATATAATCTTCCTCCTTAAACTAATTTTCTCATGATATTATTCATTTAGTCGATATGTGATCAAACATCTTAGGTAGTAATTTGGACAAAAATAGTATGAATAGTGCTACAGGATTATATCTCGTTCCACTCCGTTTTCTCATTTGTGTTATACAATAAATCCCTTTTCTGCCATTTTTGATCCTATAGTACTTCAATTTTCTATTAACATAGCATGAACTCCTTTTTTAAACATTTCCTTAGAATCTGTTTTTTGCAAAGCTCCTGATAAATCGTTCCATATTTTCAGGCCCTTATACATCGGAGATTTCCTAAATTTCTCCTTTCTGGGGAAGGTAATAAATAAGTTGTCCTTTTCTACAGTTCTCGTTATTCTACGATTTTCATTTCCTACATTTTCCTTAACTAGTTCCGATAGATGGTTTAAACTCCGAATTATACCAAGTCACAATATATATCTCCTAATATCCGGGTGAATGATTTTACATTTTTCCAACAGTTCCTCAGTTCTAATAGGCCTTTCGTTCCTAAATGCTTGTCTGCCTAATACGGTTCGTAGTACCTTAAATATACAACGGTTCAAGTTAGTTCTCACCTTTTCCGTGGAGCTCGTTATTAGGAAGGAACAATGATCGGTAATCGGTATAATACATTACTTATTCACTGTGATAGCCGTTTCTAAACCCAAGAATCTCCTGATTTTCTTGAACATTAAAATATTCCTGGGATATATATACATATCATCCACCTGCAAATTCAAGTAGGAATAAAGTTAAGAATCATCAGTTACGTATATTTTATATTGATAGTCGCTTTGACCTGCCTTCCTCATACAAACAAGGCAGGAAACAACTGTTCCGAAAATATTATTAGAAAACGTTTTTACTGAGCCCATACATATGGCCGTTCGAGGTCATTTGATGAAAAAAATACGGCCCGATGCCGTAGGCGGGAGGGCCATATTTTGTCATCAAATGACTGTGAATGACCATCCATACGGGCTCAGTCACTACGTTTTCTTATTACTTTATACCGCCTAATCGTTTAAAAACCTGTTTCATAATCTTTTCTGCTCTGCGAAAAATCCACTGCCATTCACTAATGCTTGCTGTCACAGCGGGCGCGAACATTATTTACTCTACACCCTAGCAGTGGGCCGTATTTCATAGACATTCGCACACAGGTATATAGTAATATAAGACAAACATAGCTAATGTAGCAGTATCAGCTGCTGAGATCTTCAGCAACACCCTAAAGGCATCCGGTATATTTATCGGCCCTATAAGCGGTCTTCTATTACTTTACATCCCCAAACGAGCTTAGGAAGAACTACTGACCTAGATACTGCAGCTTGCACTACCTTTGTGTTGCAGATGGGTATCTTAAACCCTCGGGGTGTTACCCATTACAAGAGCGGCAAACCACAGAACACCGGAGAGAATACCCTAATCTTGACCTCGGTGAACAATGGGCAAGTAGGGTTTCCTTGAACGGTGAAAGGTGGCTCTTGTCACCTAGCAACCTTTCATTACACCGACTGGGCAGTGGTGAATGGGGAGGAGATTGTAACCGAAACCCTTGTTAAATCGTTTAATGCAGGAAGTGCAGTGTGGTTATGTCAGAATGCAGCAACGGAGAGCACGCGAGAAATGCTCTAGCCTGGAAGCCTGTGGGGGATGTCACGACAATCGTTAATAGCGACCGTTTAGAGGTCTCAGTGTCCTATGTACATATGATTGTACACGCGAGAAATCCTCTAGCCTGGAAGCCTGTGGGGGATGTCACGACAATCGTTAATAGCGACCGTTTAAAGGCGTCAGTGTCCTATGTACATATAATTGTACACGCGAGAAATACTGTAGACTAGAAGCCTCTGGGGGATGTTTTTCAGTCACGACAATCGTTGCTAGCGACCGTTTAGGGGCATCAGGGGCCCGTCTAATAATCTAGGATCGTACACGAAGACCCTCTATGGGATCCAGAAAAGGGTCTTCATGTACGACTCTAGGTTATTAAACGGGCCCCTGTGTCCTACATATTATCGTAAATGAGGGTGTTTTTCAGTCATGACAATCGTTGATAGCGATCGTTCAGAGGCGTCAGTGTCCTATAGACATATGATTGTACATGGGGGTATTTTTCAGTAACAACAATCATTAATAGCGACCGTTTAGAGGCCTCAGTGTCCTACATATGATAGTACAGGGGGGTGTTTTTCAGTGACGATAATCGTTGATAGCGACCGTTTAGAGGTATCACATATGATCGTACATGGGGGTGTTTTTCAGTAACAATAATCGTTAATAGCGACCGTTTAGAGGCATAGGTGTCCTATATACATATGATTGTACATGGGGGTGTTTTTTAGTAACAACAATCGTTAATAGTGACCATTTAGAGGCGTCAATATCCTATAGACATGCGATCATACAGGGGCCCGTTTAATAATCTCACGTCGAACATGAAGACCCTTTTCTATTCCTCGTACAAGGGTCATCGTTTAATAATTTTTAAATCTGTTCGCTAAGACAACATTAGCCATCCATAAGATTGTAAGTGTTGAATAAAGTTGACCTACATCGTCTCTGGGTCTCTATGGCATACAGAAAAGGGTCTACATGTACGATCCTAGATTATTAAACAACCCCAGGATCGGCCAACGATCGTTGTCTGCGACACATAGGCTGGTTTGAAGTGTCCTATAGTAGTATTGATCGTAAAGTATCGTAGGGGATATTGCCGCCATAATGGTTGCAGCAAACGACAAGGTTAGACATATTGTACAGGGAGAGTGGATGATGGTAACTTATTTTTCAGATACTAAAGCTCATTCCAATTAAGAGGTATTTTCGGTGGTGAGTTCTATATTTATGACGTACCTATATACCAAATTTCATAATTATCCTATGGGTATGTCGATCGTGAGAAATATTTTTCCAATTTTCTATTTTAGTTGACAACTGTGGCCACTGCACCACTCGGTTATTTTTGAAAAACCTACTGCCGTGCTCTCCCAATCTGTAATAAGCATCGCTTATAACGATTGTCATGATTATAGAACACCATACCTACTCCTATGCTTTTTCTAAGACACCGTTCCGAACAACCGTTTTGGCGCCTCACGACTGACTCAATACCTATATACTCTATACTTGCCATCTTTTTTGTCCAAACTGTCGTACATTCATTGGGTGATCTTCGACAATCGTTACCTATATCTAAATGATTGTCATGACTGAAAAATACCTCCCTGGCCTTTGTGCTCACTTATATTAGGCCAGGCACCTAATACTATTTTTCTGGTGCATTGAGAGGCTGTATTCAGCTAGTACCATGGATACTTGTTGGATTTCATGCTGGTTCTCTGCTAGAGGGCGCGGCAAGTCTTTTTTAGAGAAATATTCTACTATGGTATCTTTCATCTTTAGAAATGTTGTCATTGCTTTATCATTGTAAAGAAGTGTAAATAAGTTATTTGGAGAATCTCGTGATGGACAGAGGTTGTGCTGGTTCTTCCCTCTGCTGCAAATGACCAGGAAACCAGCAAACGTTCAAGGTCATTTCGAATTGTGCGTTACCTATCCCTTTGTTCATCTGAGAAGGGAATCAGTCAAGAAATGCTGATTCAGCAAAAATGCTGCGCACGCATACTGACACCAATTTTTTCGTAAAATTTATCAACGTTCTCCGGCTTAATTCTGTACGACAACATGTTCTATCAATGACGATCTGCTATATATCTTTCAATGCATACTCTAAAGAAAACCTATGAAAGTTTATGGTCAGAGCTTGTATCCCATTTAGATAAGATCGCATAGTAATTCACAAGGTGAAGCCATGTAAATTACGTAGCGATTCAAACAAGATGGGATCAGCTCTGACCCGAAACTAATGGGCTAACCTTTGTGACATAATCCCTCATTACGTACTTCTTCTAAATTACCCAACGGGCATTGGATACGAGTTCCCAGTGTTGAGTTTATGGGGAAAAAACTAGGGGTAAGATAAACTTCAATAACTCCATTGTATTTCCCCGCAGTTCTGGTCATTACTTAGATTTATTATCCATCGTATACAAAGACTCCATTAAAAATGTATGGGGATTCAGTAAACCACGACCCATTGTATAACACCTGTCAGATACCATAACTGTGGTATACGGATTCACACCTGTGGTATACGGCCTCAAAACTATGGTATACGGGGAAAATAGCTCCTTTGTGTTGTAGAGCAAAGAAATAGTCCCTGTTGTTAAACCCGTTTATATGGTAATTGATGGGTTTAATTCATACGAAAAGATGGATAATAAATACAACAAACGATGGTTATGTAGACAGGCGGCTCTGTAAACCACTCGAGGTTGACGTCGTCATACACTCGCTAGCGCTCGTGTATTACTACGCGTTAACCCCTCGTGGTTTACATCCGCCTGTCCACAAAACCATCGATTATTGTCTATGTATTAAATGACTGACTCTACAGCCTATAAGCTCTGCTCTTTGGTCACAGTCGGGTTGCTGCACGTTGCTATCTGGGCGAGCACCATCTCTCGACTTCCTACTTTAGCAGTTATTATCAGCAGGTGTGGAACCTCGTTTCTATTGGCCAACCATACACCGGAGATTTTTTGTGTTACTAGAAAAGTTTGTTGATGGTGCCACCGACTGTATGTCGGTATTTATTCATCGGTGAGGTGTATTTTATTATCCACCTAATACAAAATGTCCATAGAAAACCCATAGGAAGTTTGTATGGACATACACGGCGCATACGGATATGCTGTATGCTCAGGGTGGCGCATACGGAAAAATAGTGCGTACGGAAAAATAGTGCGTAACTAAAACGAACTGATATTGACATGCCACTTGTCCAGAAAAGGTGGTTAATAAATACAATACAGACTGGTTTCAGATAAAAGCGGTTGTGTGCTCCTTAGAGTTGACTCTTCTTACGCTCGGATATTACTACGCTTCAATTTCTCGGAGCACACGGCCGCTTGTATCTGGAACCAGTCAATCATGTGCATGTATGTACTGTTTCTTCTGTATTTTCTGGACACACTGTAACAGGATGAAAATACGTCACATGGTCAACCTAGGCATGAAAGCTTCAGCCTTGGTATGAATACTAGCAATACCACCAACCAAGCAGCAGCATGGAACTATCAAGTGTGAAGCTGTAGGTATACTTAAACATGGAACACATTCAATATCAAAGATTGATGAATGAGAATGCAATTGAAAAAGAAAAAGGTTTAGGTATTATACATGGTCTGTGGGTTATTTGCTTTATCTCACCCTTGGTATTTTTCCCCATAGACTTAGCATTGGGAACATGTATCCAACGCCCATTGAGTATTTAGAAAAAATACTCAATGGGGAGATTATGTCACAAAGGTTAGCCCATGAGTCAAGGTGAGGGGTGAGATAAATTATACGCGATTCAAACGAGATGGGATATGAGCTTTGACCCCAAAGTTTCCTCTAAAGTAACCCACTTTGCAACTAGTTACTTCTATAACTGCCATTGTAGGGTCCAAATATGTCAATTGTTTGGTCATGGTCAACTGGGCAATCCTCTCAGGTGCTCTAAGATATACTGGTTCTCTGAACCTTAACCATGTCACAGAGTTGGCATGTACTTTTGTGGGGATATACACAATATTACCATGATTTTGATCTGAGTGGCCGTATTCTCCGCGTAGTGTCAACTACAAGGAGAATACGGCCACACAGATTGAAATCATAGTAATGTTGTATTTATTACTCACCTTTCGAGTAATAATTAGGGGGGGAAATCTTGTAAATTTGATGCAAGCGCCGTGCATTGTTTATGTAAATTAGTTCCTATAATGCCCGTCAGGTGGCCGAAAAAGCCGTATTCTCCTAGGAAATTCCGGAGGTCCGTATTCTACTCAGTGGCGATCTGTAAGCTCCATGGGCTTAGTATGGAGACTCCGTATTCGGTGGGTAATAAAGTGTTTGCTGCGTGTTCACGGTTTTTATATCCTCTCCCTAATCTAGGAAGCTCGTCTGATTGTATGCCATGCTTAGTAAAGAAACTGAATCTACAGAGTTTAAGTAAACTAGAGATACACTACACACAACCTTGTCTAAGGACCATCATTCCGTCCCCCCCCCCTCACCATCATTATTAATCATCGCTTATTCTCTCCAATTCTGCACAGGACAACTTATTTAATTTTGATGTTTTAACTAACTTATAACTCGTTGTGAACACACCCGCACATTACTCCAAATGGAAGATCTGTAATACAGAATTTGGTTCAATAATAAAAAAAATAAAAAAATAAAAAAAATATTTTGGAGAATGCTGACCTCACCCCAAGGAAGTCGAACCGTAAATGTCTGAAGCAAGAAGGGAATACGCCCAGGAGACTATCATTAATTTAGAGTACTTATAATACTCATCTCTTGCATATTAATTATACATTTTTACCTATCGGCTATGATGTGTTGAAATTGCTATACTGTAGTTTAAGTATATTAGATGCTGTGATACTGTAAAACAACATTCAATTTCGTTTGTTTTTCTAAGAAAAGTCAAGGTCCAATCTATAAGGTTAGACAAACTACCTGCGAGTAGCATAGTTATGCAAGGCTGAGAAAAGCGACGGTGGTAGACCGCGTCAATACTGTATGCCAACTAGACCTAAATTTAAAACAAAGTATAAAAATCCAGTCTTGAACCCTAGTGTCATAGACACACATGTCCTAAGCATACTACGAAGCCACCTGCTGGGTGCCGGCATCTTATGCGCCGATGCCACACTATGCTCTCTGTTTTAAGAGCTTTAAGGACGCATGATGCCTTGAGGCATCACCGCTCTAAGGACGCATGGTGCCTTGAGACATCACCGCTCTAAGGACGCATGATGCCTTGAGACATCACCGCTCTAAGGACGCATGATGCCTTGAGGCATCACCACTCTAAGGACGCATGATGCCTTGAGACATCACCGCTCTAAGGACGCATGATGCCTTGAGACATCACCGCTCTAAGGACGCATGATGCCTTGAGACATCACCGCTCTAAGGACGCATGATGCCTTGAGACATCACCGCTCTAAGGACGCATGATGCCTTGAGACATCACCGCTCTAAGGACGCATGATGCCTTGAGACATCACCGCTCTAAAGACGCATGATTCCTTGAGGCATCCTTGTTCCAATATTAACAAAAATGTTTTAACAAAGAAATAATGGAGCAATATTCCGGAAATCTTCAGAAAATGTACATATAACATCATATTCAGTATTTCTATTCAGAAGAAATAAAATATCTTTGATTATGTGTCATATTGCATGATTAAAACTTGAATTATCAGTTTTAACCATCATGTGCGCTTCCTCTAGCCAGACAAACTGCCACCAGCACCCGTCCTTATGGAAATAGCTAGTCCCAAGGCAGCCATCCTTAAAGGGTTAAGAGCTTTATTTCCTTTAGTTTGGCAACCAACCCCAGTCTGCGCTAAAGCCTGATGCCCATCTACCGATTCAGGGTTGAGCAATTAGTTTGCAAATCGTATAGGAGTCGGTGAACTTGTCGCAGGCAAATTACGTAAGTATTCGCTCGTTCTGCGTACATTGAGGAGATGGGATTGGTGGATATTAGTCCCAAGCAAATCTGTCTACTAATCGGTGGCTCACCCTTGCCTAGCTGTCCTACATCTACCGACTACTGCAGCCTGCGTTAGGATGCCTTGGCTGAGACAAATTACTGTCCGTTTGTCGCCGACAAAGGTACATGAATGTTCCGAAATCGGTAGATGGGCATTGGGCTTTAGCTACGATATAGGGGTTGGTCGGGTTAAACCCCGCACGGGATCACTCGGGGTGCGCCTCAAACCGAGTAGTGTTGTTTAATGTAGGCTCTAAAAGCAGACATACCTACTAAGAAATATTCATAGCTAATATATTGATAAGGAATCCAAGATTTATGTTCTTTATATTTTCAAAAAATAAATACACAGTAAGGGATATAAGAAAATACAAAATTGGCTTCAGGGTTATGACATAACACTATCTCAAACCCGAACGAAAGATCTGGTAGGAGAGTTAGAAAAAGGTCCCGCTATTGGGTCAAGGCGGCCGCTTATTTAACCCCACCACCAGAGCTAACCTGGTGTAGCTCTGGTTGCTAGTGTATATATTTCCTTTTGAAGAGTACATCTGGCATTCATCTCCTCTCATTTGCATTGGACAATTGTAGTCCTCATGGTTCAATTTTTCTAACCTACAGTAAAATAAAACCTTTTTTGTTCTAAATATAGAGAATAATAGAGTCGTCCATGAAAAATGATTGATTATGTCTTATCTAACATTCATGATATACGATTAATACATCCCTAAATGGGAATGCCTCCAGGTATCTTCAGACTCTACATCGCAATGCCTCCAGGCATCTTCAGACCTGACATGACAATGCCTCCAGTTATCTTGAGGCCCTACATGGGAATGCCTCCAGGCATCTTCAGGCCCTTCATAAGAATGCCTCCAGGCATCTTCAGGCCCTTCATAAGAATGCCTCCAGGCATCTTCAGGCCCTACATAAGAATGCCTCCAGACATCTTCAGGCCCTTCATAAGAATGCCTCCAGGCATCTTCAGGCCCTGCATAAGAATGCCTCCAGGCATCTTCAGGCCCTACATGGGAAGGTCTCATGGTATCTTCAGGCCCTACATCGCAATGCCTCCAGGCATCTTCAGACCTGACATGAGAACGCCTCCAGTTATCTTGAGGCCAGGCATCTTCAGGCGCTACATAAGAATGCCTCCAGGCATCTTCAGGCCCTACATGGGAATGCCTCAAGGCACCTTCAGGCCCTACATTGCAATGGCTCCAGGCATCTTCAGACCTGACATGAGAATGCATCCAGTTATCTTGAGGCCCTACATGGGAATTCATCCAGGCATCTTCAGGCCCTGCATGGGAATGCCTCAAGGCACCTTCAGGCCCTGCATAGGAATGCCTCCAGGCATTTTTAGGTCCTGCATAGGAATGCCTCCAGGCATCTTCAGGCCCTACATGGGATGGTCTCATGGTATCTTCAGGCCCTACATCGCAATGCCTCCAGGCATCTTCAAGACTGACTCAGTTCATATCCTATAGTCTTCCTTGTCCGGTGAATCACATAATATATCCTTTACAATGTAATGTAGCAAATGTCTTAATTGCTAGAATCTAATCATGTTGTATCAAACTCGCTCAGCGTACAAGCAATGATCAGTTGAAAGCACATGGAATCGTAAATTTAAATTACCAAAATAAAAACTGATTCAATTACAAATGTAGCTGAAGATATAACCAAATGAACCCAAGGATCGTTTTGAGTTCGTCGTAACATACTAGATTATAACCGATATCATACACTAATGTGAATGTAAAGGAAATACATCTTTGATTAGGGACAAACTTTATCCCAAATCGATGTTTTCTTGAGCTTTTTGGGGGAAATAACGTAGTTTCCAATATTCTAAAATATATCCGAATTTAGAATTTAAAATTATTTCGATTTAGTTTTCTTCGACATTCAATCACTAATAAAGCTATGTGTCAGACCGAGACCTGAGCGACCCTCCAGGGAACCCTCAGCAGTTTAAAAGACGAGAAATAATATTTTAAAAAAAATTGAAAATAGATATTAAGAAAATAAAAATGAATAATGGTCTCCTAAACGTCAGGTTGAGGTGAGTAATGGACAGAAACCAGATTTCGTGAAGTTCCAGATAGGATTTCACATGACGTATAATTCTTCAAACATGTATAATGACCTTTCATGCTCTCTTATGTGATGTGGTTGCATATGGTGTATCTCAATTATCAGAGTTTTATGAGTAGATATATATCAAACCGAACACCTGCCTACAGTTATACTGTCTGTCCAACCTGCAACAAATCAGGTTCTGATCGTTCCAAAGACATAAAATCCCACATACCCAACCCGACTAAAACCAAATCATATGTTCTCTGAAAACATTCTTCTCATAAAATATCTCCTGCTACTTTTTCCCTAGAAGAGTTTCTTATAATCTACGGCTAAGAACCACTAAGAAAGCATTGCATACATATTTCCCGTAAATACCATCATAAAAACTGGACTAAATTCACTCATAACATTCATGCTATATTCATACCTTAGATTTGATATGGTAAACATAAAAGCATAGATCTACTTTAGACCAGAATTAGACTGGCCCAACATATCGAATAATTTAATAGCCTGTGATGTCAATACATACACAATATTACCATGATTTCGATCTGAGTGGCCGTATTCTCGGCGTAGTTGACGCGAAGTAAAACTCCAAGCGATAGCATGGAGTATTGCGTCGCGTCAACTACAAGGAGAATACGGCCACACAGATCGAAATCATTGTTATGTTGTATTTATTACTCACCTTTCCACTAATCATCAGGAAAAAAATCTTGTAAATAATTAGAAATTCGACGCAGGCGCCGTGCATTGTTTATATAAACAGTTCCTATAATGCCCGTCAGGTGGCCGAAAAAGTTTTGGTGGAGGTGAAGACAAGTGACAATACGGAGCCAACAAAATGAGTGGCATGAATAAGCTCAAACTCAAACGAGTGGCATCTAGATTTTATCCTACCCCGTTTCCATATTTTTTCAGTATCAGAAAGTAGTGGCATAAACAACACTTTATGTCACACCCGTGAAATAAACAAATCCCATGTTAAGCCTATGGCGTTTTTTATTAGGGTGAGATAAACACAGAAATACAATATCAAAGCCCAGACTGTGGGAAACAGTACCCCATCATTGAGGAGTGAGTCTGCCATGAGTGAGTGGCTCATGTGTGACCTATATATTCACCTGTAGACTCTATCACGCACCTTGCCCTTGTTATTGCTAGTTACGATGTTTTAATGGTCTGTGTATCAGAGGCATGCGAAGTCGTAATACTCATGCGCTTATTGATAGTTGTGTACACCGTGTGGGGGCGAATACTGGAGAACTCGACCCGTAACGAACTCGACCCGTAACAAACTCGACCCGTAACAAACTCGACCCGTAACAAACTCGACCCGTAACAAACTCGACCCGTTTTTAGAACTCGACCCATAACGAACTCGACCCGTTTTAAATCTTCTCAATTCAAGTGTCTCAACTGTGGATAGATACTATATTTAGTAGTAAATATGTTATCTTGGCTTCAAATTTGGTATTCTCCGGGGAAGAAAACAAACAGAAACACTTTCCTAGCCCTAACCCTTTCCCTAAACTTAACCTTTTCCCTAACCCTAATGATAACCCTATCGCTAACCCTATCCCTAACCCTTTCCCTTACCCTATCCCTAACCTTAACCTATCCTTAGCCCTATCCCTAACTACTCAGACCTTCCCTTCCATATGAAATGTCTTAATCATATTAAATTATCTGAAACGGGTCGAGTTTTCCAACCGAATTCTCCAAAACGGGTCGAGTTCTCCAGATAACTACGGGTCGAGTTCGTTTCGGGTCGAGTTCTCCAGTAACCGTGGGGGCCCCAGGCAGATGTTGGCTCTCCCTGGGAGGCTAGGAATACGGCGATTTCTTCCCCCATGTCATGTATTGTCATCTAACCTGCTATGTCTACTATGTGTCCCGAGCACTTGATTTCCAGCCTTGAGCACCAATGCAGGGGGTCTGGGGTGCTATTATGTCCTGTCATGGGGCTACATTTTGTGCGTAGTAGAGGCTCGTGAAGTATCAGCTTGTTCTTCCCAAGTCGACCTCCTTCAACCACCCCTCTGCTCCCAAACCTAAATCTCACCCTCAGGCTGGGTTCGCCCTTAAAGGCGGTAGATTCTGGTGTCTGCACCAAGCCCCTGGAGAGTACAAACCATCCCCTGGTTGCCCTGGGTTAGGGACCCTCTTGTTTAGTCTAACTTCAGGAAAGCTGCATAGTCACCCGGCCTTGTCTGCGTCTAGAGCTGATTTGCCACTTGCCGATAAAATGATCGGAGAGTTTTTGAGAACCACTTGTTCAAATATGGAAATAGTGGCAGGGTGGTGTAGGGGCTACATATCTGAACGAATAATCGGCGATTTTGAATGTTGGTGGGCTCTTGACTCAATTCGTCCATAACAAAATCAACTAGTGTTGAATTCACCTGGAAAGAAATTGTCGAGAAGTGGTGCAAAAGAACCCACGCCAAAAATGGGAAAACATTTATTTTTCCAAATACTGATTTTCGAATTAAAGGCATATCGGTCAATCTACGGTGATTTTTGAATATTGTCAATTTCCAGTCAAAACTGGTTCATTGTGTTTCATTTTAATGCTAATTGTGTAAATTGAACGTTTCAAAAATAAGGCTGGTGAGCAATGTATCTTAGAATTTATGTATGTAGTACATGTACTATGCATCTACAATATTCTGTGAAAGTTTGAGGAAAATGACATGGGTTTTACTATGTAAAAGTCAACTTTTTTAAAGAATTTCTATATATTCTTTTGTGATATACTCATAATATTGATCTCGAAATAAAAAAAACTAACACGGTGACCACTGATTTTTAAGTTAGATTTAAGTGTTCCACAACACTTGGAGGTCATCATTTTAAATTTTCAGGAAATTGACATGGGTTTCAATTTTCAAGCAAAATCGTCCGATATGTCTTTAAAGATTATGGGCGGCCGGCAGATTTATCGGCAGCCGAGAAAAGGCAAGGGGAAACAGGGCTTAGATCACCACTGCCCAGCCAGCTGGATGGTCTCCGAGTCATCGTTGTCTGCTGGAGGAAAAATACAGGGGACTGTTTTTTAGTCGTGACCATTTCCTATAGTGACCAGTTAGTGACCGTTTGGAGACCTTTGGGTTCCAGAGATAAGTCGTCATAACATGTGTGACCATTTAGAGGGGTAAACTGTTGTGATCACTGTTTTGGTGACCATTTAGCCCAAATGGTGGCATATACACTTCCACTGTATCAAATGAAACAATATTTACTGCAATGAATTATCTATATCTGTTTTATCTAATTCTTAAATTTCACAATTTTCTGTTGAGTAATATACATGTGAGACATGCTTTTGTTTTTGAATGGGCCTTGGACCAACAGTGATCATAACAGCTGAACAGTGACTGGGTCTGAGGAACACTTTTTGATCATGATCACTGGTTTGGTCGCCCAACTGGTCACTCTTTTGTGATCACTACAAATAAAGACGTTGCTGTCTGAAAAAACAGGCCCCAGGTCTCTCACTGACCAGCGAGGTGTTTTTAAAACTAAGAACGATACTGGCTGACACTGCGTGAAAACCACCAGTTTATACATGTATACACCCGGTGTATATAGGTATGATTTGCGTATACAAGGTAGTCCTATTTTCCGTTGTGTATACGCTTCATCTATAGACGTGTAAAATTTATACGACCCGCGCATATGTATACATGTCCCACTCACGCTATTTCTCTTCATATACGCTTTCGGGTAAATACAGCAATTATACTGACGTATATAAGAGGAAACAGTTCCTTTATTAGTTACAGTCATTCATCCTTTTGATTAAGGAATGTTCACAGTACACAGTCCTATTTTAATGCATTTTTAACATGAATAAAAGCCACAGTATAATGAGTCCTTACACAGTATAGTGCAGATCGTTTAATCAATAAGTCTTTTATCTTTGTTATGACACCGGTCTTAAACTGTTTTAAATCCTTATAAACAGATGATTTCCGAAATTTCTCCTTTTTATGGCCTAGCTGGACGTGTTTTCCTTCTCTTTTGATCCTGTGATTCTTAAATACACAAGAATTTGTCAAATGCTCATATCCTTCTGATAGAAAGTGACTTTAGACATTAGAAAAACGTACGTAACAAAATGTATTGTCATAGTAAACATCAAACATTTATAATATATTCTGTAACATACCCCAAATTGTTATGATTTAATAGTCTAGAAAGATGTCGAAGCGAAACTCCAGTATAATACAGTGATGGTCAATATGTTCAGTTTGTTACTTTGTTTACGTTCAAAACGAGGCTGGCAGTGCCCTCTCCAAGCGTATTGTTTGTTTCCAAAGCTTGACAACTGTGAAAGTACATCAATGAAGCTACGATTGAAGAGTGACTGTCGCAGAAAGTAATGCCCACACATAAATTAGCTCTCCCAGCAGATTCTGCATATCAGAACATCGGTCTAAAATTGTGGTGGAAGTACATTATATTACACCCTATAAGCAGATTCTCTTAGAAGTTGTCACTTAAGATATCCTATCTGAGTGCAATTTTAGAGCACTATGGATTATGACAGCATAACAAAGTGGTTGTCCCCTACTAAGGTGGCGCTATCTGACAATTTCCTGGCAGATGATGGCGGAACTAGCAATCACTCTGTGTCCTTTAGGAAAGGTGTTTAGCTACAATGATGTGTGCTAGTGTAACTAAATGTAAAGTCTAGAGGCTCGGACTAGCTAGGTATAGACCCTAAGAGTAAGGAGACAAACCAACCATGTACAGTGCAGGGATGTCAGGGTCAGGTTAAAAAAGGTGGAAATATTTTCATGTGGAAACTTGGATTATATGATTTTGTTCAGCACTACAGGGGGCTGAGGGTCTGTGGGTAGGTTCTAACCGCTGTTTTATTGGCGTTGATGAGGTCTAAATTAATATTACCTTTGCGAAACACAAGGGAAAACAATGACTGGATTTCCACGGAAAAATGGATTGTATTCCTATGTTCACGCTGTATCGCTAATTTCTACGATGCGATAGCAATCCAACAATTCAGGGGCACATATTGAATGAGACAGGGGAAGATTCACTAGTTTTTTAAATTAACTAGCGACTTCGTCGAATCGGAGTCTAAGATGTTTCTGAAAGCGGTGCCCTCTCTCGGCTGCCGTTCTCAACTTTAGGAAATTACGACTTCTATTATTTCACGTTACACAGGATTTTTGCCAGGAACCAGCGCAATTATTCTCGTGCCTGATCACGGGGTAAGGCAATTTGAAAACTACAGTTTTAAATTATAATTTCGGTATGGATAGGAACAAATCCTAAGGATAAAATTACATCTGTGTAGAGAAACACAAAAAATAGTACATGGATTCAGTTAAGTACTGCATGAGAATCTCACTCTCGTGGCCCTTCAGTCTCCATCCCTATGTCTGGTTCACTCTGTCTCTATGTGCGGGAAGATCTCCAAGCGGATAGTACCGAAAATTACACGTTTTATATGTGGTAGGTAAATACGGATGGCATCACAGTTAGAACTAATCTGACACCTGGTGGTGTGCATCGCTACTTCCTAGAAGGTAGAAAAAGAATGGGCGGAGGACGAGAGCGCCATGTATGGATCGTTATTGAAAATATCAGACAAGGCCATTTCTAATCAAAGTAATGCGATCTGCAGACGATCTGCCCTGGTGTGAGGGCCCGCATAAAAAGTATTGCTAAAAGCCATATTTTACGCAGCGCTGTGGCTATGCGATTACGACATGATCCACAAAATTTCCGAAGCATTGTTTAGGCCCTCAGAACACTATTCTGCGATCCGTAACTCTGTCATAAACGTGGAGCAACGGGGCCCTGACGGCATGTCCATGGCTCAAGGCTACCTTGTGCACCTCCAAGCGGTCTGTGAGACTACGGCTCAATGCTATCGCAAAATGCATAAGAAAAATGGCGGCCATTACCCATGATACACCAGAAAAATGGTGGGCATTACCTGGCCTACTATTTAAGTGAGTACATAGGCTAGGCTATGAATGTCATTGTGATAGCACTCTGCCCCAATGTGGACAGGTTAAGAGCTAGAGCTGAGTGATAATGGGGGTAAATTTATATGCAATTCAAAGCATGGCAGCCAAATTGTAAAGGGAGGTAGGGGAATATACCAGGATGGGGTATCCAATTCAGTCATCTCGTCTAGTTATTTAATACAGACAGTATTACTTGGCCACAATAAGGATATATAGACCTTTACCTCACCCTTAACATTATCTTAACATTAGGAACTCGTTACAATAGATTTTTTGATAGTATACCATATTGCTTTTAGACAATAAATCTCAGTTCCAAGCTAAACCATAAAGTGATTGATTTGAGACCCTTGATCTTTATCGAATGGTCCAAATTTGCACTGCAATATCCTTATTACATGGTCCATCGGATAAGAAAATTTCATCAAATTCGGTCAAGTATTTTACATATAAGAGAGATTCCCTAGACACCCTTTATCTCACCCCTGGTACAAGTTTAGCCATAGGAATAACATTAGGAAAATATACTCAATGATCACCCTGGTAAAGTGACAATACTCCGCCACGGCCATGGCATAGTGAATTTGCTAAGTATATTCTGATTATTCAGAAGTTGTGATGATATCTAATGTCATAGAAAGCGGTAAGATAAATCCAGAACCGCACTCAAATCGTAAAATAGACAATACTTCACTCGTTTGGCTGTGCCATAATCGTCACTCGGCTTCACCTCAATGACGATTGCCACCCATCCAAACTTGTGGAGTATTGTCTATTTATACGATTCTCGATGCAGTTCTATATAAATATTCAACTTTTTTGTTGCAGTGTGTCAGAGTCCGTTGGCGCGCGTCGTAGAGCTCGGCGACAAAACCGGTCTAATAGACGCCGAGCTCGACGACACCTCCACAATATTTTTTGGTTTGTCGCCAACGAGGCCAAAGGGTTAATCGTAGAGTTAATCGTAGTAGGTGGGAGGGCCCCCTAACTGGAGAAATATAAAGAATCATCAAATAATCTAGGGCCTGTTTAATAATTATATAGAACTGCATCGAGAATCGTATAAATAGACAATACTCCACGAGTTTGGATGGGCCGCAATCGTCATCGAGGCGAAGCCGAGTGACGATTACGGCCCATTCAAATGAGTGGGATATTGCCTATTGTACGATTCGAGTGCAGTTTTGGATTTATCTCACCCCTTTTTATGACATTAAATATCATCAAAATTTCACAATAATTAGAATAGACTTAGCAAATCCATCTCAAACTCACTACGCCACGGCCGTGGCATAGTATTGTCACTTTACGGGGGTGATCGTTGAGTATATTTTTCTAATGTTATTCTTATGGCTAAACTTGTACCAGGGGTGAGATAATCTTGGATCGCACATGATGACCCTTTTCTTTACCTCGTACAAGGATTATCGTTTAAGGATATTTAAGTCTGTTTGCTACCATGTCCTAAATCTTTCCTCTCTACCCTCTCACTCTCGAACAATATATACATGGGATGCCCTCTATTTAAGCCATAAACATTTTTGAGATATCGTTAAACCTACTTGTTTTATTCCACCTTAGAAGTAGGAAACTGTAAACATTTAGAAAACACTTTGTCCTGCGAGCTCTAACAAATGAACACATCTCATTTTCTTATTCTTTCCCATACCATATCTGTTTCTTTCTGTTTATGATAAAACACAGCTATAAGCCTCCGTGTGTAATTTAAAATGGTGAATAGATTAAATATATAACTTGAAGAGGAGATAATAAAACTGAATGACATGAAACAGAATAAATCAGAATAAAAACATAGAAAAGCCAGCCAATCTACAAAACATGAACAAGAGATGATAAAGCTATACAGAATCTACAGAAAGTAGTAGCATTAAATATGCTGTATCCTTTCCTCATAGAGTAAATAATTATGAATAGTTTTCTATCAGAATTTGTAACATTTTTCCTTGAAGATATTTCAACAATTTCATGTTCATATTCTCACTACAGTACATGATCTTCGTACATACATATACCAGTCTTGATTATATTTAATTTTCTTCCCGGTATATAAAGTGGATGGTTGTTTTGGGGGGGTTTTCTTTAGCAATTCCTTTATTTCACTTTTCTTTTTTCAATTCCGTAGTTCTCTGTTACATTGTCTTCCTTGTCTTTACCTTACATTTGTTAGAGGTCTCTAGGTTGCTCTGTTTTCTTTTTGTTTTTTTCTTTGTTTTTTTTTCAATTTTCAAAAGGTAGTATACCTTGCTTTCTCGCTTCTATATACATAAATTCTTTCCCCCGGAAGAGTGAAGTTCTCAAACTCCAAAAAGAAGAGAACCTCACTACTTTCCCTCCTACCCTCAACAGGGAGGAGAGTCATGAGGGAAAATCATTTTAAAAATTATATATACATATTTGTTTATATTTATACCTATATACTAGTCTTTATTATATTTAATTTCATCCAATTGTGTTTTAAAAAAAATTATCTACATTTATATACATATATATATGTATATATATATATATATATATATATATATATATATATATATATATATATATATATATATATATAATATCAGGTTAGTACCTGGGACTAACAGTTCTCAGCCATACTGCCATACCCTGAGGTCCACCTCATTAGAATCTTGGTCAACAGATGGCAGGAGTCTGGGGTCAAGTGGGGTCGGAGTCTAGCATCCCGTGACCCGGCCTGAGATGCTGGGCGAGCCGCTCGAGCCGCTGAGCAGCTGAAATGTCTGCTGAGCAGCTCCTGCCAGGCCAACAACTGTAAGCAATCTGCTCTCAGCGGGCAGCCCCCAAATATCCCACTCCCCCTGAGAGGACATGGGTCCTGCACCCAGCCAATACACCAGCCTGCCTTTTACTTCAAACCCTAGTTAACTAGGAGAAAAATATCACGTGTAACTTGTTTCGGAAGTCGCCACAATACAGAGGGTACAAATTGTGGAATGAACTAAGCTCAAATATCTAACATCTACCATTAAGAAAGGACTACAGTAACCATGTGAAGACAAAATACTTGGCTTACTATCATGCTTAATCGTTCTGAAGGCTAGAGGTCATACATGGATTATTATTTACTTATTTATAAAACCTTCCCTCTCATCATTATTTCATCTATCTTTGTTGTAATAATATGTCGGTGAAAACCTATATTGTGATGTTTGACAAACCAGTGGAAGATCTTTCCTAGGAAAGAACCGAGTTTTTTCTGCAAATAAAAAAAAACAAAACAAAAAAACAAAAAAAACTCTTTCAGTCCTATAGGCCTCGCAACCATATTGGGGACTGAAAACTAGTTATTTTTGACTCGTTATACAGAAGGTCTCATAACTTAGGCTGTAAAAGAGATACATATTTACAAAGGGTACCATATTAAATCAGAGATCGTGGGGTTTATTGTCATACATTTTTTTGATTTTTGAGGTGATTTATCTGTTTTAATTTTTGACATATTTTCTCTGTAATCATGCTAAAAGTTAGGCAAAATGTTTGACCTCTAAAATATGCGTGAAGATTCCATAGAATTCCATATGGACAATTGTGATACCTCAACTTTTATTGTACTTATAGTGGAAGTCAAAATGGACTGTTTTGTTATAAAAATACAAAAGTAGCTAAAAGCTCCTGTGCCATATGTTAAAGCATTGTCGTGGTAGGCAGAAAATGGGAGAAAAATGGCTTTGTTGGAAATGATGCAATATTTTTACATTATAATTTTAGACAATGTTTTTCCTTTAGTTATTAATTACAAATAAATGCTTACTTAAACTAATTAGATAAGCAACACAAGTCAGTCTATAAGAATTTCTTAGGGAAACACTATTTGAATCCGGATCATACCATAGTCCCTAATATGCCTTCCTGACCTATAGCAATGCCTGGAGGCATTCCCACCCAGGGGACGAGGAATGCCTCCAGGCATTGTTTAGAAATATATTTATGTTTATGTATCATCATCACAAATGTTATGTTTTATGAGAAATAATGAATAGATTTACACCATTTTTTCTCATAAATAAATTAAAAAATACTATGTTAATCATTATACTCTGTGGGCATTCAATAAGTAACTATAGTAACTTCTATCTAAAGGTTACTAAGTGACGCCCAAACTACGAACAGAAGCCATTGCGGCGATAGTCTCGTCCCCTTGGGGTATATAGCGGTATTACACCTTGTCCTATAGTGCACGCTCCCCACTCAGACTCGGTATCCCCACTGAGACTCGGACAGAAAAAGTTAGTAAAAGCCTCAGAGTGGCAGTAGGAACAAAAATTAGTGAGAAAATGTCTACAAATGAATTATATGAATATTGCAAGATAAGTTTAGACTTCAGAGGTCCTGTCACTTACTATCAATAATTAAATGGGGGAGTAGTAACATGGAAAATTGTGAAATAAATCCTGGAAAGGAAACACGAAGAACACAAAAAAATATGCTTGAAACAAAAAAAGCCTAATACTGAAAAGTACAGAAAATCGGCTCTATTGCAAGGAATATAATTATGGGATATTCTACCAAGAGAATTACAACTATAAAATTATGGTGATAATTTCAAAATGCATGTAAAAGAATATATGACCACCAAAGAAGAATTGTTTGAAAGAATATAGACTATGCATGTATGCTACTTGACAAAGGTGATATATGTATTGTGGCTGTATTAGTGTGGAAGATCGTGTGTTAAGTTAGACGAAAACTAACCACCTTTTTCATTTTTGTGAAATAAACATGTCTCGTTCAAAAGAAAATCTTCCCCCTGGTATAAGTTTAGCCATATTAGAAAAAAAAATACTCAACGATCACCCTGGTAAAAGAAAATACTATGCGGCGGTCGTGGCGGAATGAATGCGAGATGGCATCATACACGATTGACCAATCAGCAGCCAGGATTTCAGAGAAAAGACAAGATATCGACATTGAGATATTTCTTAATGTTTCTAACTGGATTTGCAAAGTAATTTGAATTATTCCGATATCATGATGCCATTTAATGTCATTGAAAAGGGTGAGATAAATCCAGAACCGCACTCGAATCGTATAAATACACAATACTCCACTAATTTGGATGCACCGTAATCGTCACTCTGCTTCGCCTCGCTGACGATTGTGGCCCTTCCAAACTAGTGGAGTATTGTAAGTTTATTACATACCTATGCACAAACTCAGTGTAAATACATGCTGTTCCTAGGAGTATAGTTATTATACACTGATTGCACTTTTAAATAAGATAAATATATTTTTATCTATAGAATTTTGTATATAAGTATCAATGATGCCTTTATGATGCCTAGAGGCATCTTCCTGCCATAGCCAGGGGAATGCCTGGAGGCATCTTCCTGCCATAGCCAGGGGAATGCCTGGAGGCATCTTCCCGCCGTAGTCAGGGGAATGCCTGCAGGCATCTTCCTGCTGTTAAATGGTTTAAAATTGGCAGATGCCATCACTTCACGGGTTCACGCCCCGAAACGAGTTATCATGCACATTTAGCAAATATTGAGGTATTGAACGTGGGGAATTCAGGCCATACTGTTAAAACAACTTTAATATGTGAAACCGATCGATACCAACACAGACACTCGGGCGACACACAGATGTCAACTAATTGTGAATTAATAAGCGATTCAAACTCAATGGGATACAAGCTCTGACCCTAAACTTCAATAGCTTTCCTCTATAGAAAATCACGAAAAGAAACCCCCATTTTCTGAACAGCGCCTGACAGTATGCCCAAACATTTTTCATACGTCATGCCCAACAGCAGCTAGTAATTCATAGTAGTTCATACACAGGTAAATAATAGTATACCTTTTACATTCAGGTCGAGCTAGACATCAAACAAGCATGTCATTAGGAAGTCATGAGTGGATTCATGGGGAGCGCTCATTGGATATGGGAGGGGAAATCCTCTCAGAGACAAGACTCCTATTTAAAAAGACAATCACCCCCCTGGTGGTAAGTATATTCAATGGCCAGGTCCTTAACGTCAACCCCCACTCTCCTAGCAGAAATTCTGCGCTTTACTTTCTGTGGCCGCTTATATCTCTGCCCCAACCTGCCTGTTTGGACCCAAATCTGTCCCATACGCCGGTTATTAAAATGTCCTAAATTCCTAGCTTTGGGGGTTATTTTGTAGTTTACTTGTAAATAGAGATGCACCTATGTATATGGTAAATAATATACACTTATTTCTGTTATTTGTTATGTCAAATCAGACATAGTCATATGGAATACTTTCCTCAGTGGAAAGCACCTCATATGTTGCAAGGTTTTGTTTGTCAACATGACACATGTGCTCACTTGAAGGGTAGTCTAATCAAATGTGAATTCACATTATAAAGTGGTTTTGAACTGAAAAAGAACTAGTCGGATTGTCTCCGAAGCTCATTTAGCAACTCCTATATTTCCCAACTCATAATATATGAGTTATTTGAATTTCATAACTTTTGACAGATGCTTTTTTTTTTAATCCAAAATTTTGGCTTGTTCCCGGGTACCCGCTAAAGACAGTGTATGACGTCATTGGGTTCACTGCATGAAAACCACCGTTTTATTCATATATATACGCCATCATGCAAGTGCATGTATTGGCTGAATATTGACTTGTTTTCATTTATATACGCCCAGGCCTTATATATACGACAAACGCGTCTTGGCTGTATTTCACGTGTACCCGGCGTATATGAGAGAAAATACCCTCTGCCCCCGCCCCCTCCCGCCCCTTTGTGTTGGTAGAAGTACAGGTGTCCTCAGTAGAATGTAAAATGACGGTTTTCTTGCAGTGGTTGAGGCAGCGATTAGCGCTAGCGCCGCGAAAGATCTGCTGGGAGAGTGGTCAACCACCATCCGTATTCCTACACTAATCTAGACACCCCAACCGGCCACCCTGCGCCGCTCCCCGCACAGCACACTGCCCCACTCAACCCCCTTCCCGAAACCTCAGAGGGCCCAGTAGGACAGGTCAGCAAAATTTCTCCAGGGGTAACCATTTCAATATTCCATCAGTCTAGAAAGCGGATGCATTGCCAATAAAGTCTGGTATCAGGAGGATGCACACAGCCACCGCTCGTCTTTTTGGAATATTCAAACAGGGAGGTAAACTTCACGGAGGTCAGGTTAAAGAGCATCGCATTTGTTACCGATCATTAAATGGTGGAGTGAGAACCAAACTAACTGTCTAACGACTGATTATAATGTCGTGCTTAGTTATTATACTCAGACATACTTAGTTATACTCCGGCATAATGAATTATACTCAGTTAAACCAAGCTAGGATTTGATCCCGTAATCGTATCCCTACATTCATGCGGTATCAGTAATTTTCTAGCGCACCCTTAAAAAGAAACCCCCATTTTCTGCACAGCGCATGACAGTATGCCCCAACATTATTCATACGTCATGCCCAAGAGCAGCTAGTATTTCATAGTAGTTCGTGCACAGGTAAATAATATCGGACAATTTGGCTTGAAAATCAAAACCTATGTAATTTTCCTGAAATCTAGATATGATGATCTATCACATGAGGACTAACGTGTGAATCTCACTTAAAAATAGGGGACTCCAAGCTAGAAATGCAGCGATTTACGGAATCGCCAACAAAGAATGGCGTATGTGTGAGCTATTATTTCATAGTTTACCTGATAATTGCCTCTGAGATGCCAAATTATCGGTGGGTGATATTGATATGAAATAACATCTCATATACACACCATTTCTCGTTGGTGATTATTTAAGAAACCAACAAGTTGTATCAAAGTCATGGTTCTCCACGAGTTTCATGTGGAGTGATACAAACAACGCCATAGCTGAGTGAATATCATGTAGCGTTCAAACGAGTTGGAGAACAAAAAAACCAAACCAGTTGTTTTCTGTATTAATCCCACCCCTGTATACACTACAACAACGGACGACACACAGGATATAATCCATGGAGAACGGACTGCAATACTCATAGGGGCATGGAGAACAAGTTCCCAATGTTAAGCCTACGGGACAATAATACCAGGGGTGAGATAAATGCACTGATACAGGAGGTCTAGTTAGATTATAATGCCATAGACGTAGTTACATTTGCCATTGCTTACTGCCGGTGTCAAACACGACACATCTCTCAGGGTGGGACCTTCAGTGTATCAACGACCTATGGCCGACTACCCTGGACAGCCGAGCCCTGGGGCACGGCACAGCACCTGAATCTCACCATGCGTATGCTGCATGCCCCGCCGTGCAGCAATTAGGTGTTGTGCAAGGTGCACGCTTCGCAGAAAACAAATTTGGTCTTCCTCTTTGCTGTGGGTCAACGTTCGTTGAAGTTTCCGAAGCAAATCAATGTCGTATATAACTTGTTATTATACTCACCCCTGGTGTTTTCTATGGACACATTGTATTAGGTGGATAATAAAAAGTCTTGATAGATAACACATAGGGAGTGTGTATCGGCATACCTGGCGCATACGGATATGTTGTATGCTCTGGGTGGCGCATACGGAAAAAAGTGCGGATGGAAAAATAGTGCAAGACTAAAACCAACTGATATAGACATGCCACTTGTCCAGAAAAGGTGGATAATAAATACAAAATATTGACTGGTTTCAGATAAATCTCACCCCTCACATTAACTAACATAATTCCCCATTGGATATCTTTTCCTTAATACTCCATGGGCGTTCAATACGAGTGACTAATGTTAAGTCTATGGGGAAAAATATATCAGGGGTGAGATAAAGGTTAAATCTGAGGAATAATGTAGGTAGACGAGGCTTAGCGGACTTGAAACACTCCTACACCCACCGCTTTTTTCCCAACCACGGCGCCGACCAAAGTGCCAACGGAACGGAGAAAATTACAACAATTAAATCTGAGGAATAGATGATGTGTCGATTAAAAGGCATTGCTGGAGCGCGGCATCGCGTATCGCAGGTTGAGGGTTGATTTTATGAAGCCCTGATTCCATGACCTCCATACACGTGGCCCAGTAACGGGACAGCGGGCCGGTGGCTCAGCAAATCCTCTCAGATACAAACTGCAGGAGCTCAGCAGAAAAGTAAGGCCCGGCGGCGTCCACCTACTACGATAGAAATTTAGACCTACCGATATGGCACCGATACAAAAAGCAAATATCGGTCGGAGACATATCGGGAAGGTGCAAAATCGTAGACAAATGTCTAAACGTTCCAATCCACCACGCATTGTATGGGTTTTATCGGTGTTTAATTAATCGCAGAATCGTGGTCAACTACCCCGATATTTGGTGACCTTCCAACGCGATTTTGATTTTTGTATTGGGAGATGCATCGTAGACTATATCGGAGCCATATCGTAATAGGTGGACCTTAAGCTAAAATACTTCTTCTTCGTGAGTGAGAGGGCGAAGGGTGACTTAGTACTGTTTGCATCTCCACACACTCTCGTGCTGCGACTATGACTGTGAAGTAGATTCACACGGTGGGATTCATGTACCTCACAGGTTTCAAAATCTCATGAGATTCTGTTCCTTGTTAAATGGAATTCACACGGTGGGATTCATGTACCTCATAGGGTTCGAAATCTCATCAGATTCTGTTCCTTGTTAAGTGGAATTCACACGGTGGGATTCATGTACCTCACAGGGTTCAAAATCTCATGAGATTCTGATCCTTTTCAGAGGTAAATGTCGCCAACAATTGCAGGGGGAAAAACATGTCTCAGGGAAAGGGAAGTCTACAATTTAGACAAAGAGATTGTGTTTGAGTACAGAATCTCAGCTGGATTTGTCTCAGATTGATACCTTGTGAGGTACAAGAATCCCATTTGTGAATCCCTCTTGACTGGGACTGTCATAAAGACTATGACCATGACAGTGACTGTGACTGTGGGTGTGGGTGTGGGTGTAGCTGTGTGGCTTGGGCTGTGACTTTGACTTGGCCTTCATCTAACCTCTGGTATTTTTTTCCATAGACTTAACATCGGAAACGTGTATCCAACACCCATGAGATATTTAGGAAAAATATGCAATGGGGGATTATGTCACAAATGTTAGCCCATTAGTCAATGTGAAGGGTGAGATAAATTCAGAAACCTATTCCTGTTTAGGGTCAGAGCTCGATCCATTTGAATCCTGCGTAATTCATCCGTCTTCTTGTGAATTACTACGTGATTGAAACTCGATGGGATACGAGCCATGACCCTAAACTTTCATCGGTTTCCTCTATAGTGGCTGTGATTGTTACTGAGCCTGTGACTGTGGCTTTGAGTTTGACTGTGTCTGGGGTAGACTTGCTCAAGTCTTTGAGTATGAACATTTATTGAATGATTTAAAACACAATCAGAATAAAGTTTATTATAGTATTTATCCTACCCCTTATATAAGATCCCATAGGCTTAACATTGGGTTTCCGTATGGCACGCTGACTGGCATACAGAGTGTTATATGCCACTAGTGGCATACAAAATTGTTATAACGTAATATTCCAAAATCGAGGAGGATAAAATCAAAACCTGATTCGTTTCAATCTTGGCCACTGCATTCCACTCCTGGAGTTTTGGCTCCGGACTTCACTCAGTTTCGCCTCGTGAAATCACTATGTCAGACTCCAGTCGTGGCATACGGTGGCCAAGACTAAAACTCATCCTGTTTTACGATAGTATCTTTCTCTGATAGTATCTTTCATCTGGCCCATGAAGCGAGGAGGGTAGTCATAGTATGCAAGGACTGGTATCCCAGCGAGGAGGGTAGCCATAGGATGCTGGGACTGGTATCCCAGCGAAGAGGGTAGCCATAGGATGCTGGGACTGGTATCCCAGCGAGGAGGGTAGCCATAGGATGCTGGGACTGGTATCCCAGCGAGGAGGGTAGCCATAGGATGCAGGGACTGGTATCCCAGCGAGGAGGGTAGCCATAGGATGCTGGGACTGGTATCCCAGCGAGGAGGGTAGCCATAGGATGCTGGGACTGGTATCCCAGCGAAGAGGGTAGCCATAGGATGCAGGGACTAGTATCCCAGCGAGGAGGGTAGCCATAGGATGCAGGGACTGGGATCCCAGCGAGGAGGTGTAGCCATAGGATGCAGGGACTGGTATCCCAGCGAGGAGGGTAGCCATAGGATACAAGGACTGGTATCCCAGCGAGGAGGGTAGCCATAGGATGCAGGGAATGGTATCCCAGCGAGTAGGTGTAGCCATAGGATGCAGGGACTGGAGCCAGTCTTTGTCTGGGGCTATGACTGTTGCTGTGACTGCGACTGTGACTGGGTAAGTGGGACCGGCCTGGCCGTGTGTCTCTTACCGGGCTCTGTCCGCCTACAGCCCGTCATTGATCGCAGGACTCTTCGGGCTCAACTCTGGGCCGGGCGCCGACACACACCCCAATTTCCCCCCTTAGTCCTCCCGTCAAGCCGCCGGCCACTGAAGCGCCATCAGCGGGCTCTGGTGGAGATAGCGAACAGCTGATTCTGCTGGCACGCTGCCAACGGATCAGCTGACTGCAGGCGAATCCTCGCCGAGCGTATTGAGTGGGGGCAGAGGCGAGTATGGCTACCACTACACTGGCCACCAGAGCGACACAACGTTAGCATTGGTCGGGTTAAATCCACGGCCACCTTGACCCACAACAGGGACATGTCTGTTACTCTCCTGCCAGATTTTTTGTACTGCTTGGAGAGTGTATTATATCATAATCTCCAAGCCAATGTCCAATTTTCTTATTCCCTCTCCTGTGTATTACTTTTAAAGATATAATGAACATCTACCATTTTCCATCAATTTGGGGGTCAGCAATGAATATTTCCTATTACGTATGTCTGCTTTTAGAGTATACAAAGAACAAAAGTACCTGGTTGGAGGCGCACATAGCAGATACCGTGTGAGATTTATGCTGGGAACACACTCAGCAAGTCAAGGTGACGATCTCTGGAATCGCCAAAACAAAATAGCATATATCTAAGATATTTATTCATAGTATTAAATATACCCGCCGTTAATTTAGTGTATCAGACCCAATGATAAAGGGAAATATGAAATAATAGCTCACATATAGGCCATTTCGTGTTGGCGATTCCAGAAATCGCTGTCTTTCTCAGTTGGTGCATCCCCGGCTTTAAGCCGACCAACCCCCATGTCGTAGCTCATACCGGGGACACAGCATGCAGTGAAGGCAGCGGTCTCCGGAATCGCCAACACAAATTAGCGTGTATGTGAGATATTATTTCATAGGAATATCTCCTGCCTATAATTTAGCATCTTAGAAGCAATAATCAGGTGAAATATGAAATAATAGCTCACATATAGGCCAATTCTGTGTTGGCGATTACAGGACTCGCTACGTTTCTCGCTTGGTGTGTCACTGGCATCAGCACAGACAGGGGAAGGTTGCCATTCTAGTCTACTAGCAGCACGGACCTGGGAAAGGGTAAAACGTCGCAGCTCCAAACCATGGCCGAAATGTAGGACGTGTGTCGGGTGAGAGGTGGAACGAGGAATTCTCACCACACAGCTCCCGCCGAAATTGTGCTAACTGCAAGCGACGTGCAAAAACCAACCACAGTGTCCACGTGCAACTCGACACCTCGGAATATGGGTTTAGACCTTATTCATGTCGCTGTGACTATAGAGGAAACCTAGGGAAGTCTAGGGTCAGAGCTCGTATCACATTGAGTTTGAATCGTGTAGTAATTCACAAAGCGAAGCCGCATGAATTCCATAGCAATTCAAAAGAGATGGGATCGAGCTCTGACCCTAAACTTGAATGGGTCTTATCCTTCACATTGACTAATGGGCTAACATTTGTGACATAATCGCCCATTGGGTATATTTCTTAAATACTCAATGGGCGTTGGATACGAGTTCCTTCTGTTGAATCTATGTGGGAAAATACCAGGGTTGAGATAAGGGTTTAAGCCTTATTAATGTCTTCGTTACAGAGTGGTAAAACACAGCTTTGCAATATATTGGCAAAAGAAGTATAATGGTATCAGCGCTTTAATGCATTAGCCAATTCCCATGGAACCATAAAACTTGGTTTGCAAGGCGAAATTGAACATCACTATAGTAGTTTGCAAATCGTTTGACAACATATTGTACGCATCATTCTTGTACTTACATACGAGTTTGTCTTACTTTGTTGATGTATGAAAACCTTTACCCATTTTCACACTGGGGTTAATGTCAAGCCCTAACTTTCATGGCGATATCTGAGAATTTGGTTGTATATGGCGGGATGTTGAGCGATGTAAAATGATCCTTTGCTGTCACACTGCCTTCTGATTTCCTTTGTAGAATTTCCATCGGCCGATTATTAGGACCGATTATGGCATTTAACACAGCCGACCGATTATGTGGCACTTTGGTGCAGAAATCGACAGGTGAAAAGAATAAGGGTCAGCGAATTCTTTTTACATAATATGAACCAACTTTTCAGGCAATCGACTAAATCAAACCGGTTTGAACTAATCGGTGGCGGTGACCAAAAAATCGGTCGGTGATCACCTCCATTTCTATCGAAAAACAGCGGGTTTTTTTGTCACCACCACTGATTTCTATATTAATCCTACCTGCATATGTACATAAATAGAGTAGTGTGTGCTTTGGGGTCAAACGATTATTATCACGGATGGATTCTCAAAGAGGACCGCAGACCGATTTTCTAACTGCAGGGTCCCATGATGGTTGGGGTTTTCATCGGCAGGTGGAAATGCCTCGTCGTTTACAACACCGACTGTAGCCACCACTGAACCTCAGCTGTTACTATGCGTCAATACACAATATTTATTATCCACCTAATACAAAGTGTCCATAGAAAACACATAGGGAGTTTGTATGGACATACCCAGCGTATACGGAAAAATAGTGCGTATCAGATAAAAGCGATTGTATGCTCCTCGGAGTTGACTCTGCGCAATATCCTCGCTAATGCTCGGATATTACTACGCGTCAACTCCTCAGAGCATATGGCTACTTGTATCTGAAAGCAGCCAATATTGTGTATTAACTGGTTTCAGCAAACGGTCGTATGCTCCGAGGAGTTGATGCGTAGTAATATCCGAGCGCATGCGAGGATATTGCGCAGGGTCAAATCCGAGGAGCAGACAAACGCTTTTATCTGAAACCAGTCTATATTGTATTCTAATATCTACCCTTTCCTGACAAGTGCTATACTGATATTGGTTCAGTTAGGTATGCACTATTTTTTCATATGCACTATTCTTCTATATGGGCTGGGTTTTTGCAGCCCAAAGCATACAACATATCTGTATGCTCTGGGTATATAGATACACGGTATCAGTGTGCTTTCAAAGGAGATTGTGCATTAAAGACTAGTTCCACCAACACAATTGATTTGCCTGTTATGTCTTGGTATATCTTGTTATATCTTACAGTATCGTGATATGTCTTACCTCCTTCGCTGCGACACATCACGCGATGGTTTGTGTATTTTTTCGTGATGATGTGTGTCTATTGTGGTGCTCCACCACCGCAACACCTCACGATCTATTGCCGACATATCGCGGCATATTGCGATCTATCACAGCAAGAGCACGACAAAGGTGTTTAACCAGACCGAATACATCACGGCAAAAATGCACATGTATGATTATTGGAAACCTAGCAAGATTTAGCAAGACAACCAAATCGTGGCAAATCTCACTACATCTTGTGTGTTGGTGGAACCAGCACTTTCGGTGGATAATGAAACACAAATCTCCAGCACTCAGCAGGCCGTCCTTCAAAGACCCCCTTTTACATGCTCAGCGCCATCAGCAGTACACATTGCCTTTGCCTCGATCCTATGGGTCAACCTGAAGATCCAATTTCGACCCAGTTTTTAAATCTAAGTAGGGCTTAAAGGGGGGATTCTAAAGGGGGTCTTTTTTATTCCTGGAGAGCTTCCTTTCTTGGGGTCTCTCCTTACACACCACGTAACAGGGCGATCCGGGGACCTGCAGGGACCCTGGATCTTCATCTAAATAGCCACACCTTGACCTATATAACTCGCAAACGACTAAGCCCCTCTCAACATAGCTTCATCTAGATTGACGATGCGTGAGGCATCAAAGAAAGCAGCCTCCCCAAATAGAACCCCCACACCTCCACCCACACCTCCCAGCTGAAGGCGTGCACTTCTCATAAGAGCATTATCAAACCACTAAACTCCCCTCCTTCCAGCGTACAGAGGCTTCGAAACTAGTGCATCTTGGTTTCAATGTCCCTGACGTTAGTTTCGTTTTAACATTGGAGAATCAGGTCCCACAAAATGTATTTTTATAGTCACTGAAAACTTTAATAATATATATCTATATACATACATATATAAATATATATATATATATATATATATATATATATATATATATATACACATACGCACACACACACACACACACACACACACACACACACACACACACACACACACACACATATATATATATATATATATATATAAATATATATCATTAATCTGTAAAGTTAAACAAGATGGACCTTTTTTTTCTTTATTCATCTAAATCCTGCGTATGTCCCACCAAGGTGAGTTTTTTTAAGTACATTTGCCCAAATACACATTAACGGAGTCCCTAAGGACATTATCGCTCACGAAGGAGTTGACAGAGCACATATTATATAACGCAGTAAAGTAATGTAATATATATCAGGTGAATTAAATGAGAAGTAGGGAGCTATAAGGGAGTTCAATCAGCAACAACCAGTATATGTTCCTTAGCACAGGTTGTCAAGGACTAGAGCATGGTTTTTGGCCCACTAGATTCAGGTCAACTATAGACTGTAGAACTGTACCAAGGCGCTATTATTACTATGTAAGGAGGTCAGGGTGAAGGTCATAGTTTGCTGTGAATGCAGTCATTAGATGCTGGGTCTAATACATTCCTTATATGGCAATGAAGACAGAGGGACAAGTCCATGCACGTGAACTACTCCTTTGTCTTACAATTTTGCCACATAATCGAGAGGGACTTCCATAATTTGGCACCTCTGTTATATGGACTATTCATGATAACTATGCAATTGGTATATTCATTTATTTATTGTCTATCTATTTTTAAATTTTGCATGAATTTACGTAAATTAAGAAACACTGTTTTGTTATCACCAAACGATCAATGATGAACATACTATTTGCTCCTAGTTTTAGCGGGAGCGGGCCCTCGGTTTGTATCGGTTTGTATCGATACATATCGGTAGTGTTATCGTAGAAACCAGACCTACTGCCCCGGTATGCGCTATGATATATCCAGTCTAAGATGAAATCAGAAACATGTTTAAAAAAAAAAAAAAAAAAAAAAATCCGAGAAATATATGCGAAAGCGTATGAGGAAATATTTTTATATAACCCACATGTTCATGTTTGGTCCGAGTCCCTACCAACCAGCCCTGCCAACCAGCATTTTCTGGGCAGGGCTACCTTGACTGGTACCTCTGGAACCACTCCCTTGTCTGCCAAATACTACCTGACGAGCCCCACACGTTTGTTGCATCCTTTGCCCGAGGAAGCTCCTTTGTACAACTAGGAGCAAATGATATGTTCATCATTGATGAATGAGCGTGCAATCATAAGTGAATAACAACTAAAAGGTTTGGGCTACATTCAGTCGATGGATAGTTTTCTGTAACGCATCCATTCCACTTGCCATTTCTGCAACCACCTGAGAAGTCTAGGATCCAAACATATCAGGCATCAGTAGGTCTTGAGGTATTTTGGTTTTGAGTGATTGGTCATGGCCAGCTGGGCATGCATCTAAAACCCTGAGACACTGGCTCCCTGCTCGTTTCCCACTATCACAGCCAATAGCATGCAGATAGTGAAAGGATAGTTTTCTTGAAGCATAATGGAAGTTTATGTTGTGACCTATCTAACCTTTAGGCAATATTTGTAGGGCGTGCAAGCACACTCTAACTAGGGATGAAAAGCCCGCGTAGTAATATCCGAGCACATGCGAGGTTATTGCGTAGAGGGAGCATAAGACTGTCTTAAACCAGTCTACATTGTATTCATTATCCCACTTTATCCAGAGAGGCTTCATATCGATATTAGTTTCCTTCAAATATGCACTATTTTTCCGTATGCACTATTTTTCCATATGCACGTTTTTTCCTGTATGTGCGCTCAATCGCTACCCGGAGCATGCAACATATCCATATCCATCTGGATGTTGTATAGGCAAGGTGGTATTAAGTGGGGAATAAAGGTACAGTAGAACCCAACATAACAGGACACCCTACGTTCCAAGCCAAGGTGTCCCCTTCAGCGGGGTGGCACTGATAGGGCACATAGCTACTGTGGTATTTAGGCGTCCATTTTGCCCCCTGACGACATACAAAAAACAGCAGACGGAGGAAGCAATCATTAATGGATTTTATCAAAATCATTTTTTGGAGATTGCCATGGAGGAATTTTAGCCTCATCTCAAAATTATCTATAGACTATAACAACTGATAACAGTCATTGACCCCCCCCCCCCCCTCCGACAACAGTGACGCTAACTTATAATGATGGATGATGGCGGAACTAGCTAATCACTTAGCCCTATAAGTTTACTAACAGTTCACTTACTGTTCGCTAACTCATTTGCTGAGTATTCCTGGCATTTTGTGCCACTTCTTTTTGTGTGTGCAGAATTAGCAACCACCTCTGCCCTATAGGTTTATTACCATGTTTACCATGTTGTCCTGGCATGCATTTGCTGTGTATTTTGCCACTTTTTTTCTCCTTTTTTTGGGTGCAGAATTAGCAATCACTCAGTGCCCTGAAGGTTTACTAGGGGCCATCCATAAAGTACGTACGCAGAATTTAAGAAATTTTATACCCCCCACCCTCCCTCCTGATTTTGTACGCAATAGAACAAAGAAGGAGCATACGCAAAATTTGCGAAATTTTGGACACCCCCCCCTCCCACCCCACCCCCCCCCCTCAGTACGTACTTTATGGATGGCCCACTACCATGTTTACCATGTTGTTCTGGCACGCATTTACCGTGTATTTTTTTCATTTTGTGCCACTTTTTTCCCTTTTCTTTTTGCAGATTTACCAATCACTTCTGTGCCCTGTACACGTGGTGTCCGTTAGACGGGGTCCCACTGTAGATGCCGAGTGAACGTGGCCGAGGTGAGGGGAAGTAAGGTCAGGGGCGAGGTTCACTCAGGCGATATGAGGGTCACACAGTGTGTGCAGTTACCCCCCCCCCCCCCCTCCTCCCTGCTCCCAGAGAGCCTCAGAATTCTGAGGAATTTATTGGTCAGCTACCTTCACCTTCTGACTCTTGGGGTGTGTCATAGGGAGGAAATATAGTCTTTATATTGGTTGCTGATAAATCATCGGGGAAAAACTGGCCGAGCAAGGATACCAGTTCTGTAAAAAACAACAACAAAAAACAACGAAAAAACCCAAAATACCTGAGCTTTTCCACTATAGATAAAAGATTAAAAAAAGAGAAATAAGGCGTCTTTTTAAAATCAGAAACCAGCCTGTACACATATGACCCATACTCATTGTAGTTCGGTGAATATATGTAGGAATACTGTGTTCATTCCCCAGCATGAGGAGTATATCTATAACCCTTTTTTATGTCCATGAAAAAAATTCTTTGAATAAAAGAAAACATGGTAAGTTCCGAAAATATCTAGAAAAAGATTTAGGTGGCAATGGTATGAAAAGCAATAATTCTACGGTGACTTCCATAGGATTCTGGCAGCTCTTGGGCATGGTTAAAATGCGAGGTAATTGACAACCCTAGCTAGTTACAAGCAAAGTTTAAAATCTCAGAAACTGATTATTATTCTTATCCCTTTCTGCATGGATGTATTACCTCATATGTTCACAACGGCATGAAGTGCAAAAAAAAACAAAACAAGTCAACATCAATATAAAAAAAACCCATTAATTCCTCAGGAAACAAAGATAGATATCTGTACTAGTGCTGGTATGTGATAAATGCCGTGAATTTATAAAACACAGGCCTGGGAGCCATCGCTGTCCTACAATGAATGACTCACTCTCTAACCTTGAATAGCTCACTCTCTAACCTTGTATAGCTCACTCTCTAACCTTGAATGGCTCACTCTCTAACCTTGTATAGCTCACTCTCTAACCTTGAATGGCTCACTCTCTCAATATTAATGAAACAAGCACAGTGACTCCTACAGTGAGGCTGTCACCCTCCTACAGTGAGCCTGTCACTCTCCTACAGTGAGCCTGTCACTCTCCTACAGTGAGCCTGTCACCCTCCTACAGTGAGCCTGTCACCCTCCTACAGTGAGCCTGTCACTCTCCTACAGTGAGCCTGTCACTCTCCTACAGTGAGCCTGTCACTCTCCTACAGTGAGCCTGTCACTCTCCTACAGTGAGCCTGTCACTCTCCTACAGTGAGCCTGTCACTCTCCTACAGTGAGCCTGTCACTCTCCTACAGTGAGCCTGTCACTCTCCTACAGTGAGGCTGTCACTCTCCTACAGTGAGGCTGTCACTCTCCTACAGTGTGCCTGTCACTCTCCTACAGTGAGCCTGTCACTCTCCTACAGTGAGCCTGTCACTCTCCTACAGTGAGCCTGTCACCCTCCTACAGTGAGCCTGTCACTCTCCTACAGTGAGCCTGGCACTCTCCTACCCTAAGTCCCTCACTCTCCTACACTGAGTCCCTCACTCTCCTACACTGAGTCCCTCACTCTCCTACATTAAGTCCTTCACTCTCCTACTTTGAGTCCCTCACTCTCCTACACTAAGTCCCTCACTCTCCTACATTGAGTCTGTCACTCTCCTACATTGAGTCCCTCACTCTCCTATATTAATCTCCTCACTCTCCTACACTAAGTTCCTCTCTCTCCTACACTGAGTCCCTCACTCTCCCCCCTGAGCAGCACCTGAGTGGACGACCTCGCCGGCAAACATAAACACATGTTGTATCAGCATTTTTACTCCTCATTCCAGATTGCCCAGGTGGGCACTGAGCGTTTTATGACGGGGCCGAGGGACCAGGTGGCGGGGGCTTCAGCCTGTTAACATGTCTGGTAGTCTGGCCTACCCCCCCCCCCCCCGCCCCGCCAAAGGTACTCTCTGCTTCCTAACACGAATAGAAAACAAAGCAATCAAAGGGGCTCTATCTCCAAGTTAGTTTCTGCTTACTTCATGGAAATACTCATACGTTCACTGGTAATGCATTTTTGGTTGCTAAACATCTTTGATCTTTGTTTAAGAATAAAGGCCTGTTTTGCCAATAGTTGTCTCTACAGTCTACTGGTTGGAGAACCCCCAGTGCTCCTCTATCACTAGAGGATGTGTTTAGGAGACGTGCAGAGGTAGGTTATATTTAGTAAAAGTATAGTGAAATACAGCTGCAGCACACCTTGACCTTGACTATTTCAAAGAATCGACATTATTAGCTCTACCGGAACTTGGTCGGATAGCAGGCTGGATGGAGCTTTGGTAATTGTTGACGGCTATTTCTATTTTAGAGCAGATTATAGAGGGTAGGATGTATGTTGGTGGCATGTTCTGGTCACTCTATTATTACATACCTGTGGCCGAATGTCTATTAAATACTGGCCGCTGCTAGGGGTGCAGTAATAATAATGTTTGTGCCCGCTGTGACTGCGACTTTGAATGTCATTAAAATGGCGTTTCTTCACCAATTAAAGGTATATAATAATAAGCAAACGTCCTCACTGTAGACAAAATGGTTCTCGTTCTCGGTCAGTCTTCGTTTTCATACTGCCTGACGCCCTAGGCGTCAGGCAGTATGAAATCGATGACTGACCTCGAACAGGAACCGTTTCGTCCACAGTAAGGACGTTTCCTAATATTCCTATATACCTATATGCGAACAACCTATGATTACTTAACGCTGCTGGGGGTGGAATAACTTTTGTTTACTGCCCAGGTTGAAGTTACTGCCCAGGTTGACGTTTACTGCCCAGGTTGACGTTTACTGCCCAGGTTGACGTTCAGAGACATTCGGTTTTTATCGATATTAGCAGACAATTGAAGGTATATGGGAATAGGGAAACCACGTACCAGTGGAAATAAGCCAAATCCGAGAATAACAGAAATTGAAACACTGACTAGCCTGGAAGCCTGGCTCACTCACATTATAGGCCAGGTAACGCCCTCCATTTGCTGGTGTACTATGGGTAACGCGTCCATTTTTCTGTTGCATCATGGCTGGCATAGCTGGCACTAGGCTAGTTTTTAGAGAAATATTCTAATAAATGATCTTTTATCTTTTGAAAGGTTGGCATTACTTCATTTTTTGTCTTTTATCATAAACAAGTAGTACAAATGGGAACCTCGTGAGGGAGAGAGGCACTCTCCTAGCAGAGATCGTGCTGGGAGAGTGGGAATGAGATTGCGCTGGTTATCCTTGCCACTGCAAATAAGCGGTGAACCAGCAAGAATTCAAAGATTCATATAGGGAACAGAGCCATTGTTAGTTCATGAAGCAGTCACTAGGTGGCCAGCAGTATGGCAGGCCCCTTGGGGGACAGATCTATATTCTGGCTCTTTGTTCTTACTAAATTCAACTGCCTTTCAATGTTTTACCATTGTTCCCTTGACTCTCTAGACCCATCTTAGAGCATGATGACATAATGATTAAACCCAGAACATGAGGTTTTTCAGATAGAACACTTTATATACATATGTGAGCAAGGCTAGAGTTGTGACTTTTCCCAATTATCACTCACTTCTTTTCCACTTCCATTGGTGAAGAACACCTACTTTTTCACCTCCATTAGTGAAGAACACCCACTCGGGGGGCGTCATGGCAGCCCCAATGGCTCATAGGCTATATGCCGTATAGCTGGGCGTTACCTGTCCCATATTTCATTGGGACAGGGAACCAGTCGAAGACATGACCAACAATGACTCTCCTCAAAACCATGAAATCAAGCACCACCTAACGATTCATGCAGTCGCCTAAAGAATAATGCGACACCAAATAATCGTAGACAGATCTGTCAGCAAGCAGATTGGTACTGACTTTCAGTGAGGGGTTATAGGTAGATCTTCTATTGCCAGAGCTGGCATGATGTAAAACAAATTTATAAAAGCAGACATTGTATGACCATTTAGATATGACAATCCGCCATCGTAAAGGCCTCAATTTAGTGACGTGACCATGCTGTATACATGCTACAAAACGAGATGGGGCATTCTTTTACGGAACATCAATTCCCATTGAGGTTTTTAGCATGTACAAGCATGGTGGGTCGTTGTATATTTATTATATACCCAAAATTTATCAAATCTTACCATGTACTAGCATAGACGACATGTCAGTGTGAAAGCCCACACACTGCTGATGTTTCAACGTGTGCAGTATAACAGTGTACTGCACAAGGTTCAGTACACAATTTATACTGCATAGGGAGCAGCAGTACTTAACTATCAAATATACTGCATGGGTATATAATGACACATTATTTGCATATTTATACAAGAATATATCTTTATGCAAATAAATGAACACACACTTGTGAGAGGGAGACAAACAGAAAGAGGGAGACAGACAGACAGACAGAGAAAGAGATACAGACAAACAGACAGAGACAGAGAGAAAAAACAGACAGAGGTACAATGGTACAGTAAACCTGGTTGCTGCAAGAGTGTATAGAGTCTACAGCAAGGCAACTATATTATCTCACAAAGCAGAACATTATGTGAGCGTACTCTAACAAAATATATATCTTTTTAAATTGTTATTTCATCGGCACATGGAGTCTGCTAGAGACCCCGGACGCCTCCTGCCACGCCCCTGGTGGCAGCCTCCTGTTTGAGAGGTGAGGGTCGGGGGCAGACTACACTGGCCACCAGAGCACACTTAGGTTAACTCTGGTGGAGGCCCATCTGAGCCACCCTGACTTGCACTCGTCTAGCAGATCTTCTTACTACTAGAGACAGAGTCTCTGCTGGAAGAGTGAATCATCCTTCAAGCAGATTATATAAACAATAATCGATGGTTTTGTGGACAGGCGGCCGTAAACCACGAGAGGTTGTCGCGTAGTAATACACACGCGCTAGCGAATGTATAACGACGTCAACCTCGAGTGGTTTACAGAGCCGCCTGTCCACAAGATCATCGTTTGTTACATTTATCATCCATCTTTACGAATAAAGTAAACCCAGTTATTGCTATATTAAAGGGTATAACAATAGGGACTATTTCTTTGCTCTACAGCAAAAGGGACTATTTTCGCCGTATACCATGGTTTTGAGGCCGTATACCACAGGTCTGAATCCGTATACCACAGTTATGGTATCTGACAGGTTTTAGTCAATGGGGTGTGGTTTACTGAGTCCCCATACATTTTCAATGGGGGCTTTGTATACGATGGATAATAAACCTCTTTAACAACTGGCTATTGTCGTGGTTGAAGATTGTAGTACCCTCGAAGTCCCTTATCCATATTATTGTTTTCTTTTTTAGTTTATTTTGATAAAGAAACCATGACGTTAGACTTTGTTGTCAACTAGCTAAGTTAATAATGTTTTGTAGTGAGCATTCCACGATGTCAAAACAGTGTACCTTACTTCGAGCGATCGGACCAGGGGGCTGTTGAATAAAGTTTATTCGTTTCTTGTGCTTGTGCTGCACGTTACGATCGCTCCAACGATAAACGACATCCTGAACGATGTTTTCCATTCAGTGTTGTATAACAAAGGAGAAGATATTTTCTAAATGAAGGTATTTATATGCAGCACCTTATAAAGGCTTTAGGTTACTATTATCATCAAAACATCTTATGCTTACAGCAGATTATTTTATACAACACTAACACCCCAAAGACAATTCTAATGCTGAGGACACACCAAGCGAGTAATGGCAGCGATCTCCAGAATCGCCAACAAAAGTTTGCATGTATGTGCGATATTATTTCATAGTAATATCTCCCACCAATAATTTAGCATCCCTTACCCAATAATCAGATGAAATATGAAATAAAAGCTCACATATACGCCATTTTGTGTGGCGATTCAGGAAATTGCCGTGTTACTCGCTTGCTGTGTCTCTAGCATTATAACAGGGACACATCAAGCGAAAAATGCGGCGATTTCCGGAATCGCCAGCACAAAATGGCCTTTATGTGAGCTATTATTTCATATTTCACCTAACTATTGCTTCTGATACGCTAAATCATCGACAGGAGATATTACTATGAAAAAATGTCTCACATACCCGGCGTTTTCTGTTGGCGATTCCAAAAATCGCTGCTTTCACTCGCTTGGTGTGTCCGCGGCATTATGCTGGAGACACACCAAGCGAGAAACGACAGCGACTTCCGGAATCGCCAACTCAAAATGGCTTGAATGTGAGATATTAATTCATAATAATATCCCCCAGTAATAATTTAGCGTCTCAGAAGCAAAAATCAGGAGAAATATGAATTAATAGCTCTTTTCCTACCCCTAATATAAAATCCCATAGGGTTAATATTGAGTTTCCGTATGCCACGCTGACTGGCATACGGAGTTTTATATGCCATTAGTGGCATACAGAATTGTTATCACGTAATATTCCAAAATCGAGGAGACAGGGTAGGATAAAATCAAAACCTGATTCTTTTTAATCTTATCCACCCCATGCCACTCCTGGAGTTTTGACTCCGGACTTCACTTGGCTTCGCCTCATGAAGTCACTCTGCCAAACTCCAGTCGTGGCATATGATAGCCAAGATTAAAACTCATCCAGTTTTACGATATTATACACACCATTTTGCGTTGGCGATTCCTGAAATCGCTTCAGTTTTCGCTTGGTGTGTCTCCGGCATAATTAGATTAGATTGTCGTCCGTAGTTTATTCAACGGCCACTGCAGACCAAACTCCAAGTCTTATACCGGGGACACACCAAGCGAGTAAAGGCGGCGATCTCTAGAATCGCCAACACAAAATGGCATGTATGTGAGATATTATTTCATAGTAACATCTCCTAATGATAATGTAGCGCATCGGGAGCAATAATCAGGTGAAATATGAAATAATAACTCACATATAGGCCATTTTGTGTTGGCGATTCCGGAAATCGCTGCGTTTCTCGCTTGGTGTGTCTCCGGCTTTAGACAGAGGTGGTGGCCCATCTCGGGGCAGACAGGTGGGTATGTGCACCACGGGGGGTCGTGGCCAGGTGAAATGATCGCTCCACTCGAGGCCGCGCCAACATCTACGCCAGATTTATTCGCTCATGCTGAAGGAAGGTGCGCCTATAAAAATACGCCTGTAGGGGTAAGGCCTGTCCTGTTTGCGGAAAACATGTTTCGGTTTATGTGTGCATAAAACCCGCTATCTGTGTGCGACTTGCCGAGGCGACGGCTGAGGTGTCGCGCGACGTCCTGCGATCCACCGCAGTTTCTGCTGCGTTCACACCAGGCGATTTTTAATTCTTAAATTTTTTTAATTTTTAAAAAAAATTCTGGAGTATAACTACTGGGATTTACTCATCCTATTTTCAGTAGGCTCCAGGGCCATTTATGTTTGCCGGGGTAAATGATATACTATATTTTATATGAATAAATACATTTAGATGATTTCTAGTAATATAAATCTTTATAAAATTGATACTCATATTAGTCCACTAGGAACACAAGGTACAATTATTACCAAGAGGTGATCCCTTTAAGATGAGTGTTAAGCAAGGGTTTTTTACAAGCGGGGATCCTCGATACGGAATAGGCAAAGAAAAATAGATAAGCTTTTAAGATTATGATCATAAGATCAACTGTAATATCTCTTTATATGTAGATTCACTATGATGGATAACTGATCATAAGATCAAGATTGTTTCTGGTCAAATAGGGTGCTTGTCTCCTGTTCCTGTGATGTCTTTGTTAAGTCCTGTCTGTCAACTGTATGACTAATATGAGGAAGAACGCCAACTGCGGCGATCATATTACGTCGTTGAATTGTGTTTATTGAATAATAAAATAATAAAAATGGTATGGTATATACAATGATATTGTTCATAGGCTCTGGGTTTGAGTGTCGTCCATGCTTCCTGCCTCATGATATGACCAATTCGTAGCCTAACAATTAACTAATACTCTAGTTGTCTGGCAAGTAGATTTGCTTTGTTTTCTTTGATTTCTATACCCGCGATTATTGCATTTAGCACCACCGACAGATTGTGTTACGCTCCTGGGGAAATATTGGTAGCCTTTAAAAGGAGATTTCCACACAGGGACAACAATTTCTGTCTGCGAAATTATGCAATCTGAATTTTACGCCTCTTCCTTAACCCTTTGGCCCCGGGTGATGCATTAAGGCATCGCCGCACATGGCCGGATGATGCCTTAAGGCATCGCCGTTTGTGGCCGGATGATGCCTTAAGGCATCATTTTCTAAGACTTTCTAAATCATAGTTTAAGTGTAATAACTTTGTAAATAATTGATCAATAATGATGAAATGTTCACAGTATGTTGGTATGACATTACCATTACGGTTTTGAAATACTCATAAAATAATATCAAAGATCACGTGTTTTATCCTTTGATCAAACAGTGAAATTATCACAAGTGGCCTGAAAAGACCCCTCCCCTGGTGGTATATACTAACAACCTACCCGGCCTTACAGACATTGCTTTGTCAGAGGTACCCGGCGTGAAAGGGTTAAAGGGTGAGTGAATGAGATTATGTACCAGGTGTGTCCTTCCATGTGAATCCATTTTACCATTTTCTTTGAGACTGGGAGAAGCAAAATAAGGCACCTCGCTATGATATTTTTGTACAACAGGAGAATTGTCTGAGACTACACCAGGCTCTGGTACATCAGTCCCTACGTGTGAATCCCGCTTAATTATACTTGAATCCCCCATGCGATCTGGGAGAGCCTGCTCTGTCCCTACCCCTAAGTCTGTCCGTGATACCATATTACGCAATCTTGGATGTAATCTCATTGGCGAGGCTCGGAATTTTGCAGTTGACACTCTCTGATAGTTTATCATAAATGTCTAATAATCGGTCGGCGGTTCCATATTGTGGAGTTTAAGGGATAGGAAACACATATGAAACGTAATCCCATATATGATACTTTAGAAAGGATGAAAATATGGTCTATGATCTATCCTCATACCTTCCTCATGTCAGTGGGCCAGACATCCATCGACCTCATGTCAATGGGCTTTATGTCATGGGGCTTCATGTCAGCATCATATCAGAGGGCCTCATGTCTGTTGGCCTCATATCAGGGGACTGAATTTCCTTGGACCTCATTCTGTGACCCTCATGTCAGTGGGCCTAATGTCCAGGGGCCTCACGTCCATGGGCCTCAAGTCTTCCTAAAGTCCATGGGCTTTATGTCAGTGGACCTTATGTCAATGGGCCTCATGCCTTCCTTATGTCAGTGGGCCTCATTTCAGTGGGCCTTATGTCAGCTGGCCTAACATCCATGGGGTTAATTTCAGTGAGTCTCATATCAGTTCGGCTCATGTCAGCTTCATGACAGTTGGCCTCATGTATTCCTCATGTCCATTGGCCTCATGTCTGTGGGCCTCAGGTCTGTGGGGCTCATGTCAATTGTTCTCATGTCCATGGGCCGCAGGTCTGTGGGGCTCATGTCATTTGTCCTCATGTCCATGGGCCTCAGGTCTGTGGGGCTCATGTCAGTGGGCCTCATGTCTGTAGACCTCATGTCAGTGGGCCTCATGTCTGTAGGCCTCATGTCTGTAGGCCTCATGTTAATTGTCCTCATGTCAGTGGGCCTCATGTCTGTAGGCCTCATGTCTGTAGGCCTCATGTCTGTAGGCCTCATGTCAATGTGCCCTATGTCCATGGGCCTCATGTCTGTAGGCCTCATGTCAATTGTCCTCATGTCTGTAGGCCTCATGTCTGTAGGCCTCATGTCAGTGGGCCTCATGTCCATGTGCCCTATGTCTATGGGCCTCACATCTTGCCCATGTCAGACGGTACCAGCTGGAGGTCAGCACACAGGTGGCACGTATCTAGGCCAGGTGTGTGGCCGAGTTTTGTGAGACAGGTGAATGAGGACAATCAGTGGTGGCAGTCACTGCACGCAGCCTTACAAGACAGGTGTATGGACTGAATGATGAGGCTTATCACTCAATCCGTCCATGCTACCCTGGTTACTTCTCATGTGGTTACCTCTGGGGTCTACATGCATGCTCTGGTATCCTGTGTGTGCTCTGCAGCTTTGAAGCCATGGCTCTGAAGCAGCTCGAGGGTGCCGTTTCAATAATCTAACCCTTTGACAGCAGGAGATGCCTCCAGGCATTCCCCTGGCTATGGCAGGAAGATGCCTCCAGGCATTCCCCTGGCTATGGCAGGAAGATGCCTCCAGGCATTCCCCTGGCTACGGCAGGAAGATGCCCCCAGGCATTCCCCCGGATACGGCAGGAAGATGCCTCCAGACATTCCCCTGGCTACGGCAGGAAGATGCCTCCAGGCATTCCCCTGGCTACGGCAGGGAGATGCCTCCAGGTATTCCTCTGGCTACGGCAGGAAGATGCCTTCAGGCGTCTTAGAGGCATCATTAATACTTACATACAAAATTCAATAGCTAAAAAGATAACTGCTTGATTTAAAAGAAATTTTGACAATGTATAAGAGCCATATTGACCTTCGATTTGGTATAAGAAAATATAATCAGTCATCAAGATAAATTACCCTAGCCGTCCATAAGGTTGTCCATAAGTGCCGAATTTAGTTAACCTCCGCCGTCCCTGGGCCTCATTGGCATATAGAAAATGGTCTACATGTACGATCCTAGATTATTCAACGCGTACGGGCCCATTGAATTGCAGCCGGATATTCCGAAATAGCGACCGATTAAGAAACAAGTTCCCTCCCTTTGTTGGCGACAACGGAGTTTAATAAGAGCCCCCATGGTGCGTACCGATATCGGGCCATAATTAGCATATTTAATCGCTGGTGAGGCGTTATTGGGGGTGCCACACACAGAAAAGTGGTCAGATGCTGCCCTCGCCGTTGAGCGCCCCAAGTTGACCAACGACTAGACCTCTAACACAGTAGCTGGGGTAGAAAATCGTAATAATGTAATATCGCTATAAATGAAGGGTAACTGTCTCTCGTTTGTTATCTGGACCTGTGCAAGGCCTTCGATACGGTCAACCATTTTATATTATGTCAGAAATTAGAAAGTTATGGTATCAAAGGACGTATGTTAACTTGGATTTAAGCACTATTTATTGAATCGAACTCAAGAAACCCGAGCAAATAATATCAAGATACGTCACGAGTTTGAGTCTGAGTTTATTTATGCCACGCATTTTGTTGGCTCCATAATTTCACGAGTCGAAGACGAGTGACATTACAGAGCCAACAAAATGAGTGGCATGAATAAGCTCAAACTCAAACGAGTGGCGTCTAGATTTTATCCTACCCTGTTTCCATATTTTTCAGTATCAGAAAGTAGTGGCTTAAACAACACTTTATGTCACACCAGTGAAATAAACGAATCCCATGTTAAGCCTATGGCGTTTTTTATTAGGGGTAGGATAATGTACTTTGAGAAACTGGGTATTGTATGCAGTGAGGAATAAGTGCCCTCCCCCCAAAATACGTGCCCCAATACCAAATATATGCTGACTTGGCCTTGTTTTACACTGACGCGTAACTAGTTAAAACTCGTAAATTCTCTCATCATATCAATCATCTACCCATTCATCTGCTTCTGTTATACAGTAGAACCCCGCTTAAGGGGAACCCTCCGTTCCGAGCAAAGTCCCCCTTAAGCGGGGTGTACCCTTAAGCGGGGTTTTCGGTCTCTCGATGGTTAGGCTATGTAGTATATAACACCTCTATTCAGGTGATATTATGACATATAAACACTGTTATAACCACAGAAACACATCATAGACGCCTACCCAGGACGTTGTGTGGTGTCGGATTGTCTAGACACCAGTCTACCCGCCTCACTCACACACCTTAAACAAGGAATCACGATTATCTGGATTGTTATCCCCACACAGTCCCGTCAGATTTGATAATGTGTCCCTCCAAAGTGTCCTCTTAAGCGGGGTTAAGAAGCATTCTGTACCAAAATAACTGTCCCATTAAGCGGAGTGACCCCTTACGCGAGGTGCCCCCTTACTCTAAATTGAGGGAAAAATTTCTCTTCTTAGCAAATTATCCCCTTAACTTAAGGGCGAATGATAAAGGCATCATCCAGCCCAGGGCGAATGAATGCCTTGTGGCATCATTTCTCAAAAATCTACAAAATCGTTTTTAACAAAGAATTATGGAGGAACATTAATGAAATTTTCAGAGAATCAATGTATAATGCCATCATTAGTATCCCTATTCAAAAGAAATAAAAGATTATGATTATATATCATATATCCCTTGATTAAACTATTGAATTGTGGGTTTTTACGACTGAGTACCCGTCCCCTAGCGGTATAAAGTGCCACCAGCACCCGTCCTCCAGGTGGAAGCTTGGCCACAGGCATTCGTTCTTAAAGGGTTAAGCGAGGTGTCCCCTTGAAGCGGGGTTTTACTGTACTTTTAGGCCTTCCGTCCACCTACTACAATAGAAATTTAGACCTACTGATGTGGCATGATACAAAAAGCAAACATCGGAGACATATCGGGAAGGTGCAAAATCGTAGACATATATCTAGACATGCCAATCCACCACGCGTTGTATGGGGTTTTTATCGGTGTCTAATTGTAGAAACGTGGTCAACTGCCCCGATATTAGGTGACCTTCCGACTCGATTTTGATTTTTTATCGGGAGGTGGACGCCGGGCCTTAAGGTTACAAGCCCTGGTTACAATCACCAAATATTCATGGGAGAACTGTACTCACAGAGTGAATAAAGCTCTATTCCTATATACCTATGAGCGAACAACTTGGGATGGAAAAACTTTTGATTACTGCCCAGGTTGACGTTTACTGCCCAGGTTGATGTTTACTGCCCAGGTTGACGTTTACTACCCAGGTTGACGTTTACTGCCCAGGTTGATGTTCAGAGACGTTCGGTTTTTATCGATATTAGCCGACAATTGAAGGTATATATAGGAATAGGGAAACCACGTACCAGTGGAAATAAGTCAAAGTTACTCGGCAAAGCTTGGAAAAATTACTGCTAAAGGCGTAGCCGCGGGCAGTAATTTTTCCAAGCCTTACCTCGTAACTTTGACTTGTTATTCCCACCGGAATATAGTTTCCCTCTAATCTTGCATATCATCTCACCCCAGTATTTTTCTCCATAGGCTTAACGTTAGGAACTCGCACTCCACGGCCGTGAAAGTATTGTACCCGATACTCAATTGCTAATTTGGCGAGTTATTCCAACAATAAATGATGTTATACGGGGTGAGATAAATTCAGAAACCCACTCGATGAGAATAACTTGGTCTGCACTCCACTCTGCAGTCAAACTCGGTGGAGTACGGACCAAGTCATTCTCATCTCGTGGGTTTCCTTCTAAGGCCCGGCGTCCACCTACTACGATGGAAATTTAGACCTACCGATATGGCACCGATACAAAAAGCAAATATCGGAGACATATCGGGAAGGTGCAAAATCGTAGACATATGTCTAGACATGCCAATCCACCATGTATTGTATGGGGTTTCTATCGGTGTCTAATCGCAGGAACGTGGTCAACTGCCCCGATATTAGTTGACCTTCAGACGCGATTTTGATTTTGCATCGGGAGGTGCATCGTAGACCATATCGGTGCCATATCGTAGTAGGTGGACGCCAGGCCTAACTATAATCAGACGGGTATGATCAAATAAAAAAGTAAAAAAACCCAGAGATTGAGTGTGACTCACGCGTGGTGGCGAGCAGCAGGATCTCCAGCGGCTTCACGTGGTAGGTGTCATCCTCGTCGTAGGAGCCGCGCCCGCCGTCCGACTCGTACGGCGCGTCGCCCGCCATCTCGAAGCTGCCGATGAGCGACGAGAAGGTCGGGTTCTGCGGCAGCGTCTTGTTGGACATCTTGGGCGGCTCCTTCAGGTTGAGTCTGCTCAAGATCTCCGCCTTGATGGCCTCGAGTCGCAGGCGTTTGTATTCCTCGTGCAGCTGGCAGCGCGGACACGACCGCGGCGCCTCCTCCCCGTCATCCTCCTCCTCCCCTTCCTGCTGCGTGCGCACCCCGCCGCTCAGCGCCGACGACGACGTCCGCTGCCGCGCGCGCCCCCACCGCCCGTGCTCCTTCCGGTTCCGGTTCCGGTTCCGGTTCCGGCCGTGTCGCCCGGGCCGGCCGTCGTCGTCGTCGCGGCGCGCGGCGTCGGGGGAAGAAGGCGGCGGCGCGTCCACCGACCCGCGCTCCCAGTCGTCGTCGTCGTCGGCATCGTCGTCGTCTTCCGGTGGCGCGCCGTCGGGGCCCGCCGACGACGCGCCCTGGAGGTGGGCGAAGCGTGCCCCGCGCGTCGTCGCGTTGGTGCCGACTCCGGGCGTGTGTGGGTCCTCAGTCTCACCGCCCTCAGCCGCTGGGTGGCGCTGGTGGCGGTGGTGGGCGGCCGTGACCAAGGTCAAGGTCAAGCCTAGCACGAACAGCCAAGCGGCCAGACGCGGCATCACGGGACCGGAAGTGAAGTCAGGGAACGGGTGTTTGAGGTGGGGGGGGCACAGCGCTTCCGGTGGTTTGTAGAAGCGGTGGTGGCTGTGATAGTAGTAGTAGTAGTAGTAGTAGTAGCCGGTAGTTGTCGTGTTTTTTGGACGGAAGTGGTTGCTGAACTACCTTAAAACGCTGACCGGAAGTGGAATGTCAGGGCTACGTGAGAGACCCCCTGGTGGTCGGCATGCTCTGCCCTGGAGACGGCGGCGGCGGCGGCGGCGGCGGCGGGCGAGCCTGGGGCAGGAGGATGACACCGTGTGGTGGTTGGTGGTGGTGTAGGGTGAGTTTGTACTGAACGAGCGGCGGAGGTAGGCGGAGGTAGGCGGAGGTAGGCGGAGGAGCTTACTGCGGCCGTGCGGGGCTCGTTGCGACCGTGCGGCGACCACTACCGCTCTCCCGGCACCGGGTCGGGCTCACCATGTCCGGGGGTGTACGGCGGGCGGTGTACGGTGCACGGCGGGCGGCGGGCGGGCGGCGGGCGGGCGGGCGGGGAGTATTAGGGGAGACAGCGCGCCTGCCGACCACGTCCCCGGGATGTGAGAGCTGAGAGCGCCGTGAGAGAGAGAGGGACCAGGGTGGAGCAGAGCGCGCACGCGTGAGTGTGTGTGGGCCGGCCACCAACTCCTCCTCTGTCGGCCCCGGCTGAGCACGGGCCTTCTTATACGCTCCCCGCCGCCCGCCTCCCGCTACACCCCCGCCCGCCCGCCCGCCCGCTACACCGGCCGGGGGGGCGGGGGCGGGAGGGGTGGGAGGAGTGGGAGGGGGCCCCGTGACGTAATATCTGGTCGGGAGGAGCACGGGAGGTGAAGTTACTAGGCACGGGCTGCTGGTCCGTGTGTCCCGCCGGGCTCCCGGGACCCCTCTGCCGCCGCCGCCGCCGCCCTCTCCGCCCCCACTCACCCACCCCCCACGCCTCGTCTCCCGCCGGCCGACACTCAACAGCTGATCGAGTGGCCACCAAACAGGTCGGTCTGAACTCCAACACCGCGCTCTGTAAAACCAGAGATGGTGAGACGTGATCCTTACCTCGAGTAGACCCACCGCCGCATCGTCAAAAAGATCCGAAACCAAAAAGAAACATTAAAACCACATGAAAAGAAACATTAAGAACACATTCAAATGGTAACAGGAACTCGCTGTAGGGGAGAATCTATGGGGTCATCCATGAAATAAGTACGCAGAATTTCAGAAATTTTAAAGCACCACAACCCCTCCCCCAAATGCTGTACGCATAAAAACAAAGATGGAGCATACGAAAAATTGCCAAAATTTTTGACCCCCCCCCCCCCCAACCTGAGTACGCACTTAATGGATGGGCCCATGACGTTAGAGTAATCTAGAAAAATCGATGATAGTCATCACTCTCACAAGTTGGTACCGACTTCATTGAAGGCCTGTTCTGAAGACATGACGACTGTCTTTTTATCCACATTGAGTTCTGCAGCACCTGCATGCTACAGCATGCTACAGCATGCTACAGCATACAAGCCGGCCCCCACCTACCACGATGGTCTACGACATACTTCCCGATAGCTACGATTTGAAATGGCCAAATCGTGACCTATCGGGAGGTCCCCGATAGTTTAAAATCGTGGACATGGTTTGAAATCGTAGAGCGTAGAAATGCCTTTGGAGGACCAAAAACATAAACCATGGTCACGATTGCCTCACGATTCAATCGGTGTACCAATTTAGATCCCAGGCAGAGTTTTAATATTGAAATATATTATAATTTTAGAAATATTTAATGAATCTGAATATTCTTTTAGAGGTATTTACAACATATTATGATATTATTTTCCAGACACTAAAACAATCAAATTGAAGAATATAACTGTGATAGAATCATAATTCTGTTATGAAACTATTATTTTCAGACACTTAGACTTCCTCAAATAATATCATATTTACAGCGATTATACATCTATATGCGCCCTACCTAATTTCAGAATTTCATAATTTTCCGTTAAGTATTTCAACCGAAAGAGATATTTTCCCGATAAATCACACACAATACCCTACGACAGGCTACGAAAATTCCAACATGTTGGATTTAATCGGGACCTCTACCATTGACGTTTTCTATCGCAGTCTAACGTGAGGTATCGCAGACGGCATCGCAGAAACCTGTTCCACCTACCACAATTTTTGCTAACCTCACAATAGAATCGGTATGGTGTCGGGAAGGCAGTCGTAAGGCCTATCGGGACCAGAATCGTGGTAGGTGGGGGTCCCCTCTTAATGTACATGTTCTATATTCATCGCAGACCAGAATTTAACAATGTCTCACCATAAATTGGCATAGACACAATGTTGGAGGGACAGTCTTCACTCCGCTAGTTTTTTTTTTATGACGGCTCTATGCTATAAGTTATTAACATTAAGTGCATTGTTCTTCCATGCCTATAGAACCCGACCCTAAGTGTAACAGGCCTTATAACTAATGTGAGCCAATTTGAGATTTGTACTATACCACTGGGTGCACCCCTCTCATAAGATCTCACACTCTCTAAGTGGTATTCTGTACTCTCACTACGCCCTATAGGAGAAGAACCCTTAACGAACTGGGCTTAGAGCCTTGAGAATCCACTGACCTGCCTCCCGTGCTAAAGTCGTAAATCAATGCAACCCAAAGATTCCTATAATCTCAATGATGCCACCTAGTGGTAATACTGTGTGCCAGTTGATTCTCAAGGCTCTAAGCCAAGTTCACAGAGAATTCTTCTCCCACAGAATACCACTTAGAGAGTGTGAGATCTTATGAGAGGGGTGCTGTAGGACCAATGGGGTCCTCGCGTTTGTTTTCTTTTGATTTATGCAAAATATTGAATATAGCACATAAGGCCACACCGGCGTCCACCTACTACGATTTGGCACCGATAGGGTCTACGATGCACCTCCCGATAGAAAATCAAAATCGTGTCAGAAGGTCTCATAATATCGGGGCAGTTGACCACGTTACTGTGATTAGACACCGATGAAAACCCCATACAATGCATGGTGGATTGACATGTCTAGACAAATGTCTACGACTTTTCACCTTTTTCACCTGATATGTCTCCGATATTTGTTTTTTGTATCGGTGCCATATCGGTAGGTCTAAATGTCTATCGTAGTAGGCCTTAGGGTATACTAGAGCACTGTATAAGGTACTTAAGACGATTAAATCGGACTAGATCTGAAAGAAACCGCCATTTTTGTAAGCTTACCCAGTAAGCATCACGTGGTATGTAAATTTTAAGACTGGAGCCACCGGAAGATAGGACATACGACATCCTAGGTGACAACTCCAGGATAAATAAAAACCTAGAAAAATTGTTTGAGGCGGTTAAGAACATTTACAGAAAATAGGACAACACAAAAAGTGATAATAAATGCCTATAAAATAAATAAAGAGTGACGCTTTATCTGTGAATTGGCGGGAAAGTGATTTGTGACGTAACAGGTAAATAGCCAAAAGAAATAGTAACGGGACCCGAAATAGTAAGTCACCACTGATACACATATAAGTCACATATATTGCTCAAGTATTTATTTTTAAAGACCACAGTCATTCATTGTAGATGTCAATTACTTATTATAAATGACAAGCACTCAGTACAGATCATAGGCATGCATTATAGAAGATCAGACTTTCATTATAGATCGGTTAGCGGCATCAAGGCATATATATGTCACTCTAAAAGCCCGTTCACACACTGCGACTGGCGGGCTTGCGAGTGGGTACCACCAGTCTGAGACTGAAGACCTGTAAACTGAAGGTAGGCCCAGCCACAAGGAACCGCGATTATGTGTCTGAACCACCCCTTGTGATTTGAAAGCTTACGACTGGACGTTCCTAGATCCGCCCAGCTTAAGGCCTGGCGTCCACCTACTACGATGGAAGTTTAGACCTCCCGATATGGCACCGATACAAACATTAAATATCGGAGACATATCGGGAAGATGCAAAATCGTAGACATATATATGTCTAGACATGCCAATCAACCATGCATCTTAATGGTTTTTTTCTGTGCCTAATCGCAGAAACGTGGTCAACTGCCCCGATTTTAGGTGATCTTCCGACGCGATTTTGTATTTTTATCGGGAGGTGCATCGTAGACCATATCGGAGACATATCGTAGTAGGTGGACGCCAGGCCTAAGACTACTGGCACCAAATATCAAACATGTTTGATATTAAAAGAAAATGCCTGAGACTGGGAGTACCAGGTACTGTTACCCTGAATAAGTGATTGTACACTGATCAAATGAACTGATGGAATCTATTGTACTGTGTCCTATGCCTGTTGTTGACACTACATCTCTTATCGTTTGTATGCAATTTAACATATTCAATTGAACCATCCCGGCTCAGCTGGAGCATCCAATAGCTTATACTCACTATACTCAATACTGTTAGTTTTAGACTTGCTGTTTAGCCACCATGTAAGTCCATAACCTGGACATGGGTGATTCCAGGATTATCTGCTGCTGGAGACGGTGGAGCATAGGAGTTGTAACTCCAAACCGTTAACTCCAGGATAAATAAAAGTCATTAAAAAAACTATATATATAAAAAAAAAGTCTCAGACTAGCGGGAATTGTGTAGTTCACATTGTGCGTTTTGAGGTATATAGGTACACCCAGAGTGGGCGTACCTATATACCTCAAAACGCTGAGTTGAGACTGGGCCTACCTGAAAACGCACAGTGTGAACTGGCTAAACAGCTGAACTTTATTCATATCCGTATACAGTCATTTCTATGGCTCCCCCACGAACGCCATTTCCAGCTGACTCTCTCTTGTGCAGCCACCCTTATAATGCGACCACTTAAAACGAGTCATATTCCAGAAAAAGACAACCAATAATCTGAACATTACAGTGATTGAATACAGTGGCCTGTTTTATAATCTAGGATCGTACATGATGACCCTTTCCTGTACATCGTACAAGGGTTATTGTTTGATGATATCTGTTCGCTAAGTCTGTTCGCTAAGGAAGTATTGGTCCTCCATATGGTTGTCCATAAGTTGTTTTTATGTTAAGACATTTATTTACCCTGGCTATTGCTCAGTCCCTCGGGACTGGTCTCAACGCAAAACCAGCTTCAAGATCGTTTACATTTCTTCCTTTTTTGTGGCGCTTTAGTGTTGAAGAAAGTTGACCCATATCGTCCCTGGGTCTCTATAGCATACGGAAAAGGGTCTATATGTAGGGTACTAGATTATTAAACGGGCCCCTGATCTGCGAGGACTGAGATATTTCATCTAAAATGATCGATAGCGCAGTGTGTTGTTATTTATGCGACGCCCAAACCCCAAATCTGATTTGATAGTTGTAACTGAAGGTGGCGCCACTGTGACATACTGTGAGAGAACCCATGAACGAGGAGGGCGTTTGATCATTGGAGAATGGGACACGCATGTTATGGGCTCTTTTGTTTTGTCAATACATTTGATATCTATCAATGAAAAAAGCAGACCGTTCTGGTATTTCAGACCTCTGAGTTGAAATTGATTATTTACTTTTACAATCTTTTATAGGACGAACAAATGGGTTTATCAATATTTACACCATGGCTTAGACAGTAGTGAAGACTAAAAGTTTTGTCACCTGATGCATCTATAGAAAATAATCGATGTTCTTGTGAACAGGCGGTCATAAACCACGAGGAATTAAAGCGTAGTAATACACGAGCGCTAGTGAGCATGTCACGACGTCTTCCTAGAGTGGTTTAAGTGGTTTAGAGAGACCATTGTTTGTTGTATTTATTATCCATCTTTTCGAATAAATGAATCCCAGTAATTCCCATTTTAAAGGTTATGATTATAAGAATTATTTTGTTTCTCTGAAGCACAAAGGGACTATTCCCCCCCCCCCCCCCCATACCATGGTTTTGCAGGCCCTATACCATTTATTTCAAACCCTATACCAAGTTATGGTATCTGATAGGTTGCATATACATGTGTATATGCGTTTTGAGTCCCCAAACATCTTCAATGAGGTCTTTGTATACGAAGGATAATAAATATATATATATCCTCGAATGGGTCGCTGGCGTAGACGGCGTGGGCGAAATCAATCTACACGGATATAATTATGGTGCAACGATAGCCGGATTTTTTATATATTTTTTTTAAATATTTTTTATTAGGTATCATTCGTCAGTACAAAATCGCGATCTTCCATAACACCAGGTGTGGGATTCGACGACAATATCTTGTATACATTATTTGTTTTCACCACAGTTTTTGTATAAGCATATAACAGTAATGCAACAAAACGAGGGGTTTTAGTTACCCAATTATTATACAATTTACAATATATCTTATAAGGTAAACAATGATGTAGTACACACCGAGGCTTAAGACTAGTATATAGATAATGATGAAAGATGACAATGAACATAGTATACACAGTATCTGTTCCCTAACACCAACTTTTTACAGTACTTCGATGTTCAGATTGTGGCAAGAGGTTAGACATTAAGCACGATACATTACGATAAGAAACGTCAAAATCGTGTTGTATCGAAAGGTCACAGAACAGCTTATTGTGACAAAAAAAGGTGACCGCAGTAACGATTATCTCGTGATTAAATCAGTGTATCAATCAATGTTGGTCTCAGGCAGAATTTTGATATGAAAAAATATAAATAATTTTAAAAGTATTGATTGAACCTAAATAATGTTTTACAGGTATCTAGAACATATCATGATGCTATTTTCCAGACCCCAGAACAATGAAATTGAAAAATATAACTGTGAAAGGATTAGACCGGGTTAACACTCAAGCAGATCGCAAGATTGTCCATTTATATCTCATATCTTAAACCATATTTTATCAGAATATCGAAAATTTTGTTAATGTACAGAATGAAAGGTTGGGGCCCCAGAAGTGAACCCTAGGGCACGCCATATGTTAATGAGGAACAATCAGAGTAAATAAACCTTAATGGAGCTCACTGTTTGCGGTCTTCTAAGTAACTGCTAAGCCAAGCAAGATCATCTTTTCTTTTCTTAAAAAAAAAATCTACGCTAATAATTCACCCGCTTGGAATGGTTTGACATTGTGGCTTTGTACATCAGCCAGGCTGTCACGATTCATCATTGCCCAGTAAGCTGGTTATGAACATTTATCTCACCCCAGATATTTGTTCTCCATAGACTTAACATTGGAAACTCGTATCTAACACCCATTAGATATTTAGGAAAAATATCCAATGGGGGATAATGTCACAAATGTTAGCCCATTAGTCAATATTAAGGGTGAGATAAATTCAGAAATCCATTCAAGTTGAGGGTCCTAGCTCGATCCCATCTCATTTGAATCACATAGCAATTCACGCGGCTTCGCCTTGTGAATTACTACGTGATTCAAACTCGATGGGATACGAGCTCAGACCCTAAACTTTCATGGGTTTCCTCTATAATATAACAGAAGATTCAGTGATCATATCACATACTCTAATCTACATGATCTACTCATACAGTTGTCAATATTAATATAAACTTGATAATACTGCCTATGAAATGAAATATTGTCCCAAAACTTGAGTACATCTGTTGGAAAGATAGATCACTATATATTCCACCGTGTATTACGTCCTGTGAGATTTCCTAAGAGTCTGTCGGGCCCTGATCGTGTTTTTGAAAATTTCTTTACCAGACGATTATTTTATCATCTTTTTCTTCTTCTCATTCCAAATACACTCAGCCTTGTGAGTCGATTTCTCATAAAACTCACTATATGGCTTCCGCTTATGGAATAGCAATTTGGACTTTGCACGCAATATCCTGTCGTCAGTGTTTCCTAAATCACTGTCATCATAATTTCCCAAATCAGGCCCATACACACCTAAGAAAATGGCACTTTAGTCTAAAGTTGGAAGAATCGCCTGCTCATAAAACATCATAGCAATTTGCTTTGACATCAAGTTTCTATGCTTCTGAAAGGTGAACAGTTTTTGATTCAATTTCTCTATTAAATTTGGTGAGTGTTTCTCACATCCCAGCATTAAGTATAACCCCTAAATAAGGGCATGAGTAAACTCTATAAAGTTTGTGCAGATCAGCATTTACACCCATATTTCGTTTCATTTTGTTGGCTTCTTCAAACCAGCATGTTCTTTTTGTTCACCGTTATAGGTTGCGCTTACTCCATTGCATAAATTTGTCCATGCAATTTTGTAGTTTCCCAACAATCGTCCCAATATTGACACCAGAATAATACATTGCTTTTGTAAGTTTCGATAATAATTTACCATGATGCACACTCTCAAAGGCTTTCCTAAAATCAATAAACATGGCTCCGGTAGTTGGTTTCAAATTCCTTACCAAATACAGCTCATTAATTCGCTACTCGATATATTGCATTAACTGCTCACTTCCTTTTTCTATTGCCGTATTGGTTTTTGTAGAGGAAACCCATGAAAGTTTAGGGTATGAGCTCGTATCCTGTCGAGTTTGAATCACATAGTAATTCACAAGGCGAAGCCGCGTGAATTGCTATGTGATTCAAATGAGATGGGATCGAGCTCTGACCCTAAACTTGAATGGGTTTCTGAATTTATCTCACCCTTAATATTGACTAATGGGCTAACATTTGTGACATTATCCCCCATTGGATATTTTTCTCAAATATCTAATGGGTGTTAGATACGAGTTTCCAATGTTAAGTCTATGGAGAAAAAATATCTGGGGTGAGATAACACCAAGTAGCTCATTCTGTTCAAGCGTTACACTAAGATTTGAGTGCATAATTTATTCCACTATTTTCCCGGCCACAGGAAGTATTTAAATCGGCCACCAATGATCTGGATCACAATTATTGCTTGGCTTTGACAGAGGGATAATGTTGGCATATTTCCACCAATCGGAATACTGTACAAAGAGGTGAATCGTATAAGTAATTTAGAAAAGAGGTGAAAAAATTATTCTGTTTACAATTGGTTGCCATGATACCACATTCCATGTCATTCTCATCATTGACATACCCTGTGACCTGTTTACCTATTTATTACTGAAAAACAAATGAAAAGTTTGGGTTATATTCAGTATATGTGTTTGTGGACGTGGCGTAACGTCGAGATGTCCAGTGCCCACTGCTGTTATGACCACGGATAGAGAGAAAGGGGAGGCGGAATTTTTTTCCTACCATGGGCTAGCTCTAGTCCGTTGGAACCGAAAAAAATACACAATTATATTCAGTATATGAATCGTTTTTTGTAACCTTGCCATTTTGTCAACTGCTTGAGTCTAGGATCCAAATATATCAAGCACCAGTAGGTCCATCAGGTATTTTGGTCTTGAGTAATTAGTCATAGTCAGCTGGGCATGCCTCGAAGACCTTGAGACACTGGCACCCTGCTCCCTTTTCAATATCACAGTCAATAGCACACATATAGTGAAGGGATCGGTTTTTGGCAGCATGAGGGAAGCTTCATGTGATCAGTCTAAAATTTAGGCAATGTATATAAAAATCGCAAACATGCATTAAAAATTCATTCCTGAATACTATAAATTGTCTCTAGTGTAATGTGTTCACAAATGATGTTAGCAATAGGTAGTAATAACTAGGAGCAAATAGTATGTTCATCATTGATGAATGAGCATGCAATTATATATGAATAACGATAAAAAGGTTTGGATTACATTCAGTCTAAGGACAGTTTTCTATAACCCATTCGCACCCAATTAACTTGCCATTTCTGCAATTGCTTGAGTCTAGGATCCAAACGCATCAAGCACCAGTGGGTCTCAGGGCCCTGAGTGGGTCTTGAGGTATTTTTGCCCTGAGTGATTGGTCATGGTCAGCTGGGCACACCTCTTAGACACTGAGACACTGGCTCCCTGACTTGTTCTCAATATCACAGTGAATAGCACACAGATAGTGAAGGGATAACTTCTATGCAGTACCCTGAAAGTCTATATGGACCCCTATAACCTCTAGATGATGTATATAGTGCGTGCATGCACGCTCTAAAAAAGATAGCTTGCAACGTATAGGTGGAAAAGTAGTGTTCTGTATAAGGAATGAGTATATTGTGTGATGTAAAGGTAGCGCACCTATTGGTAGATGAAGGAGTATATCAGAAGGTAGCATGCTAGGTGCTGGACAGTAAGAAGGTACCATCTGGCTGATAATCAGTTGAGTGAGGGTTAATCGCACAGGAGCAGTACTATACGGAAACTGGCTTACTATCTTCGTACATCAAAAATACGCGGTGAAATTATTGATCACATACATCCCAATGCCAGAGGCAGAGGGATGTATTTGGTCAATAATTTTACCAAGTATTTTGATGAACGAAGATAGTCAGCCCGTTTTCGTATTATTATATCCCTAAAAATGGCGATATTTTATCTAGTCATGTGATCACATACCCCGTACGGCACAGTGTGCCGTACGGGTATAAATATGCCATGGGTAGGAGCGGGCAGTATACGCACTTGATACAGCCATAGGTATATAATAATATTGCTCCTGCAGGCGCTGGAGTCCTTATTCCACCTGGAGTATGGTTGTCTGGTGAATCTTGTGTGGGGAGATAAGCTGACTCTGTGAGTCTAGGACAACAGACAGTCTGCAGATTGGATTCTCGTAGGGAGAATACACGAAGCAACACTACCATAGAACGAACAATGGAGTAAGTGAGAAACAAACATTGCGGATATTGTGAGTGAATGAAAGTGACTAGAAACATCTAAAAATCATGAACTCAATTTGGATCATCATCTTTTTCCTGAAACAGAACACATGTATACCTGTACATGTGTACAAACATGTATATGTATGCTGACGACATAAAGGGGTCAAAGACCTGATGATTGAATGTCTGTCATTTGGTGTGGGTGGGGGTCTCAAAACCGGGAAGGAGCGTCCCAATGAGCTGATGGCTCCCTCTGTGAGGTATCTTTCTTAAGAGATTATTACGGGAAACACCAGGTGGCGGCAAGTATCCATCACAAATTATCATCTTTAAATTATCCACAATATAACAGATATTTTGGAGGAAAAAAATATCCATTAATTTTTTTCCCTGAAACAGAATATATAGGCCGCGGATCCCACTGGCGCGCTGGTGGCGCCGCCTTGCGTATCTGGAAGGAATGCTAGACCAATGGCACCAAGGACCAATGGTACCTGGACTGATGACATTGCACTATTTGCTCGTCCGAAAACCGATTGTAACGATGGTGCATCCCTCTCATAAGATCTCACAATCTCTATGTCGTAATCTGTACAAGGTTTTCACTGCGCTTTATGGGAGAAGAATTCTAAACGAAATAGGCTTAGAGCCTTGAGAATCCACTGGCACACAGTATTCCCGCTAGGTGGTATCATTGAGATTATAGGAGTCTTTGGTTGCATTGATGTACGTCTTTAGCATGGGAGGCAGGCCAGTGGATTCTCAAGGCTGCACCGTTGTCTGGGTTTAATTAGGTCCCTTAATTAGTCTTTTAGGTAGCTAGTAGTTGTTCCCTAAGAGCTGATCATTATTCTTATAATAAATTGGAAGATTGGGTAGACTAGCATGGTCACAGGGACACGGTGACCTCACATTCCTGTGACCAGAGTGAATGAAGGATGAATGATGGAATAACGTTTATAAGCTTTCATATCCTGAGAGCAATTCGTAGGTAAACATTCCAGGTACCTGCACAGCAATCATTGACATTCGATACAAGGGTCTGGTATAATCATAACTCAGGACATAAATCACTCATAGATATGTGTTATTTGGTAATATTGAATGGTGGGTCGAGCAAAATCGTACAAACCAGTTTAGTTAGTCTTTCAGTATAATTTGTCCATAATTGTCTGGTCAATAATTCCTGTAAATCGTTCTTTTCACAAGATCAGTCCTTTTGTCCTGTTGTTCACTTATAAATCCATTATACACTCCTGTGTGTTCAACTCTTTTGATGTTATTCCATTCTGTGTTCTGTTCTGTCCTTAGTATCCTCTCTGTGTACTCTCCAGCGAGTGTTAGTTCCTAACACATCGGTCTGTAAGCAACTCACAGAGATGATGGCTTCACACAGTGAATGTTCATAGTAGGTGACTCTGCTCCAGACAGAGTGAAGCCTCCGGCGCCTAATACCAAACCGTCCTCCATCGAGGAGTGGCTTTGCTCAGTTCTCGACTAGATCTTAACCTAGTACTCAAGTGCTGCTCTCTGCTGCAGCAGCAGAGGTATACTCCTCAGCTGCTTACATGAGCAAGTCACTTGATCATTCACTTCCTTATACAGATGATCCACTCTAAACTTAACTTCCGGCTAACGCCATATTAGCCTGTATCTACCAGTTTTGCTCACACTTTTTTTACTTGTATAGCCATATCTTGACAATAATTACTATGTTTTAGACCCGTAACATAATCTAGGACGAGCGCGTAGTGCTAGGCTCTAAGCCTAGTTCATTAAGAATCCTTATCCATAGAGCATAGTGAGAAGACCCTCCATTAACCTCATCTCATCTCCATACCCTTGACTGAATCACTGTTTATGTTTGGTGGAGGGGCATTTGTGATGTCAAATATCTGTTGATTTATATGGTCCGCTTTGGACAAATGTAATTTCATGTGTCAGTGAAGTATGTTTGACGGAAGAACCTTGTAATCGTTTGATGAATGGCACAAAGGAAGACCATCCTTGTGATTATTTGTGCATAATAAACAAAAACAAAAACAACAAAAAAGCCTGAAGAAGCACTTAGATTTTACATTATACAAGTTGTCTTTAGGATTTTGTTTTAAAGCGCAGGATGATTACTCATCTGAAACTGCTTGGGGAGATTGCAATGAGTCCAGGTACAAAGTGCTTCCTTAGGACTTCAGGGGACGAAGCCCCTGAGTGCACTTGTATGTTAAAAATTATAAAAGCTATACCCAGGATTAAATTTCAAGGAAATGGGCCACACACTGTGACTATTTTGAAATATTACAAAGGGTCCAGCAGAAGAGCCAATCCTCAGAGTCCAAGAGGCGAAGCTTCTGGAAGTACTTGCATTTTACACTACCCAGGATTTTGTTTTCGCGAGGGGGCTTTACACACCTGAGACTACATTGGGAGATTGCCAGGCACCTTTTTTGTAACTTGCTACAGTCACGTGATTTTCTGAGTGGAGTGCGTCCACCCTACTGGTCTATCCCTTACCCGTGACACTCTACATATTTGGCGATGTTTGACATATTCAGCAATTGTTACCCATCAGTCCTTTGGATCTGGCCAGACAAAATCCAATGGAAATCATTGTAGTCCAAGTACAACATTTCACACATGAAAAAACAGTTCCAAGTTAAACTCTGAAATGATTGATTTTTGGACCCTTGTCTATGAAACCCATTTGGGATTCGTTGCTTCCAGATATGTTGGAAAAGCGTTGCCACAGTAATATCAAATCATGTCATGTGGTATCTTATTTTTAGATACCTTTTACAACATCGCATTTTCAGTGGTATAGGCGAAAGGTTCATTAGATTTATAATTGAATATAGATGGCAATGTAGTTATGATGCGATCAACAACGAATCTGGAGCAACGGTTTCGACCTTGGGTCGCTAGTCTGCAATCCGCAAAACCTGGAGCAACGCCCTCATGGCAGTCCAGGGGGTGGGAGCAAAGACTGCAGAAGCACTTGGATTTTATACGTTATACAATATGTCTCTTCGATTTTGTCCCAGGCACCAGAATGGTTACTGATCTGAGACTATTTGTGAACATAACAAGGGGCCAGGGGTAAAATATCTGTGGGGGTCCAGGGGGGCAAAATTGCTTCTTGAATCACATGCATATAGAGACAAGGGCATACATTACCAATATCCCTCAAGTATATGCCCCCAACCTCCAACCCCCACACAGACTAGATAGGCTTCAATATGTTTTGCGTATATACATAGCCCATTCTTCTCACTGTAACTTTCTTACTATAAAAGATAGAAACACAATTTAAAAAAGAATACAGAATTCCTAGTTGAAAGAAACCATCTTTTGGAAAATCTCGGGGGTGGGGGGGGGGGGGGGGGGGGGCACATAGCCCCTGTTCCCTATCCCTGGTTACGCACCTGAAAAAAATATATTTTACGTATACTGGTAATAAAGTACATTCATAACCCAGCATTATTCGTATCATGATTTGAGAATAAAAATGCTGCCTCAACATCTACATTAATGCAAGGGTTGCATTATGAGGTGCATCGAGACCACAGGCACCTTTTTTGTAACTTGCTACAGTCACATGATTTTCTGAGTGGAGTGCGTCCACCCTACTGGTCTATCCCTTACCCGTGACACTCTACATATTTGGCGATGTTTGACATATTCAGCAATTGTTACCCATCAGTCCTTTGGATCTGGCCAGACAAAATCCAATGGAAATCATTGTAGTCCAAGTACAACATTTCACACATATAAAAACAGTTCCAAGTTAAACTCTGAAATGATTGATTTTTGGACCCTTGTCTATGATTTTTAAAACTTATGTCGTAAATCACAGATTTCTAGTTAGCTATTTTACGGTATAGAACAGATCAATACCTTTCCATAGAGCTCTTGTATGAATCGCTATCTCTCCCTTAAGTAATTCATTAATGTTTTCAAAGATAAAAACACCCAGAGTATAAACGTTCTCTATGGCCTTTGTCCGGCACAAAACAGCCATGTATAACTTCTTAAAATGCTACATTAACACTGTTAGGAATTCATTTTGTTTTGTAACTGGGAATGTCATGAAAATATCATAGATGAAAGGAGTCCGTTTCAGTGAAAAACATGTTTTACCCTTCCCACCCCATTTCCGGAGCTTGCAACAGTGCGACGTAGAATCTACTATTGCCAATTGGCTCACAATTGAAACATCAATTTTATAAATTTACTAGATATTTTTCAAGGATATTAAAGCATCGTTTAAATTTCAAGCCCTTTTCATTACATCAAAGTAACAACCGTTAGACATTTGCTTGAGCTAGAATTTAAGAAGGAACAGTATCAAATTCGATTTTGAATTTGCTATGTAATCTCACGTGGCTTTGCCACTCCACAACAAAAACGAATGGCATATTTTCAGTGGCTTTGGATCGATTACGTTTCTTATCTCATCGCACCCCTTTTCCCCCACAATATTCTAAAGTCGTTGAGTACGAGTTCCCAATGTTAAGTCTATGGGGAACAATACCAAGTGTGAGAGTAAGAGGTATACCCCACTTTGAATAAAGAAAAGAAAATGAAGAGAAATCTTTTGAATGTAAGGGGCTGTCTATAAAATGATGTCACACTTAGGGGGCAGGGGGGGGATTAGATTGAAAGATTTGGCACAGCCTAAAAGTCACATGGGTGTGTGTGTGTGTGTGTGTGTGTGTGACAGAACAAGTGTCACCTAATTCTGAGACCTTAGAGATACTTTGCCCATGCTTGAAAGGTGTTGGGAAAAGTATGATTGTAAGAGGCTATAGGTAGATTTACTGGGAAGGCTGCATACACAAACTCACTGAAATAATCAAAGGCAGCCAAATGGGAGAATGTGTACATCAAGGAAAGTCAGTACCTGTATTTAAGTGCAACAGCAGAGAGTGCTGTTACACTTGGAAGAGTTCCCTGTTTCTTGATTAATGAGATCAGGTTTCTACAGGGATGCACGATGCCTATTGCTACATTTTCACCAGATGATTTTGGCTGATTATGACAACACCTGCTGACTATTTGAGAGTCTTGGGCAGATAATCATAAGGTGGAATAGGGGATGACAATTTCAGGTCAATGATTTCTATCTCCAACATTAAGCAATTTGATATGAACTGATGATACTTTGACTTACCAATTAAATGTATCTGGGTGCATTTAATCAGTGGCAGACTGCAGGTTCTCACTCTAGATTCTTCAGTGGTCACCTCCTATGAAAAAGAAAGCCTTTCCCTCAATGATGATGATTTCTACCTTAACCCTATTCACACACATCTTCAGGTTTCTCTGTGAGATAGAAATTGTACTTGCCTAACCAAGGAAGTAAATGCTGAGCAGTCATCAAGTGGAAATGGTCTGTTATTGGGGTGATGACAATGTACAAGGATAAATCACCAAATGCCAACACCTGCCAAATGTTTTACAGTGCCCATTGTGTGTGCAGGAGTGTTTTATCATATACATGGACATGGAAGATTACTACAGTATGGAAAAGTATCAATAACTTAATGACTTTTCAGTGATCTAGGAAAGCAGATGTTTTGTCTCATGTAATGTCTCCCTCTGAATTAATGTTGCATTACAGTAGCTTTGTCAAAGATGTTATAAGTGTTATGGTGTCCTACATAAGAAAGAAGACAGGGGGATTCAGAAAGTGTGACATAATATTTTGGGTAACAAATGTGTGAAGAAGTGGGTGTGTTTGTATTTGGGGGTTCCTAAAAATGCCTTTAAAAAAATGACATCATTTATGGACTCCACCTAGGATGATAAAGTAAACATATATCATGGCAGGCTTTGCCGAACTTTAGATGTATTTATGATGTCAAAAGGGAGTTTTGAGTGAAGATCATAAAAGCGTAAATGTATGAGATTTATAGTAAACAACGATTACTACGTCTGTGCTAAAACTGCAGCCCGCCGCGGGGAAGCTAGACACTGTCTGGGGTGGTTGGTCGTCACAGACCACACAGAATCAGATGAGGGGGAGGGGCGACCCCCCTCCCCCCCCCCCCCCCCCCTACCACCAAACACCCCTCCACAGACAGACACACATCATATGATATTCACCGAGGCCTTGCCGGGCTATCTGGGTCTGAGCAGAGCGCTTTGCAGACGGCGAGCTCGTTGGGAATGACTCACTATCTCAGAGCTGCTCAGAGCTGCTCAGAGCTGCCCACGGACACTCTCCAAGCAGGGTTACAGAGCAGCTGCTCCTATATCTGCGCCAGCCTAACCGTTTGGGAGGATATCTGTTTTAAATACCTTATTATTATATACCTATGTCCGAATGTCTATTAAATACTGCCCGCTGCTAGGGGTGCAGTAATAATCATGTTCGTGCCCGCTGTGACTGCGACTTTGTATGTAATTAAAATGGCGTTTTTTCACCAATTAAAGGTATATAATAATAAGCAAACGTCCTTACTGTAGACGAAATGGTTCTAGTTCTCGGTCAGTCATCATTTTCATACTGCCTTCCGCCTATGGCGTCAGGCAGTATGAAATCGACGACTGACCTCGAACAGGGACCGTTTCGTCCACAGTAAGGACGTTTCCTAATATTATTGCCCACCTAATACTGAGTCTGCATACTAAACCTATAGAGCCTACAGATCGCGATTGAGTAGAATATGGAAAGCCAGGAGAAATACATGTGCAGCTTTTTCGGCCACCTGACAGATATTATAATAACTATTTTATATTAACAATGCACGGTGCTTGCGTCAAATTTCACATTATTTACAAGATTTTTTACTAATAATTAGTCGGAAGGTGAATAATAGATACAAAATTACCATGATTTGGATCTGTGTGGCTATATATTCCTTGTAGTTGATATGCATTACTCCTCGCTGTCACCCGGAGTAATACCCCGCATCAACTACACGGATAATACGACCATACAGATCCAAATCATTGTAATATTGTGTATATGCTATCTCGTTGAGAAGTATCCCGTATTCTTATTCTAAATGAAAGGTACACATGTATTTAGTTGATATTACAATTGTAAATGAGAGATACACACCATATAAAGTAGAAGTTACAGACTTATTTTTTACTGTTTACCAAGTCTGACATTGAATCTAGGACTACTTCTGAGTTAGGAGCCAAGCCCTTGAAAAAGTGACCTTTCGCTCCATGGAGGTATAGCAGCACCTTTATTGCATCAAATGAAAGCTAAGACCTTGCAGACCCACTAGTCATTCCAGATCCAGTAGCCATTTCTCTGTGAATGTGTCCTTTTGACCTTTTTATTTGGGGTCAAAGGTTAAAGGTCATTTGCATGGCGCAAGAACTATGAAGTCGATCTATAAGATATTTGGCAAATGATTAAGACACAAGCTGCAGTCGCCATTATGGCTTTTATCAAGGTCAAAGTGACGGCAGTGTTAGAGGGAGAATGTCTCAAATATCACTTAGAATCATTGGTAAATATAAATGATGAACTAACTTAACAAATTTTTTTTTAAGATTGATCTTTATTCTGGAGGTAATGTAGGCTCAAGTAGTGCCTATTTCTACAGTGCTCCAGGCTGGAAATTTAATGCAATACTCTAGCCTACAACCTGGACAAGAACCAGGAAGATAGTACAATAGTAGTCCCGAGTGCAAATACATAATGTGATAATGAACGGTTGTATCACCGCCTATCTATTAGAACAAATTATAACTGTATACTTTGCTACCATAATTTCAATTCTGGTTGTATCACCAGTAACTGGTTGCCTAACTCAGATACCGAGTAAGAATTAAAAGGGTATAGTATTGGTTGTATCACCATTCCCTTGGTTTCAACCTTTTAAGTACTTACAATATGAACAAACAGGGAAAACAGGTTCATAGGACAGTGGAGAAAAAAGAATAACATCATACACTGGAGGAAAACAGCTTTTGGTGAAAGGTCCTGTTCAATACATAAAAAATATTAAATAGGGAAACCCTATGAATCACATAAAGACTGTTATCCACACAATAGAGTTCGTTCGTTTCTGGTACTAGTGCTGTACGACACGATATCTCCAACGATAACCGACAACCATTAAGATTTTTTTCCAGTCAGTCTTGTATGACAAAACAGAAGATAAAAATAAATGAACGTATTTATATACAACACCTAATAAGAGCTTTAGGTTATTCTTAACCCCCAAACAACTTATGCTTACAACACATTATTTTATACAACACTATGGCCCAAAAGACAATTCTATGACACTTTTCTGTCGGCTCACTGTTTTGTCCCAGCCCAAGATGGAACTTACCTGAAAGAAAGTTATTTTCTAAGATTTATCTCCCTACGGACGACAAAGGTTAGCAAACGGGAATGGTCTCTTCTCAAGTAGCTCGTTGGTCATTGATACGATCCCTGGGAAATTCTTCCGCCAGGACCAAAATATTTCAAAAAGGCCCCTAGCCTCCTGACTGCTGTAGTATTGAAGGGTTTGGTTCTGTCAACAAGACACACTGTGCATATGACTGTTGATTAAAGGTAATAATTACTGCAGTAAAGCATGGTTAGTAATCCATACCTTTTCAGTAATCCAGGAATTTAGGAGATTTATTTCATGTGATCCCCCCTGTAAATCAGTAATATGTCATTACTGTGGCTTTGTTGAAGTTGTGATAAAAATTATATTATACTACTCTACATAAAAAAGAAAAGATCATATTTTGGAGGTTGGTTAACAATGTGTGTGAAAGTGTGACAGGGTGGGGATCCAGAAATGCCCCAAAATAGTCTGACTTCATTTATGGACACCCCCATTTCATAGGACTGGGTTGGAGCAGGGATACGTCTTTTAGTTGACGCGTACTGCTTGGAGAGTGGACCAGCCGCTCACAGAGTCCACACTGACTCTGCTCCGCAAAAATCCACACCATGCAAAAAGGCGGTGTTTTCATGAGCGCCCAGGCTGGGGTCTGCTGCAGGCCGGACTTTCCCCCCTATCTGCCCATGAATAGACATTCTATTGCGCACTGAATAATAATGAAACTTAACCCTGCGAAAGCAGACTGATGCCTCCAGGCATTCACCTACCTATAGCAGCATGAGGCCTCCAGGCATTCCCCTTTAGCTAGGGGAGCATGATGCCTCCAGGCATTCCCCTGGCTACAGCAGCATGATGCCTCCAGGCATTCACCTGGCTATGGAAGGATGATGCCTCCAGGCATTCCCCTTTAGTTAGGGGAGTATAATGCCTCCAGGCATTCCCCTGGCTACAGCAGCCTGAGCAGGATGGTGCCTCCAGGCATTCCTGTGGCTACGGCAGTATGGTTCCCCCTGGCATTCACCTGGCTATGGCAGCATGGTGCCTCCAGGCATTCCCCTAACTATGGCAGCATGATGCCTCCAGGCAGTCCCTTAGCTAGGGCAGCATGATGCCTCCAGTATTCCCCTGGCTAGCTACAGCAGCATGATGCCTCCAGGCATTGACCTGGCTATGGCAGCATAATCCCTCCAGACATTCCCCTAGCTACAACATCATGATGTCTTCGGGCATTCCTCTAACTACGACAGCATGACGTCTCCAAGTATTCCCCTGGCTATGGCAGCACGGTGCCTACAGGCATTCCCCTAGCTATGGCAGTATGATGCTTCCATGCATTCCCCTAGCTACAGCACTATGATGCCTCCAGGCATTCCCCTAGCTATGGTAGCATGATGGTAGCATGATGCCTCCAGGCATTGACCTGGCTATGGCAGCATAATGTCTCCAGACATTCCCCTAGCTACAACATCATGATGTCTCTTAGTATTCCCCTATCTACAGCAGCATGATGCCTCCAGGAATTCCCCTAGCTACAGCAGCATGATGCCTCCAGGCATTCCCCTAGCTATGGAAGCATGATGCCTCCAGGCATTCCCCTAGCTAGGGCAGCATGATGCCTCCAGGCATTCACCTGGCTATGGCAGCATGATGCCTCCAGGAATTCCCCTGGCTACAGCAGCATGATGCTTCCATGCATTCCCCTAGCTATGGCAGCATGATGCCTCCAGGTATTCCCCTAGCTATGGCAGCATGATGCCTCCAGGAATTCCCCTGGCTACAGCAGCATGATGCCTCCAGACATTCCCCCTGGCTACAGCAGCAGGATGCCTCCAGGCATTCCCCTGCTACAGCAGGAGGCATCATTGATACTTATATACACAACTCCGTGAATATATAAATAGTTATTTGAATTCAAAGAAATTTTGACAAAGTAGAAGGGGTATATTGGATTTGTTACAGTAATCGCGTGAAACATCACATGCTATATCCCAAATGAGGTACCTGCTGTATGAGAGATGCTTCTGCAGGCAATGCCTGCTGTGTAATGCTGTGCAGGGGAATAAAGTGCTGCAGGGAAAGGGTTATTAAGCAAGCTTCACCGACCGCCTTAAATGGTGATTAAACGCTTTGCATGGAAGCGCTCGTCCTCATAAATCTAGGTAAGATCTATTGGTGGAAGCAAATATTCTTGGACCTATTGAATAATCTAGGATTGTAAATGAAGACCCTTTCCTGTAACTCGTACAAGGGTTATCGTTTGATAAAATCTAAGTCTGTTTGCTAAGACAGGTTGTCCATTAGTGTTGAATAAAATTGACCCACATCGTCCCTTGGTCTCTTTGGTGTACAGACAATGGTTTACATGTACGATCTTAGATTATCAAACGGGCCCGAGCTGGACGGCAATTTATGAATTTTTTTCTCAAAAACATAGAAAGACATTTCTTTGGTTAGGATGTTCTCAAACCATACCCGCGGTATGACGAAAAACACACCCTAGGAGAGAAAAATACAAACAATCTATGAATTCCCACATGAATTCATCAATGAAGCAATGCTTAGAAATCATGTGTTTACTGACCATAAAGAAGAATAGTTACATTCATTAATAACTGGAAGAATTGTTGTGTATAACTGAAGTGAAACAAAAGCTGAAAAAAAATCCCCGAACTGAAACTGGAATGCAAATAAACATATAAAAAAGAAACTTCTGGTCGGTCAAACGGTCATATACAATCCTACCATCTGCGGAATGCGTAGCCACTTCTCATCCTATGGCTTTACTCCAGTCATATTACGGTTGTTGACATCACTAGCGTATTAATAGCCTGGGCCTATGCGCCTGCCGGTTTTATGAACGAGGTGGCGGACGGAGGATCCGGGTTCGTCTTTGACACTCTCAGATAACCTCAGACTCACCCGCCATGAACTGCGACGTTCTCACTCACCAACAACGACGGACATGTGTTTTATAGCCTTGAGGCAATCCCCAGTGTAGGGCAAATGATGCCTTACAAAGGGCGAATGACGCCTTGAGGCATTCCCAAGAACAGGGCAAATGATGCCTTACAAAGGGCGAATCACGCCTCGAGGCATTCCCAACATAGGGCGGATGATGCCTTAGACCTGGCGTCCACCTACTACGATAGAAATTTAGACCTACCGATATGGCACCGATAGAGGAAGCAAGTATCGGGGACATATCGGGAAGGTGCAAAATCGTAGACATGTGTATAGACATGCCAATCCACCACGCATTGAATGGGCTTTTTATCGGTGTCTAATCGCAGAAACGTGGTCAACTGCCCCGATATTAGGTGACCTTCCAAAATTTTCTATTTTTTATCGGGAGGTGCATAGTAGACCATATCGGAGCCATGTCGTAGTAGGTGGACGCCGGGCCTTACAAAGGGCGAATGACGCCTCAAGGCATTCCCAAACATAGGGCGGATGATGCCTTACAAAGGGTGAATGACGCCTTGAGGCATTCCCCAGCATAGGGCCAATGACGCCTTGAGGCATTCCCCAATGTAGGGCAAATGACGCCTTGAGGCATTCCCCAGCATAGGGCAAATGATACCTTGAGGCATTCCCCAGCATGGGGAAAATGATGCCTTACAAAGGTGGAATGACGCCTTGAGGCATTCCCCAGCATAGGGCCAATGATGCCTTGAGGCATTCCTAGCATCGGGCAAAATTTGCCATAAGGCATTCCCCAGCATAGGGTGAATGACGCCTCGAGGCATTCCCCAACATAGGGCGGATGATTCCTTACAAAGGGGGAATGACGCCTTGAGGCATTCCCCAGCATAGGGCCAATGATGCCTTGAGGCTTTCCCAGCATTGGGCAAAAGTTGCCATAAGGCATTCCCCAGCATAGGGTGAATGACGCCTTGAGGCATTCCCCAACATAGGGCGGATGATGCCTTACAAAGGGGGAATGACGCCTTGAGGCATTCCCCAGCATAGGGTGAATGACGCCTTAAGGCATTTCCCAGCATAGGGTGAATGACGCCTTGAGGCATTCCCCAGCATAGGGTGAATGACACCTTGAGGCATTTCCCAGCATAGGGCAAATGATACCTTGAGGCATTCCCCAGCATAGGGAAAATGATGCCTTACAAAGGTCGAATGATGCTTTGAGGCATTCCCCAGCATAGGGAAAATGACTCCTTGAGGCATTCCCAAGCATAGGGCGAATGATGCCTTGGGGCATTCCCAAGCATAGGGAAAATGATACCTTGAAGCATTCCCCAGCATAGGGCAAATGATGCTTAGAGGCATTCCCCAGCATAGGGAAAATGACGCCTATAGGCATTTCCCAGCATAGGGCGAATGATACCTTGAGGCATTCCCCAGCATAGGGCAAATGATGCCTAGAGGCATTCCCCAGCATAGGGTGAATGACGCCTTGAGGCATTCCCTAATATAGGGCAAATGACGCCTTCAGGCATTTCCCAGAATAGGGCGAATGATACCTTGAGGCATTCCCCAGCATGGGGAAAATGATGCCTTACAAAGGTCGAATGATGCCTTGAGGCATTCCTAACATAGGGCGAATGATGTTTTACAAAGGCCAAATGATACCTTGAGGCATTCCCCAGCATAGGGCCAATGATGCCTTGAGGCATTCCCAGCATCGGGCAAAATTTGCCATAAGGCATTCCCCAGCATAGGGTGAATGACGCCTTGAGGCATTCCCCAATATAGGGCAAATGATGCCTTGAGGCATTTCCCAGCATAGGGCGAATGATACCTTGAGGCATTCCCCAGCATAGGGCATATGATGCCTTGAGGCATTCCCCAGCATTGGGCCAATGATGCCTTGAGGCATTCCCAGCATAGGTGAATGATGCCTTGAGGCATTCCCCAATATAGGGCATATGATGCCTTGAGGCATTTCCCAGCATAGGGTGAATGACGCCTTGAGGCATTCCCCATAATAGTCTCACCCCCAGCATCATACCTGTTCCTGGTACACTGACAATTATGGGTCTGCCACAGACTCTCGCCTGTAAAGGGTTAAAATGTTAAACCTAAGCCACAATGTTGTAATTTGATTGCTACAAAGGCCATATCACTTACCCCACTGTTGCCACCCATGTTACTCTCCCTCAGGCTATGTACTATTTATATTGCACTACACACTTGTCCAAAATTACTTAGGTATTTCGTAGTCATACATATATTTATTAATGCGAGTATGGTTCAGTAACTTAAAGGAATACAAACAAAGTTAGTAAATATGTAGAGAATCTATAGTGGTGAGTGGGAACATGTAGCATAGGTGTTCTTTATAAGGAATGGTATTGTGGTGGTCGCCGCCTGTCTAGCAGGTTGGATGACCCCAATCCGGAACGCTAGTTCCAGGCAGGATCCCACCCTACGCACTCTACGTAGGTTGGTTCGGTTTTCGGTTAGTTTGCACAGACCTAGTCACACATGACACAACAACGTCTTTTAATAAACAAGGATGTTTATTAATCACTACTTCCCGGAAAGATCTGGAAGATCTTTCCCACAAGTACAGTACCCTAGCACATAGGTGCCAGGTAACGCTGGAGAGGCTAATCTGAAAGACTCGCCTAACCACCAGGAAGGTTACAAGAACCCGCCTTCAAAGTGAGGGCCCAAGGGTCTGTTCCGTAGAAGAGACGCGCGAGGACAGCCTGTCGACCTGCTGTGAACGCTGAGTATATATACCCAGCATTACCTAATCCCGGTCTCCGCCGCGCCACTCTCGTGTGCGGCGTTGTCCGGAATCACTACACAGTAAGGATCGGCACGTCGCGCCACCTTCCGTAAAACAAACGAACACTGCTGGATTCCCACCCCACTACATTATGATCATGTGAGGTTCTGACGTTGAAGCACCGCCTGCACTTAGCAGCAGTGAGTAAGAGGATAAGACCTAGATGAGATATAGGTGAGCGAGGTCCGCTGCTCTTCTAGGAGCGGACCAGTGCAAAGGTACCAGAGGCCTCAGTTTACCTGGAGCGAGGCCGCCTTGTGGTGTATGTGATCATGTGAAACCTGTCTGACTCCGTGAGTGACTTGAAACCTGACATTCAGGGAGCTAACTCTCACAGGGAGGGTACACGGAGTAGACATACCTGGACTCCTGACACTGTGAAACTAAGATTTGGACTTACACCAGATAGATCTATGTGAGTGGTGAAGTTGTGATCATTCATGGAATCTTGTAGACAAATATAAAGGACTGAATTCAGAACGATTGAGAGATGAGATGGTTAGATGATGGATTTATGTCAACGATTAGAATAATCTGGGACAATATCGGAGATATTGGACTAATGGCTATATTGGAAATCATTGTGAATTCTTAGTGAAATGATGTGAACCATGCAAATGCGAAAGAAATGAAGTTAAATGGAATTACCTGAAATGGATGTTTATCATAACATGGATTTGTACCACACAGGTCACTGAACCTTCTTCTACACTTTTTTCATTGATACCGGAATGTTCTTCTGATAATTAAAAGGATTAATAAGACTTTGTCATTTGTCCTTAGTACCTCCAGTCTCAGATGTGTGAGGTTATCTTGCAGCTGAGACTAGTTTGCAGCAAGCAGATCTACGAAACATTAACAAGCTTCCTTGAAATACATACAGTTTAAACGATCATTATAAGAACTTCGTAGGATAATAAGAATAGCAGCTCCCAGGTCTGATTAACATCATTATAGACCCCACAACGGTACAATATGTGGTCTTTTTCGATAAATCCCAAACCAAATATATTGGTGTTTTCAAGTGTAGACATCGCATCTTCTGTCATGGACTTTACTTGGCATGGGGGTGAATCACATGTGTTGTATTACACTCTGGTCACATCGGTAGCACAATATCGTCGTAAACACTATTATTGGTTGATCTAAGAGGCTTGAACCCACCAACGCATGGTTCTGGTCCTGATAGGCCTTACAATTGACTTCCCAGCGTGGATAAAATTTCATCGGGAGGTCAGACAGTATTGTGGTATTGAACCATGTTTCTATGATCGACTCTATGATAACCCATGATTGAATACCGATAGGCTATGATTCGAAATGCCAATCGTAGGGCTCCAGATAATATCCAACATGCTGGATCTTTCATAGCCTATCGTAGCCTATTGTACCCTATGGGTAGCTTATCATAGCCATGAAGCATGATTCTCCAATTCGATCATGTTAGAGCTTTACAATTCAAGGCCTCTTTCAAATACCTCCAGATAAGCTACAAATTTGCCATTTCTAATCATACCCTATCGGTAGCTCTATCGTAGACCATCGGCATTGGTGGGTGTAGGGACTAAAGGGGGATGTACACCAACCACGACAAGGCTACAACAAGTGCCGACATGAAAGTTCCAATCGGCGCCTTGTCACACCCTTGTCATAAGAAGGGGGGTCTGCGACAGCACTGTCGGGGCATGTCGTAGATGGCACTGGATCCCGTAAAAAAGATGCCCATGCTACCGACACACTACGACAGTGATATTGAGTGATGGGGTGCGTCCACCAACCACGACAAGGCTACGACAACGGCTTTCCGACAGGGTCCACGACAGCTCTACGATTGGAAGCCTTGTCGTAGCCTTGTCGTGGTTGGTGTACCACAGTTCCCGACAAGAGGCTACGACAAGGCCACGACAGGCTGCGACATGAAGCTTGTCGGGGGCCTGTCGGGGGCCTTCCGACAAGGCTACGACAATATCGAACATGTTCGATTTTGGAGCCGTGTCGTGGCGTGTCGGGAGGTTGTCGCAGAGGTCTACGATAGAATATTTAGGTGGAGCGTGCACCTCCCGACAGGCTGCGACAAGGGGTCACGACAGCCCCCCTTCTCACGACAAGGCTGCGACAAGGCTGCGATTGGAACTTTCTTGTCGGCGCGTGTCGCAGCCCTGTCGTGGTTGGTGGATGCACCCCCTAAACCACGACACTCCACGACAAGAGTCCAGTCGTAGGAAAAATCGAACATGTACGATGTTGTCGTAGCTTTGTCGGAAGGCTCGCAACAAGCTTCCAATCGCAGCCCAAACGTGGCCTTGTCGTGGCCTTGTTGTAGACTCTTGTCGGGAACTGGGGTCCACCAACCACGACAAGGCCTCCAGTTTTAGGCCAGTCGTAGTCCTTGTCGGGAACCCATTGTCTTAGCCTTGTCGTGGTTGGTGGACGTCCACCAACCACGACAAGGCTACGACAATGGCTTCCATAGCCTTGTCATGGTTGGTGGACCCTAGTTCCTGACAAGAGTCTATGACAAGGCCACGACAGGCTGCGACTGAAAGCTTGTTGGGGGCCTGTCGGGGGCCTCCCGACAATGTTACAACAAAATCGAACATGTTCGATTTTTGCCATGACTGGACAATTGTCAAGGAGTGTCGTGGTTTCCTCGATATAACTGTCATAGTGTGTCAGTACCATGGACGCCTTTTTTATGGGAACCAGCAACGTCTATGACACGCCCCAACAACACTGTCATAAACCCCCCCTTCTCATGACAAGGCTGCGACAAGGTGCCGATAGGAACTTTCTTGTCGGTTCTTGTCGTAGCCTTGTTGTGGTTGGTGGACGCCCACCTTAAGAGTCACAATGGAAAGTAATTACCAAGCTCGATGGCCATGTGGTCAGGGTGTTCGCCTCGAGCATGGGAGGTCGTGGGTTCAAACCTCGGTCGGGTCATACCAAAGACTTATACAAAAATGGTACCCACTGCCCATTTGGCTTAACACCCGCCATAAGAATGAGGAGTAGGTGTCTAGGGCCCGAGTGGAAGAACGGCCGTATAGCCGAATTCGGTGATTGTGTAACACAATATTCCCATAAAAATTGCCCCCAAAAAAAAAAGTGAGGGAAGGTGAATTCATACTTATCACAGAAAGGAGCAGCGCACCTGCAGCTAACAGCATGCAGGATGTAAACACGCCGGTAAACACCAACTCTAAGCGCTCCGCTACTCGATGATATATGCGCACTTCCCTGCTTCAGTAGACAGACATATTGAATTAAGCCCTGCGGTTTCCAGGCCGCTCAGATCGCGCACTATCTCGCGGTAATCTCGCGAGGCTTTGTGCCGGATGTGGTAAACGCGAACGCGTCTTTTTCCCGCCAGATGAAAAAAAAAAAAAAAAATGCCGCTAGGGAGAGCCACCTGTGGGTGGTTACCGCTGGTCACGTGATCGGGAAAAGGCGAGATTTTGGCCTGGAATCCAAGTTCTCCTTAGTTTTTTGGCAATGGATGAAGTCTGAGTAGTGTGGGGCGTGTGGTGATGGGGGTGGGGCTTACAGGGAGTCGTGGGGGGGGGGGGATGAGGAACAAAGCTCTGGGATTGAATGTTTTGGAGAGGAGGGAAATGCATGTGTGTTTGTATATGTTTTTATCCTACCCCTCATATAAATCTCCATAGACCTGACATGGTGCGACTGTATACAACGGTTATGCTATATGATATTTGTATGCCACGGGTGACATAAGCAATTAAGTGCCTGTGATGGGGTAGGATAACATCTGAATGTAACTGAAATTCATATGATTGTTCACATGGTGTTTGTTGTCTTCTGCTACAGCTGTCACTCAGCTCCGCTTCATATCATTCCGCGACTATGACTCACGACATATAAACAATCGTACACAATTTTGCGCCGTTTCTTGATAATATTTCTTTTGTATATACGAACACGTGCAAATATATTGCGTGTGAGTGTTGGAGCATGGTCTTCCTCACCATGGATCATGAAAAAGGTGATGTTTTGGTTAAGATTGTTTTGGTTTATAGAGTACATGCGGTCTGTACGTTGTAAATACCGCAATAACCATTCATAGTCACATGTTTATTTATGTGTGTATATATTATCATGAAACATCACGGAATTTCATATGATTGTTTATATGGCATGAGTTGTCTTCGCGGCATGATATCACGAAGCGGAGCTGAGTGATATCTTTAGGAGAAGACAATGAATGCCATGTAAACAGTTATATGAAATTGAGTGATGTTTAGATTTTATCCTACCCTGTCACATATTTTTAACCTCATATGTTACCAGTGGCATATAGATATTTTATGGCATAACCGTGGCATACAGTCACACCATGTTAAGTCTATATGGAGATTTACATGCGGGGTAGGATAAATGTATCTATATATATATATAAACATATACACACACACACAAATATATATATATATATATATATATATATATATATATATATATATATACATATACATGTGTACATATGTATATATTGCAGAATCCGATCTAGATAGCTCATACGATTGGTTACTGCCATAGTATTTGTATTGGAAGTTAACTATAATTTCATACTCCAATTAATGTTATAACACCAATATAGAAGTAGAGAAAAGTCATTTTATATTCTCAGCATTGATGTTTATTGTTCACTGTTGAACCTTCCTGTCGCTTGTATGGTAAAAAGATGTACGAAACGTCGAATATAAAGTTTGACCAAAATAATGAAAAAATAAATTAAATAGAAAAGAAATTGCTCGTCTATCTTCATGTCGGGAGGCTTACTTGGCTGGGGCTAGGTGGGAGATGAGGTGTGGTGGGTGTGGGGCGGAGGGAGCGGGAAATGTGACGGGGATGGGGGGAGGTGGAGCACGTTTTATAGCTGAGGGCGCGCGTGGGGGATGGTTCTGTGGTGAGTAAACGGGAAACAGCGATCATTTGAGATGGTCAACCTATTGCGTCGACTCTGGAAATTACGTCGTCGTTCTGACACTGCTGAGTCTGAGACCGGCGATTAAAGATAATGTCGTTATTCTCCTCCTTTTATAGTCGTTATTCGTGTAATAAATAGACAATAATCGATGGTTTTGTGGACAGGCGGCCGAGGTTGACGCATAGTAATACACCAGCGCTAGCAAGTGTATTAGGAGGTCAATTGCGAGTGGTTTACAGAGCCTGGAAACTGATATAACAAAACACTGAATTAGCTCAAAATGTTCCTAAAGGATGCTACAATATGGCCACATAGCAAAAAACTGCATATGAGAGGTTGACGCATAGTAATACACCAGCGCTAGCAAGTGTATTAGGAGGTCAACTGCGAGTGGTTTACAGAGCCTGGAAACTGATATCACAAAACACTGAAATAGCTCAAAATGTTCCTAAAGGATGCTACAATATGGCTGCATAGCAAAAGACTGCATATGAAAAGATTTGATAGCTTTCAGGCACTCTGTCATTGGAACTGGGTGACGAAAATGTCAAATGATGTTGGCAGTAGTGATAGAAAAATTGGTTATATAACTGGATCCTGAGATCACAGAACACTAAAAAATAGCTTAAAATGTGTCCAAGGGATGCCAGAATATGGCAACATAGCAAAAAACTGCATATATAAAGGTCATATAGCCTTTAGACACCATATGTATTCAGTACTGACTCTCAGATATGTCAAACAACATGAGCGGCAGGGATAGCAAAATCGGTAATATACCTGGAACCTACTATCGCAAAACCCTTAAAATAGCTCAAAATGTTCCTAAGGGATCCTACAATATGGCCAGATAGCAAAAATCTGGATATGAAAAGATTATATAGTTTTTAAATTATATAAGAAACAAATATGTGGAAAATTGCAGATTTGTAAAGGGGACATTAATAGTACACACATAAAAAAGGCTGCTGTAGGCCACTGAGAAGACATAATTTGATTCTGATTGCTGTATTGAGTCCACAAAGGACCAGAATATGCAGCCCAATACCAAAGTTTAATCTAATGACTCATTGTAATACTTAGTACACAGAATCAAGTAATGATTTTCAGCACTCAAAACGTTTTGATTTGATCGGAGAGGCTCAAGGTTTTAGGGGGAAATTAAAATTGGTATGGACATATAAAATGCATTAGAAACAAGGCATTTACAAGGGCCGTTTCCATTGGCCGATTTCCCGTCAGCGATCGAGGAACCACCGACGGACTTTTGGCACTGCTGACCCAAAATCAGTCAATGGAAACGACCCAGCTAGTGAAACGACCCACACCTTTTTCTGTTTAGATTATACAATGTGGCACAACCCACCACTGAGTGAAAGCTTGGTCATTGAGTGAAATCTACTACCCCTCTATATAGACGGTCAGTGGTACCACGGACAGACATTCTGGGTAACTCAAAAGATCTACACCCTTTTCGTCGGCCAATGAAAACAGGCCTTCAGAGTTTATTTGATACCTACGTGCAGTCGGTGGCTCCACGGACATACCTTAAAGGGAACCCAATAGGGTTTTTTCTACAGGCCAGCGATGCAGCTTATCTGCTTGGTTACGCAATGCGTGGGGTCAAACAATCACGTGGCAACGTATTCTTTGGCATCAGAGGACTGAGTGTATAATAAGCGTTATCCGTTTGTAGAACACGTTAATGATTACGATTATGAGTTCAATCTTTCATATGAGAAATCTTCCACTAAGAAAGGAAAGAAAAAATAAACAGCAGAAATGGCAAAAGATATCCTAGAATTCTGAGGACCACATTTAGAATAAGGACTGACACTCCGATTATGGTCCTTATCACTTGAGGTTAGTTCTAATTGTAATCGTTCAGCTAATATCGGTTATTTATAAACACCTCCAAAGGGGAGATTTTGATTGGTTGTGAATAGGTTTGGGTAGGTGTGAGTAGGTGTGGGTAGGTGTGAGTAGGTGTGAGTAGGTTTGGGTAGATGAGAGGAGGTGTGAGTAGGTGTGAGTAGATGTAAGTTGTGAGTAGGTGTGATAAGGTGTGGGTAGGTGTTAGTAGGTGTGAGTAGATATGAATAGGTGTGTGTAGGTATGAGCAGGGGAGAGCAGGTGAGAGTAGGTGTGAATAGGTGTGTGTAGGTGTGAGCAGGTGTTAGTAGATGAGAGTAGGTGAAAGGAGGTGAGGATAGGTGTAATTAGGTGGTAGTTGGTGAGAGCCATTTATTAGGGTCGTTAAACAGGCAATGTGTTCATCTAAGCTCGGCATGGGCCGATCTTCTGCTTGGTCCATCTTGTAATCCAAAGATGAGAGTAGAAGAGAGTTATTTAAGGTTAGCTCAGGGCTGGGCGTGGCTGTGGGAGGTATGAAGGAGGAAAGGGGAGGGGCACGGTCAGAATAGGGGGTAGGGCAGGGGATGAGTTGGGCAGGGATGGGGACAGTAACATGATTGGGCAGGGTATGGGTGGAGCAGGGAAGGGGGCAGTACCAAGGTTGGTCAGGGTATTGGTGGGGCAGGGTAGGGGGCAGTACCAGGGTGGGGCAGCGTATGGGATAGGGCAGGGAAGGGGCAGGGAAGGGGGCAGGGAAGGGTTAGGCTAGGTATGGGTGGGGCAGGGAAAGGCGAGGAAAGGGGACAGTAACAGGGTGGGGCAGGTTAGGGGTGGGGCAGGGTATGGGCAGGGAACGGGGCATTATCCTACCCTTAATAAAAAAAACACCATAGGCTTAACATTGGCTAATTTTATGTGGCATGCCATGACATAAAGTGTGTTCTATGCCACATAGGGCTTAAAAAAATGGACCAATCAGCGACCAGATCGTGAGCTACTATGAAAAAGTTCCGGTTCCACTGAAGGCGCCCATTTAAGTGTTTGCTAACATGATAGAGAGTATTAGGAATGATTTATGAAACCAGCCCGACCCCAAATGTGATTTTTGATATATACATCAAAAACGAAATGTGTGTGTGTTGTAGATTTCCATGCTGCCGAAGCAATCTACATCTAAAGTAGACACAATCTACCTTATCACACAAACCTAGTAAGTTTCGCGTCATAATTTCCAGTCTATTGCCGGATTTTCCAAAATTGGTGAGTGTTCCCATAGTTTTTAATATTATAAAATCCTGGAGACGGGGTAGGATAAATACGAAACCGAACTCGAGTTAGACTTGTCAGTGTCTATGCCACTCCGGTCAGGTCTGTTCCTCACTACGCTCAGCTATCGCTTCGCGTAGTAATACACGACCTGCCCGTCGTGGCATAAACATTGTCAAGTCTAACTCTCGTTCAGTTTCTTCTAAGTACAGGTTCGGGTGGGGTATGGGTGGGGCAGGGTAGGGGGCAGTACAGGGTTGGGCAGAGTATGGTAGGGGCAGGGAAGGGGCAGGGAAGGGGGCAGTAACAGGGTTGGTCGGGGTATGGGACAGGGCAGGGAAGAGGGGCAGTAACAGGGTCGGGCAGGGAAGGGAAGGGGCAGAGAAGGATACAGTGACAGGGCGTAACCTGGGTGAGGCAGGGAAGTGGGCAGTAACAGGGTCGGGCAGGGTATGGGCAGAGGGCCGGGGTGGGTCACTGGAGGCGCGAGGACTGAGACAAGGCGGGGGCGTGGGTGTCGGGTGGGCGGGGGGTGGGCGGGGTTGGGGGGAGGTGGGTGGGGGTATGTCTGACGTCTGGTGTGGTGACAGAGTGCCGACACAGCACAAACCTAGCCCTATCACAGGGACATGGCTAGACTTGCTCAAGTCTTTGATAATGAACATACATCGAATGATCGAGAATCATCGAGGTTCATCTCACTGGCCCAGGAATCAAGTGAATATGTCAGCCAGGGGGCTGTTGAATAAAGCTCGTTCGTTTCTGGTGCTGGTCTGAACAATACGATAACTCCAACGATAATCGACATACTGGAATTTGTTTCCATTTAGTGTTGTAAGACAAGACAGAAGATATTATCCAAATGAATGTATCTGTATACAACTCATTGTAAAGGCTTTAGATAACTTTTATTATAAGAACATCTTATGCTTACAACACATTATTTCATAGAACACAATGGCCCCAAAGGCAATTCAGGGATACTTTTTTCGCGTTCGTAGTTCATTCAACAGCCCCCAGGCAGAGGCGAGTATAGGAAGAGGGGTAAAGTGGGATTCACACGGTGGGATTCACGTACTTCACAGGCCATTTGTCTGACACAAATCCTGTTGAGATTTGGTACTGGAACACAATCTCCTCGTGTGAATGACAGGGTTCCTTTTTGGTGAGACAACTCTTTTTCTCTTGCAATTGTCGGCGACAATCACCCCTAACAAGGAACAGAATCTCATGAGATTTTGACTTTAAAGAGGTTTAAAATTTAGAGGGGCATTTTGGTGAGACAAATGTATTTCACACATTCTCCCCCATTCTGTGAGTCTCAGTGGTCTCAAACAATATCTATTCACACGGGGAAGTACAATGAGTCGGCGACTGTGTACCCTGTGTACCTTGTGTACCCTGTGTACCCTGTGTAGGGGTGTAGGGGTGAGACTATCTACCTGTTAAGTCATCCCATGTGAATTAAATCCACCATGTTACCCTGAGACTGTAGAACACCCCAATCTGTGACACTTTGTACCTAGCTGGAAATAGTAGCCGACTGGGGCAAAGGTGTGAAGTACACAAGTCTCAGGTCCATTTGTCCCATCGTGTGAATCCCACTTAAGGATGCCATGGGTGGCGGAAGGCAGGCAGGGGGAGGTGGGAAGACACACGGGTTTCTACAATATCGGACGAACGCCTTAACGTACGATCTATAGTGCGAGGGAAGACCTTGGAGACAATCCAAGGTAAAACTCGTTCAACAAAGCTGGGGGCTGTTGAATAAACTACGAAGGAGAAAAACGAGTCTTGTATAAAATAATGTGCTGTAAACACAAGATATTTTTTGTTATTTAGTTCTATGATTGACTCACATAACGAACAAACACCCGATTGTAAATAGATTGTTGTTTATTTAAAGATTAGATTGGATTTTTACATGATGATTTTCTTTCTGACACAACGTTTCGGCCTTAGAACAGCCTTCATCAGGTGTGAATATCACCATTTTATAAGTACTAATGTGCGTTTTGACAGCATTTTGATAAGCAGTTTTACATTACAATTGGCTTGAATAAACGTCTTACGGGTCCATTGATAATTCCCCTCGTGTTGTAAAAGTGATTTGATTTGAGGTGTGTAAAATCTATATTTACAATTTCAGTATACATTTTTTCATTTTCATTTTAACATTTAATGTTCATAAAGAGGTTTTTGTTATTGTTGTCCAATATTAAACGATAGCTTCGAAGTCTGGCCTATGTGCTTACTCACATAATAGGCCAGGTAACGCCCACCAATCTTCGGTGTACTATTGGTAACGCCTCCCTTTTTCTAGTCCATCATTGGTAACAGTGTTACGCTAGTACTACGCTTATTTCTAAAGAAACATTCTAAAAAAATGTCTTTCATCTTTTGAAAAGGTTGCCATTACTTCATTCTGTATTATCCTTTATTTTAAATAAGTAGAAATAAGGTATTTGGGGGACCTCGTGAGGGAGAGAGGCACTCTCCTAGCAGAGATCCTGCTGGGATAGGGGTTGTGCTTGCTATTCTTGCCACTGCAAAAAGCAGGGAACCAATGAAAGTTCAAAGTCCCTTACAGCAGACCCATATTTCATTGGGACAGGAAACCTGGGGGCTGTTTAGCAAAGTTCGTTCGTTTTGTTGCTCTAACGGTAAACGACACTGGACGATTTTTTTCCATTCAGTGTTATGTGACAAGACAGATGATATGAATGTATTTGTATACAACACTATGTAGAAGCTTTAGATTACTTTTATCATCAAAACAGCTTATGTTAACAACACATTGGTTTATACAACACTATGGCCCCAAAGACAATTGTAAGATCACCTGATGAAGCTAATTAAATATTAAGCCCAATGCCCATCTACCGATTTTGGAACATTCATGTACCTTTGTCGGCGACAAACGGACGGTAATTTGTCTCACCCAAGGCATCCTAACCGAGTCAGCCGTAGTCGGTAGATGTAGGACAGCTAGGCAAGGGTGAGCCACCAATTAGTAGACCGATTTGCTTAGGACTAATATCCAGCACCCCATCTCCTCAATGTCCGCCGGTCGAGCTAAGGGTTACGTAATTTGCCTACCACAAGTTGACCAACTCCTATACGATTTGGTAACTAACCGCTCAACCCTGAATCGGTAGATGGGCATCAGGCTTTATCGAAACGTCGTGACAACTTTTGATACAACTGATCTACAACCACATGTACCACTTGGTTCAAATAATAATCAACTTCAAATAAAACTACTGTGTCTGTTTTTTTTTGGTGATTTTCAACATCTGAACAATTGCCAGATACCTTTTTTGTCGTTCGTCATTCAACAGCCCCCAATCTAGCCAAGAGACTGAGGCCAGTCTACGGCATGTCGTACAAGGTCGACACACGGCACACCTCACACACCGGTCTCGCGTTATCTCGTCAAACTCTCGCGCCGCACGTTAATGGCGCGAGACGTGTTTGTATGTCCGTCCGTGTCGGCGGGGTCTGGAGGGCGGTGAGAGGGGAGGGGGGACAGTAAAGGGGAGGCGCCATCGACCAGTGCCAGTCTCAATGAGAGCGCCGGGTCAGCCGGCCACGTCCAACATCGACTCGCCGACTCGGCTAAGCGCCTACAGCGGTGGCGACACCTATCGAATGCCAACCGGGCGGAGTGTGCTCCCCTTCCCCCCCCCCCCAACCACCCATCAGACGGTCGGGGAGCTAGGTACCTGCGAAAGTGGGATTCACGTGGTGGGATTCATGTACCTCACAGGGTGTTTGTAAGAGATAAATCCTGCTCGGATATTGTGTCCAAATATAGAATCTCCGAGGAATTTGTCTCAGAGAAACACCCCGTGAGGTATATGAATCTTAGCAAGATTTGTCTGAGACAAATATCCTGTGAGGTACATGAATCTCAGCAGGATTTATCTCAGACACACACCCTGTGAGGTACATGAATCTCAGCAGGATTTGTCTCAGACACACACCCTGTGAGGTATATGAATCCCAGCAAGATTTCTCTCAGACAACCACTGTGTGAGGTACGTGTATGAATCTCAGCAGGTTTTGTCTCAGACAAACACCCCGTGTGGTACATGAAGTCTCAGCAGGATTTGTCTCAGGAAACCACCCCATGAGGTACATGAATCTCAACAGGATTTGTCTCAGACAAACACCCTGTGAGGTACATGAATCCCAGTAGGATTTATCTCAGACACACATCCAGTGAGGTACATGAATATCACTAGGATTTGTCCCATAGAAATCCCCTGTGAGGTACATGGATCTCAGAAGGATTTGTCTCAGACAAACACCCTGTTAGGTACATGGATCTCAGTAGGATTTGTCTCAGACATACACCCGTTGAGGTACATGAATATCAGCAGGATTTGTCTCAGAAACACACCCAGTGAGGCACATGAATCTCACTAGGATTTGTCTTAGACAAACACCCAGTGAGGTACATGAATCTCAGCAGGATTTGTCTCAGACAAACACCCTGTGAGGTATATGAATCTCAACAGGATTTGTCTCAGACAAACACCCTGTGAGGGACATGAATCCCAGTAGGATTTATCTCAGACACACACCCAGTGGGGTACATGAATATCACTAGGATTTGTCCCATAGAAATCCCCTGTGAGGTACATGGATCTCAGAAGGATTTGTCTCAGACAAACACCCTGTTAGGTACATGGATCCCAGTAGGATTTGTCTCAGACAAACAGCCTGTGAGTTACATGAATATCAGCAGGATTTGTCTCAGACACACACCCAATGAGGTACATGAATCTCACTAGGATTTGTCCCATAGAAACCCCCTGTGGGGTACACGGATCTCAGAAGGATTTGTCTCAGACAAATACCCTGTGAGGTACATGAATCCCAGTAGGATTTGTCTCAAACAAACATCCTGTGAGGTACATGAATCTCAGCAGGATTTGTCTCAGACGAACACCCTGTGAGGTACATGGATCTCAGACGGATTTGTCAAAGACAAACACCCTGTGAGGTACATGAATATCAGCAGGATTTGTCTCAGACACACACCCTGTGAGGTACATGAATCTCACTAGGATTTGTCCCATAGAAACCCCCTGTGAGGTACATCGATCTCAGAAGGATTTATCTCAGACAAACACCCTGTGAGGTACATGAATATTAGCAGGATTTGTCTCAGACACACACCCAGTGAGGCACATGAATCCTATCGTCTGATTCCCACTTATTAAGGACAACTGGGGGTGGGGTGGGTTAAGGCAGGAGCATCCTGTGGGGCTGGAGATCTTAGATACACGTTGCTAGTCTTAGAGTAGACTTGCTTTGATTATGAGCATTCATTGAATTATCAGAAGAAATCAATATGAAATACCAACTAGTAGGAGTATCAACTGAACCAACACTGCATTTTGTTTTGTGTAGATGAACGGGGCCTATCTTGAGTGTTACCTTCTTGACCTGAGAGAAACAACGAGATATCCATCTTATACTGATAAATGTACCAACTGCTTTTATAAGAAAAGCCATCATTGTACAGGCTTGTTATGAAGAAAGGCCTTTGTGGCTATAACCTGAATAAGGATTTGAATAAAAGAAAGTTTAAAAATTGTAAGCTTTCTATAAGGAACATAGCCATTTTGCTATGGAGGCGACCATTTTGCCCCCGACATCATCTTAAACACCATGTGGTAAGGGGGCCATCCATAAAGTATGTACGCAGAATTTCTGAAATTTCTGATCCCCCACCCCCTCCTCTTTTTGTATGCAATAGCACAAAGAAGGAGTATACGCAAAATTTCCAAAATGTGTTACTCTCCCCCCCCCCCCCTAAGTGCGTATGTACTTTACGGATGGCCCCGAGACCAATTATCAATGGATTTTATAGAAATATTTTGGGGGCTTGCCTTCCGCCTGACTTCAGTGGTACTTGCAATTTCCTGCCAAATGATGACAGAACTAGCAAGTACTATGTACTACTATGAGTCAAGACCTTAACTGAGCTTTAATGCTGAAGCTTAAACATGTGCATCCAGTTTATACACACATAGCAGGTGGCATCTAAGTTCAGAGTAAGCTTGTAAACTCTGTGCTTGGATTGGCTGTGGGAGTCACGTGGCCAGTCTTGTCCTGGTCTGTTGCACATGCCAAGGAGGGCCGCTCATGTCACTGAAAACTCAGGTGTCAGTGTCATGTCAGAGCACCCTGCCCTCATGTGGCCAGACTGGTAACTAGAGTGAGTGATAATAAGGGTAAATATGCCATTTACCACATGGCTGCTGTATGGTTAACGTCAAGACAGGGAAGGAGCTACTACAAGATGGTGACTGTCCTAATGCAGTCATTGTGGTTCTCATAAATATGGCGATTTGGATGCCTTAATCTCTTTGTATAGTAAAGCCAGCTTCAAAAGAGCCATCGCCAACTTGCCCAGCTATAGCTATACTGAACTTTGTGTAAACTACACTGGGCTGTGTTCGGCATAGCATGGCCTTCCTCTTATTCCTCATAACCATCATCATCCTTCTATTTTGTACTTACTGATTACCAATTACTCTTTTACACCATTTGTATGTCAATCAGTTAATCAATTGATTAATTAGCTCTAATTATTATCACCTCTTGTAATTTACATGTGATTTGGTTATTGACTATATTGACTTTGTAAACAGTCCGGATTTTGTATTATACTTATAATGGAAGACCACCTACTTTAAGGTGAATTATGTGTGAAATAAAAAAAAATCAAAAAAAAAAAATCAGTATAATTGGTGATGATAGGGAGGTATAGACTGGAACTTTACACCCAGTTGCAAGTGCATTACCACGATAAGCATAACCCCAACTGTGATACTTGTAGAAATACCCGTGTAAGAAATGAATACTGGAGAAATCGACCGGTAGCAAATTCCATCCGTTTTAAGAACTCAACCCGTAACAAACTCGGCCCGTTTTAAATCTCAAATAACTCATTATGATTGTGGATAAATACTATATTTAGTAGTAAGTATGTTATTATGGTTTCAAATTTGGTCTTCTTTGGGGAAGAAAACAAACAGAAAACCCTTTTCCTAAGCCTATCCCTAATCCTAATCGTAACCCTTTCCTTAACCCTACCTCTAACCCTAACTCTATCCCTCTCGCCAACCCTATCTCTATCCCTAACCTTAACCCTATCACTATCCCGAATCCTAACTCTATCCCTAACCTTAACCCTTACCCTATCCCTCACCTTTACAATCCAATTTTAAACCTAACTGCACTTGTTTTCTATATCCGCTGGTTTATTTGTCTCAAAATTTACTAGTCAGATCTTTTCTTCTATGTAGAAATGTCTTTTATCTCACCCCTGGTATTTTTTTCTCCATAGACTTAACATTGGGAACTCATATCTAACGCCCATTAGATATTTAGGAAAAATATCCAATGGGGGATTATGTCACAATTGATAGCCCATTGGTCAATGTTAAGGGTGAGATAAATTCAGAAACCCATTCAAGTTTAGTGTCAGAGCTCAATCCCATCTCGTTTGAATTACTAGGTAATTCACGCGGATTCGCCTTGTAAATTACTACGTGATTCAAACTCGATGGGATATGAGCTCAGACCCTAAACTTTCATAGGTTTCCTCTATAGTATCTGAAATGGGTCGATTTTTCCGGTCGATTTTTCCAAAATGTTCCGAGTTCCCCTGATAACTAGGGGTCAAGTTCATATCAGGTCGAATTCTCCAGTACTTAACCTATGAAATGCACTGATGCCTTGTTTTATTAAGGTCCAGTTGATTCCCAATATTAGGATTCACGAAGTGATTCGCTACAAACTAATATTGCAATAAATTCAGGGTCGGTGAATGATTTTGTGTCATCCCCAACAAGAACAGTGACAACATTTTGAAAGAATAAATGACAATATGGAAAATAGGACCTTATATAAACCAGGAGGTGACGCTTCCGATCTGTCATGGTGGGATCCTACAAAGCATTAATCAAGCCTAGTGGAAGCAAATCATAACACACGTCTATCTGGCGGGGCCGTATTAAGAATACCCACCCACATACACAGTAAATATAAGGAATCCGTGCAATACAAAGCTGCCCAACTTTGGAATAATCAATCCCCAGATTTCAAATACATAGTTGAACATGATGCTCTAAGCAAGTTATTGAAACACAAAATGAAACAAAACTTAGGCCTGGTGTCCACCTACTACGATAAAAATTTAGACCTACCGATATGGCACCGATACAAAAAGTCAATATCGGAGACATTTATGGGAAGGTGCAAAATCGTAGACATAAGTCTAGATATGCCCATCTACGACGCATTTTTATGGAGTTTTTATCGGTGTCTGATCGCAGAAACGTGGTCAACTGCCCCGATATTAGGGGACCTTCCGACGCGATTTAGTTTTTTTATCGGGAGTGCATCGTAGACGATATCGGAGCCATATCGTAGCAGGTGGACGCTGGGCCTTAGTCAGTTACTAAGAAACTTATTCTACAAATTGTAAAAACATAGAAGGCCGCAACCCCAAAAACAATGTCCCATAACCATGTTGTCAAATACATAGACAATAAGTTTGATTACTGGATCACAAATGAAAATGGTTGAAAAAGGCTGATGAAAAGTTTGCACAGTGACCATATCTTTTTTCCATTGTTGAGATCAAGTATTGAGTTACTAAAGACAGACGGTATTGGTGCACCCCTCTCATAAGATCTCACACTCTCTAAGGTGTATTCTGTACAAGGTTCTCACTATGCCCTATGGGGGAAGAATTCTTAACGAACTAGGCTTAGAGCCATGAGAATCCACTGACACATACTTTCCCGCTAGGAATCTTTGGGTTGCATTGATGTACGTCTTTAGCACGGGAGGCAGGCTATTGAGCAGAAGTTCAAGAGTATATAAAATATCACCATTGTTCCGGGGCTTAAAACTTTGGAATGCACTTCCAGCCTACATACAACAAGCTGACACAAAAGTGAAATTTAAGAATTTATTGAAAGAATACAAAGAGGTTGGATAGGCAAATGATTGGGTTTGTTTCAAGATAATATTAAGGCTCATTCCTGAATAGCTTGTTGATTGTCAAATACAGTGATACTTGTATTTCTGAGATGTTCCCATCTCTCCCATCTCATCGTACACCACCTTTATTCAATATGTCTGTAAACAACTGGAACAAACAAGAAGAAAAATCGTAAAAAATGTGCCTTAATCAGTTGAAATTAAGTGTCAGCTTAGACAAAACAGGCTATAATACAGCTTGGGGGACATTGTTTTGCAACATGTGGACGTCCATAACGCCTGACAGGCCCAGGACGATTTCACCAGCGCTTACGGGAGTGTGCTCTGGAGGCCAGTGTAACACTGTCCCAAGCCCAAGCGTTGTGGCATGAGACACACTGGTTCCCCCTGGTGCATTTCTCTGAAACTAGGACATAGTGCATAGAGATAGTCATAGAGACCTGACACCTGGAGGAAATACTGTGGCACTAAGCCAGACGGTTTATCCTACCCCTAATAAAAAAAACCATAGGTTTAACATTGACTCAGTGTATTTGACGGAGCGTTGGATAAAGTGTTATTTATGCACCGAGGTGAATAAAAAAACGGACCAATCAGGGACGAGATAACGAAAGTAGATCCGGCAGCATTGATAACTACTAACATGGATAATTACAAATATTCTCTGTATATCGTTGAGATGGGGTAGGATAGATACGAAACCGAACTCGAGTTAGCCTTGGCTATGTTTATACCACTCTGGTCAGGTCTGCTACTCACTAAACTCGGCTAACGCCTCGTGTAGTAATACACGACCTGCCCATCGTGGCATAAAAATTGACAAGGCTAACTCTCGTTTGGTTTCTAATAATTATAGATGCAATCTCATGATCCAACCTCACACCAACGAGTACAGAAAAACTTGTACTGGACAAGTAAAAACACAGATCGCACAGTTGAGTGATAATAGGGGATTTGAGCGAATTTTTCACATCACAAAAAATACCAGGATACATCCCTCATTGCCTCTTGAGTGTAATCCTGTGGTAATTTCATGTAATTCCATATAATTTGCTCAGATTGGACTTGTTTCTGGTCCCCCTCCTTTAACCTGTTAGCTCTGAGGAGCAATGTTGACAGTTTGATCTCTGTAGCGTAAGAGTTGTTTCTGATATATTAATATTACTTTTTTTTGTGTGTACTTCTATCTGAATATTCATATTTTTGTGAGTCATGATCTATAATCTATCTTTTGTTTATGTTTGGTGATTGTAACAAAAAGGTGGAATCACATCCCATCATGTTAGGGGATTCAAATCAAAGCTGTGGAAAGCTGTGAGAAATTAAATTTCTCCTCTTTTGTAACTACCAAGGCCTTTGAGGTGCTACAGAGGTATGTATTACAAGAATGATGTATCCTAGAATTTGTGTAATGAAGATATTTTGGATAATTATGTGTTTATGGCCCATATTAGATGACTTTGGTTTGAACATGTGACTACTTGAAATCTGCTTGCTCCATGATGTGAGCCTAAAAGTATATTGAGTCAAGATATGAGTGAATATTATCCTATATGGGGTAGATTATGAGCCCAAATGAGGCTATTCTATATTATTTAAGGCCCTGTGTTCAAGTATGTAAAAGGTTGTACAAACAAGTAAAATCTGTGTCTGAATATTATTTCACCCTACTAAGTAAAGAAGTCTGTGTAGTTCTACCATATTCTACCATATGAGTATTATTAGAGACAATTCCAAGAGTAGAGTATATTCAAAGCAGGCTTGTTGTATCATGACCAGATTTCAATAAGATAGTGTAGTTAACTGGTTATTGTCAAGGTGCTACCTGCTCTGTATTTTCCAGTTCTCTAGGATGGTTTATATAATGGTTGACACATGAACAAGAATTCACTTCGGTGGTTCATGACGAATATTTCTATGAATATGTCACACAAGAAATAAATCATCTGTTATGTTGTGAGAGTTCCATTTTAATCATTGGCCGAGGTACAAAACTGATGTAGGGTATGAATTAGACTGGCTCCAGTCCCTGCATCCTATGGCTACCCTCCCTCGTTGAGATACAGGGACTGGTTTTGAGGCCGTATACAGATGTGAATCCGTATACCACAGTTATGGTATCTGACAGGTTTTATACAATGGGTAGTGGTTTACAGAGTCCCCTTACATTTTCAATGGGGTCTTTGTATGCGATGGATAATAAAGGAAAATAGTCCCTCTGTACTAAAGACCAAAAAGGTGTAATTTACTCGAGAAGAGTGATGATGTTTGTATATTACTACATCCACAAAACTATCGTTTATTGTCTATGGAATGGAAAAACGGTCTAAGATACATGTATTCATAAGTAGATATAAAAGACACAACTGTACATTGAAATTGGTGAAAATACTCTTTCTATTTTCTAATTGGCTTCCTAGACTTTATCCAGCATCAGATAAATTAATATCACACAAGTTCAGTGGGCAGGATGAATAGATCCTGAAATAAATATACTCACAGGGAGCATACACACATTTACATCTGAATGTCATTGTCATTGTGTTTTCTGTGGTGACAGTATCATCTAAGGTACATTTACTAAAGGTTCCTGTTATTGCTGGACCATATGGAGCACTCAACCTGACCATGGCATACAGTTGGGTGGGCATTGAGCACAGTGATTGCAGGGATGTGGTTATATTTATGGTCCAATTGAACCTCACTGGGTTAGTGATTGGGGTGACAGTTGTGGCATAGGACCCTGCAGGCACAGACACATAGGTGGATGGGTCATTATCATCTAATGCTGCTGCTGCTGAGTCAGATGTATTTGAAGGTGGGTCATTAATGTTGATCATGGTACTTGCTGGGGCATTTTCCCCATCGGCTTCTGGAAATGGTTAAGATGCCTGATGAATCATCAGAGAAATACTACTGAAACATCAAAGTGCTAAGATATATGATGCTGTGAAGAACCAGAGGAGGTGTGAAGCGCAACGCCCCCTATAGGGACCCAACTCATATATGCGATCGTGGCAGGGTTCAAGGTGCCACTTTCAAACCTGCCACGAAAACAGGGTTTCATTTCAGCGAGCGTAAACAAACTGATTGTGGAAGTATATCAGTGAAAAACAAGTCCACCAAGGCTGCGCTGCATCGAATGCTACACCTCAGCCTGCAGCATTTGTAACTCACTAAATGGGATATAAATGCCGAGCTCATGCACTTGGATATTCAAGTCTGTACTGCTCTGCATAAAATGTTATGCAGTTGCTAAACAATGGGTTTGTCAATTTTTAAAGAGATATACTTCCAAAGTTTGTTTACACTCCCTTTTCTACTTTGCATATGACCATATATGGCAAACTCTGTTTCCGTGTATTGGGGAAGGAGCTCATAATAATGGACTGTGTGTGGTCAGCAAGCCGTAGCCTATGAGAAATAAGGCTGCATTCCATATCACCAAACAGCCATAAAACTTGGAGCTCTATTGAGCTCTATTGTGGTTTGGAGTACATTAGATGTCATTCTATCAATATCTGAAAAGATCTTTGATAGAGCTCTAACAGTTTGTATGTAGTAGCTGTTACTAGTTAGCCTATTTTTGCATAGGAATTTACATAGAGCTGTCATTTGAGTACATGCCAAAACGATAGGGGGCGCTGCGCTTCACACCTCCTCTGGTGAAGAACGAAGTTTATGTACATGAGATTGTATGCCTGAATGAATAGACTACTCATGTTTATGTCAGCCACATTTCTATACACTTTTATAACTGTTTGAATTCAGGCAGCATGTGAGCAATATGTTGGCAACATAGCAAAAACAGACACTTTATTGTTTTAGACTAATCATACCAAGTATTGATCCATGTATGCGAGTGCACTTTATCATTAAACAAACACGCAGCGTGAAATAAACATGTTTGGAGTGAGTGTGGGAAAAATAGAATCTATTATGGTAAAACGTTAAAAGGTCTATAGTGATATTTCAATAATTATAGTAGTGCATATCATAAAAATGTTTAGAGAAATAAAAGTTGATCTAAAATATTTGCATAATGTTCAAAATTATTATAGGATTATACCAAAGCTACCTATGGCAACATCATTGCCATGTACAATTGACCAGGGACCTGTTTCACTAGTTTCGTGACAAAAGTGTTAAGTCAGACATGAAAAGCGGCAGCAACAGTGCAAGCAAGAACGAACAAAACAAAGTCACATTTCATAACGAAGAGTATCGGTCGATCCGCATAAACGGTAAGCAAAAGTTAATTTCAATTCCTTAAAAAAAACCATAGACATAATGTGACAATATCATAAACCCAAAATGATGTGTGAATCCTGTGATGTGTAGATTTGTCAAATTCTTATGATGTGCAGATTTGTCTAATCCTTATGTTTGGGGTCTGTCTTTTCCTAAGGGCAGCTACTTGTGTTGTCACGAAACTAGACAACCCCAATCTGTCTGTATGGTGTCACAGACATGTCACAAAACAGGTCTCTGAACTTGCAGCCACTTTCTGTGGATTCAAGGTCAAACTAATGGTATAAAAGGAAAATGTTCTTCCAAAAAATGTCTGCTCCTTTTAATTATGGTTATGATCACTGAGTTCTAACCAGGCAAATGAACAGAAAATACAGTAATACAGTCTTAAACCTCCAACAATTTAGCTGCCTCTAATTCTGGTTTGTTTATCATATAGTTTACACTTTACCTGAGCAGACCTGAGAAGACCCAGCACACATATCCTCACTATTTTGTTGCCATTCTTTACATTACATTACTGTCATTGCAATATCTATTGCTACTAGAACGATACCATGACTATAGGTAAAGTATTCACCCCTGATCTCCATTCAGGGGTGAACAGCTGTCCTATGTGAATAGGCGAGACACTTTGCAGTTTGGGAACCAGCGAGGAAGACTGAACAAAATGGCTGGACTTGGGAACCAGCCAAGCTCTATTGTAAAACTACCTCTAAATACACAGTTATAAGACAAGAGACAGCTGTTTTGAAGATTGGCAAAGACAAATGGTTATATATTTATCGATTCGATTTTTTCCCCCAGACATGTCAGAGTGTGCGCAGTATGAAATAACAACCCCGGTGGAGGGCTCTATGGCAGAGGAACCCGGCCCTGTACAGGGCCGGGTACACTGGCTACCATGACTAAAAACACTGTTATGTCCACACTGGCATCTACCTGATGCATATAGGAGCTTACACAGGCCATTGCCAGGGATCTGTTTCAGTAGTTTCGCGACATGTGTAGATGGCGTCTGTGACACCATACGGACAGATCAACACAAGTTGCGGCACTTAGAACTAGTCCGTTTACGCACCGCCCCGCCTTAGTCTTACGGTACGTGAAGGTCTAACAGAGCATGGCCACTATTGGCCAGTCCCCTTCAGTGAGAGTTATAACTCTCCAACTGATCTATTTGGTGCATGCCCATTAAAAGATATTCTAGGACCTATGCTTGAAGAGTAACATTCTGGTTACTGGGAAATCACTGAGGGTAGCTGAGTACCAGCAGAGGCCTGAATTCATGCCTCAAAATGGCAGCGCATAACAGTCTGAGTTTGAACCTGTGTGCCCTGGCCCTGGCGATAACAGACTGTACTAGAGTCTACACTTAGAACAAGACAGACCCCAAACACGGTGTGTCCGGTTTCAAAAGTATTAGACAATCCGCTGGTATTTGACATCATCTGTGACATGCTTTTTGAGACCTGACAAAATTTGTTCCGCTGTTGCTTGCACTGTTGGTGTCACTGTTGATGTCTGTCTAGGCCTAACGTCACGAAATTACTGAAACAGGTCCCTGATATTTGATTGCCTAGACACCAGTCTATTACCTCACACTAACACCCTAAAGCAATCAACATATTCTGTAGTATTGTCCTAATACTGTCCCAGTAGATGTGGTAAGGTTAAAAAGTATTCTGTTCCAGTTTATCCCTTACACGGGGTTCCCCGTAACTGCGGTTAAAATAAACTCATAATAGAGGGAACCATTTTCGTCCTGAGCAAATTGCTCCCTTGTGCAGGGTGTCTTCTAAACACGCTGTCCTGAAAGTGGGTATTATTATAATAAATCGAGCACCAGGGGCCAAAATCTAAAAGCTCAGTGAAAGTGAAAGCGTGATTCCCAGCACACCTTGTGGTGCAAAATTCACATTGTAATGAAGTCCACTTTCCCCAGAAATAATGACATGGTTTGTCAACTTCATTTAATTGGTTTTTTTCCAAATGAATAATTTTGGTGTCTCTTACAAAATTTACTGTTAGTAAAGAAGTAGGTCATACTTACCACATCCATATAATTCTATATCACCTCCGGTACCAGATAAAATCACAATTCTGAACAATTGTCCTACAACTGGAGGCTCCAATTTATTAATAACTTGAATGTTACTATTGGCTCCAGGTACATGAGATAGAAATACCTGAAGATGAATTCATAATATTGATTTATACATATATATATATATATATATATATATATATATATATATATATATATATATATATATTTATATAAGTTGGCGGCTACAGGCTATGAGTGAACAACAATAATAACAATAAATAACGATAGCACAGGAGATTGGTTTGGCGGAATAATCACAGACATACCACACTTTATTCAATAACTTAAAATCAAAATTTTTCACAGAGTGAAAAACCCGTGTGGTCTGATAGACAGCTGAGGCGCAACTAGGGCAACCGTTAACCCTTTACGGACGGCTGCCTGGGGCCCAGCTACACCTTTAAGGACGAGTGCTGGTGGCAGTTTGTCTGGCTCGAGGACGGGCACATAATGGTTAAAATTGATATTCAAGTTTGTAATCATGCAATATGATACATAATCTTAAATATTTTATTTCTTTTTGATAGAAATATTATATATGATGTTATATCTACATTTCCTGAAGATGGATATTGCTTTTTTATTGCTTTTTTATTTCTTTGTTAAAATTTCTTTGTTAATATTGGAACAATGATGCCTCAAGGCATCATGCGTATTTAGTACGGTGATGCCTCCAGGCATCATGTGTCTTTAGTGCGGTGATGCCTGCAGGCATCATGCGTCCTTAAAGGGTTAAGAACAGTGATGCAACAGTGATGTAACCGGCACGCGACTGGTTACCACGCTACCAACTTGTTGCTGGTTACCTAAGATACTACGCTAGTGACCTCGCCTACGCCTCAATTATATAGTTACATGAAATATAACCACACATAGTGTTGCATTTGTAAATCCTACAGGGATATCATGTGTCATATAAATATAGGGATATCATGTATCATATATATATATATATACATACATATATATCTGGAATGATAGTAGCTGATAACATGACATAATTGATAATAATGGTAAAATTATAATATACTTATATATCACCTAATGTACTTAAAGTAGTTTTTGATACTCTGAACAAATTAAGACTAAGCATGCTTACATACCAACATTTACAATTTTCTATATGTTTCCATATTTGCCTAGATATGTAGCTTTTATCATTAAAGGATTTTAATGATTTCTCACATGCTTCTCACAAGTTAAGTCAGCGTCTATGGTATCCCAGAGATGGTCCATTTCAAGTGGCTATTTTTCTCCCTTTAGGACAACATCCCTTATATCACCCTGTGTGATCTTACTTTTTTGGCCGTGATGTACTAAGCGAAAATGACTAGGCTGTGGGTGAACTATGTCTTGGTACGAGGTCACCTATCACTGACATTCGCCCTGACGACGCAGGCGAAGGGGCGAATGTCAGCAACTTGACTGAGAACTTGTCACTTGTTACTACTATCGATCAATGACTTGTTACTACTATCGATCTAAGACTTGTTACTACTATCGATCTATGACTTGTTACTACTATCGATCTATGACTTGTTACTACTATCGATCTAAGACTTGTTACTACTATCGATCTATGACTTGTTACTACTATGGATCTATGACTTGTTACTACTATCGATCTATGACTTGTTACTACTATCGATCTATGACTTGTTACTACTATCGATCTATGACTTGTTACTACTATCGATCTATGACTTGTTACTACTATTGAGCTATGACTTGTTACTACTATCGATTTATGACTTGTTATTACTATCTATTTCGTATATTTGAGCAATTCAAACTGTATGAAGTTACCACCCTACGTTAACTACCTCAATATTTAGTCAGTGGGCACTTGTAGTCATTACAGGGGCTTGTATTGCGAGTTTAAAGTCACGAAGCGACGTCGCCTGTCATATTGACATATCTGGCGATGATGTCATTACGCATGCTAATCAAATATCAGACGTTTGCACTCAGGTATGTAACTAAGAGCTAATAGTATATTCATCATTGATGAATGAGCGTGCAATTATAAATGAATAACAATTGAAAGTTTTGGGTTAGATTCAGTATATGGATCCTTCTCTATAACACACTTGCACACAGTCAACTTGCCATTTCTTCAACTGCCTATCTAGGATCCAAACAGGCCAAGCAACAGTGGGTCATGAGATATTTCGGTCTTGAGTGATTGGTTATGGTCAGCTGGCCACACCTCTAAGACCCTGAGACACTGGCACCCTGCTCTCTTCTCAATAGCATAGTGAATAGCACACAGATAGTAAAGGGATAGTTTTCTGGAGCATACTGAAAGTTCAATGTGACCACTCTAACCTCTAGATGATGTATTTGGCGCGTGCAAGCACGCTCTAATAATAGGCATTTTTCCCACATGAATATTGACCCTATTAGCAGTGTACAAATTACCTAACTTGTCACTGATAAGTTATATCTCTTTAGTGTTGGGTTGCTTGCCAGCAAGACCGAGACTTCTACATTCATGATGGGTTTTTAGTCCAGTTTACAGTCTTGAAATTTGTTAGTATATATGAGGAACAGCAGAGGACCCAGTATTTGATGCTAAACTAAATTGTGTGTCTCCTTGTTAGAGTGTGCTTGCGCGCCTATATACATCATCTATAGACCAACAGGTTAGAGTGGTTACATATATACACTTTCAGCGTGCTGCCAGAAAACTATCCCTGCACTATCTGCATGCTATTCACTGTGATAGTGTGAAAGGAGCAGGGTGCCAGTGTCTCAGGGTCTTAGAGGCATGCTCAGCTGACCATGATCAATCACTTAAGACCGAAATACCTCAATGACCTATTAGTGCTTGACCTTGATGTTTTTGGTTCCTAGACTCAGGTGGTAGCAGAAATAACAGGTTGACTGGGTTCCATTAGCTTCCAGAAAACTATCCATAGACTGAATGTAACGCAAACCATTTAATTGTTAACAAGTATTGTAGACAGTATGACCTAATTTAATTGTTATTCATGTATAATTGCATGCTCATTCATCTATGATGAACATTCCATTTGCTCCTAGTATGTTATTAAGCCTGCTACTCGCCTCAGTGAGACTAACTTTGCCCTGTGGCTGACAAAGAAACCTTGTATACTGTTGATATGTGGGTCAGATTTTTGAAACCTGCTAAATTACCCAAAACAGGTTATTTAAGGCTGATGTTGTATAAACCTATCTCATCGATGGAAAAGTGGCATTTTTCGATGCATCTTTTGATGGTCTTTAATTCCAATATAGGGTTTTGTATAGCTCTGAGGAATATTTCCTTCCGAAAATCAACAAAAACAGTGTTTTTCATGATTTCAGTTTTTTTCCCAAAGTCTATTAGGCACAATTTAGAGCCAATTGTTTTTATCAACGTGTTTAAAGCATATGTCATGCAAAGTGTAGACAATATAGTTTTGAAAGTTGGTAAAAATTTGAAAATATATGAAAATGGTCAAAACTATCCAGGACCTTTAAATTTTCCAACAGAGAGACCTATAGAGCATGTTGTCTGACACCCCAATTTTGAGAGCATAATACTAATGAGATATACAATGAGAAATTAATTTTCCTTTATTGTGAGATGTTGACCAAAATCCCTACTGTGATGCCTGAAAGTTTGAATACAATGGGGTTATCTATTCTGATATAAAAAACATTGTGATTCCATGATGATATTTTTCCAAAAAATGGGCTGTAGGACAACACACCTGTTAAAAGATGTATAGAAGAAATAATAATCATAATAGAATAACAAATATCCCTCTACATGTTAAGTATTCCTACCACTTATAAATACCCACTTTACTTTTTTCCTAAATAAAAAAATGTACTTCTTCTGGTTAAAAAACTGAAGATGTGTTGTCCGACACCCCGGGGTGTCGGACAACACGCTCTGATATAAGTCATGAATTTGGGGTTATTTCTTATCAATAATTGAGTGGTTTGCTTTGAAAAACAAAGATTTCTATCATTTGATTAAGAATATAAAGGATTATAGCCACAAATATAATTTTGTCCATTGTTCTGAGTGATTTAAAAAACGTGTTGTCCGACACCCCTCGTGTTGTCCGACACCCCTGTGTGGCCCAACACCTAAATATGCTCATAGCTTTTGTTTCATATCTAATATGTGATTGAGGTGTTTTGGGTCAAATATAACATATGTCACCATATAATATCAGTTTTTCTCAAGTTATAACCGTTTATAACATTTCTTGAATTTTCAAATATTTTAGGGGGGTGGACAACATGTAGTATTATAAACAATTTCAAAAGGCTCTCAAATCTGAACCATTTGTCTGATTTTGTTGGAATAATGTTTTTCTGGAAGGGACTTGGTAGGGGACTAATATAAAATATAAAAAGAAGTATTATTCTAAAATTATTTTTTGAGTGTCTGATCCCAGGAAGAAACCGTAATATAGCAGGTTTCAAAAATCTGACCCATGTATCTCATCTCAAACCCATGCAAGGTAAGGTTTTTAAAAGAAAATCCCCACCTTCATTTTCCGTTTTACCTTTTGTTATGTTAAGTCACATTTGTTTACAACTAGATTTTCCTGGTTTGAGTTGAAAACAGATGTGAAATCAAAGTGTAACAGTTGTGACTTCAACATGTGAAACTGACAACCTGTGATTGGTTAATACATTTAAAATCGATCATATGGCATACGTAACCTTTGTGGTCCCATTTTCTTCGTAGTATTCTAATTGGCTCTCAACTTGGCCATATTGTAGGAGAAATGTTTCTGTCACGGATACACCAGGCCCTTTGGTTCCAATGCTCTCTATCCTAAATGGACTCCCTGAAATTGAAGTATTCTATTGAGTTATTGGTGCTTGACTATTGAATGATTGCTGCTTAAAGGCATATCGGACAATTTGGCGTGAAAATTCAAACCCATGTCATTTTTCTGAAAATCTAATACAATTACAAGTATTGTAGAGCACATATCTAACTTAAAAATTGGGGGTCACCGTGCTAGATTTTGATTTGGAGATCAATGTTATGATCATTTTATATTAGAATATATAGAGATTCTAAAAAGTTATTTTTCACACAGTAAAACCCATGTCAATTTCCTCAAACTTTCACAGAATACAGTACATGTATAGTACTACATTTATAGGTTTTAAAAATCACAGGTCACCGTCCTTGTTTTTGAAAGAATTGAATTTTTTTAGTACATTTCCTATGTAAATCAAGCAAATGAAAAAGGGCCTATTTTGCCTATTGGATTATGTCAAACTAGGCAAAACTTAAATTTTGCTCTTTTGAGCATGTAATGTGCCAGAAATTACCAATTTCAATGGATGAATGGGAATATCTAAAAATCCCCAGGTGGCGCCACCGTAAATTGTAAGATATGCCTTTAAAATACTAAAATATGAACTCATTATCTTTTTTTATCTTCTGGAGATTCCCACACCCCTATTGGGATGCGGAGACACCAGGATACCAGTATGCGATTTAATTCATCCTATATACTCATTATCATTTGGGTCTTAATTGATATGCTTTACTTGATAAGCAATGATAGATAACAATTAAACAATGTGCAAGTTTTCAATAGCTTTGTAGTGGTTACGAGCTTAATCTTTTTACCAGGCCAAAATGATCGAGGGACTATGTGACAATGATAAAGATACCCTGTGAATACATCTTTCTCACAGGATAGCCGAGGCTCAATCCCGGACATGTAATGTTCCCTGGCCGAGCCCTGAAACCAGCGAATAGTAAAAGAGTAAGAAAAATCTCACTCTCTACGAAATCAAATGGAGGAAACCCATGAAAGTTTAGGGTCTGAGCTTGTATCCCATCGAGTTTGAATCACGTAGCAATTCACAAGGCGAGGCCGCGTGAATTGCTATGTGATTCAAATGAGATGGGATCGAGCTCTGACCCTAAACTTTCATGGGTTTCTGAATTTATCTCACCCTTAATATTGACTAATGGGCTAACATTTGTGACATTATCCCCCATTGGATATTTTTCCTAAATATCTAATGGGTGATATATACGAGTTTCCAATGTTAAGTCTATAGAGAAAAAATATCTGGGGTGAGATAACAAGCTGTTCCTCCCCTCAGAGAGGTCCATGACCAGAGACCTGCGCACCTGGCGGCGACCCTGGGGTTAAAGATATAAATTGTGCTTAGTAGTTTATTGTGTTTTTATACAACTTGTACACTAGTCTAAAGAACTTTTTGTTGGCTTCCTACAGGATGATTGATTAATAAGGCATATTTTTTTGCCAAGTAAACGTTTGTTTTCAAACGAACTTCCCTTAATAGAATAATTATATTGTATAAATCACCTACTGCGCCCCAGAAAGCATTTGATAGTTGCTATATTGCTGTTTTATGTGTTTTTATATAGTTGTTGAAGTTAGTCCCAGGGTTTGATGAAAATGTGTGGATATATGATATAGATTTCTCAAGCCTAATGATAGGTGAACATTTGTTGTTGTTAATTTTTTTTTGTGTTCTTAAAAACAATATAAATCATTGTTTATGTGAAATGCAAGGCATACAATGAGCTGTGACAGTAAAAATAATGGACGTTGGCTAAGAATGATGAATTGGTTAGTATCATCTACCCACGATCTCATATCCTCCGAATTGTGATTGTTGCTAAACAACATAATATCAAATTTAATGCAAAAAAAATTTATTCAAAATTATATTTAACATGCATTTGCAGTCAAAAGTTTTCAACACGGTTGTTTACTTTGTACAAAACCTCATAAAAACTATTTTTCACCAGAATCTTTTTCTAAAACATTTATCACAATATATGTGCCACTTGTATACCCACAATATGCCATAAATTTTGTCAAATTCCCTTTACATTTTCTTGAATTAAAGGTCACAGACATTCATTTTTTGCCCTCACAGTTTAGCATACCAACTTTTTTAATATACCAAAAAAATATGTGACTCTTTCAACCTATATTTAGGAAGGCCTAAGACGGCAGAACGGAACACGGCAGCCCAGTGCCAGGCAGATTACCAGGCCAAAAAGAAGGCAGAACTACATTTCCTATATAAATGCTAATGCAGAAAATCCAAGATGGCCACTCCCCACATGTTGGTATATGGTAAAAGCATTGATAAATCAATCATTCCATATCTTTATGTTCCTCTTGCACATATTTGAGGTGATTTTTATAGGTTTCTTCTTGGTAACAACCATTCTGAAAGTGTCATATTGCTCTGTGATGGTCAATTTTCAAGATGGCCGCCACCTGGCTCCTGGGACTTATCTGCAATGCCCACACATCTAAAAATTTTCATATGGGGCTGCCCTTACCATGTACCAAAATTCATGCTTGTTTCATTAAATGCGCGATACTGCTGAAATTTTAGCTATATCTGCCCCACTACATCAATACACATCAAGTGATGCAGTAACAGAAAGAAGAATGTGACAAAACCCTTCTCGGCACGAGTGAGAACTCTGAACCAAGAGGCCCATGTCCCCATTCACAAGGTGATGTAAGAAGGTCCTGCTGAGTCCCCACCATGGACAATGGTATCACCCGCCATCATCTTTGATCTATGTAAGAACAAGAAAGCAGAAACATCAGCAAACATATATGAAAATGAACTTATCAAGATCCATCACCTCTATAGAAACTACCTGGAGATTTATATGGATGGCTCTGAAGATGGGAACTGTGTAGGCTTTGCTGCACACACTCCCTATGGAAATCACAAAGGAGCACTACATCAAGGAGGCAGCATCTTTACTGCTGAAGCACATGCCTTAATGAGTGCTTTGGAATGGATCTTCTCTGACTCAAAGTCATGTCTACAAGCAATTGGTCAGCATGACCATGTTATACAGGCGATAAGGGAATCCTACTTGCCTACTCAGAATTGGAGCAACAGGTAAAGGAGGTTGTGTTCTGCTGGCTCCCTAGCCATGTCAGCATAGAGGGAAACGAGGCTGCAGACCATGCACCCAAAACAGCATTGAGTTGGAAACCAGGTTTGTCTCCTGTCCCCCACTCAGACCTTCTCCCAATGTCCGAAGAGTTCACTAAACAGGAACGGCAGAGCTGATGGAACTCAAGCCAGGACAACAAACTACATGCCATTGAACCATCAGTTGGCAGAAATCAAGACTATGCAGGCTTGACAAGAAGTGAAGTGACAAGACTGAACCGTCTTCGGATAGGTCACTCACTGCTGACACATGGGCACCTCATGCAGGGTGAAGAACGACCCACATGCCAGCGTTGTCAGGTGCCTCTTTCTATTGAGCACCTTATGCTTTACTGTCAACCAACAAAGAAAAGCAGGGATAAGTACATTCAATATGCAACATCCATGTCCAGTGTTTTCAGCCACTCTGGGAAGAAAGAAATTCTGAAGTTTGTTCAGGTAACAAAGACTTTCAAAAAGCTACAGAAAAGAACATACAAGAACTTATGTGGCCAAATCAGTCCGGTATAGGAGGTTGGCAAAAAGTGTCAGACAGCTTGACCTGTAGCCAATTACAGGGAGCAGCTTCATACTCATCAGCTTGTTGACCCGATTGGTATGGTGCAGCAACTGGTTTACTGTTGTCAGTATAATGCGACTGGCGGAGTGTTGTGTCAATGGTCTGCAGCACAGCTCTCCAGTGAGGCAGCACTATAAATGGGCATAGATTCCCACTGCTACAAGCAGACCAAAGTTGAGTATACCTTTCAAGAACCAGAAAGGTCAACCAATGAGTCAGTCTCAAAAGGACGTATCTAGCCTACCGAGACGTAAAACTACACAAACAAACAAACAAAACGGGCGATGCAGTGGTATGTCTGAGACAAGCAGGCTTAAAGTTGCAGTCCCTGTAAATCAGTGCGAATGGTCAAATATTAAAAAAAACGAATCAGTTGTTAACAAATTATGAAATTTGCTATACATGTATTAAATATAAAAAGTCAATGAGGTAAAAATAGCAGGGTGAGATGATTACCTAAATCCACCTGCACGTATGCTGGTAACCCATATTTGATTCCCCAATCAGCACCGTCAAGCATGCGAACGAAGACGGGAGAGAGATATGAGCTGTTACAGGTAAAGGCACTGTCATCAACGAAGGGTAATCGAGCAACAGAGATGCAGTTTGTATCTAAAAACAAATAAACAAACAGGCAATACATAAACGTTTTGTGAAACATCCACACTTAGGTATTTAGCCTTTTCATTTTATTGCAGATTTTATTTCGGGAACTCATTCCCCATTCCCTACAAGTATTGCAGCCTGTTCTCCATGGCCTATATCCTGTGTGTTGTCCATCCTTTTAGTATGTACAGGGGTGAGATAAATACAGAAAGCAACTTGTTTGGGCTAAGTCATTGATCTCAAACTCATTTGAATGCTATGTCATATTCACTTGGCTGTTGCCTGTTCATATCACTTCACATCAAACTCATAGAGAGCGACGGGTTTGACCAAAACTTGTTAGTTTCTTCTTCAGTCTCCTCATTCTAAACACCAAATTTGTGTGTACTTAATCATTTTTGTATACTATTCAATGTCTTACTGTCTATATCCAAACGCTGTATGAGTTATACATTCTTACATTTTTACCTGTCTACTGGCCTCATGCCAAGTAAAAGGCTGTTGTGACAAGTAACTAAAGATTGTAAAGATCCTTAATAGATATTCAAATATAAGCATTATGTAATGCACATTATACAATGACTGCATGAAATATGATCTAAACAAAAAATTATATCAAACAAATTTAGTTGGTTTTCATACCAGTAAATCATATATCGTTGAAATATAGTTCACAATTAATGTGAACTTGTAGAGTGATGGCTACATCTGTTATCAGATCCAGATACTATTTCGGCAAATATCCTTAGTTTAAAACTGTCACCAGTACTTCAGGCTATCAAGAGTCCCAGAATGTTACAATCACAACTTACAAACCACAAATATGATGGTATTACTTTTATGCCCGGCGTCCACCTACAACGATATGGCTCCGATATGGTCTACGATGCACCTCCCGATACAAAATCAAAATCGCGTCGGAAGGTCACCTAATATCATGGCAGTTGACCATGTTTCTGCGACTAGAAACCGATAAAAACCCCATACAATGCGTGGTGGATTGGCACGTCTAGACATATGACTACGATTTTGCACCTTCCCGATATGTCTCCGATATTTCCTTTCTGTATCGGTGCCATATCGGTAGGTCTAAATTTCTATCGTAGTAGGTGAACGCCAGGCCTTAATCATATATATGGTTGACAGTACACTGTCAAGCATATGATGGCATTTCTTCTAAATTACTGAATGTGGACAATACACTGCTTCTAAATGCTATCCATTCTATCCTTTAGTGCATCAATGTGAAATAATGTTCAGAAATTTTCATTAAGGTAGATCATTTCAGACCTTTAGAAATATGTATAGTCTACTATATTGTACCTATCTTAAAAGTCCTTGCTTGGATTTGTCCTACTGTCGAGCGAATGGGCCCAAATGCTTGATGTAAATTTCCACTAGTGTCTTCAATAGTCCATGAATGTCCACCTTTATACAAAGCAAACATAACCTTATTCAATAGAGTGTCCACATATCTGCAGCTTTGGTATGATGGTTCTAACTATATTCAAATTTCATTTATCAATTCTGTATTATCTATCAGTTAAATGCATAACCATATCATATTATACAATATCGAGTTAAATACTATTAAATATGACAATAGTATTTATCTAAGGGCTATATCATCAAGTGCCTTTCAGATATCAATTGCAGAATCACTTCCCGTAAAATGTAATTATAGTGAGGTTCCTCATGTCCCTGGAAAAATATCCCTGAAAATGGTGAAATAGTACCAATGGCTGCAAGTGCCCTGAATGTTATTATGACTCCTCCTTCTACCGATTCTTTGAGGATTGACGTTGGGAATTCATCATTCGGCTGGAGATAAAGCAGTAGAGCACCTACTTGACAAAAGAAATATTCATTTAAATATGAGGCTAAAGTGGCATGTTAAAAGTATACATATGATAGAAGTAAGCCACAATACATCAGAATTTCAAGAAATACATGGAATTGATATCCAATACAACAACTTCCTTCAGATTTCACAGGACAGAACGTTGTTAAACATCATATCTAGATACAACATTTCCAGGCGTGACAAATCACAAGGCAGATCCCAATTTTATGTTACATTTGTTTTTCTTCCAATACTTGTTATTATTTCAGAAGAGCTATATCCATATCGAGATACTTATATTCCTTGCGCTCTTGTTTCAATACATACCTTTCCATCTTAAGTTCTTCATCACTTTGAAATGTTACCACAAAATTACACATATTGTACAATTTAAATAACTTCCTTTAGTGCCACACCTACCAAACATCTTTGGTATATACTTAAATATATATATGTGCTCCAAGTTAGTCCCGAAAGCATTCTAACAAACTGTCACTGCATGAAAAGTACCGCTTTACATATGCATCCGAAACGCGTCTAATAGTAGGATTTTGCGACTAGAAGTTGGACCTCTAATCCGTCTCGTAGACGCCTTATCTAGTGGCGTATATACATGTCCATGGTGCGGTCTTATATACGTCACATATACGCCTGATTCCGTTGTATATACACCAACATCCAAAGGTTCCGATCTTTGCAACTTGGGGACACTACTGGTAGCATATTTCATTTGCCATTAACCATCCAAGTCTGTTTTATATGAAAAATGCAATCTTATATTACCAAGTTATTTTATAAAACCTTTATAAAACCTGATTGAGTATAAATTGATTAATTACACATAAAAAAAACCCTGCATTAAGTTGTTTTTTTTACCGTTTTTCTGATATTTTATTTAACTTTAAAACACCATTTCAATGTGTGGACAGTCAGCCTTACAATATAATCGCCTCCCCCCAGTGTCTCTGGGTGACAGAGTCCTCCTCCCGACTCCGACTCCGACTCCGACTCCGCCCCTCAGGACTGAAATCATCTTACACAAGGCGAGCGGCCGCTAATCCGACAACATAACACCTCGCGGCAGGCAGCGGCGGGCATGGGTGGGCGGTGGGGGGTGGGGGAGGGTTTCCCACTGAGTCAACCTGTACAAACGCGGCCGGCGGGGGGCGGTGGGCGGTGGGCGGCGGGCAGCGGGGGGCTTCTCACTGAGGCTGGCTGGGGGTGGCGTGGGGTGGTGGGGGGGCGGTAGGGGGTGGGGTTGGGAGGTCATGGGTGGCGGTTGGTGTTGGTGCATCCTCAACCAACACCCACAGGACGGGGCGGGCCGCGGGTCGCAATTTTTCTTTTTTTTGTATCATATATACGCCTGGCGTACATATATATTGCACAGAGTATGTTTTATCTTAAATACGCCAGGCGTGAAAGACAGCCAAGTCGCACGCGTCTACATATGGAAACTGTCTCGTAGACGCCCGAAACGCAGATGCGTATAAGAGGTGTATACAAGTATAAATAAGCCACGATACAGCCGATACGTGCGTTATCGCGATGGCGTATATATATGTAAAATAGTGCTCTTCGTGCAGTGTGTGTGTCAGTGAATAGTCAAAATTTTCCTATTTCATACAAAAGTCCAGGATGAATTTGAATGCTAAAAATTCTTTTTATTTTGTTAATCGAAGATTTCAGAATGTACCAACATTTAAAAATGTTGAATATGAAATGAAAAAAATTTCCCTTTTTTCACATTTCTTTATTGGTAAATGCATAAGATAGCAATTAGTCTCATTATACAAATGTTCGGGTTGGTTTGGAATATCCTTGGTATGGCTGGGGAGATCTACAACCTAGCCTAGCCTAGAACACAAAACCAGACTTCGGACACTCTAGGTACAATATCTAGATCGTCAACCTGCAGATCTTAGTTACAGTCCCTTGGTACTGCGTGTACCAAGTAAGGTAGGGGAAGAGATTCTGGGGCCTGTTTTTCAGTCATGACAATCGTTATGGGCGACGTGTTTTTGCCGTCAGTGTTCGATAGACACGACACTTTAGTGAATAGGCGATATGTCGTGAGTCTAAGAGGCGTAGGGCAGCCAAACATGTTTTTCAGTCACGACAATCGTGGGGTCACGTGATTGAAATTGTCGCCCAAAGTGTCGTCCGTTCATGACACCTATGGACATGTCGTACAGAATGCGCAACTTCACCTCCCGTTCGAATTAAGTTATGAAATTTTAACACGAGTAAGGTATACAAATAACCTATAATCGTCCCAAATATGAAGAAAATCGGCTGCACCGTTCCGAAGTTATAGGCGTTCGAATTTCGTCATAGCAATCGGCTGCTCTGGTGGCCAGTGTATTTTCCCGACGCCTCCGCTGATTTCCACTCTCCTCCCAGATCTTTCGTGGCACGAGCGTAGGATATCTGCTAGGAGAGTGCGCATCTGGAGGTGGGAGGGTGACTGGCCACCAGAGCAGACGATTGCTATGACGAAATTCAAATGCCAATAACTTCGGAACGTTTGGTCCGATTATGGTTCATATGTATCCCTTACTCGTGTTAAAATTTCATTGCTTAATTCTGTCTGGAAGTGGAGAAATCCTCTATATACGCACAGTGATGTGTTATAGAACCTAAGACAGTTCTATACTTGTCGTGACGGCCGACAGTTTTAGCGGCGATTGTGAGTGGCGCACTACGATCGTGTCTATAGAACAGCGGCCATTTTGTGTCTTCTAGAATGTCGTGGAATCGCTGGACGATCGTAGGGTATCGTTGCCCGACGATGTCGTTACTGAAAAACAGGGCCCTGGTCTCTTCACCGCTGGATGGTTTCTGGAGAAACCTAGCAGTTCACTGAGGCTCCAAGTGTTCACTCGACGGGGAGGCACAACAAGAAGACCTGTTTACCTGCTGCTGACTCAGCCTATATATATACTGACCGAGTTACGTAATGCGGGCAACCCTGTAGTATTTGCATACATGGGTCCGCCGGCTTTACCGCACAGTAGGGATCAGCACTCGCGGCACCTATCCTGAAGTGAAGCAAACGCCGCTCAACTGCCCTGACCCCTACACAAAGTTGATTTTTGTCTCCAACAAAGATGACATACCATCAGCTTCAAGTGGCTTTACCACTGGTGGCTGGTTTTCATCGGGCGTCAGTGTTACCCCTCATAACTAATTACTACTATATTTCTTGTTATTATATAAATAGTATTGTATCTGTATTTGCACATTATATGAGAATTTGAAAGGCTTTGAACATATGGTGCTAGTCCTGAAGCAGACCTGTGGAAATGTGTTTTGGAGTACATACGATGTTTTTTATTGATTCTGTATCTTCTGAATCTTCTGATTTCAAATCTACTTCGTGCCAGTTTGTACAGGCTCAGCATTTTGAGATATAAGGGTTTTAAATAGAAATATGAAAAAAATAAAAAATAATTAAATTAATATATCTATTTCAACTTAACTTCATAGCAAATCACATTTTATGAGTTATTCTCAAAAGGAATCCCATATTTGATAAACATTATTGCATATGGGAAGATTGATAGTATATTTGACCTTGAAACATCAGATGAAGGTCAAATTAAGGTCAATTTTGTCTTTTCATGAAAAACTATAAATTTATGAGATGAAATGCAATAGGTTTGCAAAACAGAATAATTCTACATCATTCCATAAGGTATAGACATCTTACATTTCATACAAGAGCCTTGGTAATGATTTTTAACCCTTTCCATACCGGTGATTGTGTCAGAGCTACTCCCTTAAGGACCGGTGCTGGTGGCAGTTTGTCCCTCTAGACGACCGGCACACTCTGGTTAAAATCATAATTCAAGTTTGTAATTACCTAATACAATGTATAATCATAGAAATTTTGTTTCTTTTGGAGAGAAATGACAAATATGATATAATATATACATTTTGTGAAGATTTGATGAATATTGCTCTAATATTCCTTTTTATTTGGGCAGCACGGTTTTTCTATAGTGCTGCCATTTGGCAGCAGCAGTTCTCCCGTGGTGCTGCCATTTGGCAGCATTGGTATTTCTATGGTGCTGCCAAATGGCAGCAGCGGTCGCGAAAGGGTTAAGTCCAGAAAAAGGTCAAAGAAGTTAAGACTTTATGTTTTACGTAAACTGACACTTCAACTCTGTCCAAATGGCCTACGTGTGTCTACACCTACTCGCCACTTCTCACCTCTCCTCGTCAAAGGCCCCAGCCTTTAATCCCCTTGGGGTAATGTGACTCAATTTATATATTCCAATTGCCTCGGCAATTGCCCCGGAGAAGAAATTCATAGACGACTAACCCTTCTCTTCACGCCTCGCATGTCTACCGAGCCACCTCTTCTTCTCCCGCCACAGGTCCACCACAGGTCCACCGCGGGTCCACTGCAGGTCGCCCTCCATGCCTCAGGCACCTTCCTCTCTGGAATGCCGCTGGCTGCCAGGCCCAGGCTCGGGCCCTGAGCCTGGGCCGGTCGGCCACCGCCCCCTCACCTGACAGGTGGTCATGCTACCAGGGCTCATGGCACCCGGAGACGCCTGCTGCCCACCTACCAAACGTTCTCACCCATGGAGCAATTGCCTTGGCAATTGCCCTGAGGAAATATTTGACATCAGTTCTCTCTCCACTGCCCCTCAGGCCCCACACATCATCAAACCCTGGTCACTGCCTGCACACCATGTGTCACCAGATGTCACATTGCCACCCTGGCCTACCATACACATCAGCACCGGGTTAAGGCACATCCCGCACCTCCACACAGGATACATCGCCACCCTGGTCCACTGTATCCCAAGGACCGGGTCTGGACACTTCATGCATCTGCAAGCCGGGCAGTGTTTTCTCCATGTGTCTCCACATTGGCCTCCTTTGGGGCCCGGCTCTCATCTGCCACCACGGACAACTTCTGGCTGCCGTCGACCCATCTGGCATCCTACTCATGCCAGCTGCCCCTCCGTGGCTGCCGGCATGACGGCTCGACAGCAACCCCCTACTAGCAACCGCAGGTCACCCTCCATGCCTTGGGCACCCTCCTCTACAGAATGCCGCCGGCCATCTACCTAAGCAAGACCAGGGCCCCGACCTGGGGGCAGGCTGGCCATTGCCCTCTCCCCTGACAGCTGCCCGTGGCCCACCTACCGAACTTGAACCTTCCCAACCATCACAAAATATATCATGAGGGACAAAAATAATAGGTGATTTAGAGGTAATTTTTAGACCTAAGCTGGTTACCCGCAGGAAGATCACACCCCAGGGAGTTGTTTTTCAGTTGTTTTTCAGTTGAGACGATCTCAACTTGAGATCCGCTAAGATCAATCAGAGATCCTGAGACCGACTTTGAGATTAATGGCGGAAAGTGTTTTTCAGACGTTGTCTCAAGTCTACACAGCCGATCTTAGGGGATCTCAACTCCAAGGATCTTAAGTTGAGATCTCTAACCCTCAATGTAGAGCTATCTCAAGTTCTATAGTGATCTTCCTGTGGTTTAAGTAAACTGGAGCCTCTAAATTGCCTATTGTCGCCCCAAACTGTTATATCAAGTCCCTTGCGATACCTTTTGTGAACCAATGTCAAGTTGAGACCGATCTCAAGTTGAGACCGATCTCAAGTTTAGACCGATCTTAAGTTGAAACTGACCTTGAGCATTACAGTGGGTTCAGCACAAACTAGCTGAGTGGTGCAGTGCCTTGTTTTTATGTTGCTTATCAATTGTCTCTCATGGTCATAATAACCACAATAAAACTATGAAATTTGGAATATACGTTTGCCAGGTTATCAAAACACTTTGCTCTAAATATCTTTTAATTTTGATAAGTTTTAGCACCGGATAAAAAAGTTGAGACAAGTATCAACTGGTCTCAAGTTGAGACCGAAGTTGAGATCCTTTCACTTGAGATCCCTGAGATCATCTCAACTGAAAAACACCCAAAGCACCCCAAACGGTCTTATCTTAGTCTTAACTTGAGATGACCTCAAATGATCTCAACTGAAAAACACTTTCGATCTCAGCGGATCTCAAGTGGACATGATCTCAACTGAAAAACAGGCCCCAGGTTTCTATCTCAATGGCTGGTAGGATTCACATAGTAAAATCCGCATTGAAACAATGAGTATGATTAATTAATTTGATCATAATAACACTATAGTTAATTAATATGTTCTTAAATATTATCAGGACTCAGTTATGTGCTTAATAAGCCTAGAATGGCTAAATAATCATAGATTTGACAGAGTGTATCATAGGCACAATTTTTCCTTATTTTTCTTAGAATTATAATATTTTTTATTTTCAAATAGTTATAACTCAAAATGCTGAGCCCATACAAACTGGCACGAAGCAGATTCGGAATAAGAAGATTAAGGGGCTCTAGAAACAATCATAAAACATCGTATGTACTACCAAACACACTTGACCCTTCAGACTGGCTCTGACCTCAGGACTATGCCCTATTTAGCACTATCTACTTTATGGACAAACTAAACTGGATGGTGAAACTATTCAGTTTTGTTATAGGATAGACTACGATGGCTTGGCTATCACTACCTGGAAACTAAAACACCAAGCTCTTATGAACACTTTCCAGTCTATAGGTGTGTATCAGGAGCCTATTCTTTTAAATGAGTAATACTCAACAGAAGATTCTGAAATGTCGATATTAGGTAAAGCACAAATAGCCTATCCAACTAATATAATTACAAATGTGAAAATTATGTACACTACTGGATGAAACGTACCTGGGAACTATGTATGATTTAATTAGAAAGACGTGCAATGCTCCATGAAAATAAACAACTTATATCAGTTAATATTCTCATAGATTGCCTAACATATGGTAAATATATCAGTGCTAAAACTGAGTGAAAACATACCTTGGTATGAATGTACTAATGCAGCTAATGTAGTGACAAGCCATAACTTCAGCATCATGGTTACTTCTGGACACATTTCACCCTGATGGTTCCAACATCTCAATATGATACATGAGCAAGTCGGCAGCATTGAAACACTCATATCTAAATACTTCATCCATTCTCATATCTAATTAGCTAAGGTTTTAATGGACTGAACAAATTTTATAATGGAAGTCAGACTAGCAACTCATTTGTGTCTTTAAATGGGCAAAATATAATGCCAAATTATTCATCATGAATGGTATGTGGCAATGCAGGAGAATATGCACTGAAACCTTTGCAGTTGTCTCTGTAAGCGGAAACCTATACATTATGTATTGGTAGAGAAGCAGACTAATGCTCCAATAATGTGATTATGGGTTTGTACTCAATAGTAGTGACAACAAAACATCTAAAATGTTTTATGCAAGAGAGAAAGAGAGATGTCCTTGAGCCTTCATTAACGTTAGATTCTTCGTTCAATAATTACAAAGGTACTGCAATAACGAATTTGCATTGTAATAATAAACATAAGTGAAGTATATACATAACATTATACATTATAGAATATGATTGATGAGGATGAAGTGGAAAACTATGCAGTTAATCATGTCTCATGCTCACCCGCCCATCTTAAAGCGCCGATTCCACCGAGCACCCGAAACTTGCCGAAATAAAAATCGGGAAATTTTGTATAAGCATAGCTGGCGGTGGAAGCGCACATTTTTTTCTGGTCATTTCGGGCGCTAATACGATTTATCATGCGAGAAAATTCACCATATAAGATATTCTTTGATACATTCCAAGGACTTCAGAAACTTTCCGATAAAGCTTCTAGTCTGGTGTAATCACCCCTTTAGGTTGCGTTATAATGGAGTTTTATACACTAGGATCAAATGGCATGTTCATCATTGATGAATGAGCGTGCGATAATAAATGAATAACAATTAAAAGGTTCGGGTAACATTCAGTCTATAGATAGTTTTCTTTAACCCACTTGCACCTAGTCAGCTTGCCATTTCTGCAACTGACAGTGTCTAGGATCCAAACATATCATGCACCAGTGGGTCAATGAGGTATTTCAGTCTTGAACACATGGTCATGGTTAGCTTGGCATGCCTCTAAGACCCTGGCCCTCTTTTCCATTCACCATATCATAGCGAATAGCACACAGAGAGTGAAAGGATAGTTCTTTGGCAGTGCGCTGGAGGCCTATATGTAACCACTTAAGGCAGTGTATATATAGACAATAATTAATGTTTTGTGTAGTAATACACGAGCGATAGCGAGTGTATTACGACGTCAACCTCGAGTGGTTTACAGAGCCGCCTGTCCACAAAACCATTGTTTGTGGTATTTATTATCCATCTTTTCGAGTAGATTTGCCATAACTAAGGGGTACAACAATAGGGGATATTTCTTTCCTCTATAGCACAAAGGGACTATTTTCCCCGTATTCCATGGTTTTGAGGCCGTATACGACAGATTTTAATCTGTATACCTGAGTTATGATATCTGGCAGGTTTTATATAATGGGTCGTGGTTCACTGAGTCCCCATACATTTTCAATGGTGTCTTTGTATACAATGGATAATGAAGGGCATGCAAGCACGCTCTGGTAATAGATAACAGACAGGCAGCCCATATTCAGGCTATGTCAGGTAACTGTATTGCATATTTATATAGAGCTGTATCGAGGATCGTATAAATAGACAATACTCCACAAGTTCAGCTGGGCCGCAATCATCACCGAGGCAATGCCGAGTGACAATTGGCGTATTGTCTATTTATGATTCAAGTGCGGTTCTAGATTTATCTTATAGTGCTGCAGCATGAGGGGCTACAGTAGGTGAACACCCATCACCAAAAAAGACTAAAGTACACCATATACCATTGGAAAGCTACAGTTCTGAGGAATACAGTTCTGGTGGGTGTAAAAATATATTTGGTGAACAATCTTGTCAAGGTCAGGTCAAAGGTAAAAGGTCACAACTAAAATAGCTCCCAGTTAGAATTGCCTTAACCACTGATATTTCAAGAAATATTTTACTTGGCCTTCTGATATTTTAGGACCATGTACAGTAAAACCCCTCTTAAGGGGACACCCTCCGTTCCGGGCCAAGTGTCCCCTTAAGCGGGGTGTCCCCTTAAGCGGGGTTTTCAGGATGCCAGTGGTTTTACAATAGAGAATACCTACATAAATGAAGGAAATGATGGTTATTAGGTTAAAAGGTTTATTGATAAATAAGCAAATAAATATAAATTATACAATATAAATGAATAAAAATTAATATAAATGTATATAAGAAAAATAAAATTAAATAGATAAAAGAGGTTGAAGATGGATATGCATTCCTTGTGAAATTTGCTCCTTTTTACATCCCCGGTCAATACCCCCCCCCCCCCCCCCCCCCCACTGTAACTTCTGAGAGAATTCAGCAGCCCTATAAGAGACTCACCGTGAGCCGCCCAGAGCCGCAACGGCTCACTGAATACCGTACCTTCAAAGCCCCCAGCCCTCCCTGTGTCCCCCACCGCTAACCTGTAAGCGGACCTCTTACCTGGCACCTTCAGCAGGTGCGAAAATCGCTCATACTAATATCCACTCAGAGTCGCCCGCCCAGAGCCGCTAGAGATGTTGTTATTACCTTGAAAAAACACACTCCGGCCGCCCGGACCCTCACGGGAATGCTCAGTCTATTATTCTGGTTGTGACAGCTGTCTGTCCCGTACAAACAGGCACTGTAAACTTGGATTTTCAGTGTTTTTGATATGATGACCCCCCCAAACTGTCCCCTTAAGCGGGGTTTTTAAGCATTTCTGTACCGAAAAACTGTCCCCTTAAGCGGGGTGTCCCCTTAAGCGGGGTTAAAATAAACTCTTAATAGAGGGAAAAATTTCCGTTCCAAGCAAATTGACCCCTAAAGCGGGGTGTCCCCTTTAGAGGGGTGTCCCGGAAGAGGGGTTTTACTGTATACATCATATGGCCCAATGGCCACACGCAAAAATGGTTGACCTAGGTGAAGGTCAAAGTCACATCTACTGGTGCACTCCATGTATATCATGTTGAACCTGCAATATCTCTGGACATTATATCACTATCATTATAAAGGTCAGAATATCCAATACCTATGTCTCTCTGATCTTGAACATCAATTGCTGGCATTGTAAACCCCAAATTGCAACTTTAGAATAATCTGAAAGAAGGTGTTTTCACTAATAGAACCCCTGTAGATTTCTTGCAGAGATCCTGTACACTTCCGCAAAAGATCTGCTGGGAGAGTGCCAGCCTAGACTGGCCTCAGTTCCTGTATCCTTTTCTTTTTATTTCATTTATTCTATGTGGACTTGTAATAGGCCTGCAGGCCTTACAGCCAGTATAACAAGACTGCTGTAAAACATTCAGCAGCAGTATTTCTTCAGAATAAAGCACTGATGGTAGTAAATCGTTAGTATAGGAGAATAAAAGAAATTAAAAGACTTGTGCATGTCTTTGCTGAGCCAAGAGAAGTACCATAACTGTCAGTTCAAGGTCTTTCTCTCGGAGCACTCTCTACTACTGTGGTATTACGTAAGAGGTAGTTACCTGTCCCTTATTTTATTTGGGCAGGGAACAAGTGTGGGGAGACTGTGATGGCAATTCTCACACAGTGAAGCCCTTGCCTGGAAGCCTGGCCTGTGTTCACTCACATAATAGGCCAGGTAACGCCCACTTTCTTTCTGTGCTTCTCCCGGTCATCTGCTTCGGGACTCGGCCAAATCTGTCACTTTTTAGAGGAACATTATAATAAATTATCTTTTATCTTTTGAAAGGTTGCCATTACTTTTTGATTTTCCTTTATTATAAACAATTAGAAATAAGGCGTTTGGGGAAAGAGGTTGTGCTGGTTCCCATTGTTAATTCAAATCAGCAGAGGACCAGTGAAAGTTCAAGGTCGCTCACACGTTGCTCCTGCTGGGCGTTACCTGTCCCATATTTTATTGGGGCAGGGAACCAGTCTAAGTGAGGACCCTCAATTGCACTATAAGCCTGTTTTCATTGGCCGACGAAAACAGCATAGATGTTTTAAGCCCATTTCCACCAATCCACAGTCAGGAACCACCAACAGACTTTTACCACTGCTGATGCAAAATGGAAATGGGCCGTTAGGAAAACTAAAAAATCTACGCCGGATTTGTCCGCCAATGGAAACGGACGATCATCCATAATGTTAATGACTTGAGTGGCCAATTTTTGCTAGGAATGGACTTTATCCGCACTATCCCCTGATTTCCAATCCAAAAATAAAACACTTTAAAGTATTTATATTTTTCCTCCTTAACCTGCATACTTGGCTGCAAAGCCATTATTTTTATTCCTGCATTAACTGAATACCAAGTGCATCACTATCTCTCCTCATTTTATTTTATGTAATTAACTACAAAAATCTATATCCAGTTGTGACAGACATTTTATTACAATATATTAAGAGAAGATATTATCTTTTAATTAAAAGAAGTTAAGATTAACATATTATGTCTGTTACCACTTAAAGATCCGAAGCTTTGAGGGGGGGCTCCTTTTTTATAACATGCTTAACTTTTCATTAAGGTAAGGTAGAATCACAGGTTTCTGTGCCATTTTAGAGTGGAACTTTATTGTTTTCTATATATTGCAACTGAAGAATGGTTGATATTTAAAAGTTGTCCATCCTTAAGCATCAAGAAAATTTATTGTATTTCCTTCATTTCTCGTGTTTCCCATGTTTTTCAAAAGAAATATTAATTTGATTGACACATTTATTACTTTATGGACTCACATGTGTTCCCTTTACTCTTCAATGAAAACTCAAAATAACTATGCTCCGATGAAATACAATTTATTAAGTCAAACATCACAGTTGTTTACGCTTTTTATAAGGCAAAAGAACATTTCGTCATAACCTGGTTACATAGCTGTATCAATCACCTCAGACACACACATGTATACAAAAATTAGAAATCAAACTATTTGCCATAGGGAGCCAAAGTGAACCCGTTGCAACCACAGATAGCCGGTCACAAAATACTATTTCCGGGTATAGGCGCTCAGTACTTTGACTATGTAGGTTCAAGATTATATGTCTCATTCACCAATCTTTTAGATCCAAATTTTTAATAAACTTAACAACTGTCATCGTAGTTTTGAAACAAAGTTATTCAGAGACGATAGTTATAAACTCCTCCTCAAAAGTAACAAATGAGACCAAAAACATAAGTCTAGCCTCAAACCCCCATAGCTTTAGTACTAAGCCTCGTTCTTACTGGCCACCGGAAATGGTGTTTTGTAGGTGGGTATCTGTGGTTTCAGCGGGTTCACTTTGGTTCCCTATAATTTTCAACAAAGTATTCAAATTTCAAAAGAGCGCATTAGTATTGATTCAGTGGTTTCTGTTTTGCTTGAAAGCACCATCTTTTACCACAGATATGTGATATAGATAATTATATATCATCATATAATATGCCGGCATATATAAGGCATCATAAATCAAAATACAGGAATAACTAACTGTATGACCTATATCGCAAAAAATATCAGATTGACTAGCTTTCAGAATAGTTATGATAGTGTAGTAATAAAAAAGTGCAAATATCATTTTATATTGCCTGAGTACTTACATCATTGGACATTCAATGTTTATATACAAATGTACAAGATCTCAATAGATTGATAGAATATCGATTTTGTATTGTCAATGTGGCTTTATAGACCTTCCTCACAGGTATCACACGCTGTATTCTGGGTGTCCCCCGAAGCACCATAATTCATAAAGATTGTCACAACGAATTCTCATACACCTTTTTCTGTGAAACGTTTACTTAAACTCGACCTTTCATACGTAGATAACGCACTGCAATGTGCAGATAAATACTCTTTTATCAGAACTCACACACAAATTGATAACCAATATTCTATTCAAGGGATGAATGGTTCAAGCCTAGAATCTGTAATATCTGTACAAAATAATTCTCTATGTTTACAAAGTATATTTTGAGAGACTGCTTCATTAGAGATTACCGTCACCAACGGAAAACACTCTCACAACGCTGTAGAAAGCTGGACTATGTAGAAGATATACACTTGTATGTTAAAAAGCTTGCTACAACCATTTATAATATATGTAGTTCTTTTTGAACATGTTGAGACCAGTATGTTTATTAGCTTCATCATCACTACTATTTATTGCTACTATTGTTTCTACAAATTGTACTTCTTTCAGCTTGTAGCAGAATCCTGTTCGTTTATGGATGCACTGTGACTCATTCGTAAGCTTTTGGTGCTGTACTTGTTGCATCTTGTTATAAAATCCTGACTATTAATATTGGGAACGTGTATCCGACGCCCATTGAGTATTTAGTAAAAATACCTAATAGGGGATTATGTCACAAAGGTCGGTCAATGTGAGGGATGAGATAAATTTAGAAACCTATCCAAGTTTAGGGTCAGAGCTCGATCCCACCTCACCTGAATTGCTATGTAATTCATGCAGCTTCGCCTTTTGAATTACTACCCACTTCAAACACGATGGGATACGAGCTTTAGTAGTAATATTAGGAAACGTCCTTACTGTGGACGAAACGGTTCCTGTTCGAGGTCAGTCGTCGATTTCATACTGCCTGACGCCATAGGCGGAAGGCAGTATGAAAACGAAGACTGACTGAGAACGAGAACCATTTCGTCTACAGTCAGGATGTTTGCTTATTATTATATACCTTTAATTGGTGAAAAAACGCCATTTTAATGACATACAAAGTTGCAGTCACAGCGGGCACGAACATTATTATTACTGCACCCCTAGCAGCGGGCAGTATTTAATAGACATTCGGACATAGGTATATAATAATACTCATTTGTTTCAGGGTGAACTTTGATAAAGTCGTAATGTACTATGAGAAAATCGGTGCATCCTGAGAGTTGTATATTTTTGCAACTATACTCACTAACTATGACTCACTAACCATGGCCACAGTACTTTATTTTAGCCTGGTATAAACGTCCATGGGCTTAACATTAGTAACTCGTACTCAACAGGCTTATAAGTACGGTAACTCATACTCAATGGGCGATAAACAGATAAATATTTGCAGGCTAAAATAAAATCAGAAACATATATTCATGTTTGGTTTAAGTCCTCATTAATCATCTTATTTGGAGCGCTTCATAATATTCACTCAGCTATCACCTCGTTCATATTACTGCATGCTCGTAACTAGATGGCGAACGGGGACACAAACCAAACACTCATCAATTTCATTCTTAAAGATTATGAAGACGTGGCTTAAACGATGCTAACGAAAACTGATGGGTGGCAACGAAGTGTAGTGTTAGGAAAGTTAGTTATTCAGGTTTTTCTTAACGTGAAAATAACTAGATAAGGAAAAAGAATTACTCAAAATCCAGTAAAAATAATATTAAATAGGAGCAGGTATATGACCACATAAGATTATGTTGTGATTGATAACCAATGTTAAGATTTCTGAACGCATAAAAGCTGTACGAAATGTCTTGAAATCTGGAAATAAACACTGCACTTATAATAATAAAAAAAGAGTTCAATTTCTTCGTTCTCGTTGCAGCTTGTAGCAATATGATACTGTTTATGGGTGAACTCTGACTCAATTTGCACGCCTCCGGTGCTGTACTTGTTGGAGTTTGTAGCAATATGTTACTGTTTATGGGTGAACTCTGACTCAATTTGCACGCCTTCGGTGCTGTACTTGTTGGAGTTTGTAGTAGTAGCCCTGTCTCTTCATGAGCTCGGAGTGTGTTCCCTGTTCTACGACGCGTCCATTGTGAATGACGGCGATGATGTCTGCATTCTGGATCGTTGAGAGGCGATGTGCGATGGTCACACATGTTCGCCCCATACGTGCTCGGTCCAGAGCCTCCTGTACAATCTGAAACACCATGCAGAAAGAGAATTAATTTTACTGCAATTCAAAATTGTTATCAAAGGCATATTGGTCAACTTGGCTTGAAAATGAAAACCCATGTCATTTTTTCTGGAATTTGAATATGACGATCTCCAAGTGTTCTAGTGTACATATCTAACTTAATTAGCAATTGGGGGTGACCGTACTAGTTTTTGATTTAGAGCTCAATATTATGACAATCTTTTAATATATATAGAGCATATAGAAATTCTAAAAAGTTGTTTTTTTACATAGTAAAACCTATGTCATCTTCCCCAAACTTGCACAGATTAAAGTAGTTATATGGTTCTACACATATAAACTTCAAAATACATGTGTCACCATCCTTGTGTTTGAAAGAATTGAAGAAGTACATTTCCTATGTAAATCTAGATATAAATTACCCCATTTCACCTATCAAGATTGGATAAACTGGACAAAACGCTGAATTTACACATTTGTCATTAAAATTAACTGCAGTGAACCAGTTTTTACTGGTAATTGACAATATATAAAAATCGCCAGGTGGCGTCACTGTAAATTCTAGAATATCCCTTTCAGTTAGAGTACAAGGTGTGCGGACTCACATGTTCGCTCTCTGTGTCCAGCGCCGAGGTGGCCTCGTCCAGCAGCAGCACCTTGGGGTTCCTGACGAGCGCACGCGCAATGGCCACACGCTGCTTCTGTCCGCCACTCAGCTGAGTGCCCTTCTCACCTACATTCGTGTCGTAACCCTGTCATGATAAACAGTCGCATCAGTAAAAACGTAATCATAGTATACCAGGAATGTTCCCTTCTCACCTACATTTGAGTCGTAACCCTGTCATGATAAACAGTCGTATCAGTAAAAACGCAATTATAGTATACCAGGAATGTGCCCTTCTCACCTACATTTGTGTCGTAACCCTGTCATAAAAAACAGTCGTATCAGTAAAAACATAATCATAGAACACCAGAAATGTGCCCTTCTCACCTACATTTGTGTCGTGACCCTGTCATAAAAAACAGTCGTATCAGTAAAAACATAATCATAGAACACCAGAAATGTGCCCTTCTCACCTACATTTGTGTCGTAACCCTGTCATGATAAACAGTCGTATCAGTAAAAACGTAATCATAGAACACCGGGAATGTGCCCTTCTCACCTACATTTGTGTCGTAACCCTGTCATGATAAACAGTCGTATCAGTAAAAACGTAATCATAGTGTACCAGAAATGTGCCCTTCTTACCCACATTTGTGTTGTAACCCTGTCATGATAAACAGTCGTATCAGTAAAAACGTAATCATAGTATACCAGGAATGTGACCTGCTTGCCTACATAAGTGTCGTAGCCCTGTCATGATAAATGGTCATATTAGTAAAAATGTAATCGTAGTATACCAAGAATGTCCCCTTCTTGCCTACATAGTGTCATACCCCTGTCATATTACACAGTCGTATCAGTAATATTGTAAAACCGGATGATTTTTAAACTGGGCTCTCGTATGCGACGACTGGAGTTTGGTGTAGTGATATCACGAGGTGGAGCCAAGTGATATCCGGAGCCAAAACTCCAGGAGTCGCATACGGGAGCCCAGATTAAAACGAATAAGGTTTTGATTTTATCCTACCCCCTGTGAACGATATTTTTATGTGAGGATAATAACAAAAAAACATAATAAAAAGTTTCTGAAGTCCTCCATATAGCTCTCCTTGCTGCTCTGAAGGCGCTTGGAACTACTTTCAGCTGCTGATCTCTGATTGGTCCATTTTTTGTACGCTCCTAGGAGCGATTTTTTATCCATATGCGACATACGGGCGCATACGGAAAGTCAATTTTAAGCCTATGGGATTTTATATTAGGGGTAGGATAAAAACATAATCATAGTATACTGGGAATGACCCTTCCTGCCTATACTAGTATCGAAGCCCTATACTTGTGTAATGGCCCCATCATGATAAACAGGCTTATTAGTAAATCTGTAATTATAGTATACTAACAACCTACCCTCCTCGGCTACAATTGCATCATAGCCATCATAATATACAATCCTATTAGTAAATCACTAATTATAGTATACTAGCAATGTGCCCTTCTCTGCTACATTTGCATCACATAATAAATTGGGCATATTAGTAAAATTGCATAATTATATATAAAACCCAAAATGTGCCCTTCTCATCTACAATTGTGCCATGCACCTGCGATGATAACGGTGCCTTTGTACCTCTGTAATCATAATATACCAACAAATTGCCCTTCTCACCAACATTTGCGTCTTATGCCTTTCATGATAAACAGTCTTATTGCTAAATTTGTACTTATACCAACAATGTGCCAAACTAATTAGCTGACACGTATAATGGTATGTTCTAATGGATATAAGAAAGTAAAAAGAGCTATTTTTCGGCAGTTCTTATCACATTGGTAATAGATGGTGAAGGGGGGTGTCTGCTGGGCTTCTGACACACTCCGACAAGACCTTCCAACACAGAATCAAATCTTTCGGGTTTTTGTCATAGGAGTGGACACCACGGCCCTGTTTTTCAGTCATGACATCATCGGCCAACGATACCGTATGATCATCCAGCGATTCCACGACAATTTGGAAGACACAAAATGGCCGCTGTTCTATAGACACGATCGTAGTGCGCCACTGACGATCGCCGCTAAAAGTGTCGTCCGCTAAGACTAGTATAGAACTGTCTTAGGTTCTATAACACATCACTGTGCGTATATAGAGGATTTCCGATGCTTCCCATACGAATTAAGCAATGAAATTTTAACACGAGTAAGGGATACAAATAACCTATAATGGTCTCAAATCATGACTGAAAAACAGGGCCCACAATCCAGCACAGGCTTTTAAAACACTCCGATATGGCTATACACAAAACTATCCATAAACTGAATGTATCCAAAATCTATTAATTATTCTTCATTTATAATTGCACGCTCATTCATCATTGATGAACATACTCTTTGCTGTTAGTCTTATATAGAGACATAGTTAATGTGACTGAATGGAATCTGTTCAGAGATATTTTGATCAGAAATTCTCACTGAGTTCGAAGAACGAGGTGAGTATTTCTGACCACTGTGTCTCTTTATTATTATATACCTAGAAATCATTAGAAATGCCATTCTATAACTCACTAAATAGTAAAATGAGTGGTCACGTGGTACAGAGGGACGTATGGATATTCTTTCGTCCCTCAGTGACAAACAGAATCTGTACTCCTGGGTAGTAAAAGTGAGACATTCGCCTATAGGTTTATAGGAATAGAGGGAAACTATGTTCCGGTGAGCAAAAGTTCAAAGTTACGAGGTAAGGCTCGGAAAAATTACTGTCCAAGGCCTTGGCCGTGGGCAGTAATTTTTCCCAGCCTTACCGAGTTACTTTTATTTTTGATTACCGGTACTTGGTTTCCCTATTCCTATATACCTTTAAATATCGCTAAAAATAATTATTTCTTTTCCTGTGATAGCCCCAGAAAAATGGCTACCCTTATCGAGTAACTGCAATAACTAAGTTTTCGTCCCGCTGCTCTTAATGTCACATGGTCAGGCCGGGACGAAAACGTCAGCCCGGGACGAAAACGTCAGTCTGGGACGAAAATGTCAGCCTCGCTACATAACTTATAATTACTGCACCCCCAGCAGCAGTACGTAACTATAGAGGTTTCGGAAATGGGTATATAGGCTAAGGCTTGGAAAAATTACTGCCCGCGGCTATGCTTTGGGCAGTAATCTTTCCAAGCCTGACCGAGTAACTTTGACTTATTTCCACTGGAACATGGTTTCCCTATTCCTATATACCTCCAATCGTCGGCTAATATCGATAAAAACCGAATGTCTCTGAACGTCAACCTGGGCAGTAAACGTCAACCTGGGCAGTAACTTCAACCTGGGCAGTAAACAAAAGTTATTCCATCCCAAGCAGCGTTAAGTAATCATAGGTTGTTCGCTTATAGGCATATAGGAATAGAGGGAAACTATGTTCCGGTGAGCAAAAGTTCAAAGTTACGAGGTAAGGTTTGGAAAAATTAGCCGTGGGCAGTAATTTTTCCCAGCCTTACCGAGTAACTTTGACTTTTTATTACCGGTACTTGGTTTCCCTATTCCTATATATACCTTTAAATGTCGATAAAAATGATTATTTCTTTTCCTGCGATAGCAATAGCTAAGTTTTCGTCCCGCTGCTCTTTATGTCACATGGTCAGGCCTGGATGAATACGTCAGCCCGGGACGAAAACGTCTGCCTCACTGTATAAGTTATAATTTCTGCACCCCCAGCAGCAGTATGTAACTATAGAGGTTTCGGAAATGGGTATATAGGAATATACCGAAACTGGCTTACTGTCTTTGTACGTCAAAAATACGCCGTGAAATTATTGATCACATACATCCCGATGCCGTAGGCAGAGGGATGTATGTGATCAATAATTTTACCAAGTAATTTGACGTACGAAGACAGTCAGCCTGTTTTCGTATTATTATATACCTAAAAATGGCGAAAATTTACCTAGTCACGTGATCACATACCCTGTACGTCACAGTGTGCCGTACAGATATAAATACGCCATGGGTAGGAGCGGGCAGTATACGTAGTTGATACAGCCACAGGTATATAATAATTTGACTTACGTCTGGCAGGTTATGGATGAAGCTGTGGATGTTGGCGTTGCGCGCGGCGGTGATGATTTCGTCCATGCCCACCTCGCGGCTGTTGTCCCCGTACGCGATATTATCCCGGATACTGGCGTCAAAGAGGATCGGTTCCTGGGACACGAGACCTAACTGAGATCGTAACCACTGCACGTTCAGGTCCTTCACACTCCGCCCGTCCACCGTCTGGGTTCAATAACAACACGGTCAGTTACAGATGAACTATAGGAATTTGGCTGTATCGTATTATCAGATTGGGGTGGCCTAGGTGATAAAAATGCACCCCTCTCATAAGATCTCACACTCTCGAAGTGGTATTCTGGACTACGCTCTATGGAGAAGAATTGTTAACGAACTAGGCTTGGAGCCTTGAGAATCCACTGGCCTGCCTCTCGTGCTAATGACGTACATCAATGCAACTCAAAGATTCCTTTAATCTCAACGATGCCACCTAGCGGGAATACTCTGTGCCAGTGGATTCTCAAGGCTCTAAGCCTAGTTCGTTCAGAATTCCTCTCCCATAGAGCACAGTGAGAACCTTGTACAGAATATGACTTAGTGTGAGATCTTATGAGAGGGGTGCGAAAATCAGCTTAACTGTATAATGCCAGGGACACACCAAGCGAGTCAAGGCAGCTATTTCAGGAATCGCCAACACAAAATAGCATATATGTGAAATATCATTTCATAGCAATATTTCCCACCAATAATTTACAGTCTCGGAAGCAAAAATCAGGTGAAATATACAAAAAAATAGCTCACATATTTCCCAGTTTGTGTTTTTGGCGATTCTGGAAATCGCTGTAATACTCGCTTTGTGTGTCTTCAGCCTTCAACCTTGCATTTATTATTGATCGTTTGAAATGAATAAACCTAAGAATTGTCATGTCTAAAATGTATAACAATAGGTACCTTTTTAATAGGACAAAGGGATAATTTTCCCGCATGATTTTTAAGGCCGTATATCGATAAGGCTTTGAGAATTTACTGCCCATGGCCAAGGCCTTGCCCAGTAGTTTCCCTCTAAACTTTTTTTTTATTCACCAAAATTTATTCTGTCAAAAAAGGACAGTTCTTCCATGAATCGTTGGACAAAAACCATAAACAGAGAACATTCTAGAATGATGACCTCTGTGTGACTGATAAATGAAGGTAGGTGTTATAAACCCCACTTACCACAGACCCATGCAGACTGTCGTAGAAACGTTCAATGAGTTGGACGGTCGTGGATTTACCGCATCCTGAGGATCCGACCAGCGCTAGAGTCTGCCCCGGCTCCACCTGCAGCACAATCAGGTCACGGTTAAGTGGGGAGCAACTCATGCATCGTATCGTGAGTATTCTACTGAGATACATCATTGTCACCGTCAAATGGGATCAACCCGTCATATGTACTGTAAGTACTTACCAAATTACAATTTTTTTACTGTCAAATGGGGTCAACTTGTAGATTATGTATTTTAGAAATTTCTTTTCATTGAACCGTTTTTGAATCTTTCTTTTATAGAAAAGATTCGTCATGGTCTTTATCCTACCCCTCATATAAATCTCCATAGACTTAACATGGTGGGCCTGTATGCCACGGTTATGCCATAAAATATTTATATGCCACGCTTGACATATGATGTTAAAAACATCTGACGTGGTAGGATAAAATCTTAAAATCATATGAAATTTTGTGATGTTTCATGATAGTGTAGCGGTTGTCCTCTAGTCGCTGAAAGTGTGTGACCACTTTCCGCGATCGTCAGTTGACCAGAGGTTCCGAGACTAGTCGCTACCCTGTACTCACCATGCCAATACAGGTGGGTTCGGTTTTACCCACTGGAAAGGGTAGGGAGACGCAGAGTCCACCAACCACCGCTTATCCGCGAACAGAAAACCAGACTCCGGACTATTTCAGTTACCGATCTTTTATTACGGTATAAACTGTAAGTACAATTGTTGGTGCTACGGGGCACCAACTAGCGCGGGAAGAGATCTGGTCTCTTCTACGTTGAAAGGTGTATCAACACAACCTAACCAACACGTGAGGCTCCAGGCGTTCACTCTATGCGGAGGAACAGCGAGAAGTCCTCTCGACCCGCTGTGGACTCAACCTTATATAGTGGTTGAGATACGTAATGCGGGCGAGCCTGTAGCATTTGCATACCGCGGGTCCGCCGGCCTTACCGCACAGCAGGGATCGGTCTTCGCGCCACCTAGCGTAAAGTAAAACAGACACTGCACGACTACCCTGACCCCTACAATAGTATGGCGAACTTTGTCTGTCGTGAAATTACGTCTGAATGAAGAAAAAAAAAACATTGTCACCGTCAATTGGAATCAACCAGAAATATGTATTGTGTGCACATTCCAAATTACAATCTTTTTATTCTCAAATGGTGTCACCTTGCAGATTATGTATTTTAAAAATAATTTTCTAGTGTCGGGCCCGCGGGATCCTTCACTTCTTACTTAAACGTTTTTGAATCTTTCCTTTTCAGAAAAAGATTTTACTCAATTGTCGCAGTAGCCGCCACGTCCAAACTGCATCACCTTATAGATTATATCGTAAGCATCCAGCTGAGTTACAATATTATCACCGTCAAATGTGATCAAGTAGTGGATCCCATAGGCGTAACTTTGGGAACTCGTTCTCCATGCCCCTACGAGTACTGCAGTTCATTCTCCATGGTCAATATCCTGTGAGACATCCATTCTCTTTGTATGTACTTTATTTTACTTTATTTTGTATCATCATAAATCATAAATAAGTACATGCACTAGTACATTATTTGGGGAACCTTGTTCGGGAGAGGAGTTGTGCTGGTGGGATAAATACAGAAAGCAACTCGTTTTGGTCAAAGTTATTATTCTCCAACCCATTTGAACATCACATAGACAAAATACCAAGGGTGAGATAATTAGGAGAAACCAAACGAGAGTTAGTCGTGTTGTTGTTTATCGCACAACGGCAATGTCGAGTATTACTGCTCAAGGCAAAGCCGAGTGCAGTGATATGCGACATTGCCAGAGTGCGATAAACAACATAACTAACTCAAGTTTGGTTCAGAATTTATTCTACCCTGTCTAAATTACTTCAGTAAATTAAGAAATAACATAAAACTCATCGATAATCAGTGATAATCATTGGTCGTTTTTCAAATGACGTCAAATGACGTCATTTGACAACTGTATCCTACTAGAGTAATAAATTTCATTTTCTTGCACCATAGACCAAATACAGTCCGCTAATGTTAAGCCCATGGCGTTTTTTATTAGGGGTAGCATAAACTCCATGTCTTACCTCCAAGTGACTATGGCACAAACATCACATATGGTTAATAGTTAGAAAAGCATTGTATGGTAGTTAAAGTCAACTTACGGACAGTCTGAGTTGTTGCAGAACCTCCACATCAGGTCTAGTCGGGTACCGGAAGCGTACGTTGTTGAATTCCACCTTACCGGAGCATCGCTCCTGTAAACCACGAACAGATTATTCTACGTGTTTGAACATCTGTATATTTTACCCACCCACCAACTCCAAAAACATAAGGATAAGATAAAGGCTGTGTATTATCATGTTACAATGGCATCAACGGTGTTTATGGCTGCATGTCGTTTTGCATAGTAATTGATTTATTATCCATCTTTTTGAATGAATCAAACCCAGTAATTGTCATATTAACGGGTATAACAATTGGAACTATTTCTTTGCTCTATGGCAAAAGGGACTATTTTTCCCGTATACCATGGTTTTGAGGCTGTATACCACAGGTTTGAATCCGTATACCACAGTTATGGCATCTGACAGGTTTTATACAATGGGACATGGTTTACTGAGTCCCCATACATTTTAAATGGGGAGTTTGTATACGATGGATAATAAAAGAGTGGCTGCAGTGGGACTCAAATCAACAAACTCTAGGTAGCGTGAGTGAGCTAGCCCGAGCCCATAACGGCCTCCATCTATACCACTGACCATGTACATACATATATATATATATACACAATAATGACTGGTTTTGTGTACGAATGGCCGTAATCTCTGAGTAGCTGACGCCTAGTTATATCCGAGCGATTAGCGAGGATATTATGTCATCAACTACAAGGAGATTATGGTCACTCGTATACAAAACCAGTTGTTATTGTATTTATTACCCACCTACAAGATTAATAACAAGTCTATTGCAATTAAAAAGTTTCTGTAGGCCATTTAGTTCCAGACACCACAGCACTGTCAAGCGTAGCAGTAATTTGGTGTAGACTTACACCAATAATATAGTTCGCCATTAACCTGTGATTTTAGCATGCAAATTGTGTTATGACAGTGATTTCTGATAGTAAATGAGATTATCATGATTAATTCTAAGTAATCAGCATTGAATAAGCATTCAAGAAACTTATTTTGAAGTACATGATGATTCAACTTCATTATGGACCGGACTATTTTTCCGGAATCTCCTGCAGGAGATTCTAACATTCCAGAATCTCTGGCTAGCTAATTCCAGGTGCCCTATACATTTCCTATGTAGACTCCGTAATCGGTGGGTAATAAATGTGTATAGTCCCAAAGACTTGCTCATTCAGAAAGAAACATGAGTTGAACTCACAGGCTTCATGCCGGCTTCGCTGGACGAGTCAATCGGCGTGTGGCGGTCAAAGAGGGTGAAGAGTTTGGCGGCTGCCAGCTTGGCTTTGGTGAGGTCCGGGGCGTAGGATCCTGCCCGGCCCATGGCCTGCCCGCCGAACGTGATGGCCGCGAACACCCTGCAGGATACAACAGTGGAGGCTGGGACGGTAAGTGGGATTCACATGGTTAGATTCATGTACCTCACAGGGTGTCTGTCTGAGAGAAATCCTGCTGAGATTCATGTAACACACAGGGTGTGTGTCTGAGACAAATCCTGCTGAGATTCATGTACCTCACAGGGTGTGTGTCTGAGACAAATCCTGCTGAGATTCATGTACCTCACAGGGTGTCTGTCTGAGAGAAATCCTGCTGAGATTCATGTAACACACAGGGTGTGTGTCTGAGACAAATCCTGCTGAGATTCATGTACCTCACAGGGTGTGTGTCTGAGACAAATCCTGCTGAGATTCATGTACCTCACAGGGTGTCTGTCTGAGACAAATCCTGCTGAGATTCATGTAACACACAGGGTGTGTGTCTGAGAGAAATCCTACTGAGATTTATGTACCTCATAGGGTGTTATCTGAGAGAAATCCTGCTGAGATTCATGTACCTCATAGGGTGTTATCTGAGACAGATCCTGCCGAGATTCATGTACCTCACAGGGTGTTTGTCTGAGACAAATCATGCTGAGATTCATGTACCTCACAGGGCGTTGGTCTGAGACAAATCCTGCTGAAATTCATGTACCTTACAGGGTGTTTGTCTGAGACAAATCCTGCTGAGATTTATATACAGGGTATGTGTCTGAGACAAATCCTACTAGGATTCATGTACCTACCAAGGAGCTTGTCTGAAACAAAAATCCTGCTGAGATTCATGTACCTCACAGGGTGTTTGTCTGAGACAAATCCTGCTGAGATTCATGTACCTCATAGGGTGTTTGTCTGAGACAAATACTGCTGAGATTCATGCACCTCATAGGGTGTTTGACTGAGAAAAATCCGGTTGAAATTTTGTACCTCACAGGGTGTTTGTCTGAGAGAATTCCTGCTGAGATTCATGTACCTCACAGGGTGTTTGTCTCACACAAATACTGCTGACATTCATGTATCTCACAGGGTGTTTGTCTCAGACAAATACGGCTGAGATCCATATACCTCACAGGGTGTGTGTCTTAGACAAATCCTGCTGGGATCCATGTACATCACAGGGTGTTGTATGAGACAAATCCTGCTGTAAATCATGTACCTGATAGGTTGTCTGTCTGAGGCAATTTCTGCTGAGATTCATGTACTATTTATATCAGGTGGAACTAACATGTAGGATTCATGTGCCACACATGGTATTTGTCTGAGACAAATCCTGCTGAGATTCATGTACCCACAGGGTGTTTGTCTGAGACACATAATGCTGAGATTCTGCCCTCGAACACAATCTCTCATATAGATTGTATGGTTGGATTTCCCTGAGACATTTTTTTCCCTGGCAATTGTTGGCGGCATTTACCCCATAAAAGGAACAGAATATCATGAGAGTCCCACCGTGTGAATTCCACTTGATACAATGAGTAGGAGATGGTAATGATCATTGTAGTGATAATTATTCCATCAAGGGTGCTTTTTTTCGCTATCAAGGATCTTTGCTTGGCCATAAAAAGTGCCTGTTTCGTCGAAGTGGCTTCCTCTGGTGATTCGATGTAAACAAACCATTTTTGAAGATATATAGCAAGTTCTATGTGAAACAAATTCCAGATCTACTCGGTTAGGATACTTAGATTTACTTACCCGGGCTAAAGCATCGGTAATTATCTCACCCCTGGTGCAACTTAAGCCATACAAATAACATTTCAAGATCATATGCAACGATCATCCATATAAAGTGCCAATATAACACCATGGTCATTGTGGAGTGATGTGAGATGACGTTTCAACCATGAAACTTATTGCTAAATGAGTTGAAGAAGCCGGCACAAACCTGAAGACATCTCTGTAAATCATTTCGTTGGAGTCAATAAGTTGCGAGCCATAGGCGAATGTGGCGGAGTAGGCGAAGAAGATGGTGCTCTGACTGAGGGAGTAGAAGATGCCGTAGACGTGCGACTTCTTCACGCCCTTCCTGGAACACACCACGCCAACACGTCCGTTAAGATAATTATTTAATCATTTAATGGCATGGTCAAAAACAGCTAAAATACAAAATCGTACTATCGTAAAACTGGATGAGTTTTAATCTTGGCCACCGTATGCCACGACTGGAGTTTGGCATAGTGACTTCATGAGGCGAGGCTGAGTGAAGTCTGGAGCCAAAACTCCAGGAGTGGCATGTGGTGGCCAAGATTAAAATGAATCGGTTTTTGATTTTATCCTACCCCGTCTCCTAGATTTTGGAATATTATGTGATAACAATTATGTTTGCCACTAGTGGCATATAAAACGCTGTATGCCAGTCAGCGTGGCATACGGAAACCCACTGTTAAGCCTATGGGATTTTATATTAGGGGTAGGATAAATCACTAAACATGACCATATTTGACAGAATTAGTGTGATACCTAACATCATAACTGTAAAGCCGGAGACACACCAATCGAGAAAGGCAGCGATTTCTGGAATCGCCAACATAAAATGGCTAGTATGTGAGCTTTTATTTCATATTTCCCTTGATCATTGCTTCTGATACCCTATATTATCGATGTGAGATATTACTATGAACAAATATCTTACATATATGCTATTTTGTTTTGGCGATTCCAGAGATCGCCACATTGACTCAATTGGTGTGTCTCTGGAGTTGGCAATAACACTATGAATTCCTGTAAGGAGTGTACCATAAGACACGTGACATGAATCCCAAATTTCTTTCCCAAAATACACTAGGTTTTCCATGGACAACGTACTAGATAAGGTGATGGACTATTTTTGAGAAATAATTGCTTCAACCGAGGATTGTACTACTTTATGTGATGCTGTATGAAGCAAAGTGTCTTTCAACAAGAAATCCGCCTGTAGACGCCATTGAACATGTTTTAGATTTTTAAATAGATGAACCTTGATAGAAATTATGAAAGGTATGTGTATTTAGTATCAAATTAAAGCTCCTGATGTCAGGATGCATCAAATGTATAGCCAGTAAAAATCTGGAAACCCCGCGTAAGCAGACACCCCGCGTAAGCAGCCACTTTGGCCTGGATCGGAGGGTGACTACTTCTGCGGGTTTTTTCTGTATGTCTGCCATCTTTGATATAGCAACAACAAACATTTTCACGACCCAATATATAAAACTTGTCAAATACCATAATTGTGGCATACTGATTCAAATCTGTGGTATACGGCCTGAAAGCCATGATATACGGGAAAATAGTCCCTTTGTGCTATAGAGAAAAGAAATTCCTTGGTTTAATTCATTCGATAAGATGGATGATAAATACAACAAAAAATTGGTTATGTTGAGAGGCAGCTCTGTAAACCACTCGAGCTTGACATCAGTAAGCCGGAGACACACCAAACAAGAAATGCAGCGATTTCTGGAGTCGCCAACAGAAATTGCCATGTATGTGAGATATAATTCCAGGGTAATATCGCCCACCGATAATTTAGCGTATCAGAAGCAATAATAAGGTGAGATATGGAATTACAGCTCATATACACGCCATTTTGTGTTGGCAATTCCTGAAATCGCAGTGTTTCCCGCTTGGTGTGTCTAAAACGGGATTCACACGGTGGGATTCATGTACCTCACAGGCCGTTTGTCTGAGACAAATCCTGTTGAGATTCGGTACTGGAACACAATCTCCTCGTGTGAATGCCAGGCTTTCATTTTGCTGAGACAACTTTTTTCTCTTGCAATTGTCGGCGACAATCGCCCCTAACAAGGAACAGAATCTCATGAGATTTTGACTTTAAACAGGTTTAAAATTTAGAGGGACATTTTGGTGAGACAAATGTATTTCACACGTTCTCCCCCAATCTGTGAGTCTCAGCGGTCTCAAATAACACCTATTCACACGGGGAAGTACCCTGAGTCGGCGACTGTGTACCCTGTGTACCCTGTGTACCCTGTGTAGGGGTGTAGGGTTGAGACTATGTACCTGTTAAATCTTCTCATGTGAATTGAATCCGCCATGTTCCCCTGAGACTGTAGAACACCCCAATCTGTGAAACTTTGTTCCCAGTTGTAAATAGTAGCCGACTGGTGCAAAGGTGTGAAGTACATCAGTCTCAGGTCCATTTGTCCCACCGTGTGAATCCCATTTTAGGTTTAATGCAAGCGCCAGCGCTCGTGTATTATTATATACCGGTGCACGAATGTCTCAAGTTTATGCCCCAGTAGTAATGATTTCATTCGTCCACACTGTGGCGTAATATATATAATATTACCCGCTGTACCACGTGACAACTCATTCTCCTATTTAGTGAGTTGTAGAATGGTATTCTTAATGATTTCTAGGTATATAATAATAAAAAGACATAGTGAGTGTGTCTGAATTCCATCTGTTCCTCGATATTTTGGTCAGAAATATCTCTGAACAGATTCCAATCAGACACACCAACCATGTCTTTCTATATTACTACGCGTCAACCGCTCGTGATTTGCGGCCGCCTGTCCACACAACCTTCGAGTATGGCCTATCTATACCTACTTGTACATCTTATCGAAGTGCGAGTTGAAGTTATCTCTGATGGTCGGCTCCAGAGTCAGGGCGGCCACTGTGCGGATGTTATCAATGGCCTCGACTGCGATCTGCAGAAAAATGACAGATTCATGGGTATTCATGAGTGGGCATGGGGATATCAGATAGTATCATTCATGAGCTGTGACATGAGCTGCACTAAATATTGAATATATCTGTCGGGGGCTATCCAAAAAGTATGTTCGCAAAATATCAGAAAGTTTTTGTAGTATCCTTGTATACTATTGCATCTAATGTCTAATGATTGGTCTCTATATATGTGTGTTACTGTTAACATGACACACTTACTGTAAGCTGCTGCCATCTGTGAGCAACTCTAACAACTACTCATGTATGACCTCTTTGTGGAATTTCTAGGAACAGGGGATTGTGACATACTTCTCCGTCTCTGTAGCCTTGGTACCATGAAGACATAGGAATAAATGTTGCCATAATAATCCACCATCATCCTGCCTTAGTTCCCATATTTCACATAATCACACACTACAGTTTTGACCTACCATCCCCTCTCGATCTTGTATGCAATAAAACAAAGAAGGAACATATGCAAAATTTCCTAAAGCTTTTTGCCCCGCCCCCACAAATACATGTATACGTCCTTTATGGATGTTTCCTTATACATGTGTAAAAACTGGTACTTTCTTAGTTTGAAGCAGAGTAGATTTTCTGTGTTCTCCAAAAAGCCACATTACATTTTGCGTCGGCAGTGGTAAAGGTCCGTCTGTGGTTCCTGACTGTATATCGGTGATGGCCAATGGAAAAAGGCTATTAGGAGAACACCAAAAATCTACACCATTTTCGTCAGCCAATGGAAACAGGCCTTTAGGCAGACCCACCTTGCCGCCCTCTTCGCCGAGCACCTTGTCGCCCTTACTGAAGCCCTGCATAAGCTTGCCCTGCGCCAGGCCTGAGAAGACGATGAAGGGCAGAAAGGCGATGACCACGCAGGCCAGCTTAGGGCCGAACACGAAGGCGATGATGATGGCCGTGCCCATGTTGACCAACGACTGGACGATCACTCCCATCTGCTGTCCCGCGGCCTGTAGCAATTAACAAACCATATTAGTATCCTCCTAGTACAAAGTGTCTATAGAAAACACATGGGGAGTGTGTATTACCATACCTGGAGCATACAGATATATCCACCTAATACAAAGTGTCCATAGAAAACACATGGGGAGTGTGTATTACCATACCTGGAGCATACAGATATATCCACCTAATACAAAGTGTCCATAGAAAACACATGGGGAGTGTGTATTACCATACCTGGAGCATACAGATATATCTACCTAATACAAAGTGTCCATAGAAAACACATGGGGAGTGTGTATTACCATACCTGGAGCATACAGATATATCTACCTAAAATAAAGTGTCCATGGAAAACACATAGGCAGTGTGTATCACAATACCCGGAGCATACAGATATATCTACCTAATACAAAGTGTTCATAGAAAACACATAGAGAGTGTGTATCACCATACCCGGAGCATACAGATATATCCACCTAATATAAAGTGTCCATAGAAAACACATGGGGAGTGTGTCTCACCATACCCGGAGCATACAGATATATCTACCTAATTCAAAGTATTCATAGAAAACACATAGAGAGTGTATATCACCACACCCGGAGCATACAGATATATCAAATAAATATAAAGTGTCCATAGAAAACACATAGAGAGTGTATATCACCATACCCGGAGCCTACAGATATATCAAATAAATATAAAGTGTCCATAGAGAACACATAGGGTGTGTGTATCTACATACCCAGAGCATACAGATATATCCACCCCATACAACGTGTCCATAGAAAACACAAGGAGCAATCAGAAAACCACCTTAGTATCCTCCTGGTATTGTTTATCTATACGATTCTCGATCCAGTTCTATATAAGTATTGGATGCTTGGTTCCTTTGTATAACTTTTTTTCATTCAAACATAAATTTACCGACTAAGATATTCGTCCTGCAGATGACGTCGCATATTACAAAGAAAAAAGACAAGGCAATGTGACGCTAACGCACTATACAATTATAATAGTCGAGATCCAAGTCAAAAGCCAGACAAACAGGATAGATATGGGATAGCATGTATATGGGAACTTGACCATAGAAATGCTGCAGAATTGTTATAATATTGATCTCTAGACAGACTCTTGTCCAGTTTTCAAAAACTAGCACGACGACTCTTGATTTTTAAGTTAGATGTGAACTCTACAATTTTTTGAGCTCACCATATTCAATTATCATGAGAATGGCATGGGTTTTGATTTTCAGACTACATTGTCTGTTATGCCTATAAGGGGATTTGAAGTTGGACATGCTTGGTTCCTTTGTATGGCCATTTTTCTCATTCACACATAAATTTAACGATTATGGTATTCGTCCTGCAGTAGACGGTTTTACATATTATGGTCACATAGAAAATAACATCACAGACTACAAAAATACAGGGCAGTGTGACGCTAAGGCCTGGCGTCCACCTACTACGATAGAAATTTAGACCTACCGATATGACACAGATACAAAAAGTCAATATCGGAGACATATCGGGAAGGTGCAAAATCATAGACATATGTCTAGACATGCCAATCCACCACGTGTTGTATGGGGCTTTTATCGGTGTCTAATCGCAGAAACGTGGTCAACTGCCCCGATATTAGGGAACCTTCCGACGCGATTTTGATTTTTTATCGGGAGGTGCATCGTAGACCATATTGGAGCCATATGGTAGTAGGTGGACGCAGTGCCTAACGCACCGTACATAGACCAAATTGTCTGATGTGCCTTTAAGCCAGATGCCCATCTACCGATTTAGGGTTGAACGGGATTTAGGGTTGAACAAATCGTATGGGAGTCGGTCACCTTGTCGCAGGCAAATTACGTAACCCCTCGCTCGACCCGCACACTGATAAAATCGGTGTATGGTCCACTAATCGCTGGGGGAGGGCAAAAACCAAAGAAACCCAGTGTTCACTAATCGCTGGGTAGCCTTGCCTAGCTGTCCTACATCTACCGACTCCGTTAGGATGGCTTGACTGACACAAATTACCCTCCGTTTGTCGCCGACAAACGTACATAAATGTTCCGAAATCGGTAGATGGGCATTGGCCTTTAAGGGTATTTGAAGTTGGACCTACCCCTCGGACTGCGGATGCATCTGACGCCAGGCGGGCGGTGAGCGCTCCAAGCTGATTCTTCCTGTCATCATACCAACCAATATCCTGTAATCAGAAGAACAATGCTGTGTTATTTCATAGTGGAAACTGACCTGTCTGTTATCAATATACATTTTGATATAAACTAGGAGAAGTACAATGACTATATATGATCATACATTTTCATTTTACACTAGATGTTAACGTGATTATGATTCCTGTCTGATTTCATATAGGAGGGAAAGAATAATCATTGGGATTTTAGTCGGGTAGTGGAAACTAACCTGTCTGATTTCTGGTGGTCAATATGTATTGTGGTATATTCATTGAGAAGCACATGGACTAAAATCATAAATTCTCATTTTACACTAGATGTAAACCTGATTCTTATGATTATGATTCCTGTCTGGTTTTACATAGGAGGGAAAGAATTATCGTTGAGATTTTCGTTGGTTAGTGGAAACTGACCTGTCTTTGATCAATACATTCGGGTGGGAAAGAGTAAGGGTTGAGATTTTTGTCGGCTCGTGGAAACTAACCTGTCTGATTTCTGGCGTACGATATGCATTGTGATATATACCATGAGGAGTACAAGGATTATCATCATACATTAACATTTAACACTAGATGTTAGCTTGTTTCTCATGATTAGGATTCATGTTTGATTTCATACATGAGGGAAAGATTAATCATTGGGATTTTAGTCGGATCGTGGAAACTAACCTGTCTGATTTCTGGTGGTCAATATGTATTGTGATATAAACAAGGAGATGTACAAAGACTATAATTATCATTTTTCAATTTTTAATAGGTGTTAACCTGCTTTTTATGATTATCATTCCTGTCTGATTTTATATAGGAGGGAAGATTAATCGTTGAGATTTTAGTCGGCTAGTAGAAACTAACCTGTCTGATTTCTGTTGTAAAGATATGCATTGTGATATATACCATGAGGAGTACAATGACTATAACCATACATTTACATTTTTACTAGATGTTAACCTGTTTTTTATAATTATGATTCCTTTCTGATTTGATATAGGAGGGAAGGAGTAATCGTTGAGATTTTAGTGGGCTCGTGGAAACTAACCTGTCTGAGCATGGCCCTGAACGCCATCTGGCGGAGACGCAGCGTCAAATTCTCACCTGAGAGCGCGAAGAAGTATTGCTGGAAAGAAAATCAAAATTACATTATTTCATTTTACTTCATCCGGATTGTGAAAGATGTTCAGAGGTAGATTAAGATTTGTACTTTAAGATTAAGGTTTATATTTTAAGATTGAGATAGAGCAATAACGAAGAGATTCTGTACTCAAACTCAGTTTCTTTGTCTAAATCGTAGGGTTCCATTTCCCTGAGACATGTTTTTCCCCTGCAAATGTTGGAGACATCAACCCTTAAAAAGGAACAGAATCTCATAAGATTTTGAAACCTGTGAGGTACATGAATCCCACCGTGTGAATTCCACTTAGAATTTAGAGGGATATTTTGGTGAGACAAATGTACTTCACGCGTCATTCCCCAGGCCTGGAGTCTCAGTGGTCCCAAATTACACCCCTACACCCATTCACATGGGGAAGTGCTCTGAGTCGGTGACTGTGTACCCTGTGGAGGGGTGTAGGGGAGTAGGGGTGAGACTATATACCTGGTAAGTCTTCCCATGTGAATTGAATCCGCCATATTTCCCTGAGACTGTAGAACACCCCAATCTGTGAAACTTTGTACCCAGCGGGAAATGGTCGGCGACTAGTGAAAAGGTGTGAAGTACATCAATCTCGGGTCCATTTGTCCCTCGCGGTGAATTCCACTTTAGGTTTCCTAAATAGTATTGATATCTGTTCGCTTACTTGAGTCACATTAGCGATGGCCACAATGAATCCCAGTCCGGCGATGAGGAGAGAGAAGGTCTTGGTCCGCTCAGCTTGGTCGACTGGATCAATCGTGGCAAAGTTCTAAACGTGTAAGGGTTCTAGTATTACTACACGAGTAGATGTGCAAAACCAAATCCTCGAAAGATAGGAGGGATAGGCAGACGTAAAAAATGTGCTTCAAGTTATCAAAAGAATGTCTGCTATCAGATGACACTATAAGAGGAACGAGGAAAGATAATAAAGTAAAATTTATAAAGTATGCACACAGGAGTACTAAAATGGCTCTTGAATAAAAAAAAGAGAGAAGTTTTGGTGTTGGTGTTATATAGTAAGTCAAACACTGATTTGTCTCGGTTTTGATTTTGATTTGATCGAATGGGATGAGATTGGTAAGATGAACAATATAAGCACAATCAATCTTTTTCCAACGAGGATATATGCAATCCAAGGATAAAAAGATTTAATGATATAAGCCCAATCAATGTTATAAGAAAGCTCAATGTGCCAGTTTTGTACATTATATCTTAACGAAAAAGGTTACTGTTTGTCGACTTTTTGTATTTATTATCCATCTTTTCGAATGAATAAAAACTAAGAATTGCCATATTAAGGTGTATAACAAGATGGTCGGTTTATTTGCTCTATGGCACAAAGGGAATATTCATGTATACCACAGATTTGAATCTGTACACCACAGATTTGAAATCAGTATCTGACACGTTTTATATAATGGGTGGTCTGTGGCTGGTGTCGATTGAGACAAAGAGCGATGGAAAACGATCTCAGCCAATGTATTGTCTTGGTTTAGAGATGTTTGGGTGCCTGTGGAGGGGAATTTTTGACGATAAAACTTATTCGTCCACGACCCACCAGAAATGTGGAGAATATCCAGAACGCAAAACTTTTTAAAGATATAAAGATGTATCAATGAATGACACAACTCGTAAATCCTGTATGCCTCCAAAAGTATTGGGAGTGGTGAATGGTAAATGTGCATATTGTATAACACAGTATACGAACCGCTTGACGCAGAACTGTTGTTTGTGTAAATTAACAAATATTTAAGACTTACACCTAGGATCTCGCTGAAGAGGATGGAGAAGACAGGATGGACGGCGCCAGTGAAGAGAGCAGAGATGCAGCCAATCAGAATGAAGTGCCACTCCGGGGCGTTGAGACGAATGATCCGCTTCACAGGAGCCGGAGGCAGCTTCTCGCCCAGCTCCGTCTGCAACACGGTCAAAATGACTCACGTTAAAAATCATGTCAGATATTTAGTACCTTGTTCTAAAACATGGTCAAAATGACTCACATTAAAAATCGTGTCAGATATTTACCACTGCGTCTTAAAACATGGTCAAAATGACTCACGCTAAAAATATGTCAGATATTTACCACCTTGTCCGAAAACATGGTCAAAATGACTCACGTTAAAAATCATGTCAGATATCTACCACCTCGTCCGAAAACATGGTAAAAATGACTCACGTTAAAAATCATGTCAGATATTTACCACCTCATCCGAAAACATGGTCAAAATGACTCACGTTAAAAATCATGTCAGGTGTCTACGGCAAAATGAGTCACACTAAAAATTGTGTCAGATATGCATCATCTCGTCCTAAATCATGGTCAAAATGACTCAAATGAAAAATCACATCAGATATTTACCTCCTCGTCTTTAAACGTGGTCAAAATGAGTCACGCTAAAAATTGTGTCAGAAATGTATCACCCTGTCCTAAATCATGGTCAAAATGAGTCATGCTGAAGATTATGTCAGATATTTACCTCCTCATCTTAAAACGTAGTCAAAATGACTCACGCTAAAAATCGTGTTAGATATGTATCACCTCATCCTAAATCATGGTAAAAATGAGTCCCACTAAAAATCATGTCAGATATTTACCTCCTCATCTTAAAACGTGGTCAAAATGACCCACGCTAAAGATTGTGTCAGATATGTATCACCTCATCCTTAATCAGGGTCGAAAAAACTCACTATAAAAATTATGTCAGATATTTACTGTGTATCTCTGAGACTGGAGTTACCAGATCGCAAGTCCCCTCCCCCCCCCCTCCCCACCAGTCGCAGTGAACTGGTCTCACTGCGCGTAAACCACCAGTTTATTCATATATATTATTGGCACATTTCCTCTTCTACACGTTGGCGTAATGGCTGTATTTACCGTAAAGCGTATATGAAGAGTAATATCGTGTGCGGGACATGTATCCGCAGGTCGTATACATTTTACACTTCTATAGATCAGGCATATACACAACGGAAAATAGGACTACCTTGTATACGCAATATCATACCTATGTACCCTGTGTGTATACATATATAAACTGGTGGTTTTCGTACAGTGGCTTAGCCCTTTAAGGACGAATGATGCCTTGAGGCATCAACCGGACTAGGCCGAATAATGCCTTGAGGCCCAGGCCGAAGGATGCCTCATGGCATCAAATAAAAAAAAAAAGACAAAGTTGTTTTTAATAAATAGATAATGGGTCAATTAGCATAAAATTTCCCCAGAATATAGGCATAACATTGTATTTAAAAATTTAAAACAGAAATATCATGATATCAAAGATAGTGTATCATATCACGTGATTAAGCACTCAAATTATGGGCTCAAGCAATAATGTGCTCGTCCCCTAACGGTGTATATGGACACCAGAAACCGTCCTTATTGATAATGCCCAGCCACAGGCGCCCGTCCTTAAAGGGTTTATTAACCCTTCAAGAGCCACACATAATTCACCATGTACCCATACTACAGCAGGCACCAGAACCAAATGTGGCCTTTGTATGGCCCGCTTTTGTAGTCAATATTATTAAGAGAAATTAAAAATTAGAAATTTCCAGTAAATCTGTATTTTTTATTAGAACTTTCCGATATTTCAAAGACATACTGGCGACATTTAGCATAATATATCATATAATTTTTATGATTCTGCAATAATTTTTCAAAAAGTTACAAAGGAACAAATACAGAGTGGTTCATCAATTCCATATGTGAATGCCATATGGCATTGTCCGGCCCTGGCCAGTGGAATGCCATATGGCATTGTCCTGCCCTGGCCAGGGGAATGCCATATGGCATTGTCCTGCCATGGCCAGGGGAATGCCATATGGCATTGTCCTGCCATGGCCAGGGGAATGCCATATGGCATTGCCCTGCCTGAAAGGGTTAAGAGAGTTGGCCCTGACCTCGTCCTTCTCTGACCACACGTCGGTGTCGGACACGATGCTCTCTTGCCGGGTGCGGGTCGAGTTACTCCTCCCGCTCTTGATGGACACCTCGCTGATCTGACTGGTGTACGGGATCCGCCGTTTCGTCGACGTGCGCGTCGTCTCCAGCCGCTTCAGCAGCGGGTCCTCGATCTCAAAGTCCTGCTCTCCCTCTGAAGAAGCAACAGGAAAGATGGCAGTTATCGATATATTATCAACCTAATACAAGGTGTCCATAGAAAACACACAGTGAGTATGTATCACAATACCCACAGCACACAGAGATATCCACCTAATACAAAGTGTCCATAGAAAACATATAGTGAGTGAGTATCACCATACCCATAGCACATAGATGTATCCACCTAATACAATGTGTCCATAGAAAACCCATAGGGAGTGTGTATCCCCATACCCAGTGTATACAGATATATCCAACTAATACAAAGTGTCCATAGAAAACACATAGGGAGTGTGCATCACCATACCTGGAGCATACAGATATACCCACCTAATATAAAGTGTCCATAGAAAACATATAGTGAGTGAGTATCACCATACCCGGAGCATACAGATATACCCACCTAATATAAAGTGTCCATAGAAAACACATAGGGAATGTGGATGGACATACCTGGAGCATACAGATATATCCACCTAATACAAAGTGTCCATAGAAAACATATAGTGAGTGAGTATCACCATACCCATAGCACACAGATATATCCACCTAATACAATGTGTCCATAGAAAACACATGGGGAGTGTGTATCCCCATACCCAGTGTATACAGATTTATCTCACCCCAGATATTTTTTCTCCATAGACTTAACATTGGGAACTTGTATCTAACACCCATTAGATATTTAGGAAAAATATCCAATGGGGGATAATGTCACAAATGTTAGTCCATTAGTCAATATTAAGGGTGAGATAAATTCAGAAACCCATTCAAGTTTAGGGTCAGAGCTCAGACCCTAAACTTTCATGGGTTTCCTCTATAATATCCCCCTAATACAAAGTGTCCATAGAAAACACATAGGGAGTGTGCATCACCATACCTGGAGCATACAGATATACCCACCTAATATAAAGTGTCCATAGAAAACACATAGGGAGTGAGGATCTACATACCCAGGGCACACAGATTTATCCACTTAATTCAAAAAACATACTAATGATCATACTAATGAGTTGATGCGCAGTAATATCTGTGAGGATATTGTATAGAGTCAACTCCAAAGAGCATATGACCAGTTTTATCTGAAACCAGTGTATTTATTACCCACCATTTCTGGAGAAGTGGTATATCGATATCAGTTTGTTTAACTTATGCACTAACTTTTAATATGCACCTTTTTTCAGTATGTGCCCCCCAGAGCAAAACATATCTGTATGTGCTTGTTATGTCCAGACACACACCCCATGTGTTTTGTTATGGATACTTTGTATTACGTGGATAATAAGAACATATACCACAAATCTCCTCCTAACATTGACCTTATCAGAGTTGGTGGAATGTGCAGCACTACACCCACGAGCCGTGACAAAACAGTGCTTTGTCACTGAGGTAGCAACCCACCATCATCGTCATTCGATATCTCGTCTGAACAATTTCAGGGAAGTTAGTAATACTGGAGATAACTGTGAGCGATAAGACCAGCAACAAATTCAACGCTAAACAAATAAAACTGACGAAAAGAAACGTCAACATTTAAGTCACCTTGGTTTCGGTCCATTTGGTTCATGTCTGAGACCCACAATGATTGTCACAGCCTCAGGTGGAAACAAAAAGGTTCAACACTTTGTCTCTCGAACATAATGTAATATATCACCACCAACCAGATTTTAAGGCCATCTAAGGAATCAAAACAGGTTGAATTTATCTGTGGCTAAATGAACTTGAGTTTCAAAAATTGGTCGGCAACTACCATAATTTTCATTTTGAAAAAGTGTTATTCTAACTGTCACCAATTATGTGCCCCGATCATATCCAGAGATGACAGTTAGGCTTAGAAAGAAAGTGGAAAATATCTGAATACTATTATTCATTTCTAAGGTGATCAAGACTTATTTGTACACTGAGAAAGCCCAGAAACCAGAAATAAATGCATAAAAATAACATCTCTGGATATCTCAAGCAGAACCACCAAACAAATTTTGAACAGGTTGCATAGAATCAGTGGCCTTTTCGTCAGTAGGTGAAGTGCACCCCTCTCATAAGATCTCACACTCTCTAAGTGCTATTTTGTAAAAGGTTCTCACTACGCTCTATGGAAGAAGAATTCATAATGAACTGGGCTTAGAGCCTTGAGAATCCACTGGCACACAGTATTCCCGTTAGGTAGCATCATTGAGATTATAGGAATCTTTGGGTTGCATTGCCAGTGGATTCTCAAGGCTCTAAGCCTAGTTATTTAAGAATTATTCTTCCATAGAGCATTGTGAGAGTACAGAATACCACTTAGAGAGTGTGAGATCTTATGAGAGGGGTGGTGAAAACACCATAATTCTGCCATGTATAGTGAATTTAGTACTCTACAACATTGCAGATCATGGAGATCTATGTGAGGGGTAAGATAAGAATATATAGCACATGATATCTCCCGATAACATTGACCTTATCAGAGGTGGTGGAATGTGCAGCTCTATCTACACCCATGAGCCATGACGGAAGAGTGCTTTGTCACTGAGGTAGCAACTCACCATCATCGCCATCCGATATCTCGTCTGAGAGCATTTCAGGGAAGCTAGTAATACTGGGGATAACTGTGTGTGAGAAGACCAGCAACAAATTCAACGCTAAACAAATAAGACTGACGAAAAGAAACGTCAACATTTAAGTCACCTTGGTTTTGGTCCATTTGGATAAAGTCTGAGACCCACTATAATTGTCTTAATCATCAAGGTGAAGCAAAAACGCTCAACCTTTTGTCTCTATAATGATTGTCACACTAACCCCAATTGTATTCTTTGTCTCTTAAAAGGATTTCAGGTTTTTTTTACCATTCTTTTGATTATAGTTTTGAATATGATCGCCGATATGCCTTTTTTCCTTCTCGGAATGGTTGTGCATTTCTTAACAGAGTTTAAACGGAATGGATGCTTCGGAAAGACTTTGCCCGAGTGGACCAATTCCTTGATGTTTAGCTTAGTGGCCAGTATTCACTGTCCTTCCTACCGATCTATAACTACTCATGTGATATACAACAAAAGTGTTTCTAAAAATGTTCAGAAAATCTAAACCTTATGATACTAATGCTGTCACTGTTAGCTACTACTTTTGAATGTTAAAATATGTTAAAATATTTCTAACAAATCAGTTACTCTGTGATGTGTGCTCAATTGAGGTACAGAAATATAAGTTCTACTATTATGGAAAACCGATGCAACAAAAGAAGCTGAAACATTGGTTATGTTAAAATCTTAACTGAAGACGATATTCAGACGTATTTTCTGGTTTGTGGGTTGAGGATGATTAATGTGGCATTTGCACCTACTAATCATGATAATTGATTATGACATTTAGGAAAGCCAACCGATTATGTGACACTTTTGGTACAACAATTGCTAGATGGAAACAACAAGGTTCAATGATTTGTTTCTCCAACAGTATGTAATGAAGCAACGACCGACTCCTGAGGCCATCTAAGAAATCACACAAGGTTCAATAAATTTGTGGCTGAATGAACTTGAGTGTCAAAAATCGGTCTGCGACTATCATGATTTTCATTGAAAAGTAGTGTTTATTCTGACTGATTATGCGCACCGATGATATCCAGAGATAACAGCTAGGTCTAGAAAGTAATAAGAAAATACCCAAATCCTGATTATAGCCATTACTTATTTCCTGATATGTTAAAGACCTTTTAGTACACTGAAAAAAACCCAGTAACCCGGATATAACTGGAAACTAACATATCTCAATAGATATCTCAAGCAGAACCGACCAAATTCTGTACAGGTTGCAAATAATCAGTGGCTTTTTCATCAGCATGTGGAAACACCATAATCCATGTGTGGGTGGGTTTCAGATTTTGCCTTCTCCCACTCCCACATACCCACACCTCTTTGGCTTTCTTACGCGGGTGTCGTATAAGGCATATTAAGCCTGATGCCCATCAACCGATTCAGGGTTGAGCAACTAGTTTGCAAATTGTATAGGATTCGGTGAACTTGTCGCAGGCAGATTACGTAACTCTTCGCTCAATCTGCAGAAATTGAGGAGATGGGGTGGTGGGTATTAGTCCTAAGCAAATCTCTCTACTAATCGGTGGCTCACCCTTGCCTAGCTGTCATACATCTACCGACTACGGCCGACTCCGTTAGGATCCCTTGGCTGAGACAAATTACTGTCCGTTTGTCGCCGTCAATGGTACATGAATGTTCCGAAATCGGTAGATGGGCATTGGGCTTAAAGGCTTGACTTCAAATAGCCGAATTCCCTCCCGATGTGGTCAAGATGTACTCCAGTTTCAGTCCGGCCAACAAAACTGGCCCAAAGGAAGAGGGTACATGTGCGTCAGTATCAAAACTGTTGTAGATCCTGAGCACATTGGTAGCGAATCGGCTACATGGAATCAAACCTTGATAGAAAATCATTATAGCTAAGTATTATAACATCGGACAACAGAGCTGGTAGGGCAAAATCATCGAGAAGTTGTTTTGATTCTTTTCGTAAAAAGGCACCTTCTAAACCCCTTTTCCTCAAGTATACATCTTCATTCGTATAATTTTTGTAAAGCATTTGTAATGAGAGTTAGATCAGACACTCATGGGGAAAATCATATTTAATGGACACCACTGTCATTCGTGACGTCATAAGTTTCGTATCGAATCAGCTCTCTGTTCCCATTGAGTGGTCACGGTCATCCAGCTTTTCTTACATTTTTTTCCGTTTTTTTCTCGTTATTTGAGATTGCCTTGGCGCAATCTGAATTCAACTGTGATTCTGGGGATGAACATGTCAATCATTGATGTGCCAATTCCACACTTGACAATACCTTTAGTTCCAGGGTCAGCAGCGATTACACAGATAACAACAGATAAACAAACAGCGATATTACAACACACACAATACAGCCTGTGCTATATTACTCTCCCGATACGCTTTATGGATTGGATTTTATCAAGTAATCCATTGGTTCAGTTCTGTAAATCTTGGAATGATGAGTCCAATTAATGGTAGTTTAAGGCCACTAAAACAAACTTGTTTCTCATCACCGCGCGCATCAGAAAAAAACGATATTAGAAATTTTTTTTTTTTTAATATATGAACCTTGATAGAAATTATGAAAGGTATGTGTATTTAGTATCAAATTAAATCTCCTGATGTCAGGGATGCATTAAATGTATAGCCAGTAAAAATCTGGAAACCCAGCGTAAGCAGACACCCCGCATAAGCAGCCACTTTGTCCCGGATCGGAGGGTGTCCGCTTCTGCGGGATTTTACTGTATGTCTGCCATCTTTGATATAGCAAAAAAAAAAAAAAAAAAAAAAAAAAGCGCCCTCGTCATATTTTTCATGGCTTGGTGATGAGAAACAAGTTTCGTTTTTTTAGTGGCCTAAGTGTGAAGCCAAATACCCATCTACCGATTCAGGATAACGATTAGTTCCAAAATCGTATAGGAGTCTGTGAACTTGTCCCAGGTGAATTACGTAATATCTTGGCCCGAGTCAGCCACCCAATCAGGGGCCATTTACCAACGTTCCGTTGTCGGTGACTAGATTTATCAACCTGTTGATAAACTTTTGGTGACTAATTCAGGAACATCGAGCCACAACTCGTCGGCCATAAAAGGACATCTTAAGGGAGGGACATTCACTAATCTTTGGCTGACCCTTGACCAGCTGTCCTACATCTACTGCCTGGGATCGACTCCGTTAGGATGCCTTGCTTGAGACAAATTACCGTTCCTTTGTCGGCGACAAAGGTACATCAATATTCAGTAATCGGTAGATGTGTATTGGGCCTTACGCGACTACAAATAAATCATATGTAAATTGACCCACAAAACACACCAAACCACAACACTGACACAATATACTTACATCCCACTTCGACAGTTGTGGTGCCAACATAATTTAAAAGAAATATGTTTAGATATTGTGATGGTATAAGCCCGTTTCCATTGGCTGACGAAAACAACGGAGATTTACTGAGTTCCCCTTAGAGTCTATTTTCATTGACTGATTTTGTGTCAGCAGTGCTAATGGTCTGTCGGCGAGTGTAGATCGGTGACGAGAAATCAGCCAATGGAAACAGGCTTATAGGCCAATTTTAAATGGGCACAATAGAAATGGGCTACAAGGAGAACCCCTAAAATCTACACCATTTTTGTCTGCCAATGGAACTGGGCCTTTTAGAGGAATTCAAATATATCCGCTGTTTTCGTCGGCCAATGGAAATGGGATTTTACTATACTGGACACCATGCTATAAGGCCCGTTTCCAATGACCGACGACAACAGTGTAGATTTTGTTTGTTCTCCTAATAGCTCATTTACATTTTCCATCACCGATATGCAGTCAGGAACCACCGATGGACCTCCTAGCACTCCTAACGCAAAATATAAGTAGGCTATTAGGAGAACACAAAAAATCTACATCGTTTTTGTCGGCCAATGGAAAGAGGCCTATACTGGCAATATACGACGTATCTTTCCCCCGAGTAAACGGTGGGCACTACGCTACATTGTGTATACCCTGAAACCATTTTTAATGGGTTGACAGTGACTTAGATATGCAAAAAAAAATAATGCCAACCTTCTAGGTATATAATGATAGGTACCATCATAAAAATGTTTCCCGATGTGTTTTGAGAGAAACAAAACCAAAGTCAAGGGAATCACTGTGGGTGAACCTTCAGCGATTTGTCCAAATATCATATCGTGATGTCTCTAGCATGGAGGTTAAATGCGGGTCTTTTTTTATCTAAGGCCCGGCGTCCACCTAATACGATATGGCTCTAATATGGTCTACGATGCACATCCCGATAAAAAATAAAAATCGCGTCGGAAGGTCACCTAATATCAGGGCAGTTGACTACGTTTCTACGATTGGGCACCGAAAAAACCCTTACAATGCATGGTGAAGTGGCATGTCTAGACATTTGTCTACGATTTTGCACCTTCCCGATAAGTCTCCGATATTTACTTTTTGTATCGATGCCATATCGGTAGGTCTAAATTTCTATCGTAGTAGGTTGACGCCAAGCCTAAATCTATCTAATGATCCAGCTAATATGAACAATCACTGATCATTTTATCTATATATGTGTGTAGGGGTCAGGGCATATGTACCATGTGTATTCAGAGAATCTACAGGGTACATGGGATAATATAATTCTAATTGTTGTGAGAGCAAAACAATGCTTACCTAGTTGTTTCTTTTCTTTCAATGCAGCAGCAGTCTACAAAACAAAAGTAAGATATTCGTTACATATCATCAGGAATAGAACAGAAACTTGGGAAACTGCAGATTGGTGCAGAATAATCGGCCAATGGAAATAGATAGACTCAGACTCCACGATTTTTGAATATCAGAAAGTAGTGACATAAACAACACTTTATGTCACACCCATGACATGAACAAATCCCACGTTATCCCTTTAAGGACGGCCACCTGTGGCAGAGCTGTCACCATAAGGACAGGTGCTAGTGATAGTATATATCTCTAGAGGACGAACACATTTTGGATAAAGTCATAATTTGATATTCCATCACATGATATAATTGGTAATTAATAATATCTCACTTATTTTCGCTTACTAATATTGATTTTTAGGTTATAGCGACATTTCCTGAAGATTTCATGTAGGTCGATAAATTATTTCCTTGTCAAAAACAATTTTATTGATATAAGAGAAATGATGCCTTGAGGCATCATTCGGCCTGGGCTGGTTGATGCCTCGAGGTATCATTCATCCTTAAAGTGTTAAACCTATGGCATTTTTTTATTAGAGGTATTATAAGGGGTAGTGATGATGACCGTTTTTATCTCACCCCTGGTACAAGTTTAGCCATAGGAATAACATACCATCACCCTGGTAAAGTGACAATACTACGCCACGGCCCTGACATAGTGAATTTGCTAAGTAGATTCTGATTATTCTGAAGTTGTGATGATATTTAATGTCATAGAAAGGGGTAAGATAAATCCAGAACCGCACTTGAATCATAAAATAGACAATACTCCACTCGTTTGGCTGGGCCGCAATCGTCATCAAGGCGAAGCCGAGTGACGATTAGGGCCAAGCCAAACACGTGGAGTATCTATATAGAACGTCCTGACCATGCTGTACAAGTCACAGAATGAGATGCGAATTTACGGTATGTACGGACCGAAACGTTTATGCCGAGTTCCACACAAACGGTAAATTAGCATCGAGTTCTGTGACTTGTACAAGCATGGTTGGACGTTATATATTTACTATATACCCGGAATTTAAAAAAAATCAAATTCATTTGGTATAATAACAAATATATTAAAATATGTGTATGGCAAGGTGGTCCGTATTTTAGTGTACGGACCAGCGGTCCGTACAGTATTTTTACGTCATATACCGAAACGGTGCGTATTTACACTATATATATATATACGGCATGGGTATATAGTAATGTCTATTTATACGATTCTCAATGCAGTTCCATATTAGTACACACCTGGCTCTCGACGAGCTGGCGGTAGAGCCCCTCGTTGAGCTCCATCAGCTCGTCGTGCGTGCCCTGCTCCACCACCTGCCCGTCTGACACTCCGGCGATCACGTCGGCGTTACGGATCGTCGACAGTCGGTGGGCGATGACGATCGTCGTGCGGCCCTGCCTCGCCTGTCACACACAAACACAGGGTTTAATAATGGTATAACAATAACTGTGTGTAGCAGAAGTTTGGGAAAAAATACATGAACTGCAGTTTCAGAAAATACCTGTCACATATAAACACAGGGTTTAATAATGATATAACAATAACAATGTGTGTAGCAGAAGTTTTGGAAAAAATACACATGAACTGCAGTTTCAGAAAATACCTGTCACATATAAACACAGGGTTTATTAATGATATAACAATAACTATGTGTGTAGCAGAAGTTTGGTGGAAAAATACATGAACTACAGTTTCAGAAAATGGCTGTCACATATAAACATAGGGTTTATTAATGATATAACAATAACTATGTGTGTAGCAGAAGTTTGGGAAAAATACACATGAACTGCAGTTTCAGAAAATACCTGTCCTGCCTTGCCTGCCTCACACAAACACCCAGTCTTTTAATCAGTGCATTCTAAACAATGGGATCCTGTACTGTACATAGTCCATACTATAGATGACAAGTAATATGGGACAGATAAGACGAGTCAGTTAAAAAAAAGTGGAACCTACAAGGGTTATAAAAAGGATGTTGAAAATATGTACTCCGTCTATGACTCGATTTGAGGTGTCACCTTTACATCATCATTCCTTTTCATTGTCTTGTAAAGTTGAGTTTCAGAGAGGCTGACCTTGTCGAGTGTATTAAGTTTCAGAGAGTCTGACCTTGTGGAGTGTATTAAGTTTTAGAGAGTCTGACCTTGTTGAGTGTATTAAGTTTCAGAGAGTCTGACCTTGTCGAGTGTATCAAGTTTCAGAGAGTCTGACCTTGTCAAGTATATTTAGTTTCAGAGAGGCTGACCTTGTCGAGTGAATTAAGATGTAATGGTTGACCTTGTCAAGTATATTTAGATGTAAAGGTTGACCTTGTCAAGTATATTTAGTTTCAGAGAGGCTGACCTTGTCGAGTGTGTTTAGCTGTAAAGGTTGACCTTGTCAAGTATATTTAGTTTTAGAGAGGTTGACCTTGTCGAGTGTGTTTAGATGTAAAGGTTGACCTTGTCAAGTATATTTAGTTTTAGAGAGGTTGACCTTGTGGAGTATATAAAGTTTAAGGTTGACCTTGTGGAGTGTATTAGGTTTCAGAGAGTCTGACCTTATCGAGTGTATTAGGTTTTAGGTTGACCTTGTGGAGTGTATTAAGTTTCAGAGTCTATCTTGTGGAGTGTATTAAGTTTCAGAGAGTCTAACCTTGTGGAGTGTATTAAGTTTCAGAGAGTCTACCTTGTGGAGTGTATTAATATTTAGGGAGTCTGACCTTGTGGAGTGTATTAAGTTTTAGAGAGGCTGACCTTGTGGTCTGTATTAAGTTTTAGAGAGGCTGACCTTGTGGTCTGTATTAAGTTTTCGAGAGGCTGACCTTGTTGAATGTATTAATATTTAGGGAGTCTGACCTTGTGGAGTGTATTAAGTTTTGGAGAGGCTGACCTTGTGGAGTGTATTAAGTCTTAGAGAGTCTGACCTTGTGTAGTGTATTAAGTTTCAGAGAGTCTGACCTTGTTGAGTATATTAAGTTTTAGAGAGTCTGACCTTGTGGAGTGTATTAAGTTTCAGAGAGTCTGACCTTGTCGAGTGTATTGAGTTTCAGAGAGTCTGACCTTGTGGAGTGTATTAAGTTTCAGAGAGTCTAACCTTGTGGAGTGTATTAAGTTTTAGAGAGGCTGACCTTTTCGAGTGTATTAAGTTTTATAGAGTCTGACCTTGTGGAGTGTATTAAGTTTCAGAAAGTCTGACCTTGTGGAGTGTATTAAGTTTTAGGTTGACCTTGTTGAGTGTATTAAGTTTCAGAGAGTCTGACGTTGTGGAGTATAGTGTATTAATATTTTGGGAGTCTGACCTTGTCGAGTGTATTAAGTTTTATAGAGTCTGACCTTATGGAGTGTATTAAGTTTATTGGAGTCTGACCTTGTCGAGTGTATTAAGTTTCAGAGAGTCTGACCTTGTTGAGTGTATTAAGTTTCAGAGAGTCTGACCTTGTGGGGTGTATTAAGTTTTAGGTTGACCTTGTCGAGTGTATTAAGTTTCAGAGAGTCTGACCTTGTGGAGTGTATTAATATCTAGGGAGTCTAACCTTGTGGTGTGTATTAAGTTTCAGAGAGTCTAACCTTGTGGTGTGTATTAAGTTTCAGAGAGTCTGACCTTGTCGAGTGTACTAAGTTTCAGAGAGTCTGACCTTGTCGAGGGCGTCCTGCACGATGCTCTCGCTCTCCGTGTCCAGCGCTGACGTCGCTTCGTCCAGGAGCAGGATCTTCGGGTTACGCACCAGCGCACGCGCAATGGCGATCCGCTGTTTCTGGCCTCCACTCAGCTGAGCGCCGCGAGCTCCCACAAGCGTGTTGAATTTCTACGAGTAAGACAGAGAGACCATTAAACTAGGGAGGTCAGTTGGGGCGAGGAAAAAAGGGAATATGTTTCATGTGGGATTTAATGCCTCAGTGAGACTTAGAAAATATGGGAAGCACGTCATTATTGGCCATGAAATAAGGCAGAGGGCGTATGGGCACCCCTCTCATAAGATCTCACACTCTCTGGGTTGTATTTTGTACTCTCACTGTGCTCTATGGAGAAGAATTCTTAACGAACTAGGCTTAGAGCCTTGCGAATCCACTGGCCTGCCTCTCGTAATAAAGACGTACATCAATGCAACCCAAAGATTCCTATAATCTCAATGATGCCACCTAGCGGGAATACTGTGTGCCAGTTGATTCTCAAGGCTCTAAGCCTAATTCGTTAAGAATTCTTCTTCTATAGCGCGCAGTGAGAACCTTGTACAGGTTACGACTTAGAGAGTGTGAGATCTTATGAGAGGGGTGCACCCAGTGTTTAAACTAGACGATTATAGGCGGCAACTCTTGAATTTTCTATGTTGCACAAACCTTGGGAATTAACCATGATCTCATGTACAAGTACAAGATTAGCCATAGGAATAGCGTCAGAAAAGAATATTCGACAACCTCCCCGGTAAGGTGACAATACTACGCCTTGGTCATGGTGTAGTGAATGTGAGATGACGTCATAGGCAATTGACCAATCAGCGGCCAGGATTTCAGAGATAAGACAAGACAATAAATTTGAACATCCCCAACAGTGAAGGGGGGGGGGGAGATAAATCCAGAACCGCACTCGAAGCATAATATAAACAATACTCCACTCGCTTCAATGGGCCATAATCCTCACTCAGCTTCACCTCGATGCCGATTGCGGCCCATCTAAACTCGTGGAGTATTGTGTATTGATACGATACTTGATACAGTTTTAAAGGGGACAGAGCCATTGTTAGTTCATAAAGCAGTCACTAGGTGGTCGGGGGACAAAACCTGTATTCTGGCTCTTTGTTCTTACGAAATTCAGCTGCCTCTCAAAGTTTTACCAAGGTTCCTTTGACTCTCTTCACTGATCCCAGAGCAGGGACATATAATGCTAAAACCCAGGACATGATGTCTTTTACATGGAACACTTTATTTACATATGTGAGCAAGGCATGAAAAGTGACATTTCCCAATTATCACTCGCTTCTTTTGCACCTCCAATAGTGAAGAACAGCTACTTTTTGACCTCCTTTAGTGAAGAACAGCTACTCGGGGGGCGTGATGGCGACGCCCATGGATCATAGGCTATATGCCGTCTATAAGTGTATGTATCTACCAAAACACACAATATTTCAACTTTTGAGATACATCTGGTCTGAAACCAACTTCTATCTACCTATACGTAGTCTGTTTACTGGGTTAATATATGAAAACTGAAGCCACGTACCTCGGGCAGTTTGAGGATGAAGTCCATGGCGTTGGCGTCGCGCGCAGCCTGCTCGATCTGCTGCTGTGTCGCCCCCTGCTGGCCGAAGCGGATGTTCTCGGCGATGGTGGTGGCGAACAGCACGGGCTCCTGACTCACCACGCCGATGTGCTGACGGAGCCACTTGATGTTGAGGCTCCGGATGTCCCGCCCGTCCACCTTCACCTGGGGAAAGAAGCAGGAACAAGGAGGATGCATAGACAATAAACGAGAGGTTGACGCGTAGTAATATACGAGCGCTAGCCCGTCCACCTTCACCTGGGAAAAGAGGCGGGAACAATGAGGATGTATAGACAATATACGAGAGGTTGACGCGTAGTAATACACGAGCACTAGCCCGTCCACCTTCACCTGGGAAAAGAGGCGGGAACGATGAGGATGTATAGACAATAAACGAGAGGTTGACGCATAGAAATACACGAGCGCTGGTCCATCTACCTTCACCTGGGGAAAGAGGCGGGAACAATGAGGATGTATAGACAATAAACGAGGGGTTGACGCTTAGTAATACACGAGCGCTGGTCCATCTACCTTCACCTGGGGAAAGAGGCGGGAACAATGAGGATGTATAGACAATAAACGAGGGTTTGACGCGTAGTAATACACGAGCGCTAGCCCTTCCACCTTTACCTGGTGAAAGAAGCAGGAACAAGGAGGATGTATAGACAATAAACGAGAGGTTGACGCGTAGTAATACATGAGCGCTAGCCCGTCCACCTTCACCTGGGAAAAGAAGCAGGAACATGGAGGATTTATAGACAATATATGAGAGGTTGACGCGTAGAAATACACGAGCGCTAGCCCGTCCACCTTCACCTGGGGAAAGAAGCAGGAACAATGAAGATGTATAGACAATAAACGAGAGGTTGACACATAGTAATACACGAGCGCTGGCCCGTCCACCTTCACCTGGGGAAAGAAGCAGGAACATGGAGGATGTATAGACAATATACGAGAGGTTGATGTGTAGTAATACACGAGCGCTAGCCCGTCCACCTTCACCTGGGGAAAGAAGCAGGAACATGGAGGATTTATAGACAATATATGAGAGGTTGATGTGTAGTAATATACGAGCGCTAGCCCGTCCACCTTCACCTGGGAAAAGAGGCGGGAACAGTGTGTTTCTAAAGCGGCAGATCCACTAAGGCGATTTTCCATGCAAATTTGTGTTCGCAGACGTTCGCATTGACATGCGAATGCCTTGCGACAATATTCAAGATATTGAATATCATTGCGTGGGATTCGCACAGTTGCATGGATCGCAGACACATTCGCTTGGTCGCCTTAGTGGATCTGGCACTTTAGCCCAGAGTGCTAATTGCTTCTGGTTTTATATTGGGTCATAGAATGATAATTGTGTTAGGTTATATGTGAGACTCCCTGTCTGTCCTATGGGTTGTAGAGTGCTAATTCTGTTAGGTTTTTTGGGAAACCCACTGTTCCGGCCTATGGGTTGTAGAATGGTAGTTATACTAGGTTTTATATGAGACTTCCTGTCCGTCCTGTCTGTCCGTAGAATGATAATTGTATTAGGTTTTATGGGAAACCCGCTGTTTCGGCCTGAGGGTCGTACAGTGATAATTTTGTTAGGTTTTATATGAGACTCCCTGTATGTCCTATGGGCTGTAGATTGCATATTTTGCTAGGATTTATATGAGACTTGCTGTCCATCCTATGGGTGGTAAAGTTCTAATTTTGTTAGGCTCTATGGGAAACTCACTGTCCTAGCCTGTGGGTCATAGAATGATAATTGTGTTAGGTTTTATGGGAAACCCGCTGTTCCGGCATGCAGGTCATAGAATGATAATTATGTCAGGTTTTATATGAGACTTCCTGTCCGTCTTATGGGTTGTAGAGTGCTAATTGTGTTAGGTTTTATTGGAAACCCACTGTTCCGGCCTGCGGGTCATAGAATGGTAGTTATACTAGGTTTTATATGAGACTCCCTGTACGTCCTATGGGTCGTGGAGTGCTAATTTTGTTATATTTCCGGCCTGCGGGTCGTAGAATGATACTTGTGTTAGGTTTTAGAAGTGACTCACTGATCCGGCTTGTAGTTCGTATAATTTAATTTGAGACTCACTGTTCCAGCCTGTGGGTCGTAGAAGCGTTGCAAAAGCTGCATCGTTGTGCTCTTTCCACATCCGCTTGCCCCAACCAGGGCCACTGTCTGACCTCTGTTTACCTTCAGGTCAAACTTGTCCAAGATCTGCAAGAATAACAGTGACAAAATACAGTGCTGGAAACAAATTACAAATATTCCAGTATTAGACAAAATTCACATTCTTTGAAGGAAAATAGACTTACTTGTCATAAAATACTTTATGGCCTAAGAGTTACGATCATGAAATTATTCAAAAGACATATCTAACGCTACCAGGACAAGCTAACATCCAGGGGCCTGTTGTATATGGAGACCCTTTTCTGTAGGCCAATGAGAGCCAGGGACGATGTGGGTCAACTCTAGTCAACTCTTATGGACGACCTATTGGACTGCTAATACTGTCTTAATGAATAGAATTAGATATTATTAATCCTTTAGGACGGATGCCTGTGGCCAAGCTACTGCCTGGAGGACTGATGCTGGTGGCACTTTATACCGCTAGGGGACGGGCACATAGTCATCAAAACCCACAATTCAATTCTTAAATCATGTGATATGATATATGATCTTAAATATTTTATTTCTTTTGAATAGAAATCCTAATAACGGTATTGTACGTACATTCTGTCAAAATTTCATTAATGTTCCTCCATTATATTTTGTTAAAAACGATTCTGTAGATTTTGGAGAAATGATGCCTCAAGGCATCATTCGCCCTTAAAGGGTTAAATGATAACCCTTATAGAAAGTACAGAAAAGGGTTTTCATGTTCGATCCTAGATTATTCAACAGGGCTCTGGTGATTAAGAAAAAAATGGCACATCTCAATGGATTCGTAGAACGACTTACAATGAAGAGGGACACAGAACTTGTCAAGTAGTGGAGGTTTGAAAGCAATTAGAACTCTATGTTATAGCACCCCATTAATTCACATTGAAGGAGGTGGTGGAGGTGGAGAAGTCGCTGGAACTCACCTGTACATCAGGCCTGGCTGGGTAGATGAAGTCCACGCCCGAAAACTCCAGGTTTCCTTCAACCTTCTCAGGACAAAGTCCCTCCTCCGAAGAGCTATCTATGTCAGATACCTGAAACAAAGTCAAATTCTGCCTTAGTGACTATTTTGAGTTAATTTAACTAAAAGTAATTTACATAATCTATAATATCGCAAATGACGTCGGATATAGGAGTCTACTTGTTGCTGGTTAATGCTTCCTTTGCCAGCCACCTCCAGCAACACTAGCTGCAGTGGGAAGCCAGATGACGATTGGTTCTGTGTCTTTATCTCACACTGGTATTTTTGTCCAATAGACTTAAGATTGGGAACTGCCATCACTAGTATTGCAGTCTGTTCTCCATGGTCTATATTTTTTTAGTCTGTACAGGGTTGAGATAAATACAGAAAGCCACTTGTTTCAGTCAACGTTGTTGTTCTCTAACTCATTTGATAGCTATATGATATACACTCGGCTTCACCTCGTTAATATCACTCTGCATCAAACTCGTGAAGAACAACGACTTTGACCAAAACGTGTTGGTTTCTTTTTTATTCTGTTAGAAGTTACCTGCAGTAGGATGCCAGATGGTAATCGACTTTGTGTCTTACCCGGTCAATGCCTACCTGTAGTAGGTTTGCCAAATGATAATTGGTTCTGTGTCTTACCTGGTAGAGGCTACATGCAGAGGATGCCAGATGACAATTGGTTTTGTGTCTTACCTGGTCAATGCCTACCTGCAGTAGGTTTGCCAGATGATAATTGGTTCTGTGTCTTACCTGGTAGAGGCTACATGCAGAGGATGCCAGATGAAAATTGGCTTTGTGTTTTACCTGGTCAATAGCTACCTCCAGTAGGCTACCAGTTGACAATCGGCTTCGTGTCTTACCTGGTCGATGATGCCGAAGACAGCGGCGGCGGCTCCACGCGCACCAGCGATGTATTCAAGGTTTGGTGCTGCGTGTCCCAGCGAAGTGGTGCCAATCATCACCCCCATGAAGACCTGCAGACGCCAACAAGCATTTCTCATTACAGACATAATAACAGCAAGTGGGGTAAACTTATCAAGGTATTAAGACTATCAGTACTTTATTTCTTCATTGAAGAGGAATTACCTATACAAGATTTTGATGGAGGCATCTTCCTGCCGTGGCCAGGAGAGTGCCTGGAGGCATCATGCTGCCATAGCCAGGAGAGTGCCTGGGGGCATCATGCTGCCGTAGCCAGGGGAATGCCTGGAGGCATCATGCTGCCATGGCCAGGGGAATGTCTGGAGGCATCAGCTGCCATAGCCAGGGGAATGTCTGGAGGCATCATGCTGCCATAGCCTGGGGAATGCCTGGAGGCATCATGCTGCCATGGCCAGGGGAATGTCTGGAGGCATCATGCTGCTGTAGCCAGGAGAATGCCTGGAGGCATCATGCTGCCATAGCCAGGGGAATGCCTGGAGGCATCATGCTGCCATGGCCAGGGGAATGCCTGGAGGAATCATGCTGCCATAGCCAGGGGAATGCCTTGAGGCATCATGCTGCCATGGCCAGGGGAATGTCTGGAGGCATCATGCTGCCATAGCCAGGGGAATGCCTGGAGGCATCATGCTGCCATAGCTAGGGGAATGCCTGGAGGCATCATGCTGCCATAGCCAGGGGAATGCCTGGAGGCATCAGCTGCCATAGCCAGGGGAATGCCTGGAGGCATCATGCTGCCTTAGCCATAGGAATGCCTGGAGGCATCATGCTGCCATAGCCAGGGGAATACCTGGCAGTATCATGCTGCCGTAGCCAGGGGAATGCCTGGAGGCATCATGCTGCCGTAGCCAGGGGAATGCCTGGAGGCATCATGCTGCCATAGCCAGGGGAATGCCTGGAGGCATCAGCTGCCATAGCCAGGGGAATACCTGGCAGTATCATGCTGCCGTAGCCAGGGGAATGCCTGGAGGCATCATGCTGCCGTAGCCAGGGGAATGCCTGGAGGCAACAGCTGCCATAGCCAGGGGAATACCTGGAGGCATCATGCTGCCGTAGCTGGGGGAATGCCTGGAGGCAACAGCTGCCGTAGCCAGGGGAATACCTGGAGGCATCATGCTGCCGTAGCCGGGGGAATGCCTGGAGGCATCATGCTGCTGTTAAGGGGTTAAACAGGCCCCTGTTGAGTTGTGTACTATGTGAGAACTGTACCTGCAGAATGGTGCCTCCATCTTCTCCCTCGTTGGCGACGAGGACGGAGCCATACCAGAAGGCGAGGGCGAACGAGCCGAAGATGAGCACCCAGAAGAGCCCCTGACCGATGCCCGCCGTCAGGCCCCTGAGCAGGCCCTGACGCCGCGCCCCGTCCAGGTTCCTGATGTACCTGTCAGGTGAGAGAGACGAGGTCAGAGATGGGCACGTCAGAATATTAGTACTATAGAGGAAACCTATGAAAACTTAGGGTCAGATGAGAGAGACGGTATGAAAATGGGTATGTCAGAATATTGATACTATAGAGGAAACCTATAAAAACTTAGGGTCAGGTAAGAAAGACAGTATGAAAGATGGGTATGTCAGAATATTAGTACTATAGAGGAAACCTATGAAAACTTAGAGGCAGATGAGAGAGACGGTATGAAAGATGGGCATGTCAGAATATTGATACTATAGAGGAAACCTATAAAAACTTAGGGTCAGATGAGAGAGACGGTATGAAAATGGGTATGTCAGAATATTGATACTATAGAGGAAACCTATAAAAACTTAGGGTCAGGTAAGAAAGACAGTATGAAAGATGGGTATGTCAGAATATTAGTACTATAGAGGAAACCTATGAAAACTTAGAGGCAGATGAGAGAGACGGTATGAAAGATGGGCATGTCAGAATATTGATACTATAGAGGAAACCTATAAAAACTTAGGGTCAGATGAGAGAGACGGTATGAAAATGGGTATGTCAGAATATTGATACTATAGAGGAAACCTATAAAAACTTAGGGTCAGGTAAGAAAGACAGTATGAAAGATGGGTATGTCAGAATATTAGTACTATAGAGGAAACCTATGAAAACTTAGAGGCAGATGAGAGAGACGGTATGAAAGATGGGCACGTTAGAATAATCTTATAGAACGTCCTGACCATAATGTACAAGCTGCAAAACGAGATAACTTTTTATGGTTTATACAGAACAAACCGAAAAATTGTTATCGAGTTTTGTGGCTTGTACAAGCATGGTAGGTCGTTCTATATTTACTATATACCCGGAATTTGCAAAAATTATTAATCTAATTTAGCCTTACAATTAATATTCTAGTCAATGCATATGGGGAAGTGTCTCCGTATTTTGCCGTACAGAGCAGTGTTCCGTATGGTATTTATTTATACGTTATATGGCAAAACTCGCCGATTTCACACAAGATGTGGTCCAGATGTACTGCAGTTTCAGCCCGGCGCAATGAAATTTACAGTATATAAATGGGCATGGGTATATAGTAAGAATGCATACACAATATTATACACTACCTGAGCTATTTCCTACTCTTGTCAGATACAGGATTATTATGCAAACTGAAAGTGTGACATTATCTACTTATATATGTATGTATGGTTTGAATCAATCCAACAAATCTTAATATTTTTATGGTTTCATATTTCGATTGACTCTGAAGATTATATATACTTTACATTGTACGGTAAATTATGATGACTGTTTGGCAAATGCCATGAAAACCAATAGCGCTGCTATTGAGGCTATTGCCCCTTTATTGGGCCATCAAGTTATCTTATATACTTGACCTCGAGAAGAAATGAAGAGATTGTAATATTAACAAAGACCCAATAAAGAAATTTCGAGAAAAAAAAAATATTGACTGGCTTCAGATTCAAGCGGGAGTTATCTCCCAAGGCCAGACGCTTAGTAATCTGCGAGCGATAGTGAGCTGATTACGGAGTCTAATCTGAGGAGATCACAGTCACTTTTATCTGAAAGCATTTTTATTTGTATCTATAAGGAGTTATAATTTTTCTCGTGTACTTTGTAAAATAGTTTTTGGAATTTTAGTGGTTTTTTCTTTTACAATTTCTCCCCCATTTCCCTGTACTGTCAACTACAGAAAAAGAAAAGAAGAAAATAAAACACAAAAAGAAAGAAGAGATACACTTACCTGTTGGCCTCCTTCTCCTCGCCCCCGAAGGCGGCCACGGTGCGGATGTTGCCGAGAGTCTCCTCGGCGATGGCCCCGGCCTTGGCGTAGGCCTGCTGCTCGCCTAACGTGATCCGCTGAATGGTCTGCAACAGCACGGAGTTGTCCCATTACACTAAGTCCAAATAAGGAATAGAGTAGACCGAGTAGCCAATGACTGCATTCGCAGCAAACCCTGACCTTGACCCTGACCTCCTTACATGATATTTTCTAGCGCCTTGGGACGGTTCTACGGTCGAGAGTTGACCGCGAATCTTAGGGGCCACAACCACCCTTGCAAACACAAACACACCTCAGTCAGTCTGTCGATGTTTATACCGGAGACACACCAAGCGAGTCACGGCAGCGATCTCCAGAATCACCAACACAAAATAGCATACATCTAAGATATTATTTCATAGGAATATCTCTCACCGATAGTTTAGCATATCACAAGCAATAATAAGGCGAAACATGAAATAATAGCTCACATATATATATATACAGGCCATTTTGTGTTGGCGATTCCAGAGATCGCTGCCTTCACTCGTTTGGTGTGTCCCCGGTATTATGCTGGAGACACACCATGCGAGTAACGGCAGCGATCTCCAGAATCGCCAACAAAGATTTGCGGGTATGTGCGATATTATTTCACCGTAATATCTCCGACCAATAATTTAGCAATACTCAGGTGAAATATGAAATAATATCTCACATACACGTTGCCGCTACTCACTTGGTGTGTCTCCGGCATGATGCCGGAGACACACCAAGTGAGTGATGCAGGGAATACCAGAATCGCCCAGAACAAAATAGCGAGTATACGAGCTATTATACTATATTTCACCTGATTATTGCTTCCAAGATGCTGAATTATCGATGGGAGATATCACCATGAAAAGATATCTCATATGTATGCTATTTTGTGTTGGCGATTCCAGAGATCGCTGCTTTGACTCGCTTGGTGTGTCCCCGGTATTAGGCTATGTAGTGTATAATAACTGTGTACAGGTTATACTATGGCATAGAGACACTGTTATAACTACACAGACACACCAAAGACGCCTACCTGATGCCTACAGGAGCCTACGCAGGCCTTTGCCTGGTGTCTAATAAACTCTTAAAACGGGGACAAATTTCCTTTCCGATCAAATTGTCCCCTTAAGCAGGTTGACCCCTTAAGCAAGGTGTCCCAGAAGCGGGGTTTTACTGTATATTGGATCAAATTATTTTTGGCAAAAAAAACCACAAGCTTGTTGATGTGTTTCTTGGTGGTTTTCGCGCAGTTATAGTAAAGAGATAGGTCTGCAATGGTCAAAGAGAGTAAGGCTGATATTGGTCAGTGCCGCTGGGTGGTGAAAGGAATAACATGGTTTGTTTTTCTATTTATAGCACCAGTTTGACAAGATCTGATTGGTTCTGACAAATATGCACTAGACAGCCCTCATAGGATTCACATATTGAAAAGGAGGTACACAGTATACACTGCACGAAAACCACCATTTTATTCATATATACGCCATGGCGGAAGTGCATGTATTGGCTGAATATTGACTTATTTTCATATATATGTACATATATATATACGCCCAGGCCTTATATACGGACGCGTCTTGGCTGTATTTCACACCCGGCGTATACGAGAGGAAATATCCTCTCACCCCACCACCTATCGCCCGTTTGTGTTGGTAGAAGTACAGGTGTCCTCAGTAGGAAGCCCTCCCCCCGCCCCCCCCCCTCCCCCCACCCGCTCTCAGTGAAGCCCTCTTCACTGGATGCTTATATACGCCTACAGATTAGGTGTATACACACGGGGAATAGGACGACCTTGTATACGCATAATACCTACTTATATACGCCCGGCACATTCATATGTAAAATGATGGTTTTCATGCAGTGTTACCCATGCGAGAGTTATTTAAGTTCCAACACCACATAGATGTAGTATTGGGCGTTGATATAGCAGTAAAACTACAATAATTGTGGAATCATATTAAAAGAAATTAAAATTTTTGCAGCACACTGAAAGTCTACATATATCCTCTCCCTTACATATGTCCCGTATCAGTTTCCCATGCTCTATTGATACAGGATAAAGTAAAAGAGCCAGCTAACAGCATGAACTAGGAGCAAATTGTATGCTTATCATTGACAAATGAGCATGCACTCATAAATGAATAACAATAAGAGGTTGGGGTTAAATTTAGTAATATGTAAAATAATGATGTTCGTGCAGTGCTACTCACCCTGGTCATGAAGACGACTGTCAGGAACATGAGCGGCGCTACTGAGAGGATGACCAGTGTCAGCTTCCAGTTCATGGAGAAGCCCAGGACGTAGCCAGCGAAGAAGGTGGTCACCCACTGGATGAGGGTCGCCAGCTTGTCGCCGATACCCGTGTTGATCTTCATGATGTCACTGAATAACACCATGACAGAACACGGTTAGCCCAGTAAACACAAATATCTTATAGCTACACGCAGTAAAGTGTTAATTGTTGCAAGAAGGTAACAAATGAAATAATGGAGAAAAAGGTAGGATAAATACTAAACTGAACTCAAGTTAGTAGTGTTATAGGGGACCCCACCTACCACGATAGGCCACGACATGCTTCCCGATCGCTACGATTTGAAATGGGGAAATCGTGACCTATCGGGAGGTCCCCGATAGGTCCAACAGTTTGAAATCGTAGAGCGTGGCAACGCCTTGGGAGGACCAATAACATAAACGCTGACCACGATATCTTCCCGATAGGCTACCATACCCTATGACAGGCTACGAAATTTCCAACATGTTGGAAATTATCGGGACCTCTACGATTGGCGTTTTCATCGCAGCCTATCGTGAGCTATCGTAGACGGGATCGCAGAAACCTGTTCCGACTACCAGGATTTTGTCAGACCTCATGCTACAATCGGAATGGTGTCGGGAAGGCCGTCGTAAGGCCAATCGGGACCAGAATCATGGTAGGTGGGGGCAGGCTTTAAGTGTTCATCGCACTCCAGTTAGGTCAGCTTCTCACTACACTTGGCTAACCCCTCGCTTAGTAATACACGACCTGCTCGTCTTGGAGGCATATAACGATATGGATGTTTAAATGAAGAGACTCAAGGGGGCGCCTCAGCGTGACCCGCCCCGCCCCAGGGAGCTGTTTCAAAACCATAGCCTTAACCCACGTTTTGAAACAGCTCCCTGGTCACTGGCCTGCATGCACGCAAGCAAGCAGCACGCCTGTACAGACTCAACATTGTAGATAAGAATAGTGATGAAGCCACTCAGGCAACGGCTAACTTCGACTTCACTGCATGGGCCAAGGCTGAAGAGCTCAAAAAGAAGACAACGAGATCCTGACTACCGAGGATTTTGTGGATTACGAAGTACTGGTGATAATAATAAGCCAGGAAGTGAAAGATACGCACACATTACTCATGGTTTACTCATACATGCGCTGCACGTGCCTTAATTAGTAATAAACACCTTTTACCTCCACTTTTCCTCTCTGTATTTAAGTGATAAACACTAACCACTGTGCGAAAACCACCAGTTTATTCATATATACGCCATCGTGTAAGTGCATGTATCGGCTGTATATTGACACGCTTCCTCTTCTATACGTCAGCCTAATGGCTGTATTTTCTGCAAAGCGTGTGTGAAGAGAAATATCATGTGCAGGACATGTATACGTGGGTCGTATACGTTTTACACGTCTATAGATGAGGCATTTACACAACGGAAAATAGCACTACCTTGTATATGCAAAATCATACCCATATCCGCCGGGTGTATACATATGTAAACTGGTGGTTTTCGCGCAGTGAACACTACTACCTCTTGTTCAGTTTCTGCCGATTCACTGCATGAAAACCATCATTTTACATATGAAAGTGCCGGGCGTATATAAGTAGGTATTTTGCGTCTACAAGGTCGCCTTAATCCCCATGTGTATACACCTCATCTGTAGGCGTATATATAAGCATCCAGTGAAGAGGACTTCAATGAGAGGTGGCGGGGGGAGGTGGCAGGGGTGTGGGGGGGAGGGCTTCCTACTGAGGACACCTGTACTTCTACCAACACAAAGGGGCGGGGGCAGAGGGTATTTTCTCTCATATGCGCCGGCCGTGAAATACAGCCAAGACGCGTCTGTCGTATATAAGGCCTGGGCGTATATAAATGAAAACAAGTCAATATTCAGCCAATACATGTATGCACTTCCGTGATGGCGTATATATATGAATTAAACGGTGGTTTTCGTGCAGTGATTGTACTCACTCTGCGAGCCTGGTGTTGAGCTCGCCGCTCTGGTGCGTGTCGAACCAGCCGATCTGCTGGCGGAGGATGGACTGGAAGAAGAGGGTGCGGATCCTGCGTGTCTGCCGCTCCGCCGCCCACGACCAGAAGGCGATCTCCATGTACCCGGCGATCAGCACGCACACGCCCACCACCGCGAAGTTCCAGATCATCGGCTGCACCTGAGAACGTCCAAACAGCACCGTGTAGGGGACAGAGCCATTGTTATTTCATGAAGCAGTCACTAGATGGTTAGCAGCATGGCAGGCCCCGTGGGGGGACAGATCGATACCTGTCTATGTCTAACTTTTTTTCTTTTAATTTCAATTTGAAAATTTCACATACCCAACAAACCATTTCTAGATATGTTTATTAATACTTTTGTTTACATTAGTTTTGTAGTTTGAAAAAGACACAACGTTTTGGCCTTTATGGTTTGGCCTTCATCAGGTGTAATGTAGAGTCTAAAGTCTGCTATAATGTACTAAGTGAATTGTATTTCCCCTGGGACAATGTCCAGGTCGCCACATATATTAGCGGAGGTGTGCTCTGATGCTCTCTGATAGACACTGGCCACCAGAGCTATGACGATATTTAAACACGAATAACGGCGGAACGGTCTGGCCGATTTTCTTCATATTTACAACAATTATATATTATATGTATCCCTTACTTGTGTTAAAATTTCATTGCTTAAGTCTCACGGGAAATGAAGTTGCGCATTCTGTACGACATGTCCATAAATGTCTTAGGTCTAAGACACGTTGGAAGACATTTGGAACCACGTGACCCTAAAGATGTCTTATCTATAGTACACCTGGCTGCAGCCTAAGTGCCCTTGAGGGACAATCGTTGGCCGATCCCCAAAGATGTCTTATTTATAGTACACTGACAGCTGTAAGATGTCTTACAAAGAGAAAATCGTGACTAAAAAAAAGGCCCTGGCTCTTTGTTCTTACGAAATTCAACTGTCTATCAATGTTTTACTATTGGTTCCCTTGACTCTCTAAAATAATCTCAGAGCAGGATGAAATAATGTTGTGACACCTCCCAATCATCACTCACTTCTTTTGCACCTCCATTAGTGAAGAACACCTACTTTTTTACCTCCATTAGTGAAGAACACCTACTCGGGGGCGTCATGGCAGCCCCCATGGCTCATAGATTGGGTTCACTCTGTCCCTATGTGCGGGAGATTCTCCAAGCGGATTCGACGGAATTCTAACGTTTTAAATATAGTAGGTAAAAATTTAGTGATGTGATACCTGCGGCCACACGGGAGGCACCTCGTAGGCGCCCTGGAGCAGCTGGGGGCCGCTGAGGTTGTGGAGCGCCGTCATGGTGGTGGTGGTGGTGGTAGTGAGGTGCATGGTGAGGTTACGCTTGGCGATCTCGTTGGCGATGAAGATGTTGAGGACTCGGCCGTAGATGAGCAGGTTGAGCGGGAAGGCCATGCCGTTAGCAATGGCGGCCACCGTGCCGGCCGCCATCAGCACGCGGTCCTTGGTGTCCGAGTAGCGGAACTGAAAAACAAGATGAGGCAGGTAAGAACATGCATCATCATTCTGTACTGGAGGATGGTTGTGGCCCCTAAGATTCGAGGTCAACTCTCGACCGTAGAACTGTCCCAAGGCGCTGTAAATATCATGTAAGGAGGTCAGGGTCAAGGTCAGGGGTTTGCTGCGAATGCAATCATTGGCTACTCGGTCTACTGTATTCCTTATATGGAATTAAGGTAATGGGACAACTCCATGCTGACTGAGAGGAACTAGAGTTACTCAAATCACGCCCTATAGGGGACAGAGCCATTGTTAGTTCATGAAGCAGTCACAAGGTGGCCAGTAGTATGGTGGGCCCCTTGGCGGGACAGAAGTTGCATTCTGCTCTTTGTTCATACAAAATCCAACTGCCTTTCAATATTTTATTGTGGTTCCCTTGACTATCTACACCCATCCTAGAGCAAGATAACATAATGATTAAACCAAGGACATGATGTTTTTCACATGGAACACTTTATAAACAGTTGTCAGCAAGGCCAGAGTTGTGACACTTCCCAATTATCACTCACTTTTTTCACACCTCCTTTAGTGAAGAACACCTACTCGGGGGGCGTCATGGCCACCCCCATGGCTCATAGGCTATATGCCGTATATATGTTGCCTATAAAAGCTTAGAGTGGTCACATACACCTTCAGAGTGCTGAGAAAAATCTATCCCTTCACTATCCGCGTGCTATTCGCTGTGCTATTGGATAGGGAGCAGGGTGCCAGTGTCTGAGGGTCTAAGAGGCATGCCCAGCTGACTATGACCAATCAATCAAGACCGAAATACCTCATTGACCTACTGGTGTTTGATATGTTTGGATCCTATAGATAATTGCAGGCAGTTACAGAGATGGCAAGTTTACTGGGTGCAAGTGGTTACAGAAAACGATCTATAGGCTGAATGTAACCCAAACCTTTTAGTTGTTATTCATTTAGAATTGCACGCTCATTCATCAATGATGAACATTCTATTGGCTTCTAGTTATGAACATTCAACAAATAATAAACCTAATTCAGGATTAAATAAGTTACAATATGTTCCCTTCCACTGACCGGTATAGGAATCAATCTGTTTCAGGGCAAAGAGGGGTGGGGTAGGTGGAGGGGATACAGGGACTGAAGCTAGTCTAAGGGTATCCTGGAAGGAAAAAGCTACTCTGGGCTCGCTCCTAGGCTGAAGTAGCCTGTGTACATACTAATTTACATGTGTTCCTCTTTTTATAGCAGGCATGATAAATTGTCTCCTGAATGTGCAATAAAACAGATTGTAAAGTCTAGAGGCCCGGACTAGCTAGGTGTAGACGTTAAGAAGAAGGGAGTAAGAACTCAAGTACAGATGTACTATGTACTACTCTGAGTCAAGAACTTAACTGTTTAATCCATCATAAAACATCCACTTATATACACATAGCAGGTAGCATCTGAGTTCAGGGTAAGCTTGTAAACTCTGTACTGGGATTGGCGGTGGGAGTTGACCAGACTCGTTCCGGTCTGTCTTACATGCCAAGGAGGGCCACTTATGTCACTGACAACTCAGGTGTCAGCGTCATGTCAGAGCACCCTGCCCCCATGTGGCTAGACCGGGAACTAGAGTGAGTGATAATGAGGGTAAATATGCCATTCACTACATGGCTGCCATACGGTGAACATCAAGACAGGGAGGTAGCTACTACAAGATGGCAACCGTCCTGATGCAGTCATTTTGTTACTAATAAATACGGGCAATTTGGATGACTTAATCTCTTTGCATAGAAACCAGTATAATTGGTCACGATAGGGATATATAGACTGGAACTTAACAAGATGTCATCAACAACCAAAAAAAGAGAAGAGGCAATCAAAGCTACAATCTACATTACAAGTGTCGTATACCAATTCATGTTATTATGGAATAGCTTCCCGCCCAACATCCGAGCCATTGATACCCCCACAGCCTTTAAAAGTTACCTAAAAAGAACAAAATCTAGAAACAATAGACTAAGACTCTTCAGAAACAATCACTGTGCTCCGTGACATGCATCGCCTTAGTATTCTTATTTTCACAAATAAGAAAAAAATGTTTCCTCAACTATCATGATCGCTAAATTAACTGGATATATTATGCTGAAACTTATGAACTCTATAACTCTTCTAACATAGGGCAATAAGTCCAACTAACTCTTATGAAAATCCGTAAGAGGATCCTCTTCAGATTAAGAATACAAACTATCTTTTTCAAAAGTCACAGACAGAGTAACATGCTATATTCCTTTGAATGAATATACAAAACAAAACAAAATCATATGAAATTGGATTAAGGAGTACAGATTATGAAAGCAGTCGATATTACCTTAAAAAAGGAGAATGAGAAAAATAAAATTGACAAACTTACCAATGAGAAAAATCCAACCACTGGGAGTTTTGGTTTGGGCGTTTTTTCTCTGAAAGCATAAAGTACATCATTGACAACATATGAGTTGGTCATGTTGTGATTCTTTGCCAAATCTATCGGCAAGATATTATTCAGGAGAACTCTGCGACAGAGAGACGGCAATAAACTAATGAAAGACATACATATAAGTCACCTAATGATCTCATTCACTACGCTGTGATACCCGGAGGCATTCCCCGGCTAAGAACGGGATGGTGCTCTGAGGCATTCCTGGGCCCAGTGCTGTAATATTCCCCCTCCCCCAAAGAAAATGTGAGAAGAGAGGATTGAGTTTGAGTAAATACAATTTATTGAATATAGCTGATAAATTCTACAAACGATGAATATCAGAAATCTAGTAAATATCTATCAAAATTGAGAGTGTATGACGATTCGTATGTGGAGATGGATTTCTGGCGTGATGTATTCTTATGAAATGTCCTTACTGTCTTGGGTTACCATGGCAATACAAAATCGATGGTAAAAGTTAACTATTTTACTATCGAATTACTATATGTCATACAAGAAAATGCACGGAAAACATAGGTATCATGCATCTATAGAGATATTCATTTATTCTTAAGATAAAGTACACATTTATTCCTTTTCTATGATAAGGAAGGAGGTTAGTCATCGATTTCATACTGCCGGACGCCATAAGCAGAAGGCAGTATGAAATCGATGACTGTCTGAGAACAAGAACCATTTCATCCGCAATAAGGACGTTTGCTTACTATTATAACCTCAAATAGATGAAAAAACACCACTTTTATGACTTATTAAGTCGCAGTCACAGCGGGCCTGAACATCATTATTACTACACCCCTAGCAGCAGGCAGTATTTGATAGACAGTTGCACACCGGTATATAATAGGTTTCCTCTATAAGAATTGGTGTATATGCTAATTATATATCAAATTATCATAGAAAAGAAATAAATGTTTATTCTTATGAATAAATGTATATCTCTATTAAATGCAGGATAACTATGTTTTCTGTGCCAGTTCTGTTATGAAATATAGTAATTTGATAGACAAATAGTTTACTTATTCATTGAATTTTGGTTGCCATGGTAACCAAATTGTCATGACAACCAAAAAACTAGTGAAAGGTGATTCATTTCAGTGAGACCTTCAATTTGAGCTACTACAGGACTACATGACCATATAAATGAAATAATGGCGGACATTTCGTTTTTTGTCAGATAGAAGACTAAAAATAGATTTTTTAGCTTGGTAAAATTATTTTTCGAAATCTACACCTAAACATTGACCTAAAAATGTCTTTTTTTTTTTTTTTTTTTTTTTTTTTTAGCTCAGCTCTTTTTATTTCCATTACCCTTTTTGCAGAGTGCGTTATATATGTGCCTTTCCCTCGTAGTTTACATGTGTCTATCCCACAAAAGCCCCAAGAAAGCAAATTTGCTGGTTTTGACTCTAGTCAATAATATATGTCTGTACTCACGTCGTTTCTGACTCGGTGCCTGTTTCTTTAAGTGGAATATCCTCAAAAACGACGCCATTGTGATCGACCTGCCTCGTGGCGACATGGACGCCGTTGTCGGCCATCACGTGACCGTTTGAGTGCGTGACGTCACCATTCTGAGACGCCGCGTTCTCCGGGACGCCCATGTTGACTCGACCAAGATGGTCGTCTGCCTCTGCCTGTTTGATGAAAACACGAATGTTTGGTTTATTTCTTTTTCTAGTAAACATTCCTGAAGCTGAAGCACAGAATGGAGTAGTTCAATATGTTGCCAGGACAAGACCTCCCTGGAAAATCTGCATCACCAGGGACGACATTAGTCAATATTACCTAGCAAATCTCCAGAGAAGGTGAACAACTGTAAAAGGTTGTGAACATGTATGACACCAATACCTAAGCACTTAGCTTCCCATAAAAGTTATCATGGTGACATATTATTTTTTTTATCATTTATCAATTGTACATGTTCCCAACTATCATAATCCAGAATTATTTGAAGATAGCAATAGAACAACAGTGTCATTAAGCAACAAAGTCAAAATATTGCATTTTCCCATAGACACCAATAGTTAAGCACTTGTCTTCTCAGATGGCCTTCCCATAGAAGTTAGCATGGTGACATGCCTTTTTTATAGCATTTTCTATTTGCTGGTATATGAAACTTATATTATCCAGAGTTATTTGCAAAAGTCAGTAGAATTCAGAAATCACCCAAGTACCAGCATTTGTCTTTAAGGCCCGGCGTCCACCTACTACGATAAAATCGTAGGCCTCCCGATATGGCACCGATACAAAATGTCAAAATCGGTGCCATATCGGGAATGTGCAAAATCGTAGACATATGTCTAGACAAGCCAATCCACCATGCATTGTATGGGGTTTTTATCGGTGTCTAATTGCAGAAACGTGGTCAACTGCCCCGATATCAGGTAACCTTCCGACGCGATTTTGATTTTTTATCGGAAGGTGCATCATAGTATATATCGGAGCCATATCGTAGTAGGTGGACGCCGGACCTAATAGTGTTGTTTATGGAGTGAGTCGCTCATAGGGCTTACAAACAGGTAAAAGAAGGGTTCATCGCTCCACATCTGGCATCTCACAGAGTCGACTGTATGTCTCCCAGGTTAAGAGGAGCTACTCCTCTGCCTCTCTGCATCTCTTGTTACTTCTGAAAATTCTACTCTTGTCGCATAAACCTTTTCTTAAGCACTTTAAAAAAAAAAAAAATTTAAGTTGTTGTTTATTCTGGAGTAAAACTACTAGGGTGTAGGGTCACCCTATTTTCAGTAGGCTCCAGTGCCATGTTTCATTTTCAGTAGTGAAGTAGATGTTTATAGTAAGCAAAAAGAGAACATTTTGTACAAGGTGTCTTCGGAACAGAGTGGATCCGGTAGTAAACCTTAGCAGTTTTATAAATACATGGACTATGTCTTCGATCCTTACATGTCTACCACCTAATATTTATATCCTTGTGTTATACCATACACCATATCCCATAACAACATCAACCTTGTAACGTTATCAATACATTCAAGAAGGTGGCCGATCTTGGAGATAAGAAATCTGGAATATTTTCTTTGTAGAATTGCTTTTGCTACACTTTCTGGACATGAATCAAGATTATCTCAAGTGCGTCAAAGCTGTCCTTGTGGTGATAACCCGGTCCGGCCCCTGTCCTACACGCAGTGGTTCCTTTTGACCTTCGTACCCTGGACATGACACGGTCTCCGGCTGGGAAAGGTTCCCGCCTCTGGATAAATACCAACCTCGACGAGTGTTATAACAAACACTGGTACAACGAGAGAGACACAGCCTCAACGAGGACTCCACACCGTGCTATAACTAACACAACGAGATACACACACACCACCTCAACACACGGAGATTTTTACTTAATTTACAAGTACCTTTAAAGGCATATCGGACATTTTGGATTAAAAATTAAAACCCATGTCAATTTCCTGAAAATTTGATAAGATGATCTCCGAGTGCCAGAATCAGATATCGAACTTAAAAGTTGGGGTTCACCATGCTATTTTTTTTATTTATAGATCAATATTATTATAATTTTATATAAGAATATATAGAAATTCTAAAGAGCATTTTTTTCACTCAGTAAAACCCATGTCATTTTCGTAAAACCTTCGCAGAATATGGTACATATATAGTACTACTTATTTAAGTTTTAAAAACGATAGATCACCGTCCTTATTTTCGAAGGAATTGAAGAAAACCTTATTTTTCAGTAAATTTTCTCTGTAAATCAAGGATATGTAAATTGGCCTATTTTACCTATAAAGTTTGGAAAATGGACAAAATGTTAAATTTACTCATGTAGAATTAGAATGAATCACAAGAAACCAGTTTTGACCAATGGTTGACATTTTTTAGAAATCACCAGGTAGCGCCACTGTGAATTGTAGGATATGCCTTTTAAGGCATATCCTACAATTCACACCGGTGCCACCTGGTGACTTTTTGAAAAATCAGTCAAAACCGGTTCTTTCTTATTCGAAATGAGTAAATTTTATGTTTTGTCCAGTTTATCCAATTTTGATAGAGAAAATATGCCATTTCATATTTGCTCTATTTACATAAGTAATGTACGGAAAAAATATGTTTTTCTTCAAGTCTCTCAAACACTATGATTTTAAAAACTTAAATGTGTAGTTCTATGTATCTACTATATTCTGTGAAAGTTCGAAGAAAATGACATGGGTTTTGTTATATGAAGAGTAACTTCTTAAAAATTATATATATTCTATTATAAAATTATCATAATATTGATCTCTAAATCAAACACTAGCATGGTGACCCCCGATTTTTAAATCCTCTATGTGTTTTACAACACTTATAGATCATCATATTTAATTTTCAGGAAAATGACATGGATTTTAATAATCACGCCAAATTGTTTGATATGCCTTTAACCCTTTAACCGCAGCATGATGCCTCCAGGTATCCCCCTGGCTACGGCAGGAAGATGCCTCCACACATCCTCGAGGCATCATTGATACTTATAAACAAAATCCAATAAATAAAAAGATAATTGTTTGAATTAAAGAGAATTTTGGCAAAGCATAAGAGCCATTTTGACCTGTGATTTGGTCTAACAAAATATCATCAGTTATCAATTTAAATTACTCAAATCACATGACATATCATGTGACATTGCTATTTCAAAAAAAAGGTGCCTGCCATAGCAGGGCTGTTTCTGCAGGCAATACCTGTCGAGTAATACTGAACAGGGACCTGTTTCAGTGGGCTCGTGACATTAGGCCTAGACAGACATCAACAGTGTCACCAACAGTGCAAGCAACAGCGGAAAAAGACTAGCAAATATCAGAAAATCGGAGGGCCCAATCTTCTTCATATTTGGAAGGATTATAGGTTATATGTATCTCCTACTCATGTTAAAGTATCATTGCTTAATTCCTACGATAAGTGAGTGATACTCCGCGTGTCATCGATTGCAATCTTGTGATCTGTCCGTATGGTGTCACAGACGCCATCGAGACATGTCACGAAACTACTGAAACAGGTCCCAGGGGAACAGGGTGCTGCAGGGAAAGGGTTAACACGTCGATCATGGGGACGTTCATGCGACATGCACAGTTCATGCGTGCGTGCGTGGGTAGTGACCTTCTGACCCTCTGCCCTACTGTGTGGGTTGATAATAGGTCATTATCACATAAGCCTGCATCACTCTAGACATTCTCTGATTTGTGATATGATGATATGATATGCAGCCAACAGGTCAGATTCTGGAACTTTTATTATTCAATATTCAAGCCAACGTTGGAAATGTTTCATAGGGCCACAATAAACTCCTACCTATTGTTTGTAAGCTATCTGAATCCGTTACCATTGATTTCTTCTTTTTTTTAATATCAAGTTTCTTTATTGAGTCATATAATTTCATAGTACTTATATAGAACGTCCTGACCATGCTGTACAAGTCACAGAACGAGATGCTAATTTACCGATTGTACAGACCAAGGCGTTTACGCCGAGTTCCGTACAAATGGTAAATTATCATCGAGTTCTGTGACTTGTACAAGCATGGTTGGACGTTATATATTTACTATATACCCAAAATAAAAAAAAAAAATCATTAATTTAATTTTTAACAACCGATATGTTAATAAATGTGTTTGGCAAGGTGGTCCGTATTTTAGTGTACGGACCAGTGGTCCGTACAGTATTTTTACGTCATATGCCAAAACAGTGCGTATTAACAGTATATACGGCATGGGTATATTGTAAATTAGTATTGACACAATCCTCATCTCAGGGACCTGTTTTACAAGTTTCGTGACATGTTTAGATGGCGTCTAGATGGTGTGTCCGGTTTCATAAGAACTAGACATTAGACTTCATTTTGTCCGTTCTTGCTTGCACTATTGGTACCGCTTTTCATGTTTGTCTAACACTTTTGTCACGAAACTAGTGAAACAGGTCCTTGATGTGTAGATTTGTCTAATTCTTATGTTTGGGGTCTGTCTTTTCCTAAGGGCAGCTACTTGTGTTGTCACGAAACTAGACAACCCCAATGTCTGTATGGTGTCACAGACATGTCACGAAACTAGTGAAACAGGTCCCTGGTCACTCAATGAAGTCGCATGGACATCAGCCCATTTCTTTTTAAATCCATTGATGACGGAGTTCAAAGCTATTGACTATGGGAAAGAACAACTCATAACATATTTATATGCCCGTTGTGTAAGAAGAGCATAAACGTCTCTACTGATAGACCCAATGATACGGCAATTCCTGGTATTATGAAGAAACTGATGAGTGTTTGGTCTGTGTCCCCGTTCGCTATAAAGTGGAGCAATAGGAATGAGGTGATAGCCGAGTGAATATCTGGAAGTGCTACAAGTGAGATGGTGAACGGGGACTCAGACCAAACACGAATATGTTTCTGATTTTATCTTGGCCTACAGATATCTTTTCATTCCCCATTGAGTGTAACCTACCGTACTCGCAAGCCTGTTGAGTACGGGTTGCTAATATCAAGCCTATGGACGTTTATACCTGGCTAAGATAATGCGAATAAAAATAACAAACGATGAGTTTCTGCCCAGTTAAGAAACCATAACACTGGTCTTCTTTACTGCCCGTTCAGGTTTGTTTGTGTTTGCTCGTCGGAGCATCGCTAGCACAGAGTATCTTCTCAAGTATTCGAGTTAACATGTACATCCGTCTCTATCAGATGGTGAGGAATCGTCGCATGGTAAACCCGCATTTGGTGGGTTAAGCCGGATGCCCATCTACCGATTTAGGGTTGAACGATTAGTTCCCAAATCGTATAGGAGTCGGTCACTTTGTCGCAGACAAATTATGTAACCCCTCGCTCGACCTGCATACTGATAAAATCGGTGTATGGTCCACTAATCGCTGGGGGAGGGCACAAAAAAGAAACCGAGTGTTCACTAATTGCTGGGTAGCCTTGCCTAGCTGTCCTACATCTACCAACTCCATTAGGATGGCTTGGCTGAGACAAATTACCCTCCGTTTGTCGCTGACAAACATACATAAATGTTCCGAAATCGGTAGATGGGCATTGGGCTTTAGATCAGAATAAAGAGGGTGAATCTCGGTTTGGTGAGGGCTTCAGCTGACTGGTTAAGGCCAATGCCCATCTACCGATTTCGGAACATTTATGAACGTTTGTCGGCGATAAACGGAGGGTTATTTGTCTCAGGCGAGGTACCCTAAGGGAGTCGGTAGATGTAGGACAGCTAGGTAAGGCTAACCAGCGATTAGTGAACCACCTCCTTTTGTCGCCGACATGTTGTGGTTTTTGCCCTCCCCTGCGATTAGTGGGCCATACACCGATTTTATCAGTGTGCGTATATATGTTGGTAGGTGTAGACTGATTTCCTTAGGACTAATACCCACCAGCCCCTCTCCTCGAGGGCCACGGGTCGAGCAAAGGTTATGTAATTTGCCTGCGACAAGGTGACTGACTCCTCTACAATTTGGGAACTAATCGTTCAACCCTAAATCGGTAGATGGGCATCCGGCTTAAGAGCGTGCTTGCACGTCCTATATACATCGCCTAGAGGGTAGAGTGATCACATAAAGGCATCTAGCGTACTGCAGGAAAACTATCCATTCACTATCTGCGTACTGTTCACTGTAATATTGACAAAGGAGCAGGATGCCAGTGCCTCAGGGTTTTAGAGGTGTGCCCAGCTGACCATGACCAATCCCTCAAGACTAAATTACCTCTTTGACATAATTGGCGCTTGATATGTTTGGATCCTAGACTCAGGCAGTAATTGGCAAGTTGGATGAGTGCAAGTGAGTTACAGAAAACTATTCATAGACTGAATGTGACCCAAACATTTTAATTGTTATTCATTTATAATTGCGCGCTCATTCATCAATGACAAACATACTATTTGCTCCTAATGCTAACAGGCATCACATGTATGCACCACACACGTTCCTACCTGCTTTCCTTTCCAGATATTGCTCTCATTCTGTATTCTAAAGGCCAATGCCCATCTACCGATTTCGGAACATATTTGTACGTTTGTCGGCAAACATACTATTTGCTCCTAATTTTAACAGGCATCTGCATAGATTGTATTGACCCCAAATTGTATTTTGTCTGTATTTACTGATGTTATATCTTACTTGTTAGTTACAAAAAGAAAAATGATATGTATCACAGCTTTGGAGCCATACTGGCAGTGCATGGAAACCAGCCTCACAAGAGGCTGAGCATTGTATCAGTCTAAATAAAAGATTTTTTTTTTTTTAATTTAAAAATCACATGCACCACACACGTTCCTTCCTGCTTTCCTTTCCAGATATTGCTCTCATTCTGTACTCTAAAGCCCAATATCCATCTACTTTTACCAACGTTCCGTTGTCGGCGACTAGATGTATCAGCACGTTGATAGAAACTTTTCGCCACCGACATAGAAACCACAACTAGTCGGCGACAAAAGGACATCTGAAGGAGGTGGTTCACTAATCGGTGGCTGATCCTTCTCTAGCGCATAACTGACTCTTATTCTTATACAAGTTGCTACCATTTTGATTTCTCTCATCTTCGTCTTCCTCTCTAAAGGCCCATTTTCATTGGCCGATTTCCCGTCACCGATCTACAGTCAGGAACCACCGACAGACTTTTGGCACTGTGGACCCAATATCGGTCAATGGAAACAACCAAGGTCGTGAAATGCCCCACAACTTTTTCTGCATAGATTATGCAATGTGGCACCACCCACCACTGAGTGAGAGCTAGGTCACTAAGTGAAATCTACTACCCTTCTATATAGACGCACAGTCAGTGGCACCACCGACAGACTTTCTGTGTAACTCAAAAAGTCTAAGCAATCTTTGTCGGCCAATGGAAACGGGCCTTATAGGTTTCTTTCTGTCTCAAGTTTATTGTATTTTTGCAATCAACATTCACCATATATGATCCGAAATCTAAGTGCTAAGGGCGAATGTATTCATTTCATTTTAAACACGAAATTCTTGGGATGCTGTAAAGGATAATGGTTGTTACTATACATCATAGGTCTCAGTAAAGGCCCGTTTCCATTGGCTGACAAACTTTGTGTAGATTTTGTGGCTGCACAAAGTCTGTCGGTGGTGCCACTGACTGTGCGTGGATCTCCAAGGGTAGTAGATTTCACTCAGTGACCTAGCTTTCACTCAGTGGTGGGTGGTGCCACATTGCACAATCTAAACAGAAAATGTCGTGGGTAATTTCACGAGCTGGGTCGTTTCCATTGACCGATTTTGTGTCAACAGTGCCAAAAGTCCGTCGGTGGTTCCTGACTGTAGATCGGTGACGGGAAATCGGCCAATGGAAACGGGCCTTTAACCAACACACTGCTACTTCATACTAACATTGGACGTTTACATTATACTCCATACAATCGTAGTGAATTTTTATCGTAAAACTAGATGAGGTTTAATCTTGGCCACCGCATTCCATGACTGGAGTTTGGCAAAGTGACTTCATTCGGCGAAGCCGAGTGAAGTCCGGAGCCAAAACTTCAGGAGTGGAATGCAATGGCCAAGATTAAAACGAATCAGGTTTTGATTTTATCCTACCCTATCTCCTCGATTTTGGAATATTATGTGATAACAATGCTGTATGCCACTAGTGGCATATAAAACTCCGTTTGCCAGTCAGCGTGGCATACGGAAACCCAATGTTAAGCCTATGGGATTTTATATTAGGGGTAGGATAAATACATAATACACATTCGTGTACAAACATGTCAATCTTCAAGGAAAATATCTACCTGATGCTAAATCATAATGACTGTGAGTAACCTTGTCCGTAGGAACCCAGGAATGTTATGTATACATTGAAAACTAAGTCCTTCTACTTGTGATCGGCATAAAATAGTGTGTTATCATAAGATAAGATTAAGTTTGACTGTCAGTGTCATCATAAGGGCTCTATCGCTGCTGGGATAAAGTATGATAATAAGATAAAATGTATATACCTTACTGGTAGGTACTCGCGTACCGCGTTTCTTTCAATGAAAATATTTTTATTGAAAGAAACAAGGTACAAGAGTATGTACCAGTAAGGTAATACATTTTTATTTCATTATATACCTTCAAATATAAGTATTTGATGAATTACATATGGAAATGTGATGACATCCAAGCTGGATTCAAAGTGTGCTGGTATATCTGTCGACATCTTACCAGAAGTTGAGCACAGAACACTCTCCAAGCACATTTTTTACTTTTATATTTCTTCAAGTCCAATGATCCTTTGAACACATATATTAGTAGAGTGCTGCAAGTACCTGTCAGTATGTCATAAATAGGTCAGTGTGATTATTTTTTCAGCCAATCAAAATGTGTTTTCAAAGTAGGGTGGTACATTATTTTATACCACCATACTCTGCTGGTATATATTTTATACCAATACCCTAGCAGAGATTGGTATTTGCATAATATACTGGCACAGGTATATAATAACATGCTTTAAGCAAACGACCTTGTAAAATATGTTCTACAACTCTACCAACCTTGATTCTGATTTGTGAATAAATAAGTATTTTACCAACTTCAAGATCGACAGGAAAGATGTGGAGATGATATCATTGGTAAGTCGCCCGTATTCATGTCACTTTATAAATTTTAGATACAAAGCTTCCAACTCAGTTATCATAGAGAAACTTTAAGCTCAAGTAAACTGAATGTGAGAAGGACAAGATCTAATGACGAACTTAGTATCATTTTACACAAACCGAATTATGAAAAAGGTTTGAAAATTCTCGATATACATAGATATGAAGACATGGAGCTCCCTGGAAAGGGAAACCCAAGCTTCTTTTACCAAAATGGTTTCTATGAAAGTAATGCAAAAGAAATTCTAGATCTTAAAGTATATAAAAGCAAGTTAGTATCTTACTGTATTATCTAACCTAAGCGTGTCATGTACCTCAAGGGAAGGATGGAACACTGCTAATTTACAGGGTTGATTTTTCACAAACTACATTTACCTTGTATATATAATATGTAAAATATGAAGATATGACCATTTCATAAGACCGATGTCCAGTCACTGTAGTGGTCACTATTGTGTCATAAATAGCGAGAGGGTATACCCTCTCACTTCTATTGTCACAAACACGTAACTTTACTTCCTGTAGGGATTAAGCTATGAAACTTGAGCCCCAGTTAGGGACACATACAACTTATAAACATGCAAAATATGAAGGAGATCGGTCCATGCAATCTAACGATATTCGCATTTGAATTTTGTCATAGCAAATGCTGCACTGGTGGCCAGTGTAGGATTACTCAAGCCAGCCGCTAATTTATGCAGTGACCTTCACCTTGATAGCACTTGTTCCCAGTAGGACATGAGTATGTGAGATGGGGTACCCCACATGTTTTTCCACTATGCTGTCCCAAACTAGGGACACATCCACAATAGTGACAGGACACACCTCCCCTACAGTGACATGCCTTATGAAATGAGACTTACATTTTGTCACTATTCCTGTCACTATTCCTGTCACTAGTCATGTCACTAAGTGGCTTAGTGACGCATTCTATTGAAACGGGTCCCTGGTCTGGTAAGGAAAGGGCCAGAGACCAAAATATATCATTGACCCACTGGTGCTTGATATATTTGGATCCTAGACAGGTGGTTGCAGAAATGGCAAGTTCTTTCTTTATAATTCGACGCATTTTCAGCAAAGATGAACATATCATTCGCTTCTCGTTTTGGGATAGTGTTTCATGACTTTAATCCTCTCCGGTGTTTCACGCCGTGGCCTGTGGCACAATCCAAGGTATGACCAGCCTTTTCTAATCTCTTAACTACGGCTAGATCCTCTGGGGTTTGGAGAATTCAAAGATCTGAATTGACCATTACTACTTCTCCATAAGTTCTCCTTATATATGGCATGATCTTACGGTTAAAAAGACATGTTTATTCCACAGCAAAAGAATAACAACAACAGCAGATGTAAGCAGTCTCCTGTCCATAGATTATTTCTATTTCTGCAATCATTGTACGTTATATAGTGATCACTTAGCCGAGAATGCGAACTTATTTTTCCACATAAATATAGTATATATTGGAAGGAAATTAAATGCAGGGACAACACTATGTAAACATGCATGTATTGGTATTGTACGATGTACCAAATGAGATGAAGATCAATTCAGTGTAATTTCTTTCATCAAGTTATTGTTTACTGTTACCCATTGCTCAAGTGTCGAAATGATGGAAATAATTGCTATCAGTATACAGCCACTTGTGACAATACTACTCTACTGTAAACATATGAGGAGTCATCTTTGATGAGTAAGCATGGCACGCGTCTAGTGTCACATTATAGTACTACCGTTACACATAGCCATATGTAAACACGTGTTTGTAGAGAAAACAAACCCACCGTCCCAGTTTTATCACAATAAAAAGAACAAAAACCGTTAAATATAGACCATCCTCGCTCACTCACATCAAATACGGACTACTCATCGTAGTGGGAGTGGTGAGGAACGCCCAACAGACGCAGCTACCACTTCCGGTTGTGATGTAAATACACACCGCGCAATATGGTTTGTATGTTTGTTTGTTTGGGAAGTTTAATCTCCAATTTGTTCAATTGGCAACATGGATTTATCCCACCCCTAATATAAAATCCCATAGTCTTAACATTGAGTTTCCATATGCCACGCTGACTGGTATACAGAGTTTTATATGCCACTAGTGGCATACAGAATTGTTATCACGTAATATTCCAAAATCGAGGGTAGGACAAAATCAAAACCTGATTCGTTTTAATCTTGGCCACCGCATACCACTCCTGGAGTTTTGGCTCCGGACTTCACTCGGCTTTGCTTCATGAAGTCACTATGCCAAACTCCAGTCATGGCATACATGGCCAAGATTAAAATTCCTCCAGTTTTACGATAATCATAGAGTATCCCATCAACATCCCTATTTCATCATCTCATCATTACCTCATCACACCTAACAACTGTATGATTAAATTCTGATATTGTGTTAACAAACCGGAATTTGTATATGGTGCTGGAAAATGTAACTGAAAAACTTGTACCGCGAGAGCTTGCAATAAAGAACTTGAAAATAAAGGTCTTGTATCCCATCGAGTTTGAATCGCCTAGTAATTCGTAAAGTAAAGCCGCGTCAATTACATGTGATTCAAACGAAATGCGATCAAGCTCTGACCCTAAACTTGAATGGGTGTATGAATTTATCTCACCCTTCACAGTGACCAATGGGCTAATATTTCTGACAAAATCCCACAGTGAGTATTTTTATCTAAATACTCGATAGGCTTTTGATATTATTTCCCAACGTTAAGTCTACAGGGAAAGATACCAGGGCTGAGATAAAAAAAAAAGGAACTGCATCGAGATCTGTGGCTGCTGAAAATACGCTATGAATTCTGGGAGTAGAGTAATCATAACAGGTAAATCCAAGTGAGATTATGTAGCAAACAAAAATGAATGGCATAATTTCAGGGGCTATGGATCGAGTGTGGTCCTCACTTTATCTCAGGCCTATCACTGTCTACTTAGCTAATGTTAGAATATTTATCTTACAATACTCCATGGGTGTTGAGTACGACTTCCAAGTGTTCAGTCTAAAGCCCAAAACACATCTACTGATTTCGGAACATTGATGTACTTTTGTCGGCGACAAAGGAACAGTAAGGGAGTCAGCCCTAGTCGGTAGATGTAGGACAGGTAAGCAAGGGTCAGCCAACGATTAGTGAAACCCCCTTCCCCCCCCCCCCCCCATTTCCTTGAGATGTTCTTTTGTTGCCGACGAGTTGTGGTTTGATGCTCCTAAATCGGTCACCAAAGTTTTATCAACATGTTGATAAATCAAGTCGCTGACAACGGAGCGTTAGAAAATGGCCCTTGACTGGGTGGCCGACAAGGGCTGAGGGGTTACATAATTCGCCTGCGTCAAGTTCCCCGACTCCTTTACGATTTGGGAACTAATCGTTCGAACATGAATTGGTAGGTGTGTATTGGGCTTAGTTATGCCGACTTGACAGTGGAATCGCATCTGTTGCCCGCTCGGCAAATGGCCGTGTTGATATCGATGGATCTCGCATATCTAAGCTATCTAAAGTGTATCACATGAATCCTTCGCGTTTGATACCTCAATGTTTGATAAATTTTCACACTAACTCGTTCCATGGTTTCTGTACAACGCCTCGGAAGTCGCGAACTGATGGGGTCGGCCATTTTTAAATCTTCCGCCCAGAACTGTGTTGTTGGCCTCTTGGCCAATCAGATTGCGTTATTTTTTCAAAGCGTGCAGTCTGTCAGCCAAAGCATCTGTCAGTATCCAAAGGAACCGGTACAAAATTTCATGGCGTAGAGTGCCATCTGTGTATAATAAGGCCTGGCGTCCACCTACTACAATATCGCTCCGATATGGTCTATGATGCACCTCCCGATACAAAATCAAAATCGCATCGGAAGGTCACCTAATATTGGGGCAGTTGACCACGTTTTTGCGATTAGGCACAGAAAAAAACCCTTTTGATGCATGGTGGATTGGCATGTCTAGACATATGTCTACGATTTTGCACCTTCCCGATATGTCTCCGATATTAACTTGATGTATCGGTGCCATATCGGTAGGTCGAAATTTCTATCGTAGTAGGTGGACGCCAGGCCTTACTATACCCCTAGGAGCAGTATGCATTTACACTTAGTTTGTGCACAGGTATATAATAATAGATACTAACGTTCTTTGTTACACTTGTTTCTGTTTCATTTTTGTAGTGTCCTGTCCTAGTTCCTTGTATGTCAAGGGTATTATGGATTCTTTCTTTTTTTGAGGGGGGGGGGGGGGGAGCCCTAAAAATCGGTCGGGGTGGCTGACAATACATATCGTGAGCTAGATTGCTCAAGTCTTTGATTATGAGCATTCATTAAATGATTAAACACAATCAGAATAAAGAACATTATAGTATGTATCCTTCTCTGACTGGCCCACGAATCAAAGACTTGTCCACTATGGACTAAATCTCCTGTTTATGGCCCCAAGCTGCTCCCTGTAGCCCTATATTTCCTCATATCCCTCCCCCCCCCCCCCTCCCTTCCTCCAGCTCTCTGGCCGCCTGTGTTGTCATAGCAATAAATTTCACCTGTTCCTGACTGTAACCCGATTGAGATCAATGTGAGAGGGCATCAATCTCCCAGCAGATATCCTAACCAGTAGCCAGGATATCTGTATGGAGAGTGTTGGGAATACTGGTGCTAAACAGCGCCAGAAATCCAACACCCTTACCGATTGTACCAGTCCCTGTATCCCAGCAAGGAGGGTAGCCATAGTATGCAGGGACTAATTGTCAGTCTAATTGTGAGCCACAAATGCGCAAATTGAAAGGGGCCCGATGTGTATTTGTGGTATCTGATACGGGAGCGCACTAAGCAGAGTGTGAAATGTCACGGTTGAGCTGACATGATAAGTATGGCACAGAATTAGCTGGTGAAACCATGGCGGGAAGCGTATCACTGTACTATAGTGGAACTAGTTTAATATGACCGTATGGAGTAAACTATCTCCCTTGTCCAAAATTAGAGGAATGTTTAGAGGACAATGTATAGTAAGTGTAAAATCTTTGCCGTCGGATGGGTTTCCGAGCCTCAGATGTCTGACAGCGGTTCGGCGTCATTTCGACGAGAAAATTTTTTTCCGTCGAAATGACGCCGAACCAACACGCTGTCAGACATCTGAGGCTCGGAAACCCATCCGACGGCAAAGATTTTACACTATGATTATACACGTTGTTTATCCGCAGCGACACACAAGTGACAGTGTCAAGCACCACCCGAAAAAAACTGAAGAACCTACCTTCAGTTCCTTTCAGTAGCATTGGAAGCGAAATAGACGCTGTCACGATGCTGAGAGACCACATAAGGACACAATAGACGCCTGATGCGACATATCTCTGTCGAAACTAACGAGTAAGACGGGAAATCTAAGTTAAGACACCTCCCATCACTGAAAACCTACATAGTAGTTCACCCGATAACCACCAGTTGGTAGGGGGAATACAGGAGAAACGGTTCACAGTCCTAACACCAGTCGTGTGCTACAAAACGCCCATAGGCCTTGCGGCAGTGACTACGTTAGAGAACCAGCGAAAACTCCGTCAAATCCGCGCAACAAGCTTCAGCTTACAACGCGTCCGTAGTAACAGCGAATCCGCGAGTCGGACCGCGGTCACGTGACGCGGCGCACCAATCACGGTCGAGAAATGTAGGACACGGGTGAATGCGAAACGGCGGGAACGTCTTGCCCGTCAATTCGATTCTGTCACTTGCTCGTTAGTCGCGTTGTGCCTCGTACACCACAATGTATAGTAAGGCCCGGCGTCCACCTTCTACGATATGGCACCGATATGGTCTACGATGCACCTCCCGATAAATCAAAATCGCGTCGAAAGGTCACCTAATATTGGGGCAGTTGACCACGTTTTTGCGATTAGGCACAGAAAAAAAACCTTTTGATGCAAGGTGGATTGGCATGTCTAGACATATGTCTACGATGTTGCAGCTTCCCGATATGTCTCCGATATTTGGTTGTTGTATCGGTGCCATATCGGTAGGTCTGAATTTATATCGTAGTATGTGGACGCCAGGCCTAAGATTTGATTAATTTTCAGTATATAGTAGATATAGATCGACCTAACAGGCTTGTACATTCTATAAATTGATGTTATTTATGAAACTCGGCCTGGGGCCTCGTTCCATAAACAACAACAATCCCCTATCTCGTTTCGTAGCATGTACAGCATGGTCAGGTCGTTCTATACAAGTCCGTTATGTGGAAATAATAAACTGCGAATAATTCAAACGAGTAAAAACTCACGCGGCTGTGTGGATGCGGACGGATCCGATGCCAAACTGATCTTCAGTAAAGATCTCCTGTTCTCACAACCACGCACCGAATCCGTGTCCCATATACTGACCCCTGTTCACTGGGGGAGTGAGATCTCCGGGTGTAGTTGCCGTTATCGCCGTTAGGTGGGGTGTAAGTGAGCTGAGTGGTGTGCGCTTCCTACACGCGTGCTTCCAGGTGGGGAACTGTCGCACTCTGCTCACAGGTCCCGCTCTTAAGCCTACCGCCTCACCTGGTCTGACGCATGCGTCCCAGATCTTCACCTGTGACGTCACAGGTCAGTGCCTAGCCTCGGCCTAGTCTAAGCCTATCTCTGCTCTAGACTCCCCTAGAAGCTCTGACGCAACGTGTTGGGTTGTTTTTTTTTATTGGTGGGAGACGGATGAGAGGAGATGAGGGACTGACGGTACTTCCCCGGTACGTTTTGAGTACGTTCCTGTATAAATACAGGTGACTACACCTTCCCCTGGGCTTGCAGCAGCCGATTCTCTGACACAGCATCACACCACAGGCAGTGTCTGTAGAGTCGTAAAACCGGATGAGTTTTAATCTGGGCTCCCGTATGCGACGACTGGAGTTTGGCGTAGTGATATCACGAGGCGGAGCCGAGTAATATCCGGAGCCAAAACTCCAGGAGCTGCATACGGGAGCCCAGATTAAAACGAATAAGGTTTTGATTTTATCCTACCCCCTGTGAACAATAGTTTTATGTGAGGATAATAACAAAAAACACGATAAAAGCTTTCTGAAGTCCTCCATATAGCTCTCCTTGCTGCTCTGAAGGCGCTTGGAACTACTTTCAGCTGCTGATCTCTGATTGGTCCATTTTTTGTACGCTCCTAGGAGCGATTTTTTATCCGTATGCGACATACGGGCGCATACAGAAAGTCAATGTTAAGCCTATGGGATTTTATATTAGGGGTAGGATAATAGCCTCACTCCTAGTCCTACTGGAGGAAACTTAAAGGTGTATCCTACAGTTCACGCAAGCGCCACCTGGTGATTTTTTAATAATGACAATTATCAGTCAAAACTGGTTTCCTTTGCTGATTCATTCTGATTCTAAATGAGCAAATTTGATATTCTGTTTTTTTTTAATTTTTGATAGGTAAAATAGGCATTGCTTGATTTTCATAGGAAATGAATGAATAAATATGGTTTTCTTAAATTCCTTCAAAGGCAAGGACAGTGACATATGGTTTAAAAAAACTTAAATGTGTAGTACTATACATCTACTATATTCTATGAAAGTTTGAGGAAGATGACATTGGTTTTACTGTGTGAAAACTAACTTCTTAGAATTTCTATATATCATGCATAATAAGATTATCATAATACTCATCTCTTAATCCCAAACTAGCATGGTGACCCCCAAATTCTAAGTTAGATAAGTGTACTACAACAATTAGAGGTCATCATGTTCAAATTTCAGGAAAATGACATGGGTTTCAATTTTCAATCCAAATTGTCCAATATGCCTTTAAAACCAGAAGCAGCATGGTAGTATTATATCAGTATTTTACCCTCAATATTTTGTTATTCTAAATAAAAGACCCATCAGCCTTTGTATTTTTTTTTTTTTTTTTTTTTGCAGTGTTTATTCAAAAGGTCATTGAGGTATACAGGAAGTAGTATTGTTAACAACATTAAGTCTTAGCTGTAGTCCATACATAATTTTAGAGATTCTTTGGAGTACACATTTTGCGTTTGATATTTCTCTAATCGAACACCACAATTTTTTTTTTTTTTTTTTTTTTTTACAGGTAAAGCCTTTGTATTTTGTTAATGTTTTTATAGAACATAAACAATTATTTCAATCGAATCATATTTGATATTAACTTTCTGTCATGCCTGGAAGCTTCATGCTGCTGTTAAAGTGATGTTGAATTCCTATTGGGGAATGTACCTTAATGCCGACTGTAGATCATCATTTACACAACATTTAGTAAAATCTGCTTTCACACTCTTGTAACAGTCATTGCCATGCAGGAATTTTAGCCTCGTCTCAATATCTTCTATAGATTATAACAACTGATGACAGTGGTTGCCTCCCGACTACAGTGACCCTATTCTACAATTTCCTGGCGGATTACGACAGAACTAGCAATCACTCTGTGCCCTATATAGCATGGAAAACCCATGCCCATTATATAATTTTCCAAGCATGCATTGGTAAAATTCTTCGATTTTATCACTGCACGAAACTAACTAGTTTATTCCTATATCTATACGCCATCGTGGAAGTGCATGTATCGGCTGTAGATTGACTTGTTTTCATAGATATAAGCCATATTCCAGCGTATTAAGCGCATACAAGGCTATTTCCTCTTGTATGCGGACGCGTCTTGGCTGTTTTTCACTCCTGGGGCCTGTTTTTCAGACAGCGACGTCTTTATTTGTAGTAATCACAAAAGAGTGACCAGTTGGGCAACAAAACGAGTGATCATGACCAAAAAGTGTTCCTCAGACACAGTCACTATTCAACTGTTATGATCACTGTTGGTCCAAGGCTCATTCAAACACAAAAGCATGTCTCACATGTATATTACTCAACAGAAAATTGTGAAATTTGGGAATTAGATAAAACGGGTATAGACAATTTATCGCAGTAAATATTGTTTCATTTGATACAGTGAAAGTGTATAAAATGAAATATGCCACCATTTGGGCTAAATGGAACCCAAAACAGTGACCATGACAGTTTACCCCTCTAAATGGTCGCACATGTTATGACGACTTATCTCTGGAACCCAAAGGTCTCCAAACGGTCACTAACTGGTCACTATAGGAAATGGTCACGACTAAAAAAAAAGGCCCCTGGCTTATACAAGAGGAAATAACCTTGATATAGTTTTACAAGCAAGCATTGGTAAAATTCTTCGATTTATCTCTTGATCAGAGATAATGATTAAAGCAGCATTGTATATATGTACGTTTTGTGTGTTTACAAATGTTGAACTGAACACAGGACACATGTTATCATCTCTAAGATAATACAACATCGAACTTAGATAAGAAATACATCTGCCTTGTGATATCTGAAGTAAAGCTTTCAAATGTCAAATCATTCATTTTCCTTCAAATAAGACTCAACATTTGCCTTCATATTTAACTCACTAACATCTAATATTCATCTCCCGCGCTCTCTACAATATCTCACTAAGAAAGAAACAAATAAATGACAATTTTATAGCATAAATGATAATTGGAGACAAACAGAGGGGAAACCATTTAAATGAATGGTACTACAGGTGAGAAACATTTCCAGGAATCACATTTAGCAGCCGGTGACAATATTTACTTACACCCTCTACTGCTATGGTGACTCAGTGTGAATCTCATTGGAATTCAACTCAGGGCACTCAGTAGACTGGCTCCAGTCCCTGCATCCTATGGCTACACTCCTCGCTGGGATACAGTAGACTGGCTCCAGTCCCTGCATTCTATGGCTACCCTCCTCGCTGGGATACAGGAGACTGGCTACAGTCCCTGCATCCTATGGCTACCCTCCTCGCTGGGATACAGGAGACTGGCTCCAGTCCCTGCATCCTATGGCTACCCTCCTCGCTGGGATACAGGAGACTGGCTCCAGTCCCTGCATCCTACGGATACCCTCCTCACTGGGATACAGGAGACTGGCTCCAGTCCCTGCATCCTATGGCCACTCTCCTCACTGGGATACAGTAGACTGGCTCCAGTCCCTGCATCCTATGGCTATCCTCCTCACTGGGATACAGGAGACTGGCTCCAGTCCCTGCATCCTATGGCTACCCTCCTCACTGGGATACAGGAGAATGGTTCCAGTCCCGGCATTCTATGGCTACCCTCCTCGCTGGTATACAGGAGACTGGCTCCAGTCCCTGCATCCTATGGATACCCTCCTCGCTGGGATACAGGAGACTGGCTCCAGTCCCTGCATCCTATGGCTATCCTCCTCACTGGGATACAGGAGACTGGCTCCAGTCCCTGCATCCTATGGATACCCTCCTCACTGGGATACAGGAGACTGGCTCCAGTCCCTGCATCCTATGGCCACTCTCCTCACTGGGATACAGGAGACTGGCTCCAGTCCCTGCATCCTATGGCTATCCTCCTCACTGGGATACAGGAGACTGGCTCCAGTCCCTGCATCCTATGGCTACCCTCCTCACTGGGATACAGGAGACTGGTTCCAGTCCCTGCATCCTATGGCTACCCTCCTTGCTGGGATACAGGGACTGGTACAATCGTTAATGGTGCTAGATTTCTGGCGCTGTTTAGCACCAGTATTTCCAACACTCTCCATACAGACATCCTTGCTATTGGCCAAGATATCTGCTAGTGATTGATACCCTATCACTTTTATCTCAATCGGGTCACTGTCAGGAGCAGGCAAAATTTATTGCTATGACAACACAGGAGGCCAGAGAGCTGGAGGAAGGGAGGGGGAGGGGTATGAGGAAGTATAAGGTTACAGGGAGCAGCGGGGGCAATAAACAGGAGATTTCTTTCATAGTGGACAAGTCTTTGATTCATGGGCCAGTCAGAGAAGGATACATTTTATAATTCATTCTGATTGTGTTTAGTCATTTAATAAATGCTCATAATCAAAGACTTGAGCTAGTCTAGGCACTCAGCTGCCATTCACAGGGCCCCAGTTCTCCTTCTGTGTGAGACATGTTGGCAAATAAGAGAGCAAACCATAACCGTTTTGCCTGAGGTAAAACTAGGAGAAAATGGTATGTTCATCACAGATGAATGAGCGTGCAATTTTAGAGGAATATCAACGAAAAGGCTTGGGTTACCTTCAGTCTATGGATCGTTTTCTGTAACCCATTTGCACCCAGTCAACTTGTCATTTCTCTAACTGCCTGAGTCTAGGATCAAAACACATCAAGCAACAGTGGGTCAATAGGGAGCCAATGTGAACCACAGATGCCTGTTTACAAAACGCCATTTCCGGATATAGGTACTCAGTACTTTGACTATGTAGGTTCGAGATTATATGTGTCATTCTCCAATCTTTTTGATCCATATTTTTGATAAACTTAACAACTGTCAGCATAGCTTCGAGACAGAGTTATTCATGGACGTGTAGTTTACTACGACACTTCAAAAGTAGCAAATGAGACCAAAAACAAATGTCTAGCCTCAAAGCCCCATAGGTTTAGCACTAAGCCTCGTTTTTACTGGCCACCGAAAATGGTGTCTCTCGTTGTCTATCTTTACAAAGCATACATAATCCAACAGATATTGATATGTTTCTACTTCTTCAACCCGGAGATGAATTTATCAAATATGATATTGGCAAAGGTTGACCTCGCAATGTTAGGATATCCTTAGTGGGTGAGCACTGTGATGATCTCTTTACAGTCACTGATAAAGGTGTACTCTAATGATAAGAGGAGGATAACAGTGAATGGAGACCGCGTCTAACATTGTCTTCATATGACAAAAATAGCTGGCTGCAGTCTACAACACACAGATCAGCCTCACATGAGCCAATAACAAGAAGGCAATTTGCCTAAAAGGCTAGACAGGTCTTTGAAAGCACAGACTTTTATCCTACCCCTAATAAAAAAATCCATAGGCTTAACATTGGGTCACTGTATTCGGTCTGGAGTTCAGAAAAATGAAAAATATCGCTCTAGTGGGATACACTTAACAAATGATGTCATTTGTTAATGTAGAAGTAATTTAGACGAGCAGGGTAGGATAAATTCTAAACCAAACTCGAGTTAGTCTTGTTATTGTTCATCGCACTCCGGCAAGATCACGTATTATGCGATCTTGCCGTTGTGCAATAAACAACAACACACCTAACTCTTGTTTGGTTTCTACATAGTATATTATCTCACCCCTGGTATTTTTGTCCAATAGGCTTAACATTGGGAACTCGTTCTCCATGCCCTTACAGGAATTACAGTAGGTTCTCCATGTTCTATAACCTGTGTGTTGTACATTCTTTAGTGTGAACAGGGGTGAGATAAATACAGAAAGCAATTCGTTTTGGTCAAAGAAGTTATTCTCCAACTCATTTGAATGCTAAGTGACATTCACACGGCTATCGTCTCATTCATATCACTCGACATCAAACTCGTGGAGAAACAACTTTGACCAAAACTTGTTGGTTTCTTCTTTAGAACTGCATCAAGAATTGTATAAATAAACAATACTCCACGAGTTTGGATGCTCTGCAATCGTCATAGAGGCAAATATGATTACGGTGTATTTAAACAAGTGGAGTATTATTTATTATAGGATTCGAGCATAGTTCTGGAGTTATCGCACCCCTTTCACGGAGAATAGCATCTCAATATCAGAATAATTCAATTTACTTCGGAAATCAGGTTAGGATCATTCAAATCTCCTCCTGTTATTTTCCCTCTATTAAGAGCTCATTCTAACCCCGATTAAGAGGACACCCCGCTTAAGGGGATAGTTATCTCCAAACAAAATTACCCTTCGCCCCACTTCGGGGACACTTTGAAAGGACACCTTATTAAATCTGACAGGACAGTGTGGGGACAACACTCCAGATTATCCTGATCGCTTGTTTATGGTAGGAGTGAGACTGGTGTCTAGACGATCAGACACCACACAACGGCCTGTGTAGGCTCCTGTAGGCGTCAGGTAGGCGTATATATGGGGTGTAATTATAACAGTGTTTCTATGCCATAATATCACTTGTGTCAACGTTTTATATATTACATAGCCTAACCATCGACAGACTCAAATACCGCTTGAGGGGACACCCTGCTTAAGGGGAACATTGCTCAGAACGGAGGGTGTCCCTTAAAGTAGGTTTTTAATGTATTTTTTAATATTTTTTTTTTAATGTATTTTTTTATATTTTTTTCTATAACAGAAAAAAGGCTGAGCATGGCAGCCTCGTCCAACAATATCAACACCCAGCGATTTACATCTCTCCCTTACTCCCTATTATCCCATAACAGTGTATCCGTCCGCTGGTTCTCTTCTTTCTCGGATCTCTTCCCGAGGACTTGACTATCTATTCTATTCCGGTGGAGTGAGACTGTGCTACCCTATGTTTTATCCTACCCCTAATATAAAATCCCATAGGCTTAACATTTGGTTTCCGTATGCCACGCCGACTGGCATACAGAGTTTTATATGCCACTAGTGGCATACGGCATTGTTATCATGTAATATTCCAAAATCAAGGAGATAGGGTAAGATAAAATCAAAACCTGATTCGTGTTAATCTTGGCCACCGCATTCCACTCCTGAAGTTTTGGCTCCGGACTTCACTCGGCTTCGCCTCATGAAGTCACTTTGCCAAACTCCAGTCGTGGAATATGGTGGACAAGATTAAACCTCATCTAGTTTTACGATAGTACTACATAGCCTGGTTTGGGTATCTTTCTGTAAGTCAAACGATGATGAATTGACTACCGCTTATTCCTACTGGACACAAAATGTGACTCCGAGATCTTAGGTATATTGATCTTTATTAACCACCTAATACGGATTCTCCATAGGAATAGCATTGGCTTTGAGTATTTGGCTACCAGGAGATTACTGAGGCCCGTAACCTCCTGCAGGAGATTACTGGAAATAATTCCCAAAGCGTCATTGGGCCCCTAGCGAGCGAAACGCAAACTACTACACGCAATGACAACAGCAGACAATCACACAACGTCAAAATCAATGTGAATTACAGAATAGTTCATGTTTGGTGAATTCATCTGCGGCATTTTCTCCTAAACTCCATAATCTGTCACATTACAGTTTTCAACCAGTTCTTACCTAGTCTTATTTCTGTATTTTGGTGTAAAATCCATCCTCTGGTGACCGTATAAAACCAACATGGCAAATTGATTCAAATTAACTGCCAACTCGCAGGTAATTTAAAAACTACAGCTGCATGTTTTCACCAGCTATAGGAGGCGCATCGGTCAAGTTTCAGATGAGCATCATAATTATTAGCAAGAAATGGTGGTTAATAAATACAATATTAACTGGTTTCAGATACAAGCGACCGCAATCGCCTCAGACTAGACTCTTCGTAATCACCTCACTATCGTTCGGAGATTACTACGCGTCTTGTCCTCGGAGATTACTGCCGCTTGTATCTGAAACCAGTTAATATTGTGTATTTACTATACCATTCCATATAGAATACCTCAGCACCAGGGTGCCGAGTAAAGCCAGGTGGGTGACAAGCGGAAGCAAGTTCCCTCACTCAACAACCGAAAGGATTCGGAGAAACCGTACCAATTGTGAGGCTCCAAAGGGTTCACTTAATGCGGAGGAACACACAGAGTAACCTGTCGACCTGCTGTGGGCTCGGCCTTATATACAGACCAAGTTATGTAATCCGGGCGAACCCATAGCACTCTTGTGCATGGGCCCACCTAAATCACTGCACAGCAGGGATCGGCACCCACATCCTCTAGCATAAACCGTACAAACCACTGCTCGACTGACCCGCCCCTACGACAGTATTTCAATGCCCTGATTAATATTAGATCAAGGGAAGGTTTTAAAAAAAAATAAAACCCACTTCCGCATATGATGAATGTTTTAATATGAGTGATCTTTAATCAATATCCACATATATGATGTTTTCTTTCTTTCATTAGTTTTGCCTCCGTTCATGAAAAATGATATTGCTATTATTATCAATACTTCCTGGCTATGAAAGGTAAAACCCTACCTTGAGAACAATAGAAATGGATGCAATTTGATTTGGCTTGCTCAAGTCCGTCATAGAAGGCATCTGATATGAATTTGATGATAATCTTTGTTTTTACCATATCATATTGTGTACATAAAGCATTGCTTCGAATTTGAATGTTTTTAAGACAATTGTAACGTCAATAATGCGAAGTATTTCTGATTAGACAAAACATTGCGACATAAACATAAACAGCAAACCCTGTCCAACAATACAAACTAATGCGTACATCGAATTATAGAACTCCTGATTTCAGGAGAAATTGTAATAAACACATAAAGAAAAATATCAATCAAAATTGTCTCTGCAGGCAGCCCCTGTTTCTATGGGTGTCCATGTATGTAATAGGATCACACTTTAGATGCATATCTAAGCTTCTAAAATGAGGCAGAGGGGATTTATTTCTGATCCCTTTATCTGCCCCCTCTCTACGCGACGACCTTAAATATAAAGGCTAACCCAACGGAACCTGAGGCCCCTTTAATAATCTAGGGTCGTACATGCAGACCCATAGAAACCCAGGGACGATGTGGGTCACCTTTATTCAACACTTATTAACGACCTTATGGACGGGTAATATTGTCTTAGCGAACAGACAAATAGTGTCAAACGATAACCATTGTACCATATTAGGAAAAGAATGTACATGCACGATCCTAGATTCTTAAACGGGCTCAAGCTTATCAAAATACATCTAAAAGTATCTCTTACCGGTCCTAGGTGGAAGTGGCTGGCGACCTGTGCATGGAGAGTGTAATGGTCCTAGGTGGAAGTGGCTGGCGACTTGTGCATGGAGAGTGTAATGGTCCTAGGTGGAAGTGCCTGGCGACTTGTGCATGGAGAGTGTAGTGGTCCTAGGTGGAAGTGCCTGGTGACTTGTGCATGGAGAGTGTAGTGGTCCTAGGTGGAAGTGCCTGGTGACTTGTGCATGGAGAGTGTAGTGGTCCTAGGTGGAAGTGCCTGGTGACTTGTGCATGGAGAGTGTAGTGGTCCTAGGTGGAAGTGCCTGGCGACTTGTGCATGGAGAGTGTAGGGGACGTTTCCTTGTAAATCCTGTCAACCAGAAAGATGAGAAAAACAAACTGTAAGCGATCCCATGATTCCGTCTGACCTCCGAAACATGGAGGACGGGAACTGGCTCGTAACCACGTGATCCTCTCAGCCAGTCTCACAGCAGATTCTTCGTGACGCTGTGACTTACTCGCGGTTACGGATCTCGGCGAGGAGAGAGTGTGTGAGCATGTCTGAGGCGATCGGGGATGAGGCGGGGAGGGGGGGAGGTACTCCTACCAAATATCTACACTTATATTTACAATGGAAATATTATTTGAGAACATAATCCCTTGCAAATATAATGTTGTTTTTGGTCATAATGAATAGTCTGTTAATCCAGCCATCGTTTGTTTCTTCAAACTTGTATCTTTTTTCTAAAGCTTAGCTCTCTTCCTTAGACCTATTAAATATAACCTTCTATATTTCCTCTGAGAAGGACAAAAAAAGATTGTTTATTTTGTGTGTGTGAGGCGGATAGACTGTTATCTCACACCTGGAATAAATGTCCATAGGCTTAACATTGGGAACTCGTTCTCCATGCACGTACAAGTACTGCAGTCCTTTCTCCATGGTCTATATCCTGTGTGTTGTCCATTCTTTTAGTGTATAAATGGGTGAGATAAATACAGAAAACTAGGAGCAAATGTTATTTCCATTCATAATGGAAGAGCACAGTATACCAAAATCTCATTAAATAAATGTATGAGAATATCATAGGATATTATTGATCAGTAAGCCATTTATATTTGAAAGTATCAAGAATGCTTCAATAAACCCAGAGAATGGATTTAATAGTTGTTTTCAAGTATCATCAACAGGAATATGTATTATGGTATAGACATCTACATGTGTGAACAGATGGCAACTGATTACTTAATTGAAATAGTTGAATCCTAAATCTTAATTTCTTTTTAAGTATATCATGTGAAATTTTTACTTTATCAATATGTTGGTATATTTCTTTTGAGGTGTTTGTCATTTGCTGGCTAACATGTTGATATGTGATTCCTGTCCATTGATATGTGATTTCTGTTGATTTGCTTCACCACACCGCACACACATTCACATGGTCACTCAGCCATGAAAGTTCTATAAAAAGGAACCAGGTCAGTAGTGGGGCAGGGATATGGGATACTGGGATACTGGACCTCTGCTCATTTTACCTGACCTTTATAGTTGGTGCATGGATAGTGAATGGATAGATTCTTCAGAGCAAGCTGAAACACTGTGTGAGCATTCTAACCTCTATCTAGATGACGTATATGAGCGCGATTTCCCGCGCTCAACAACTCGTTTTGGTCAAAGAATTCATTCTCCAACTCGTTTGAATGCTCTGTGATATCCACTCGGCTGTCGCCTCGTTCATATCACTCTGCATGAAACTCGTGAAGAACGATGACTTTGACCAAAACTTGTTGGTTTCTTCTTTAGAGTCTAGATGATCAGACACTCAGGTAACGGCCTGTACAGGCTCCTATCGGGTGTTGTGTGGTTATAACAGTGTCTCTATGCCATAGTATCACGTGTATGAACGTACTATATACTACATAGCCTAACCACCATCAACAGACTGAAAAGCCTGGTTAACCCTTTAAGGGCGAATGATTCCTTGAGGCATCATCCAGGACAGGGCGAATGATGCCTTGAGGCATCATTGCTCAAAAATCTACAAAATAGTTTTTAACAAAATATAATGGTGGGACATTAATGAAATTTTCACAGAATGTATGTATGATAGCATTATTAATATTTCTATTAAAAAAGAAATAAAACATTCAAAATTATATATCATATAACGTGATTAAACATTTGAATTGTGGGTTTTAACGACTGTGTACCCGTCCCCTAGCGGTATAAAGTGCCACCAGCACCCGTCCTTCAGGCGGTAGCTTGGCCACAGGTTCCCGCCCTTAAAGGGTTATGGGGACACCCTACTCAAGGGGTCACTTTGCTCGGAATGGAGAGTGCCCCCAGAAGCGGGGTTTTACTGTATTTGGATATGACCTTAACTGCTGCTTTGGATAAAGAAATACCAAAGAACCAGCACCACAATGGAGTCAGCCCATCATTTCTCACCCGAAACGCACCCGTCCCATGATAGGAACTCACCTCACCACTAAGGCCCGGCGTCCACCTACTACGATATGGCACCGATATGGTCTACGATGCACCTCCCGATAAAAAAATCAAAATCACGTCGGAAGGTTACCTGATATCGGGGCAGTTGACCACGTCTCTGCGATTAGACACCGATAAAAAAACCATACAACGCATGGTGGATTGGCTTGTCTAGACATATGTCTACGATTTTGCACCTTCCCGATATGGCACCGATTTCGACATTTTGTATCGGTGCCATATCAGGAGGTCTACGATTCTATCGTAGTAGGTGGACACAGGGCCTAACCCTTCCACACCCACCTCGAATATATAATGATTAGTGGAACAAAGCAGAGTGAATTTAATCACGTGAATAGATACAGGTCCTCGATGTAATGGACATGGGTTTATTTCTAGTTTTATCAGTACGGGACAACTATGTAGGAAGAATTCCCCAAAACAGGCCGGGTTCTTCTGACCTGGTACGGACATTAAGGCCTGGCGTCCACCTACTACGATAGACATTTAGACCTACCGATATGGCACTGATACAAAAAGTAAATATCGGAGACATATCGGGAAGGTGCAAAATTGTAGACATATGTCATAGTCATGCCAACCCACCATGCATCGCAAGGCTTTTTTTTTGTGCATAAATGCAGGAACATGGTCAACTGGTAAGGTGACCTTCCGACGCGATTTTGACTTTTTATCGGGAGGTGCATCGCAGACCATATCGGAGCCGTATCGTAGTAGGTGGACGCCGGGAGGCCCCACTCCACCCAGGACATGCAGCCAATAATTCGTTTTCTCAACATTCTGCAGGTCATAGCAAAACTAGCAATCGCTCTATTCCCTATACGATGGAGATGAAATCCTAATACCAGGGAAAAACCAAGCGAGTGAAGGCAGCGATCTCAGGAATCGCCAATACAAATTGGCGTGTATACATGTGAGATTTATTTCATAGGAATATCTCCTGCCTATAATTTAGCGTATCTGAAGCAATAATCAAGGGAAATATGAAATAATAGCTCACATACACGCCATATCGTGTTGGCGATTCCAGAAATCGCTGCTTTTCTCGCTTGATGTGTCTCGAGCTTAATACCGGGGACACACCAAGCGAGTGAAGGCAGCGATCTCAGGAATCGCCAATACAAATTGGCGTGTATACATGTGAGATATTATTTCATAGGAATATCTCCTGCCTATAATTTAGCAACTTGGAAGAAATAAAATCAGGTGAAACATGAAATAATACCTCACATATAGGCCATTTTGTGTTGGCGATTACGGAACTCGCTGCGTTTCTCGCTTGGTGTGTCTCTGGCTTTATCCTACCCCTAATAAAAAACCGCCATAGACTTAACATAGGCAAATTTTATGTGGCAGGCCATGACAAAAAGTGTTTTTTATGCCACTAGAGTAATAACAATATTGACCAATCAGAGAGCAGGATGTCAGCTACTATGAAAAAAAGTTCTGTTGGTCATTGACTCAATATTTATCTTTTAGTAATACAAAAGCATAGACGAGGTAGGATAAATACGAAACCGAACTCGAGTTAGACTTGTCAATTTCTATGCTACTCTGGTCAGGTCTGCTCCTCACTACACTCGGCTACGCCTCGTGTAGTAATATGCCACCTTCCCGTCGTGGCATAAACATTGTCAAGTCTAACTCTCGTTCGGTTTCTACCAGTTACTGGGAGTGCCCCCCCCCCCCTCCTCCCCCGCGCCCGCCTACACTGAGGTTCTCTGGGCGTGGGGCAGGACTGGGTCACTCGTGATTGACCCGGCTCATCCTAATTACGCCCATGATGCGGGTACTACCAGCTCCATGCGTCACACGCAAAGAACCAGCCAGTTTCTTTTTAAAGACTAAATTGGTCTGAATATTGATTTGCGTCCTCTTAATCTAAAGGCGGTGGTTCACTCTCCAAAACAAATTAAGATGATTAACTAAATGTCTAAAGCTTCCTGCAGTCATATCTGTCACTCTAGTAGGTTTCTATTACCAGGAGCTTTATATAGAGCTGCATTGATAATCGTATGAATAGGCCTTATCTCATCCCCTGGTGCAAGCTTAGCCATAGAAATAACGTTAGGAAAAAAATACTCAACGATCACCTCCGTAAAGTGACAATACTACGCCATGGCCGTGGCAGAGTGAATGTGAGATGACGTCATATGGATTTGCTAGGTATATTCAAACTATTCTGATATTCTGATGCTATCTAGTATCATAGAAAGGGGTGAGATAAATATAGAACCGCACTCTAATCGTAAAATAGACAATATTCGACTCATTTGGATGGGCCATAATTGTCACCAGGCTTCGCCTCGATGACGATTCGGGAACTTCCACACTTGTGGAGTATTGTCTTTTATACGATTCTCGATGCAGTTCTATGTAAATACTCCACTTGCTTGGATGCACCGTAATTTTTTCTTTTTTTTAAAAAGGTTTTTATTTCATGAAATCGAATATAAAATTCGTTCTTCCGATCAAGAAATTACATATAACAAAACAGGACACAACAGTTAACAGTACATGTTTCAGTATTATATACAAATCCTAAACCATAACTTAGTTCAATATTATAAATAGCGTTAATGACAATGACAATTGCGGAGCATCCAAACTCTCTCCGACTTAGGGGTTGGTCTGGTCCGATCGCTTTCTGTCCAGAGAGCTCGAGCAAATTAAGTCAGAGAGAGGGGTTGGTTGGCAGTGCACTTATGCCGGGGACACACACCAAGCAAGTCAAGGCAGCGATCTCTGGAATCGCCAACTCATCCAGTTTTACGATAGTATCCTTGCCTGACTGGTGCACGTATCCTAGAGAGAAGGGGTAAGATAGGTAGCAAATGCAAGGACTGGAGCAAGTCTAGTTCCACTGTGACCTTGATTTGGTCGATGTGTTACAAGGACAGCACTTGGAGAATATGAGCAGAGAGAGTGAGATTAATTTGCATTTTCTGTGAGCAGAAATATCAACCGCTTTCTTTAAGTCAATTATCATATATATATACATGTATATATATATATATATATATATATATATATATATATATATATATATATATATATATATATATATATAATTATTATTATTACTTACCTTCATATTCACATTACATTTTAATATGTCGTCCAGTAAGCTCGACATAAATATTTTACTTCTTTTACTACATAGAATTCAATAAAACTTTATTCTCCCAAGCTACTGCTTCTCTACTTTCATCCGGGGATAGGGTATTGAAGGATCTCCTGTGATCCATTTCCGTTCTGTTTATTTTGAAATATTTTTGGTGTTTATTTAAATGGTGTGTCCCTGATTCTGACCCCTATTACACAGTCTCCTATGTTTCCCCCCGACGTGATTCACACTATAAATACGTCCCACTTTCTGACCCGGAACCACCCTCGATCCAGGCTTTAACTTCTACACTTTCTCTTTCCTTTTTTGTTCGCAAACATTCCTAGCTGTTTTCCTCCTTGAATACATTCTTTACAGGAATTTAGTAGATCGATGGGGGGCCCTAGTCAGAAAATGGGATGTATTTATAAAGTGACTCACGTGTGGGGCGAGAAAACACGAGACTTTAATCGACACACGAGTTTTATGTTTATTTTGACCATTCACTGTGATAATATGAGAAAACGTGGTTACTGAGCCCATACAGGTGGCTGTTCGAGGTCATTTGATGAAAAAATACGGCCCGATGCCGCAGGCTAGAGGGCCGTATTTTTTCATCAAATGACCGAGAACGGACACCGTACGGGCTCAGTCACTACGTTTTCTTATTACTATACACCTCCTACTCGTTGAAAAATATGTTTTTATTAACTTTTCTGCACCTCAAAAGACCACTGCTATTCACTACGGCCCGCTGCCACAGCAGGCGCGAACATTATTTATACTACACCCCCAGCAGCGGGCAGTATTTCATACATGTTCGCCCATAGGTGTATAGTAATATCAAGAAACGTCACAAAACTTCATACAATTAGTATGAGATCAGTTTACCACACACAACCAAACTCGTTCAACTATAATTAAAAAGGTTTATTGAGGCATGAATTACAGTTGTATCAATGAGTTGAATGTTGGACAATTCATAAAAGAACGCAACGTTTCGATGAAATTAATTAATCTTCGTCAGGAGTAATTCATAAAATTGATTAAATAGCGTGAGGTATCTTCGTAGAATAATATCCCAAAGTGGAGCTGAGTGATATCTGTAGCAGAAGACAACGAAAGTCATGTAAATAATTATATGAAATTGAATGCAGTTTAGATTTCATCCTACCCCATATCATGTTTTTAATTGCATATATGTCACCCGTGGCATATGAATATTATATGTCATAACCGTGGCATACAATCACACCATGGTAAGTTTTTCGAGATTTATATGAGGAGTAGGATAATATGCCTAGCTGTCTCATAAAAAATCTAGACGTGTGAACTCCAAAGAGGTATCCTGATGATTGAGAACAAGATTCAGCTGAGGATAAATATGTTTCGACAAGGACCAACTGGACTCAGATCTATACTGTTCCAATGACTAGGAACATAAATCTGATCCATGGATTATTGTAAAAACAGTTAAATTAACCAATTAACGATTTTATGCACAATAGTTTGCTGTTGATTTACTGTTTATCGGGGCCAGTAAATCCGTCAGATTATTCTCGTAACTGATCGGGTAACTGATGGTAAGATACCACTGAAAATTATACCAGTTCCTGTGAAATTTTGAAATAACGCCCACAGCATGGGTTTAAAACTAGCCTTTGATGGCTGATGTTCATGTGGTAAGATAGAAGTAAACAAAAGTGAATAAATAAAGGTTTCTGAAGCCTGACTTAAGTGCAGGTCCCACCAACACGATGCATTTGCCGTGTTATATCTTGGTTTATTATCCACCTAATACAAAGTGTCCATAGAAAACACATAGGGAGTTTGCATGGACATACCCGGCGCATACGGATATGTTGTATGCTCCGGGTGGCGCATACGGAAAGTAGTGCGTACGGAAAAATAGTGCATAACTAAAATGAACTGATTTCGACATGCCACTTGCCCAGAAAAGGTGGATAATAAATACGATATAGACTGGTTTCAGATAAAAGCGGCTGTATGCTCCTCAGAGTTGACTCTGCGCAATTTCCTCGCATACGCTCGGATATTACTACGCGTCAACTCCTCGGAGCATACGGCCGCTTGTATCTGAAACCAGTCAATATTGTGTATTTATCTTGGTATATCTTACAGTGCCACACGATGTCTTACATCCTTGGCTGTGTACTTTTTCTGCGATGTCGTGTGTATATTTTGTTATGATCCATCGTATACAAAGTCCCCATTGAAAATGTATGGGGACTCAGTAAACCACTACTCATTCTATAAAACCTGTCAGATACCATAAATGTGGTATACGGATTCAAAACTGTGGTATACGGCCTCAAAGCCATGGTATACAGGAAAAATAGTGCCTTTGTGTTATAGAGCAAAGAAATAGTCGCTATTGTTATAGCTTTAATATGACAATTACTGAGTTTAATTCATTCGAAAAGATGGATAATTAATGCAACAAACGATGATTTTGTGGAGAGGCGACCTTGAGTGGTTTACGTTGTAATACACTCACCAGCACTCGTGTATTACTACGCGTCAACCACTCATGGCTAACGGCGGCCTGTCCACAAAACTATCGATTATTGTCTATTGGCCCATTTCCATTGGCCGGCGAAGATTGCTTAGACGTTTTGAGTTACACAGAAAGTCTGTCGGTGGTGCCACTGACTGTGCGTCGGTATAGGAAAATCACTGAGGGTAGTAGATTTCACTCAGTGACCAAGCTTTCACTCAGTGGTGGGTGGTGCCACATTGCATAATATAAGCAGAAAAAGTCGTGGGGCATTTCACGACGTTGTTTGTTTCCATTGACCGATATTGGGTTAGCAGTGCCAAAAGTCCGTCGGTGGTTCCTGACTGTAGATCGGTGACGGGAAATCGGCCAATGGAAACGGGCCTTATTTAGTACTCCACCACCGCAACACCTCGCGATCTATTGCCAACATACAGTAGCATATATCGTGATCCATCATGGCAAGAGCACGACAAAGGTACTTAACCGAACCGATGTTTCACGGCGAATATGCACGCAATTATTCAAAACCTAGCAAGATTTAGCAAGACAACTAAATCGAGAGAAATCTTGCTATATCTTGTGTGTTGGTGGAACCAGCACTTTATGTGAACTAAATTGGCCAGCTGAGAGTAGCAGAGGTGACACTACAGTGTTTATATATCCGGTGTAAGTATCATAATACATGGGGCTGTGTCCCCTCCCCCACCCCTTCTACATCCCCCACCCCGACCCCGCTCTTCTGGCTCCGACCAAGTCTGCACCAACGTCCCAGATATTGACCCATGTCACCACCGCATTGGTGTCTAAACTAAACGGAAGAGAAGCCGGTCACGTCTAAATATAACATATTGTCTTATGACGTTAAGTTAAGACAAGACAGATAGAGTACAGATAATACACCTAAATATGTCGGTCAGTACTTCAAAATTCCGCAGTTAGATCAGCGTGCATCAAAACTGTCGGTTTTATCTCAGCATGTTATCTGCGATTGTAGCGGTATCTACTTGACATGATTCGATGCCAAGCAGCTACATATAAACTTCAGCGAAATTCTGACATGCATCCATGTGGTCGTTCTGAAGTAGAATGCGGTTTCGATTATTGTTATTATTATATACCTGTAGTAGTATTTATCCCACCCCTGGTACAGGTTGTGCCATTGAGTTAACGTTGAAATAAAATACGCCACGCTCACCTACGTAGAGTGTCAATTCTCTGCCATTGCAGTGGCGGAGAATCTATGTATGGTGCGACCAATGAACGTCGCGGAAAAGAAAATAGTTCCGGCGCCATTGTTTGAACCGCAGCTGTAGCAACAATAGTTCCGACGCTATTGTTTGAACAATTCAATACATGATTATATTATTGCTTAAAATCGACTGTAAGGTCCGTGTTGGGGGTGAGATAAAAACAGAACCGCTTTCGAAATGTATTTTGAACCACTACGCTCACTCGTTTGGATGCTCCGTATCATCACTTGGCTACGCCTCGTGACGATTACTACGCATCCAAACTCGTGGCGTAGTGGTTCAAAATATGTTTCTAAAGACAGTTCTGCTTAAATCTTACACATACTGCCCCATCCTCCCCATGTCATATTTATATTCGTACGACACCCAGCTGACGTACGGGGTATGTATGTGGAATATGGGGCATGTACGGCGGCAGAACTCAAAAACCCGCCCAGAAGCAAAGTTGAAAATTGGATATTTAAAGGTATATAATAATACGAAAACAGATTTACTGTGTCTGTACGTGATAAATACTGGGTAAAATTGACGATAAAACGAACCCTCGTTTTAATAATTTTAGGCCTTTGGCATCGGTTCGTTTTATCGTCAATTATAGCAAGTATTTATCACGTACAGCCACAGTAGCCCTGTTTCCGTATATTATTACTTCTAGTTGGCGTTTACAACGGCCGATGTAAATACCTCGCTCTAAACGTCCGGGGTCACGTGTTCTTATCTGGATTATTGTGTTTACAGGAACGTCTTTTTAGTATATTGCGCAGGCAGAAACATACTATTTACGTTGTACAGACGCAGGCATAAATATAAAGGAGTTCATCAGAAAATGTTAAAAAAACGCGGCCTTTGGTGGTGATTACAAGTTCTGTTTTGTGTATGGATTTCCACCTGAGCCATATGAAGAAAATGTGTATCGCTTTGGAAGTGACTTCTGATTATGTCATTCGGAGCATTATCTCACCCCGGTATTTTTCTCCATAGGCTTAACATTAGGAACTCGTACTCCACTGCCGTGAAGTTCCTGTACCCAATACTCAATGGCTAATTTGGTGATTCATTTCATCAATAAATAATGTTATACGAGGTGAGATAAAATCAGAAACCCACTCGATGAAAATAACTTGGTCTGCACTCCACCTCATTTGACCCCAGGGTAATTCACTCAGCTTCGCTTCGTGAATTACTCTGCAGTCAAACTATATACGCCATCGCGATAACGCACGTATCGGCTGTATTGTGGCTTGTTTATACTTGTATACACCTCTTATACGCGTCTACGTTTTGGGCTTCTACGAGACAGTTTCCATATGTAGACGCGCGTGACTTGGCTGTCTATCACGCCTGGCGTATTTAAGATAAAATATACTCTGCGCAATATATATACGCCAGGCGTATATATGATACAAAAAAAAAAATTGTGACCCACGGCCCGCCCGGGCCTGTGGGTGTTGGTAGAGGATACACCAACACTGACCCGCTACCCGCGACCTCCCAACCCCACCCTCCACTAGATAAGGTGTCTACGGGACGGATAACAGGTCTAACTTCTAGACGCAAAATCCTACTGTTAGACGCGTTTCGTATACATATGTAAAATAGTGGTTTTCGTGCAGTGTTCCATCTTGTGAGTTTCCTTCTAAGTACTACTTAACAACTAAGGAATGAGCTCGGAAGAACAACATTTTACAAAAATGCAAAGGTTCAAGGCTTCATCTTGTTCGTGAACCATTTACAGCTGCTGGAACCAACATGGCAACGAACCAGGGACCTGTTTCACTAGTTTTGTGACATGTCTGTGGCACCATACAGACATTGGGGTTGTCTAGTTTCGTGACAACACAAGTAGCTGCCCTTAGGTAAAGACAGGCCCCAAACATAAGAATTAGACAAAATTACACGTCATGGACACGTTTCACCAGTTTCGTGATAAACGTGTTAGACAGACATGTAAAACAGCACCAACAGTGCAAGCAAAAAGGGACAAAACGAAGTCTAATGTCTAGGCATTCTACCATTGCTTGTCCCACTGAAAAGCCTTGAGCTTTACCTGTATATGGCATAAGCCTTAAAGACAAATGCTTGTAATTGGGTGATTTCCAAATTCTATTGATTTTTGCAAATAACTCTAGATAATATATGTTTCATATATCAGCAAATAGAAAATGCAAAAAATGGGCAAGTCACCATGCTGACTCCTATGGGAAGGCCATCTGAAAAGATAAGTGCTTAACTATTGGTGTCTATGGGAAACTGCAATATTTTCATGAATTGAAATGGCAGTACCTGCTTAAAATTTATTTCTGCATATAGATATAGAGGGCACTGCGATACCTACCTGCATTTGTTTTAAAGAAGAAGGCAGTAAGTACTCAAACACAGATGTACTAGAGGGAAACTATGTTCTGGTGAGCAAAAGTTCAAAGTTACGAGGTGAGGATTGGGAAAATTTTCCAGATCCTCACCGAGTAACTTTGACTTTTGCTTACCGGTACTTGGTTTCCCTATTCCTATATACCTTCAAATATCGATAAAAATTCTTAATTCTTTACCTAAAACACTTCCGAATAAAATGGCGACCCATATTGAGTAACCACAACAGCTATTGTTTTGTCCCGCTCCTCGTCAGAGCGGGACGAAAACATGAGAGCGGGACGAAACTGTCAACCTCGACACATAACTTATATTTAATGCACCCCCCAGCTGCGGTATGTTTTTTTTATTTATTTTTTTTTATTTCGTTCTTTATACTGCCTCCAAACAGCTTATGAGGCTGGTTTGACGTTGGAGACAGTCCAACTTAAGTTGATAATACAATCAGTAGCAAAATATAATATCATTTCTTAATACAGCTATATAAATAGGGAAAGATTAACCCTAATGCCAGAGTAAACTGGCTTTACATCGAGTAATATTTTTAAGCCAGTTTCATAGTATAAGAAAGATAATACCTGATGTTACAATAGGTTGTTCTTAACATGGCGTAGTACTTGGGTAGGTGAGATAATACATTGACAACGTAACCTAGGACAGGTTAACCGTCCACATGACATGTTCCAAAGCATTAGCAGTAGTCCATACAATAAAAACTTTAGCACATAATAAACGGTCAATTGGTAGTACAATAGTTTTAACACGTAGATTAGCCATAGGGAGAAGGTGTACAAGGGAGGGCCAACCTTTTCCATTCTAGTTATATTTACAGATAGGGTTTCCAGCACTTGTGCCATCCAATACCATAACAAGATTTATACCAAGTCCAAAACCATTTCAAGGGTATATTTCTAGATATTGAGTCATAATGAATATAACTTCTTGATCTGAATCTTTTTCATGGCATATTTGAATGAATCATACGACTCAATGTTCCTTAAATCGGCCTTTAGCCCGTTCCAGCCTAAGGCGCCCCTGTACAATACACTTGTCTTGTATCTTTGTGTTCTAGGTCTGGTCACTCTGTATACCTTAGCATCATTCATCCTGGTTTGTCCGCCCGATTTGTCCAGCAAATGATGACTATCCTGTTTCTTGTACATAAAGTTCATTAGGTGCATAAATTCCCTGTCTTCGATAAAGGGAGTTTTCGAGTCTTTATGAAGATCAATAACATTTGCTCGAGGGTCTCTCTTGAGACATAGTCGCAAACCAATGTTCTGTTTGACTTGTAGTTTCCATTTTAAAATTTGATTACATCCAGATCTGAAAATGTCGCCGTAATCAATGTAGGGTAACACCATAGTCTTATAAAGTAATACAGCAGTCTTGGTATCAAGGAACCTACGGATTTTACTCAAAACATATAATTTATTGGCCACCTTTTTGATAGTGTATTCTGTGTGTTTATTAAAATTTAGGTATTGGTCAAACATGAACCCGAGGTATTTAAAATGGAAGACTCTATCTAAGGTCTTGTTGTTTAACATAAGAGGACGCTCTCGAATTTTTGATATACTATAATTTGAACCGAAAAACATATACTTGGTCTTCTTAACGTTAACCGTTAATTTATTTTCATTGCACCATTTGGCTACTGTGTTCAATTCGTTTTGCAGGATTTTATACAACACATTCACATCGTTTCCTGATACATATAATGCCGTATCGTCGGCGTATAATTGAAACTTCGAGCCCTTCAGGATTTTAGATATATCATTTACATATAAAAGGAAAAATAAAGGACCTAAAATAGACCCCTGAGGGACTCCACAGACAATATTTGATTTTTCGGAAACAATACCATTTGCTAAAGTTTGCTGCGTACGACTATTCAAGTAACTCCTGATCCATTGAAGTAAAATACCCCTAACACCATAACTAGACAGTTTTGTAATTAAAATATTGTGGTCGACCGTGTCGAAGGCTTTTGACAAATCCAGATAACAAACCAGGGACAACTGACCCTTGTTTATAGCCAGTAAAAGGTCTTCAGAGATCTTTACACCTGTATCAACTGTAGAATGGTTTTTGCGGAAGCCCCCCTGGTTATGGTGGATGATTTTGTGTTTTTCGCAAAAAGCATAAAGCTGGGTATGCACAGATTTTTCTAAAAGTTTTCCCATCGCTGAGAGTTGTGATACTGGCCTAAGATTTGTGACAGACGACGAGTTGCCTTCTTTTTTGAGAGGAATAACGACCGCATTTTTCCATAGATCAGGAAACACACCGGATGATAATGACAGATTAAACAAAAACGTCACCTGGGAAGGTATCGCCAAAAGGGCATCCTTAAGAAAAAACATCGAGATATCCAGCACGTTAGACGACTTTGTTGTCTCTAAGTTCTTTAAGATATCTATAACCTCATCTTCATCAACAACCATTTTCTCGATATAATCTAGGTTATGTTGTGTAGGATTAATTCTATTGACCCATGGTAGATCAAGGTTTGCTGCCAGCTTTGGACCTATGTTTGTAAAAAACTGGTTAATAAATGACGCTGTATCCTTGGATTCAACAAGTTTGCCCGAGGTTTCTTCAGTTAGTGAGATAACATTTTCAGAACTTCTGGTTGGTAGAACTTTATTTACCATCTTCCAAAACTTTTTGCTATCTTTCGAGTAGTGATTGAGTTTGTCCTTGATAAATGTAGATTTTGCTTTATTAACCACCTTGTTAACCCTATTCCTCATAGTTCTCGCTTTCAGCCAGTCTTCTGGTTTTTTTGTTCGGTTTGCTTTGCGGAGAGCCCGATCTTTATCTATCAATAATTCAAGAATACCATTGCTTATCCATTCCTCTTTAGATTTCTTAATTACAAATTCTTTGAGCGGGGCATGGCGTTCTAAAGTTTCAATTATCTTGTTATACATGATTAACCAGCTGGCATTAGGATCATTTTGTAAGTAAAAATCTTGCCAATCCATATTCTTGAGTTCCGATTGAAAAAGGTCTTTCACATATTTGCGATGAGAACGTCCAATGAATTTATGAGGTTTTTTTTCCAGTTTGGTTTGACCTGAAACCATGAAAACTAGATGATGGTCACTGATATTCACCTGAAGAACACCCGAGTACTTAATATGGCGGGCGTTTGTGATAACATAGTCAATACAAGATTGCGTCTTTTCAGTACATCTGGTAAAGGTGTCAATTAACTGTACTAGGCCCTTGGCTTTAAGCCAATAATTGAAGTTTTTAACTACTTTATTTCCATGTTCTAACCAATTCAAGTTAAAATCACCCAATATTATACATTCATATCTATTGAGATTAACATTATCGATCTTGTCTTTTAGAATTTCAAGTAACTTACCAGTGATAGGGTTTATCCATGTACGGTCCCAGCGAGTCAATGAAAATCCCTCTATTTCTAGTAATGTAGAGGGCACTTTTTCATTTAATTTGCTTTCAGAGATACATAGTACATCAAATAACTGTGGTAATTGGATTTTAATCATTTCAAATTTACTAAGTAAGCTCGCCGCGTTTAGGTGGCCAACCCTGAGTCCCTTCTCCCCCTCCAGCTTATCAATCATCGACATACAGACCAAAGTAATACCTTGAAAGTAGTATGAACTTATTACTATATACCATTTCTACGCCAATAGTATTTGAGTGGGAAATACCGCACATTGTGCTTTCCCTAAGCATTCTCCTCATAGGAGAAACGGGTATCATCATTCTGTGGCCTATGTTCAGTCATCACCGAGCTCTAGCCCCGGCCTCCGGGATTACCCGATGTATCATAAAGGTCTAAAATCATGAGTTTGACAGGACAATAAAGAAAATTTTCGAAAATAGTTCTATTTGTATATTTAAGTAATCGATGTAATAAACATGTATAAGCCAACGGGTATGGGTCTAGACAGGGCCGCATCGACGATACCGCCCTTTCTATAACTAAATCTAGGTCGCATTGTCAATACCACCTTTCAATAGATTCCATACACGTTCAGCTGGAGACCAATACAATTAGATTGATGGGGATGTTAGTCGACTTTAGCTAACGGATTCTCAATAAAACATCTTAACAGTTCACCCTTCCACAGTTCGATTAGGTCCCATGACGGGTGTAAACCATCATGAAGAAGTGACAAATCGTGGGTGAATCTGCCATGTCGCGGGATATGCACAGCTCGAGAGAGCCAAGGACAAGAGAGATTTCGTTCGGCATTTTCCCTGGTAATGTAAGCGTTGAACATGGTTGTGGCTTCAAAAGCCATTTTTTGCTTTTCAGGGGTGAAATCACTAGACCACCGTTGTAGATCCAAACTCACTAAGGGGCAAACGATGACCTTAGCAGATGGGAAATGGTGATCTAGCCAGTCCAAACCGACCTCTGTGAACGCTTGCAAATGGTTGGCTAAATCCTGGGACGATTTCCAGTCAAAGACAAATTTATTCCCGTTTCTTTTAGTGGTGTTATTCACGCCAGCAATAATATATACATTGTCCTGTGGGTGTCTCTTAAGATGATGGTAAGTCCTTGTTATACACTGCTGGATAGATGTCCCGGGATAAAAGTACACTCCCACCTTGGCTTGTCGACCCTCATCGGAGCTCTGGAATGCATCGAGACGTCTTCCCCTGCTGTCTGCTATTATAATATTCCGTGGTGCGTGCCGCCAGCTGTTCCAGTCGATATTGGGTTTGTTTTGATTGGTCCAGAAGTCCATTTTCTTGAAAATCATAGATCACTCAGTTTCTGTATTCCTCCCGTAGCTTCGCCAGTAGTTCACCCAGCTTGTTGTTCGTGACTGTAGACTTGGAGATCTTTTTTGTGTCGCTCAGGGTGTGCCCGCAACCCCAAAAGCGGTCTGTGGTCGCCTCGTACAGGTGGCCGTTGAGATTGGTTAGGTAATCTCTGAGATTGTCGTGTTGGTCAAATTTTTTTTGAGAATGTCCTCCATTAATCCCAACTTCTCTATATCCCACTGGTCGTTTGTTTTGATGGTTTTCGCGAGTTTTTTGGCCTCGTATCCATCTGCGGCCAACTTTATCCTGGTCGCCAACTTTAGGTCACCGTTTTGCACTGCTTTCTGATACGTGTATAGGTGCTCGACCGAGTTCCACTTATAACCCATGTCCTCAATTAGGCAGGGGTACAGGTTCGATAGTATGGCGTGGTGAGACTGGAAGGCCCAGCCGTCCGCCACTTTGATTGTTTTTGCTGACTGCAGGGAGATTGGGGCCGGGAGCTTGTTTATATCTTTGAAGTAATAACACTGGTCGTCGACAACCAATTTCGGGCCCTTGACTTTGGCCTTGAATCCAGATTGGTTGGCGAAAGCGGCGAGGCACCTCATTTCTTTTCGTTCGGTTTGTTTGATACTCGACAAATCATCCGCAATAAAAACATTTCTCCACTTTTGCACGCCTTCGAGCTTGTAAATATTCCGATACAAATCACTCTTGAGAGCCTGGGACGCTAGTTTAACTATGATGCTACGAGGGCATTGATTATGGCTAGTCCCTACTCTGAAGGCTGATTCAATCGGCTGGGCACTGCCCGGGGGGAACGCGACCAAGTCATTGAATAAATCCATTACTTTTTGTCTTACATTCTCGTCCCCAGATTCCGGCATCCCTTCAATAATCAGGTTGCTTCTGCGTCGATCATCTTCCAAAAAACCAACCTTGGTCTCAAGCTTATCGATCTTAACCGAGAGTTTTTCTATCATCATATCAGGTTCTGTTTTCACAAGCGATAATTCGGCTACCATTTTTTCTAGCTCCTCTATCCGCGTTTGATGATCCTCTACCTTGCCCGTCAAGCTATTGACATTATCATCAAGTTTATCACCTATAGCCTGTAAACTCTCACCTTGTGAGTCAAGTCTTCCGTTTATCTTGTCTATCCCTGCTCGCATCTCCTTTTTCATCTCTTCTTTGTCTTTTTGGGAAGAAGCTATAAGTAGCTCCATAGACTTTTGCAGTGCGGCCATACCTCCTTTATCGCTCATCTTGTCGCCTTCGTTCGTTGCAGACACCGAAGAACTCCTAGTAATAGGTTTGTCGCCAGGCATAACCTGACTAAATATGTATCTCCTGTAACACCGGGTGTGTATAACCACGTATTCGCGATTTGAGGTCGTCTTGCCCTGTCGAACCACCACCGAGAGTGAAAATCCAGAGAGCCGGTCCAAACGCGGTCCGACTAGCTAGCTAGTTCGCTAATGGGTATATAGGAATATGTACTACCTTGAGTCTATGAGCACTATGAGAACTTAAGACTCATTCATTTGAACAAATGCATATGCTTGTATACAAACACCAGGTGGCATCTGGGAACAGGGTAAGCTTGTAAACTCTTTGATTGGATTGCCTGATGAAGCAACAGCTAATCAGGACTGACCAGTCTTGTTCCGGTCTGTCGCTCATGTCAGGAGGGCCGAGTAAGTCACTCACAACTCAGGTGTAAGTGTCATGTCAGCTCCCCCTGTTTCCATGTGGCCAGAACTGGAACTAGAATGAGTGATAATGAGGGTAAATATGCCATTCACTACATGGCTGCCGTACAATCAACATCAAGACAGGGAGGGCGCTAATACAAAATGGTGACTATCTTGATGCAGTCATTTTGGTACAAATAAATAAGGCAATATTGATGACTTAATCTCTTCTCAGTACTCAATACTAATAGTTTCGTGACAAAAGTGTTAGACGAGACATGAAAAGTGGCACCAACAGTGCAAGCAAGAACGGACAAAACAAAGTCTAATGTCTAGTTCTTATGAAACCGGACACACCATCAAGACACCATCTAGACATATCATGAAACTAGTGAAACAGGTCCATGATGTGTAGATTTGTCTAATTCTTATGTTTGGAGTTTGTCTTTTCCTCAGGGCAGCTACTTGTGTTGTCACGAAACTAGACAACCTCACTGTCTGTATGGTGTCACAGACATGTCAGGAAACTAGTGAAACAGGGACCTGTTTCACTAGTCTCGTGACATGTCTGTGACACCATACAGACATTGGATTTGTCTAGTTTCGTGACAACACAAGTAGCTGCCTTTAGGAAATACAGACCCCAAACATATGAATTAGACAAATCTAGACACATCATGGACCTGTTTCACTAGTTTTGTGACAAAAGTGTTAGACAGATATGAAAAGCGGCACCAACAGTGCAAGCAAGGACGGGAAAAACGAAGTCTAATGTCTAGTTCTTATGAAACCGGACACACCATCAAGACACCATCTAGACATGTCACGAAACTAGTGAAACAGGTCCATGATGTGTCTAGATTTGTCTAATTCTTATGTTTGGGGCCTGTCTTCACGTAAGGGCAGCTACTTGTGTTGTCACGAAACTAGACAACCCCAATGTCTGTATGGTGTCACAGACATGTCACGAAACTAGTGAAACAGGGACCTGTTTCAGTAGTTTCGTGACATGTCTAGATGGTGTCTGTGACACTATACGGACAGATGACAAGATTGCAATCGATGACACGCCGAGTTTCACTCACTTCTCGAAGGAGTTAAGCAATGACACTTTAACATGAGTAGGGGATACATATAACCTATAATCGTCCCAAATATGAAGAAGATTGGCCACTCCGATTTTCTGATATTTGCTAGTCTTTTTCTGTTGTTGCTTGCACTGTTGGTGCCGCTGTTGATGTCTGTCTAGGCCTAATGTCACGAGCCTACTGAAACAGGTCCCTGGTCCCTGGGGAGAGTTATCTCCAGACAGTTACAGCACCTCCTACCATGCCTTGTAACGCCAGTGATCACGCCAACAAGCAGCACACTGTGAGAGATACGGTCGATGCACGTTAGGTAACAGCTGCTGGTGATAAAGCAGCACTTACAATGTGAAGTGTGCACAGGGTCATAAATCCGTGATTAGAAGTGGGTAAATGTGCTGGCAAGGGTCACACGCAACATGTAGCTTGAGTCAAGTTATGAAATACATCTGTCTACATATTTGTGTAAAGGTATAAATAGTAAAACCCCGCCAAACGGACAGCCCGCGTAAGCAGACACCCCGCGTAAGCAGACACCCCGCCTAAGGAGTCACTTTTGCTCCGAACGGAATTTGTTCCCTCTATTAAAGGTTTAATTTGACCCCGCATAATCAGATACCTCGGGTAAGCGGGCACCCCACGTAAGCGGACAGTTATTTCGGTATGAAAAGGCCTAAAACCCCGTGTAAGCAGACACCTTAGTCGGACACCCTGCAAAAAATAGACCAATCTGCGTTTTTTACGAGTGTGTGAGTATTCCTAGAGAATATATTTTGTAATTCAAAGTTTCATAACTTCAGACCCAATTAAGATATCGGAAAATGGATTTCAGATCTATCATCCCCTCTGTCTCCCCTACATATCGCCAAGTAACACATGTATATTGGATGGGAGGATATTTGAAAATCCCGCGTAAGCGGTCACCCCGCGTAAGCAGACACTTCGGCTCGTAACAGAGGGTGTCCACTTACGTGGGGTTCTACTGAATATCGCGTATGTGCATTTTGCTAATATTTCTGTCTTTCTTTCTGTATTTCTATATATCCATTATTTTTATTCCATTGATGGTTATCGGATAACCAAAAGTACAAAAAAACTCACTGTAATTACTAGCGATGATTCACCATATTTTGACTACATAGACAAGTAAATGTTGTCAAATCCAACAATGTATAGTAAACTAAGACGATATGACACTGACCCGTAACCAGGGAACAAACAGTTATTGTGAAAAACCAAACTATGGCACCCAATGAAAACCAGCAAGCAGACGACGCAGCTGATGGGTGGCCATCTTTATTGACCAGTAAGGCCCGGCGTCCACCTACTACGATATGGCACCGATATGTCCCACGATGCACCTCCCGATAAAAAATCAAAATCGCGTCGGAAGGTCCCCTAATATCGGGGCAGTTGACCACGTTTCTGCGATTAGACACCGATAAAACCCCCATACAATGCGTGGTGGATTGGCATGTCTAGACATATGTCTACGATTTTGCACCTTCCCGATATGGCACCGATTTTGACATTTTGTATCGGTGCCATATCGGGAGGTCTACGATTCTATCGTAGTAGGTGGACGCCGGGCCTTAAGATATGAAACGAACTTCTGTAGGATATCACAAAAACGTGTAACTGACAATGGATCAATAAAGAAATTGTATAAAAAAATATTGAGCATTATGCCCAGAGTTTTTGTCAATTCCCATGCTGTGTCCAGAATAATTGTAGTATGTTTTCGTTTCGCTGGAGATGGATTGCGTCCTTCTCCAGTCGTTGGAATTTTTCTTTTTCTGTGGCCAAAATAGAGCCACTTCCAGCCACAAATATGTTAACGTATGAGCTCCAATTCATCACAAACATACCTAATTTGGCAAGCAGCAAGACTTGGCAAGGACATTGAGTACTGTCTATGGTTATACCTTCCCTAGTTGTGCCATACTCCTCTTATAAGTTCTGTGCTTTTGCACAAATACTGTTAAGTTATATCCACCATAATAAGAGTACTTAGTTTGACCTCTCAGAAACGGCGTATTTGTCTCCTTTGCATAGCGGTGTTTACATTGAAACTGGTTTAACACCAAACAGGCAGTTAGTACCATCCAGAGCTAGGATACTGAATGAAACACTGGCACTGTTATAAAAAAAAAGATATTAATGGTAATAACGATATCATCATGACAATGGTAATTAGTGATAATAAAAATGATAACACAATAAGAATAACAGCAATTACAATAATACGAATAATGATTAGAATAATAACAACAACAATAAGAAGAATGTGACTAACCTCGTTCTAGTTAAGATTCCTCTTTTTCTGTTTTTGTTTCTTCTGGTCAGAGCAAATTTGACAGATCTATTCATAAACCTGCTTACATTCTTGTCAGGACAAGATGCTCTCAAGTTCTTCACTAGTTATTTTTTAATATTTTTTCAATAAATTTCACAAATAAAAGAGATTAAAATCACCTTGGTTTGGGGCGGTGCGTAAATAACACTTTATTCAATGCTCAGTCAAATACACTGAGTCAATGCTAAACCTATGGCGGTTTTTATTAGGGTAGGATAAAGTACAAAGTCAGTGTTGCTCATAGATACTGAGGGTGGACATTACCAGGCAACTAAGAACTCACAGAAGTCTTATCATTCCTTTCTTTACCACCCATGGCTAGGCCAGTCCTATTTCAAAATATATAGTAGCATATTATCTAGGACCATATGACTCCTGAGGAATATTTCTGTAGTTGGTCTGTAAATTTCACGATTCTCATGAGTGGGAGATATCTATTGCCTCTGATACTAAGCTGGACCTTTTCTGGGAACCTTAAGTCAATCTAATCTGACATATTTGTTGAATATAAACCGTGAGGGGGAGCCACCTCAGAGACGCTGTGAATCACAAGGGACGACACTACACGCCAACAGAGGTCGCCACCTCCGTCCTCGTCTCGGTTGACGCGTCTGGAATGTCGTCTGCGTTCAGTTGCGTCAGAACTGAGGAGCAGGAGGGCGACAAAAAAGTCAATAGTTTCAAATGTCATGAATCAAAGGTAAAAGCAATAGAATTAAGAACCTATACTAACACTAACGGTTTTGTAGTAATCCAGGCCTTGTTGTTGATCACTACTACGATATGGCTCCGATATGGTCTACGATGCATCTCCCGATAAAAATATCTAAATCGCGTCGGAAGGTCACCTAATATCGGGGCAGTTGACCACATTTCAGCGATTAGACACCGATAAAAACCCCATACAATGTGTGGTGGATTGGCATGTCTAGACTTATGTCTACTCTTTTGCACCTTCCCGATATGTCTGCGATATTTGCTTTTAGTATCGGTGCCATATCGGTAGATCTAAATTGCTATCGTAGTAGGTGGACGCCAGCCCTTTAGGTGTTGGTCTTAAATTGGAGGTACCTAAGGGTGGTGGTGGGATGTGGGGGGGGGGGGTATAATTTATCTTACAAACAATTTCTCATTATCGTTTGTTGTTGTCAGTACTAAAATTTTAAAATTCATTGATAACTTCACCGATGGGGGTAGTGTTAGAAAAATCGGTTGTACAGCTGGATTCTGAGACAATAAACTAAACAATAGCTCAAACTGTGTTTAAGGGATGCCCAAACATGGCAACATAGCAAAAAGAATATAAGAAGGTCCTATAGTCTTTAGATATGATATGTCTTTAGTTGCGTTTCTGAGTCCAGAAAGGACCACAATATTGAGTCCAATACCAAGATTTAATTCAATTAGCAATTGTAATACTTTGAAGAACCAATTAATGATTTTCAGCACTCAGAATTCGTATTTTGATGGTAGGTTTCTTCATAAGCTATCGTAATGGTACTCCGACCACTTGCCAGAGTGACAACAAGTGGAAATGTTAGCTAGAAGGATGGATCTACAAAAATAAAACAATTAAACAAATGTTTCCAGGGTGAGTAATTGAAAATGAAAATTTGAGGTCTTGACCCTGGTACTATACCCAGAATGCCAAGTTTCAGACTGGAGGTACCTCAGGTACACCAAGTCACAAGAGTTTTTGAATATCAAACATGCTTGATATTTGATACCGCTCATCCGATCACTGCACGAAAACCACCGTTTTATTCATATATACGCCATCACGGAAGTGCGTGTACACGCCCAGGCCTTATATGGGTCAGATTTTCCCAAAATGTACAATTCAGACTTTTGGGGCAACACAAACAAAAATTAAAAAATTTCAAGTAATCAATTAAAAAAACCTTAATTTCTTTTAGAGCAACATCTCAGCTGTTTTTGGATACCAATTATACTGACTTTCTCCAAGCGGTTCAGTTTTTACACTTGTTACAGTAAAAGTTGATTTTTCTTATGGAACGTCCGAAATATTTTCAACATGCTATGAGTTGAAATACTGTCTAGTGATTTCTATTAGGAGTACAAAGACAAGATTCACAAAATTAATGGATTTTATACTGAACTTGTGCTAAACCAAATTTCACTAGGCTCCTATGAATATTACCATGTCTATCATATGAAAAACTTTTGCTCACATTTTGGAAAAGTTGAAATTAAGCATAAAAAATTAATTAACTTTTTTTTAAAATTAGTGTACACTAGCCATAAGAGATCCAATTTGGAATATAAATACTTCTACACAAAGCTATACATCCCTACTGTACAGGCATGCAAATATCATAAGTTACCAGTATAAATATTATACCATGCTGTACCGTTAAATAAACCCATTTAAGTTTCGGACGTTCCTCCAAAACTTGCGCCCGTGACCAGTTTCCTATGTCCACACAGAACCACATGTATCACAGTAAATGTTACATTCAGAGGCACCAAAACTGCTGAGTTTGTAACAAACATGTACACGAACACTTCAGAAGTGTATTCAACCTTCAAGAGATACTTATTTTAAAATCAGGGAGCCTGCTGGGTGGTGGTAGGCGGAAATACCACGTAAAAAAAGACAAGTTGAAATTTCAAAAGAGCAAAGGACTAGGTTAAATTGCTCAGAACCCCCAGCGAAACCCACCAACACACTCCCCAACGTCTCTACTATATGAAACAAATGGTTTTAGATAGCTAAGAACCTATTTCCTACACCACCCGGGTGAGAACCTGAGACCTTACATTTGTTTCGGACGTTCCTCCAAAACTTGCGCCCGTGACCAGTTTCCTATGTCCACACAGAACCACATGTATCACAGTAAATATTACATTCAGAGGCACCAAAACTGCTACGTTTGTAGCAAACATGGACACGTACACTTCAGAAGTGTATTCAACCTTCAAGAGATAGTTAATTTAAAATCAGGGAGCCTGCTGGGTGGTGGTAGGTGGAAATACCACGTAAAAAAAGACAAGTTGAAATTTCAAAAGAGCAAAGGACTAGGTTAAATTGCTCAGAACCACCAGCGAAACCCACCAACACACTCCCCAACGTCTCTACTATATGAAACAAATGGTTTTAGATAGCTAAGAACCTATTTCCTACACCGCCCGGGTGAGAACCTGAGACCTTACATTTGTTTCGGACGTTCCTCCAAAACTTGGGCCCGTGACCAGTTTCCTATGTCTACACAGAACCACATGTATCACAGTAAATATTACATTCAGAGGCACCAAAACTGCTACGTTTGTAGCAAGCATGTACACGTACACTTCAGAAGTGTATTCAACCTTTAAGAGATACTTATTTTAAAATCAGGGAGCCTGCTGGGTGGTGGTAGGCGGAAATACCACGTAAAAAAAGACAAGTTGAAATTTCAAAAGAGCAAAGGACTAGGTTAAATAGCTCAGAACCACCAGCGAAACCCACCAACACACTCCCCAACGTCTCTACTATATGAAACAAATGGTTTTAGATAGCTAAGAACCTATTTCCTACACCGCCCGGGTGAGAACCTGAGACCTTACATTTGTTTCGGACGTTCCTCCAAAACTTGGGCCCGTGACCAGTTTCCTATGTCCACACAGAACCACATGTATCACAGTAAATATTACATTCAGAGGCACCAAAACTGCTACGTTTGTAGCAAACATGTACACGTACACTTCAGAAGTGTATTCAACCTTCAAGAGATACTTATTTTAAAATCAGGGAGCCTGCTGGGTGGTGGTAGGCGGAAATACCACATAAAAAAAGACAAGTTGAAATTTCAAAAGAGCAAAGGACTAGGTTAAATTGCTCAGAACCACCAGCGAAACCCACCAACACACTCCCCAACGTCTCTACTATATGAAACAAATGTTTTTAGATAGCTAAGAACCTATTTCCTACACCGCCCGGGTGAGAACCTGAGACCTTACATTTGTTTCAGACGTTCCTCCAAAACTTGCGCCCGTGACCAGTTTCCTATGTCCACACAGAACCACATGTATCACAGTAAATATTACATTCAGAGGCACCAAAACTGCTACGTTTGTAGCAAACATGGACACGTACACTTCAGAAGTGTATTCAACCTTCAAGAGATACTTATTTTAAAATCAGGGAGCCTGCTGGGTGGTGGTAGGCGGAAATACCACGTAAAAAAAGACAAGTTGAAATTTCAAAAGAGCAAAGGACTAGGTTAAATTGCTCAGAACCACCAGCAAAACCCACCAACACACTCCCCAACGTCTCTACTATATGAAACAAATGGTTTTAGATAGCTAAGAACCTATTTCCTACACCGCCCGGTAGAGAACCTGAGACCTTACATTTGTTTCAGACGTTCCTCCAAAACTTGGGCCCGTGACCAGTTTCCTATGTCCACACAGAACCACATGTATCACAGTAAATATTACATTCAGAGGCACCAAAACTGCTACGTTTGTAGCAAACATGTACACGAACACTTCAGAAGTGTATTCAACCTTCAAGAGATACTTATTTTAATATCAGGGAGCTTGCTGGGTGGTGGTAGGCGGAAATACCATGTAAAAAAAAACAAGTTGAAATTTCAAAAGAGCAAAGGACTAGGTTAAATTGCTCAGAACCACCAGCGAAACCCACCAACACACTCCCCAAAGTCTCTACTATATGAAACAAATGGTTTTAGATAGCTAAGAACCTATTTCCTACACCACCCGTGTGAGAACCTGAAACCTTACATAAGTTTCGGACGTTCCTCCAAAACTTTCCTCTACACATTACCCAGTGCCTGTGAAAGGCAGAGTGGCCTGGAGAGGCAAAGAACTTGTTACTCAACAAGGAAATATCCACATGTACCTCTGTACATAGGTTCCTAGTTCTAAGAAATATAACATTTAATGGAAAAAAGGTGGCATCTTTAGAATAAACAATTTGAAAATCACAAATCAATACTTTCCACAGTAAGAAACAAGTGAAAATTGCAAAGGATAATTGAAAAATGTACCAGAACATGTGAAAATATGTTGTATGAATTAATTAGAATTTTCTACCACCTTCATAAGCAATTTAATAACTCTATTGGCCCAGTCTCCACAAGGTTAAGCATGTTTCGGACGTTCCGGCCTGCACAATTTCGGCCGTTCCAGCACACTTTTCTCCACTCTATACTTACAAAGTAGGAGAGAAATTGCAAAAACCACATTCCATAAGTACAAGAAATTAGGTAAAAGTTGAAAAAACACTTTGGATGTGACTTATTTGTGCTGGTGAGAGTTCAAAATGGGCCCTCCGTCCTTTCCCAGTAAAGACCGGCTTGGGTACTCTACACAAGATGTCTGCAAGGGGCACATCAAGAATGTCTGGTGTCGCAGGCCACTTGAAATTGTTCCGACATCTTTCGTCACAACCAGGCTGAAGGAAAGAGACTTCAGCGCTGTCGGCATCACTGTTGAGGACTTCCCCGATGTACCACTTGCCATCATAGACAGCAGCAAGCCATGACCCTGTAGCTGGTGAGATGACACTGCTGGCTGGCAAGCTCTCTGTTGGTGAAGCGGGCTGATCAAGTTGAAAGAGGATGTGACGAGTCCACCCTTCACAGCCACCCAGGAAGGCAGCAGAAGAGTAACAACATGGAAGATAGCAAGAAGTCTCCCGAAGAGCAATGGAGTGTCCAGGAACACAGCACATCACGGAATGGGCCTTCATTGTACCAGGTACCGGCCGGGCAGTGATGAGGAGAGATAGTTCTTCTCGGGCCTGACGAATGTCCTCCACAGGAACATGAAAATACCGGACAAGACTGGGGACACGGTTACCAGCACAGGCAAAGTCAGCAGCATTGTGGATGAAGATGCGGCGTTTCACAGTCGAGTCGGCCATGCGTTTAGCTGCAGCACCAATCCCGTCACAGGCTCCCTTCCCATGGCCTGCTTCAAAGTATAACCAAGTCGCCGCACAGTTGAAGAGCTGCTGGTGTTTGGCAATGATACTGAAACACGCACTGTTACGGTACTGTGACGTGGGGCCATCAGTCACATAGTGAACACAAGAAATACCAGGAACCTCTTCGGAAAGGACTTTGTTGATCACTTTCATAAAGGAAAAAACAGCTGCAGAGTCATGTCTCCGCTCATCAGAAACGATGGCCAAAGACTTGTGTGAAAGGACACCTCCCTCTTCCCTGAAGTGGAGAACCACAGGATGAACGGTTACCGGCTCCTTTGCGAAGTAGACAGACTGCGGTTCATCAGGGTAGCTGACAACCCAGTTCTCAGCAAAGTCCATCTGCACCGTACACTCCCCCGGAGTGAGGTTCTCGCGAAGTCGACGGAGGGCTTGGTACTGGGCGTATACTCTCCTGACGTGGCTCTCCATTAGGGAAAAGTCAGACTTCAGTTCTCGCCTGAAGGTGTCGCGTGGCTCCATCTGTGTGACGATGCGAAGCTTCTTCGTTGTCTTGCCTTCATCGCCATACACAACATCCAATCGCTTCCACATGTCCACGGAAACGACAGCTGGCAACCGGTCCAGCTTCGCATCCACAGCCACCCACAGAACCTGCAGAAAGCTGTCAGGTAGAAGAGGAAGGCCGAGTCCGTGGAGAGGTTTCATCCGCAAAGCAAAGTTCTGATGCTTAACACACAGACAAATACTAGTGTTGTGGCAGTGCACCGGAAGGATGTAGCGGTGCTTCCGACGAACACTGCGGAAGAAACTCAGGGAAGCTCGGAGATGAGGGAATTCTTTTCGGAACTTAACATGAAGAACATGGAGGAACTCTGTCAGCTGGACTTTCTGGAACTTAACCTTCCTCAAAGTGACAGTGTCTTTCTTCCCTGGAAGAGTAATAGAGTGTTCAGGCCTCTTGAGGAAGTCAACTATAGCCAAAGATGTTGTGTGGAAGGCAGCTATACCCGACTTGTCCTTCCACGGTGAAGAGAGAGTTCTTCGGTCCAGGCCCACATCCCGTGAGAGTCGAGATGCCCCACGTACCGAGCGTAACTCCACCGGCGACACAATTTTGGCCAGGACTCTACGACGCTGCGTTCTGGGCAGACGCTTGATGGCAGCGGTGATGACATCGTATATTCTGGCTTTGTGCACCTCACCTGAGAGTGGAAGAGGTGGCGTCGGTTGGGAGGTCGGTGTGGTGGGGGTGCGCACTGGTGGTCTGCGCACTGGTGGTGTTGTGCGCACAGGGTCCCGGTCAGGCAGCACGTCGGAGGCAACATCCTGCCCTGTCGCTCCCTCGGGCACAGGAACAGCACTGTGTCGTTGGCTGACACCCTTCTGCAGGCCATGAAGCTTGGCCCTCAGCATAACATTCTCCCTCTCCATGCTCAGCCGAGCAGCCTTCGCCTTCCGCAGCTTTTGGTACAGAGCGGACTTACGTGGAGTTCTCGGGCCACTTGCCTCTATAGGCCTGCGGGGGGTGGAGGGGGATCTGAAAAGAGGTTACATTCCAATTGACATCTAAACAAATTGTAAATAATTATTTATCTCATTTCCAGAAATATTGTTTAAAGTTGTTGTTTTTCCATTCCAGAAATAATCTCTAATTGAAAATAATATTACTTTCACTTGGTTCACTCATACATGATTAATTAATAGTTTAATCTATATAATTTATGGGGAGATAATCTATATAATTTATATATACATGAATTAGAAACCTCTTGAATTAGAAGAATAACTGTATGTCTTGTGTATTTATATAATTCACACCATGCAAAAGCTTAAGAAATACATGTCATGCAAATCGTGCATAGAATGCTTAAATGTCAGAATTAAAAACTCAATGGGTTCTGGGGTGGTGGTAGCAGGGGCAGGGGGGGTGCAGGGGGTTGAAGGGGCTGGAGAGGAAGAACTTTTTTTTGTTTTTTTTTGTTTTTTTTCTTGTGGGTGTAGGTGTGGGAGAGGTGGAAGGGAGTGGGGAGGAATGTCTTCTTTTGGATGTGGGTGTGGGTCTGGAAGAGGTGGAAGGGAGTGGGGAGGAACATCTTCTGGATGTGGGTGTGGGTGTGGGAGAGGTGGAAGGGAGTGAGGAGGTATGTCTTCTTTGGGTTGTAGGTGGGGGTATGATCATGGCAGAGCAGGTGGGGGTAGGGGGGATGGGGATCGAACTTTGGGGGGGCGTCTTCTTCTGGGTGTGGGTGTGGTGGAGGTGAAGGGGGTGGGTTGGAGACGAGCCTGTGGGAGAGTGGAGGCAGGGTTGGCGGAGGAGGAAGAGGGGATTTGAGGAGCCTGCTGTAACCGTCTCCGAATCCCACTCGTAAGAGTTTTGTAGAGGCCAACATTCCTTACACTCTCTTCCGAGTGGGACTCGGGGGGATTAACAGCAGGCTGCTCCACGGGGTCGACTGGGTCCTCCGTGGATGTGGCTGTCGCAGCAGCTGCAGCGGCAGCAGCCTGCTCCCGCCTGCGGGAGCGGTACCTCTCTTTACGCTCGTTGGCCTTAACCCGCTGCAGCTCCTGCGCAGCCACATCTTGGGAGGCTTTCAGTCGAGCCCGGCATTCCCTCTTCCTCGTCCGCTCTTTCTGAAGCCAAGCAGAGTCTAAACGCTTACACTGCCTCCACTGTCGCACAGACTCCTTGTTGGGTTTGAGGGGCCTCATCCTGCTGGGGTCAGGTGGGGGGGGGGGGGGGGTCTTGAGTAGAGGTTTGGAGGGCGGGGATGTATAGTGCTGAATCTGAAAAAAAAAGAAATGGAAAAACTAAGTCTGAGCATGAAAAAATGAGAAATAATGTGAAATAGAACAAGCCTAAAAAAAGTGAAAAAAATATTTTTTTTAAATTTAAAAACTGTGCTATATTATTGTGTAGTATAATAATGCGCACCTCCACACTTATTTTGGTCTTCGTAATGCCATAGTAACAGTGCTATATTGAACATATTGTACAAAAGGGAACGTCCAAAACTTTACAAAACAACCCAAAACGTGCGAAAATTCAATTAATTCACAAACATAAGTACAAGACATATATTCTACTTTGTTTTACCTACAAAATGATACTAGCTATCTAAATGTGAAAAGCAACATGTTTTTTACACTATTAAACCTCTGCATGTTTCACACCGTGCACAGGGAAGGAAGAAAAGCACATTTGATAAAACCATTGACATTGTTTCGCCCGTTCCATTTCTTGGGTAAGGTTCAAAGCTATCGACCAGAAAGACAAAGAAAAACTCCCGTTTGTCGCCCAACCACCACGTGCGAGAAACGGGCACAAGTTGAAAAATGCCGAAATACCAAAAAAAGCAAGGAAACATTCACTAAATACATACTTCACCACTTTCTAGGGTACATACACCAAGTTTTGGACAAATTTCAGAACATAAAACACACAGATAAAGCAAAAAATAGTCAATATTTCGGAGATAAAAAAATGTCTGCCTTACCTCATGTGGCGCTGGATGATGCAAGAGGCTGGTGTAACGGTTTTACGCGCCAATTCGAAAGTTATGGCGGAAGGAATGGTTTCCCCCAAAAAAGTTTCGGTCGTTCCGTATTTTCTGAAAATTTACAAATTCCTTCCTCACAAGTCCCCAAGAGATTGAATCTTTATGATTTTTAGGCAACTTATGCACAATAACATATACTTCAAGTGTAGAAAACCACAGAAGTGAATATTAATGCATTCCTGAAATATTGACAAAAACATCCGGTGTCACGGGCGAAAGGTGGTTCAGTATAAAAACAGGTAAGTGGTTTTCAATCTGTGCTCACTCACTTAATACTGGATGGATAAGGCTATAACTTTACTTATAATTGAACAATATCTTAGGGAGTATATAGAAAGTGTTAGTTGTGTAATAGGCATGAAATTAGATACCATTTTATAAGTACGAAAATGGCGTTTCGGACGTTCCACGCGAAAAAGTGACAAACCCATTTTTTGTCAGACCTGGAAAAATCCAGGAAAAAATACCCAGATACCCACCAATATTTTGTATGGCATAGACAACAGATACAGCTCACAGGAAAAGTTGCTTTCCATATGCTGAAAATGTAATATTTAATATTATGACGCTTATGGTATTGTTGTTTTTTGGTCTTTTTGACCATTTTTACCCATTTTCAGATTTTCATGATTTATTGCATAATGAAGGAGTTGTCATACAAAGTCAGACTTTATATCAATTTAAAGCTGGGAATGTCCTACATAACATCCAGAAAACCGTTCTTAAATATATTAATTATTAAAGCTTTCACGGATGATTATGTACAAAATGACCTAAATTTATGGGATTGTACATTCTGAGAAAATCTGACCCATATACGACAGATGCATCTTGGCTGTATTTCACACCCGGCGTATATTAGAGAAAATGCCCTCTGCCCCCGCCCCCTCCCGCCCCTTTGGGTTGGTGGAAGTACAGGTGTCCTCAGTAGGAAGCCCTCCCTGCCCCACCTCCCGCTACCTCCCCCCATCCGCTCTCAGTGAAGCCCTGTTCACAGGACGCTTATATATACGCCCACAGATGAGGTGTATATACACAGGGATTAAGACGACCTTGTAGACGCAAAATACCTACTCATATACGCCCGGCGCATTCATATGTAAAATGATGGTTTTCGTGCAGTGGAGGCTGGGCATACTGATGTACCTCCAATCCAGTAACAAGTCGGGTGGTTCACACACTTATTTGGGGGTACTTTGTGATTGGGTGTACCTCCAGTTTCAGGCTCGGTACCTCCAGTCTGAGACTGGAGGTACGATCTCGCAAGCCCGCTTTGTCGCAAAATATGAACTGGCCTTTAAGGCCAGCCCCAACCTACCACGACTTTGGCCCGGATAGGCCTTACGACTGCCTTCCCGACACCATTCCGATTCTATCGTGAGGTCGGTAAAAATTGTGGTAGGTGGAACAGGTTTCTGCGATTCCGTCTACGATACCTCACGATAGGCTGCGATTGAAAACACCCATCGTAGAGGTCCCAATAGAATCCAACATGTTGGAGTTTTCGTAGCCTGTCATAGCCTATTGGAGGTGATTTGACAGAAACATATTTCTTGTGGGTCAGATAATTTGTCGAAAATTATGAAATTCTGGTATTAGGAAGGGCAAATATATATAGATGCATGATCGCTAGTAATATATTATTTGATGAAGTCTAAGTGTCTGAAAATAATAGTTTCATATCGGAATTATTATTCCACCACAGTTATATTATTCAAATTGATTATTTTAGTTTTTAAAAATAATATCATAATATATTGTAAATACCTGTAGAAAATCATTCGGATTCATTCGATATTTCCATAATTTTAGTATATCAATATTAAAATCATGCCTGTGATCTATATTGAATCACCGATTGAATCGTGAGCAAATAGTGACTAGCGTTTATGATTTTGGTCCTCCCAAGGCCTTTCTACGATAAACGATTTCAAACCATGGTCACGATTTGGAACTATCGGGGACCTCCCGATAGGCCACGATTTAGCCATTTCAAATCGTAGCCATCTGGAAGTATGTCGTAGACCATCGTGGTAGGTGGGGGCTGGCTTATAGCCATTCACCTTTTGAAGACGTGCACATGCGGCTGGTGAGAGTGTATACTGCTAGGGGACGCATACATAGCCGTCAGAACCTATACATTCAAGTGTTTGATCACGTGATATCATACGTTATCCGATATATTATATTTCTTCCGAATTAAAACACTAAAAATGATGTGAAAAAAATTCATCAATATTGCTGCATTATTTCCTTGTTCAAACCAAAACAGTAAATATTGGCTTGAATGATTCTTCAAGGCATCCTTTGCCCTTTTTGGTTTTTTTGCAATTAGTTTTTATTTTTCATTTGTTTACATCATTTGTTTTAGTTTTTGGTCCTTATACAATCTTAAATCTTTTCAACGTTTTCAAAGAAACACAGTTAACAATTCTAAACAACAATTCATAATGATGTGGTCATACAAATGCTCTTTTTTTTCTTTTCTTTCCCCCCCCCCCCCCCCCGATTTTCTATCTACAGTGATCTATGTATATCTTTTCACAGATCTAAGTTTCTTTTCACCCTTAAATTAGATTTGATATATTGTATTTTGACTTAATAACATTAATCCATTGTATCAGTGTTATCTTATCAGCATCAAGTAATACAGCTGTTGATTTACAGAGCATCGTTAGTTCATTTAAGTTGATCATCTAGATCGTTTGGGCTGTTCTTTGAAAGACCTCGTCTTCTATTGATTGTTCATAGTAAATTTGTAAGGACAGCTTTGTGTCCTTCAGACCCAATCCTGTGTTGATATTTACCAATACTTATATGTGCTTGGTATGCAAATTATTTCTAATGAACTGTTCTTAAGTAAGAAAGAGTGAGTATTTGCAATAGGAACATTCTTAATCAAAAGAAACATCCTTTGCCCTTGGCCCATTGATGCACAAACAAATATCACCAGTTATACTGAAGATTCTCCGAATGTAGAGAACTATTTGTCAATGATGTTCTGATATGTACTGTTCTGTTCATGATTGTGTAAAGCCCTATGCCCATCTACCGATTAATGGTTGAACGATTAGTCCAAATATTGTATAGGAGTCGGTCAACTTGCCGCAAGCAATTAAGCAGAACTGTCTTTAGAATACGTTTCAAAAGCGGTTCTGTTTTTATCTCACCCCCAACACGGACCTTACAGTCGATTTTAAGCAATAATATAATCATGTATTGAATTGTTCAAACAATGGTGTCGGAACTATTGTTGCTGCAGCTGCGGTTCAAACAATGGCGCCGGAACTATTTTCTTTTCCACGACGTTCATTGGTCGCACCATACATAGATTCTCCGCCACTGCAATGGCAGAGAATTGACACTCTACGTAGGTGAGCGTGGCGTATTTTATTTCAACGTTAACTCAATGGCACAACCTGTACCAGGGGTGGGATAAATTAAGTAACCCCTCACTCGAACGGTGGCCATTTAGGAGAGGGGGTGGTTGGTATTAGTCCTTAGCAAATCAGTCTACACTTACCGACAGATATACGGTTATGCACCCCAGCGATTAGATCAACATGTTGATACACTTTTCGCCATCGATTTTGTGACACACAACCATAACTTGTCGGCAAGAAAAGGACGTCTTAAGGAGGTGGTTCACGAATCGGTGGCTCACCCTGACCTAGCTGTCCTACATCTACTGACTAGGGCCAACTCCATTAGGATACCTTGGCTGAGATAAATTACCGTCCGTTTGACACAGACAAAGGTACATAAAATTTTCCGAAATCGGTAGACGGGCATTGGCCTTTAGCTGACTGTACTATCCATGATTATTGTATTCCATTTAAAAAGGACCTGTATCTAGATCTAGTGTTCTAATAATATTAAATTAATCAATTGTTTTGTGGCACCTCCACCCTGTTGTCTTTTTTGTTTTGGTGCACTTCGGATCTAACACCATGTGGGACCTGACGGTGGTGTTTTATCTTGTTTTTTTGTCTTTTTTTTAAATCATTTCTTTATGTCCATACATATGCGTAGTACATTTCTCGGCGATGGGGAAGGTCAGACAATTTACAAAGGCAGTTTTTGCTCTGTTCACCGCAAATGTAGTTTCCTTCCTTAAGATTATTCAATCATTTTATGTCGAAATCATGATGCTTTCACAGCTTGACTCTGAGAGTCCACTTTCCGCCCATTTTGCGTCAGCATTACTAGAGGTCCGTCGGTGGTCCCTGGCTGTGTATCGGTGATGGCCATTGGAAATGGGGCTTCAGGAGAACTCACAAAATCTACACCGTTTTCCTCGGGCTATGGAAACGGGCCTTATGAGTGTGAACACACAGACATGTTTTCATTGGCCGATTATTTGAAACCGATTTTCAGATTGGTATCCCGATAAATCATTAGGTTATACTGACGTCAGATCGGTGAGTTAAAGTGAGACCAGGGACCTGTTTCAGTAGTTTCGTGACACTACACTGACCCGATTGGTATGTTGCAGCGACTGGTTTGCCATGCACCATACGGACGGATCACAAGATTGCAATCGATGACACATGGAGTTTCACTCACTTCTCGTAGGAATTCAACAATGACACTTCAACATGAGTAGGGGATACATATAACCTATAATCGTTCCAAATATGAAAAAGATTGGCCACCCAGATTTTCTGATATTTGCTAGTCTTTTTCCGCTGTTGCGTGCACTGTTGGTGTCGCTGTTGATGTCTGTCTAGGCCTAGTGTCACGAGACTACTGAAACAGGTCCCAGGAGAGAATGCTTACAGATTAACTTGGTATAGAATTGTTTTATTTTATTTTATTGAACAAATTTATTTCTGGTCTGTATGTCAGTTCGTCCAATGGTAATGAAGCAATAAGGCCATGACCAACAGATTTTCTCACAGAAGATCGGTGTGTACCTGGATAATATAGTATAAACAGTGCATATGCAGACAACAATAAATTCATACCGACATACAGTCAATGGCATCTCCGACAGACTTTTATAGTTAAGTCCAATGCACATCTGCTGATTCAGGGTTGAACGATTAGTTTCCAAATCTTATAGTTGTAACAGTACTAATAGGTGAGGGACCGCATCTGACCATTTATATTTGTGTGGTTGTTTGTCTTTTTTGCGTAGTTTTACGTCTCTGGAGGCTAGTTATGTCCTTTTAAGACTGACTCATTGGTTGACCTATCTGGTTCTTGAGAGGTATACTTACTCAACTTTGGTCTGCTTGTAGCAGTGATACCCTATGCCCATTTTATAGTGCTGCCTCACTGAAGGGCTGTGCCACAGACCATTGACACAACATTCCGCCGGTCACATTATACTGAGAACGGCAAACCAGTCGCTGCAACATACCAATTGGGTCAGCTAGCTGACGAGTATGAAGCTGCTCCCTGTAATTGGCTACAGATCAAGCCGGCTGACAATTTATTTGGCAATCTCTTGTACTGGACTGTTTTGCCCACAAAATTTCTCTTTTGTTCTTTTCTATAGCTTTCTGAAAATCTTTGGCACCCTCCAAGTCTCCTCGACCTGCTACAAATTATGTTAATTATGGACCAATATCGGTATGCACTATGAGGGGTATTTACAATATTCCGTTGTCACCGACTGGATTAATCAAAGTATTGATTAACTACTGGCGAGTGATTTAAGAATATCGACTGATAACTTGTTAGCGACAAAAGAACATCTCAAGCGGGTGATTTCACTAATCATTGGCTGACCCATGCCGAGTTGCCCCACATTTACCAACTAGGGCCGACTAAATAGGAACAGAGTCTCATGCGATTTTGAACCCTGTGAGGTACGTGAATCCCACCATGTGAATCCCACTTTACAATGAACAGAATCTCATGAGATTTTGAACCCTGTGAGGTACATGAATCCCTCCATGTGAATCCCACTTTACAAGGAACAGAATCTCATGAGATATTGAACCCTGTGAGGTACATGAATCCCTCCATGTGAATCCCACTTTACACAGTGATTCTGCACCTAAGTAGCACTCACTGAACCAACTATTATGATTGGCCTCCAAAGCAGCAGCTTGCTCTATAAACTTCATCAACCGTACGTTTCCTGGTTGCCTTTATTCATTTATTGTGCGGCTTATTTTGTTGGGTTTTCTTTTGGAGGTGCAGCGAGGGTGTTTTGTTTATTTGTTTATTAAATACACTTTTGAGGCAAGTCAATGTACATTGGTCAGACAGCGTAAGTGTTTTCAAGGAATCACAATGTTTATTTACTGTTTATTCAGTTATAACTAAGCACATAAGACATTGTTAGATTTCAAAAGCTAAGATAATGCTAAAGTACACCTTCTGACGCTTACTTTGACTAAATTGTTTGAAATTCTATTTATTTGTATTTATAATTTTTTAAGGAGCAGAATATCCATATGGCCTTTATTTAGTCTGGGGTTAAAGTTAAGTCCGGCGTCCACTGACCTCCAGATACACTCCGATTTGTAGTCCGTCTAGAAGGGCCCAGCGATGAAAACCAGCTTACTTGTAAAGCTGACGCCAACGGCCACTTTATTGAATTCCATGTAAACGACCACGACATTTATGGAACCTTTGTAAAGTATTAAGATCAATAAAGAATTTTTTTTTTAAAGCAAAAAAAACAAACGAACCCTGCTTTGCCCCAGTTTGGGAGCATAAGCGCCCTGGTCCTAGCAACAACGGGACGTACTACAGTCTATCCGATTTGCCATACGATTCACCTCCTGATAAAATTCGAAATCGTATTAGACGGTCACCTCTCTTCGGGGCAGTTGACCACCTCTCTGCGATTAGACTCCAATTAAAAATGTTGGTCTATGATTTGCTCCCGATGAAAACCGGTATCGTCGGGTCTCTACGACATTTTATCATGGTTAGATGGCGGTAGGTAATCGGGAGCATGCCATGAAAATCTTTCACAGGTGTGAGATACTAATAGGAAACTTTGAAAGTTTAGAATTGGATAGAAGATATATATGCCTGTATGCACTGCAAAATTTGTGATTTTCGATTAGGTTTAAAGCCGGGCCCCCATCTACCACGATTCGGGTCCCGATTGACCTTACGAAGGCCTTCCCGACACCATTCCGATTCTATCGTGAGGTCAGCCAAAATCGTGGTAGGTGGAACAGGTTTCTGCGATTCTGTCTACGATACTTCACGATAGGCTGCAATTTGAAAACACCAATCGTAGAGGTCCCGATAAAATCCAACATGTTGGATTTTTAGTAGCCTGTTGTAGCCTATTAGAGTTGATTTAAGAGGGAAATATCTCTTGCAGGTGAAATAATTGGCGGAAAATTATGAGATTCTTGAATTAGGCCCATATAGTTGTATAATCGCTGTAAATATGATATTATTTGATTAAGTTTAGAGGTCTGAAAATGATAGTTTCATATCGGAATCATGATTTTATCACAGTTATATTCTTTAATTTGATGGTATTAGTATCTGAACAATAGCATTATAATATGTCGTAAATAAATTTAAAAGATTATCGAGATTCATTAGATATTTCAATATCAAAACTCAGCCTGAGATCTGAATTAATACACAGGTTGAATCGTTACCATAGTTTATGTTTTTGGTCCTCCCAAGGCGTTTCTGCGTTCTACGATTTCAAACCATGTCCACGATTTGAAACTATCGGAGACCTCCCGATAGGTCGCGATTGGGGCATTTCTAATCGTAGCTATCGGGAAGTATGTCGTAAGTATCTCAAATTAATGATCCTAGTTTGACTTGGAATAGAGCTTTTAGCGCTGAAAAAAATACACTGTTGTTCTTTGTGTACATGTAAACGTTATCGATGCAATATTTCGTGAATTATAGTACAGTAGAACCCCGCGTAAGCGGTCACCCTCTGTTGCAGGCCAAAGTGTCTGCTTATGCGGGTGTTCGCTTACACAGGATTAAAATATACTTCCAATACAGGGATCCGTTCCGAGCAAAGGTGTCCGTTAACATGGGGTGTCTGCTTACGCAGGGTGTCCGTTAGACGGGGTTCCATGATCACCTTTGTACAGGAAAGCCCATTACGATGCATGCTGAAGTGGCATGTCTAGACATTTGTCTATGATATGGACACTCCAATTCTCCAATTTTTACTTTTTTGTATCGGAGCCATATCGGTATGAATTTCTATTGTAGTAGGTGGACGTCGGGCCTAATGCTACCGAAAGCTTCATGTGCAAAACCAGTATAATAAACATGTTTGACTCAGGAAGGTGACACAAAGCTACTGGCTAATATAACACTAAGTTGCTGTAGAAATACAAACTACAGTGACGAATGTAAAGTTTATTCAGGTGACATATCCGAAGACATAGACAGTTTATCATTCAGAATTCTGCTCATAGAAATTAACAATCGCATATTTGAGTTTATATAATGTTGCAACATACATTCGTTCAAAATGAGCTGATTCAATATAAATAAGAATAGATAAGATTTTAGATAATTGACCTCTACTTGTTATTTCTAAGTAGATTCAAATATTTTGATACAAGCATAACTAGGATATAAGTATGTTTTTCAGGACCTATTTCATGTGTCGTTACAGTATATGCTATTATGAGGAAACATCCTTACTATTGCCAAAAGGCGGAAAGCCGTATAAAATCAATGACCGGCCGAGAACGAGAAGCGTTTTGTCTGCAGTCAGGATGTCTGCATATTTACTATATACCCATGCCGTATATACTGTAAATACGCACCGTTTCACCATATAACGTAAAAATACTGTACGGAGCTGTGGTCCGTACACTAAAATACGGACCACCTTGCTGTACACGTTTATTAAGATAGTGGTTGTTAAGCTAAATGAAATCAATGATTTTTAAAAAGAATTCGGATATATAGTTAATATATAACGTCCAACCATGCTGTACAATTCACAGAACTCGATGGTAATTTACAGTTTGTACGTGAATTGTTCTGTGAATTGTACAGCATGGTCAGAATAATTCAAAGCACCACTTTAAAGACTTACAAAGTCGCAGTCACAGCAGGCACAATCATTATTATGATTATATACCTGTGTCCGAATGTCAATGAAATACTGCCCGCTGCTAGGGGTGCAGTAATAATAATGTTCGTGCCCGCTGTGAGAGTAACTTAATAGGTCATTAAAATGTCATTTTTTCATAGATTTAAAGTATATAATAATAAGCAAACGTCCTGACTGTAGACGAAACGATTCTCGTTCTCGGTCAGTCGTCAATTTCATACTGCCTTCCGCCTATGGCGTCAGGCAGTATGATATCGACGACTGACCTCGAACAGGAACCATTTCGTCCACAGTAAGGACGTTTCCTAAGATGACTGCACCCCTAGCAGCGGGCCCCAGAAGTGGAAAATACACAATGTTTTTTGTAAAAAGTCGCTATGAGCCATTCTGAGCATGATGGAATAGAGGGAAGCTATGTTCCGGTGGGAATAAGTCAAAGTTACAAGCTAGGGCTTGGAAAAATTACTACCCAAGGCATAGCTACGGGCAGTAATTTTTCCAAGCCTTACTAAGTACCTTTGACTTATTTCCACCGGTACGTGGTTTCCCTATTCCTATATATACCTGCAATTGTCAGCTAATATAAAAAAAACCATTATTTGCTTACCCGCTATCAAACTCGAAGTCAGATCCAACCTTATCCAGTAAACTGACACTATATGTTTTCTCCCCACTATGCTTTTTACATAATTATGTAAGAGACAATCTGATTGGTCTAAACCTCCGGGAACTGTCCACCTGGGCAGTAAAGAAAAGTTATTCGCTTATAGGTATATATATATATATATATATATATATATATATATATAGGAATATAATAAATCTATAGCTGAACACTCCATAGTTTCATACCACTGTTTGGTATGTACCGTTTCTGGTATTTGGACCAAGGCTGAAGTTTTTATACTAAGTCATAAAGTTTCATACCTAGGTTGACCATATGATGTTTAGGTGGCCAATCAGAGAGCCAGTTGTGGCAGTTTGAGGTGGGGAGCATAGATAACCATAGACAATAGCCACTTCTAACGAGTGCCGAACTGACATATTTAGAAGAAAGTGAGAATTGTGAAATATTGTCAATCTTTATAGGTGATAATAATAGGGAAAGCTATTATGCGTGGTTGAAATCTGCAAATTCTTTGTCAGGGCACTGGAATTTTACATCACTTGGCTCACAACCTTGTGACATGAAATGCCAGGACCCTCACCTCAAAAACCACTAAATTCAACCAACCAAACTAGTTTCCCGCTATCACCCATCTTCAGTCTCTCCGTAGACTTTTGTTAGTTCAGTTGCTTCAGCATCCTCATCCTTGTTATCTTCTTTATGAGGAAGCTCGGTACCATATTTCAATCCAATAAATGTAGGAATGAATGTAACAATGGCCAGCAGGATAACAACACCGAGGCACATATAGATGAAGCTGACAGCTTGCACGGACTGGATTAAGTAGGCGGCGAGTGCTGGGATGCCGGCCATTCCTGCCCATGCCCCGGATGTAAATACAGTACCCACACGCTCAGACACTTTCATGTACTTGTAGGCCCAGCTCATGGAGCACCCATAAAAGGAGGCTTGAGAGAGCCCTGCTGCCAGGGAGCATATGACCAGCACAATGGGATGGTATGTGACGAATACTGACAACACCATGTAGGACACCAGCATAATGAACATGCATGACATTAAAATGGTCGTTGGCGAGAGGACCAACACAAGAAAGATAACCACCAAGCGACCTCCTGCAAATGCTCCCCAGTACATGGTGGTAGCAGCCAGACCTTGACTTTTTTCCCAGCCCAGAGCTTTGACAGTGAAGGTCATCAGAAACCCGGAATATGTCAACTCTAAACCTACGTAGGCACCAAATCTTATAAAAGCCATTACAGCCATTGGTACCATGTACCACAGCTTGCTCTGGTTGGGATTCCGATACCTGTCAACTGATGAAATGTAAGTTTTCTGATCTTTATCTGCCCTCTTTTCTACTGCTTTCTCTTTATCATTTCTAGTGATAGCATATACAATGAAGTATGTGATTCCTGATACAAACATGAGAACACCAATGATGGCATATGTTATGTAGACCCGGCTCGTGCCCATGACTAGCACCTCGGTGGTATTCCCCTGCATGCTGCCGTTGATGGACCTCGTTGTGTTCTCCAGCACCTCCTCATGCCACATCTGTGACAGGAAAGGTTTTGAGAGCCATGGGCCAATAAAAGTACCTATGGCAAATGTCCCATGGAAGGCTTGTAGAAAACTGGTTGCATCCCAGCCCCAAATGAGTAGGGCTGTTACATTCTGACCTGAAAATTTAAAAAGCATAGCATGAGTTTTCTGTTGATATAATTTATTTCTGAGAAATACTTCTGTCCTGACCATGAGTATTATTATCCATAGTATACAAGGGCCCCTTGAAAAATATATTTGAACCAGTACCCATCATCTAAAACTGTCAGAATTCAAATCCATGGTATATGGCCTCAAAGCTATTGTAGAGGTTAAAATAGTTCCTTTGCACTATAGAGCGAGGCACTAGTCCCCATTTATTATGGCAATACCTGGATTTACTTCATTAGGGAAGATGGATAATAGATGAAATAAACTAAGGTTTTGTAGACAGGCGGCTCCGGACACTACTCGAGGTTGTTCTTTATGAGTTACTTCGCTTCAACTTCTCATGGTTTACGGCGTCTAACCACAAAATCACCGATTGTTGTCTATATCTATTATAGCTAAATAGATTGTTACATTTGAGACTTGTTTATTTACCTCTAGTGGAGGTGTATTTTGACCTTGAGACTTTAACCAAAATAATGCTTTTTTTCAACCTGTGTTTCTTACTTTCTATCATATGGCAATAGCTGAGGGCTGATGAGCTGATGAGAGTAATGTGGCTTTTGCACCTCCCAACAAAAAAGTCTGATCAACTTCTGCTTGAGATTTTATTGGTGCACATAATCGGTTGCGGTCAGAGTAAGTGCTGTCTTTAAATGAGAGTTATGGTCACAGACCAATACTTGACACTGATGTTCATTCAGCCACTGATTGATTCAACATGGAGACATTTTGACAGTGATACAAAACATTGGTCATTGGTGTCAAATCAGGTAATGTTGAAGACAAAATTTGTAGGCCCTTTTTGTTTCCACCTAATCATTATTGCACCAGGTACCTGCTTCACTAGTTTCGTGACAACACAAGTAGCTGCCCTTAGGAAAAGACAGACCCCAAACATAAGAATTAGACAAATCTACATATCACGGACCTGTTTCACTAGTTTTGTGACAAAAGTGTTAGACAGATATGAAAAGTAGCACCGACAGTGCAAGCAAGAATGGACAAAACGAAGTCTAATGTCTAGTTCTTATAAAACTGGACACACCATCTAGACGCCATCTAGACATGTCACGAAGCTAGTGAAACAGGTCCCTGAAGTGTCACATGATCAGTGGACGCTGCTAAATGCTATAATCAGTGATCATAATTGGTAGGTGGAATTGTAGTGTCAGAGGCATACATACTCAGTGACCCCAGTCAGCCCTCACCCTTTAGCCTGATCAACAGTTTTCCTCAGAGGAGGTGTGGAGCGCAGCCCCCCCTTTCGTTTTGGTATGGACTCAAATGACAGCTGATGCAGATTCCTATGCTAAAGTATAGCAAAAATAGGCTAAATAGTAACAGCTACTATATACAAACTGTGAGAGCCCTATCAAAAATCTTTTCAGATATTGATAGAGTGATATCTAATCTATTCCAAACCACAATAGAGCTCAATAGAGCTCCATGTTTTATGCCTGTTTTTTGTTGTGGAATACTGCCTTATTTCTCACAAGTATTGCTAGGCTTTGGCTAGACTAGTCCTAGAGGCTCTGACTGTGAAGGCTGTCCACAAGGCAGTCAAGGTTTCTCGACCAAGGCTAGACTGGCCTCAGTCCCTGTGTCCTACCCACCTCTCCTACTGCTGCCTACTACCACCGCATGCTGTGCTTTCCCTATCAATGTCATGATTGAAAGTGGCTACCTCAGGCCGTCCCGATTGTATATATGTTTCAGGTCGGTATAGGGGGCGCTGCGCTTCACACCTCCTCTGAGTTCTCCTAAAGCCTTTTTCTGCTTACAATTTTAGCCCCAAATAAATTCAGCAGTCAATACCAACTGATTTTCAACTTTATTCTCATAAAAAACTGTGATCGACCTATGCTCCGAATTTTAGCATCGCTTCCAGATAAATTCATCAAAGAAGAATTCAACAAAGGTGAATTTTTAAGGTATGCATTGGGTCAGAGGTGTTGATAAAATTAGTAAGCAAGTTGAAACCGAGCAACAATATTCAAAATTGTGGATTTCTAGGGCTAGACCCCTCCCCCATATTTGCATATTTGGAGGGATAATTCACATAGTTCAAATTGTGCAGTAAACTTGTTCAATTTAAAGTGCGTCCAAAACCGAAGATTTGTGGCCGACCAATGGGAGGTGAGGAAATCATCTGTAGCTTAGTTATCTATAAACATGGAATGTTTTTAATGATAAGGAACATGCAAAATGTGTCCTGAATGTTGCCTTACCTGTATCTAATGCTCCTTGGAAAACACCATGGATGACTGCTATGACCATGAGAGTGACGAAATTGCGTGCCCAAGGTAAGGCAGTGGTGGTGCAGCCATACAGGCAGCAGATAACTCCCAGGTACAGCCTACAGTTGATTTTGCTGAGGATTAAGCCACCGACAGGGGCTCCAACCAGTGCCCCGAAGGTGCAGGCTGTGAACATGAGTCCTATCTGAGCGGTTGTGGTGTTGGTCAGTTGTTCCAGGTCCAGCAACGTGGTAGAGAGTGCTCCACAGTACAGACCCTGCATACGAGGAAAGCAGATGTATATCACTGCACTACATTTTATTCATATATATACGCCATAGCGGAAGTGCATGTATTGGCTGAATATCGACTTGTTTTCATATATGTATAAATACGCCCAGGCCTTGTATACGGACGGGTCTTGGCTGTATTTCACACCCGGCGTATATGAGAGGAAATATCCTCTCCTCCCACTGCCTCCCGCCCGTTTGTGTGGGTGGAAGTACAGGTGTCCTCAGTAGGAAACCCTCCCTCCACCCCCCCCCTCCCCCCACCTCCACCCGCCCGCTCTCAGTGATGCTTTACTGGATGCTTATATATGCCTATAGATGAGGTGTATACACACAGGGAATTGGACAACCTTGTGTATGCAAAATACCTACTTATATACGCCGGGCGCATCCATATGTAAAATAATGATGTTCGTGCAGTGTATCTAGCAGTCACTGGTTATGGTCTACAGCTTTTTACGATATCATCCAATACGGATGATACCCAGTGTCTAAGTGCTAATCTACAAATTTGATTTGATCTGTAGCTTGGTTCTTTCAGTAAAATTTTCGCTGACCTAAATCCCTACTCACATATGTACAAATTCTGCAGCTTAAATAAAAAGAGTTTACTTATTCTACTGGACAATCAAAGAGAGAGCCAGGCTCAACCCCACAAATGAATTGTACCTTAATGATGTGCATTAAGTAATTGTTCAGACTTGGGGAGCCAGCTGAACCAACCAATGTCAGCAGGCCATCTCAACCACTGAAACAATACAGAAATCTAAATAACAAGGACCCAAACAGATCCGTTTTATAAGAAGGATTTCGTAAAATCGAAGTACTGTCTGAGGTCATTTTGTACATGTGACCGTAAAATCTAACTATTGTCTAAGAGTATTTTGTACATGTGACCTAAACCACCATTGTTATTTTCAAGATTAACTTTCAGTTTTCATTTGTCCTATTTTTTCCATGACCTACTCCGGAAGGTTACGGTTGGTCTGAATCTCCTAGGTGAAAATTGTTAATGATCTATATGTTTTAATGGTGACCTCCTTATAGTCGGAAAATAAGTTTCAATTTGCAATAGAGTTGTAACCTCTTCGTCTCCTCAGTCTTTCTGCAGTTACAATGTTGATTCAGGCCCTTTCTATTCACTCCAGTTCAAATATGAATGGCAAGTTATCAATTAAAGATGTTCATGTGCCAACTTGTCTCTATATTTAATAGGTTATATCATATATGTATACATATATATATGATATATATATATATATGTATATGTATGTGTGTGTGTGTGTGTGTGTGTGTGTGTGTATTTATATATATATAATATCCTTGCATGTCATAATATTTGGATGAGCGCATTTTTAGGTCAGAGAAAGGGAGAAGTGGCCAGAGAGTTAGTACAAGTTTGTCCAGGGATGATGAGTTTGGAGTCTTGAAATATAACTATGGCGACGACAGGTGACCGCTACTCTATAAAGAGTTGCCCTTCTTACCCTTTTTGATGATGAGTGAATTCACATCGTTCCCCTCATTAATATATATTTTTTTATTATTCAGGAAGGAAAATTTTACGACATAACACAATTTACAAACCAGGGGTGCTCTTCCACTTTGAGGTCACACCAGTTCTAATTTATGCAAAATATTATCTGGTTTCAGACACGAACGGCCGTCATCTCTAAGGATAAGACACGAGGTAAAATCCGAGTGAATACGAGGATATTGTATAGAGTTTAGTTACCTCTTTATAAGAGGGGTTGCCTGTTATTTAAGGGACGGTATAGATCTGCTATTTTAGGAACAATATAGTCCGGCACACACCTATGGAGGAACAATTTATAATCATTTTTTTAAAGATATAGTATGTCCAACCATAATAATCAAGAAGCCACGTACAAATCCCTACCTTTCTTGTATTTGTTCCTGTTCTCATGGGAGTATATATGCTCAAATGGAATATTCTCGTATCGCAATTACATGTGTATATGCCCCTTCTTCATTCATGATTGGAAGGAGCGGTTAAAGGTCAAAATGTTAACACAATTTATGTACACACTTTACGAATGGACCTTTAGGACCTCGTCGCCAAATCTGTATCCTCCTGGGATCTATAACTGTAAGACATTAACAACAACAAAGTAGATGATGCCCTGTCTGATATATATTCGCCTAGTCTAATGCACACCAACCGATTCGGGGTTGAACAATTAGCTCCCAAATTGTTTAAGAGTTGGTGAACTTGTCCCAGGCAAATTGCATAGCCTGTCACTCGACTGGCAGCCAATCTTCTGTTGTCGCCAACTGGATTTATCAACATGTTGATAATCTTTTGGTGAGCAATTTAGGAACATCGACCGAAAACTTGTATGCTATAAAAGAAAATCTCAAGTGAGGGGTTCCCTAATCATTGGCTGACCCTTGCCTAGTTGTATTACATCTACTGACTAGAGCCGACTCCTTCAGGATGCCTTGCCTGAGACAAGTTTTTTTCTTTTTGTCGACAAAGGTACATCAATATTCCAAAATTGGTAGATGTATATTGGGCTTTATAAGCGAAATGGTCACCATCCTAATGTCATCTCACTGTCACCATTAAGCCCACCAACCACGACAAGGCTACGACAAGGCTACGACAAGCGGCGACAAGAAAGTTCCAATCGCCGCTTGTTGCGGCCTTGTCGTAAGAAGGAAGGCTTTACGACAGCGTTGTCGAGGGTGTCAGGAAGTGCGTGTTCCACCAAAGTTTGATATCGTAGACCTCTGCGACACGCTCCCGACAAGTCATGACACTCCAAGACAAAGGTCCAGTCGTAGGAAAAATCAAACATGTTCGATTTTGTCATAACCTTGTTGGAAGGCTCCCGACAAGCTTCCCAGTCGCAGCCTGTCATGGCCTTGTCGTAGACTCTTGTTGGGAACTGGGGTCCACCAACCACGACAAGGCTACGACAAGTCCTCCAATCGTAGGTCTGTCGTAGACCTTGTCGGAATGCCATTGTCGTAGCCTTGTCGTGGTTGGTGGACGCCCGCCTTCAGGCTTCGCCCCTAAGGGGGCCCTCCAACCTACTACGACCCACTACGACGCACTACGATTAAGTCTGCGATGGCAGCGCTTGTCGCCGACGCCGTCGGCGACAAACACTACTGTCGGCGACAAACTATGGAAAGCTGACTAATTGCGGCGACAAACCGCTGCGCTCTGCGATTAACCTTCCGACGCACTACGACGCACTATGAAATTCAAACATGTCTGAATATCGTAGAACCTCTACGATTAACGTTTTTTTGTTGTAGTGCGTCGTAGCGCGTCGGTGCGCAGCGAGTTCGTCGGCGACAAAACCTGACTAATTGACGAGTTCGTCGGCGACACCTCCACGATTTTTTCAGTTTGTCGCCGACACGGGAAAAGAGTTAATCGTAGACTTAATCGTAGTAGGTGGGAGAGGCCCCTGATTATCACAACTGAAGAACCTGCCTTTTTAACTTTGTGTTGAACAATTGTAAAACAATTGATAAAAGCTCTATTGACACATGCATGTTATTTCACTGCTGTTGGACCAGGTGGAAGAAGGGTCGGAGCCGAGTTTAATACAAACTTCAGAAGAAAGTGTGATTGATACGACATGATGATATGAGAAAACGTGATTACTGAGCCCGTACGCTTGTATGGCCCAATGCTGCAGGTGGGCGGGCCGTATTTGTTCATCAAATGACCGAGAACCGACACCATATGGGCTGAGTCAATAAGTTTTCTCATTACTATAAACCTCCTTCTTGTTTAAAACCCTGTTTTACTAACTGCACAAAGCCACTGCCATTCACTACGGCCCTCTGTCACGGCGGGCGCAAACATTATTTATACTACATCCCTAGCAATGGATAGTATTTCATAGACATTAGCTAACAGGTATATAGAAATAGCACACCTATGGCAAAAAAAAAAGGTCAAGTGAAAAAGGAGGCTCCTCCCATGAGAATGTGAACAGAAAACAGAGATTTTATAGTACATCTTATATACTTAGCATCATGGTATCAATGGAGTTATAATGATTTTGATTTTATCATTGGTAGTCAATACTATTAGGAAACGTCCTTACTGTGGACGAAACGGTTCCTGTTCGAGGTCAGTCGTAGATTTCATACTGCCTGACGCCAAAGGCGGAAAGCATTAGGAAATCGACGACTGACCGAGAACGAGAACCATTTTGTCTACAGTACGGATGTTTGCTTATTATTATATACCTCAAATTGGTGAAAAAACACCATTTTAATGACATACAAAGTCGCAGTCACAGCAGGCACAAACATTATTATTACTGCACCCCTAGCAGCGGGCATTATCCTACCCCTAATAAAAAACTCCATAAGCTTAATATTAGCGGACTGTATTTGGTCTACGGTGCAGGCCAATGTAATCTATCGCTAAAGTGGGATACAGTTGTCAAATGACGTCATTTGAAAAGGGAGCAATGATTATCGCTGAGTTTTATGTTATTTCTTAATTTGCTGAAGTAATTTAGACGGGGTAGGATAAATTCTAAACCAAACTCGAGTTAGTCGTGTTGTTCATAGCTCTCCGGCAAGGTCGCATATCACTGCTCTTGGCTTCGCCTCGCGCAGTGAATGCGACATTGCCGTTGTGCAATAAACAACAACACAACTAACTCTAGTTTGGTTTCTCCTAAGCATTTAATAGACATTCGGACATAGGTATATAATAATACCAATGATAACCCGCACTCACCCAAGGCAGCACATGCAGGTAAAGGCAGACACTGGTCAGCATCTCTGTGCGTGTCCACTTCTTCTTCAGCACCGTAGCCTCCAAGAACTTCCTCCAAGCTGAGCGTGTGGTAGAGTCTGCCATTTTGCGGCTGGTGTTGGTTAACGGTCCGTCCTCCATGGTGGTGCACGGGGAATGCCGCAGCTGGCTGGGCTGGTGAAGTGAGTCTTCTCAGGGCTGGGACTCAGTGTGATGTTCGCCAAGTCTGGTTGCACTGTTACTCCAGCCCCCAAACCTTTCTATTGGTATTGCATTTTCCCCACACTGGCCTGTTGTTGTTTCACCGGTCAACTGAATTAAGGTGAAGTATCAAACTTATCTTATCTTTAAGGGCAACTGATAAAATTTCTCCACATATCTGGGCAATGATAGGATCAGGTGTTAAGAGTTTGTAGGTCATATACACTCACTTTTCTGGTTCTCCCCTCATAAATGTGGCTTATTAATTTGAAAGAAGAAGCGGTCGGATGGTTCGAGGTAGACTTGCCCAAGTATTTGACTATGGATATTCATGATTAAACAAAATTAAGATAAATTATGTTGCAAGGTGACTGGTCAATGTATCTTGCTCAAGTCTTTGATTATGGACATTCATGATTATACAAAATCAAGATTAAGAATATTGCGGTGTGACTGGTCCAGGAACCTTGCTCAAGTCTTTGATTACGGATATTCATGATTAAATAAAATTAAGATGAAGGATATTGCAGTGAGACTGGTCAAGAAATCCTGCTTAAGTTTTTTTTATTACGGACATGCATGATTAAACACAATTAAGATAAATTATGTTACAGTGTGACTGGTCCAGGCGGGGAGGGGTGGAGTAGGTGGAGGGGTAGGCATAGCAGACAGAGACTAGAGCCAGTCTAAGTTCAAGATGCTATTTGACTTTATTTCAATATAATCATATGTCTTTCTTTCTTTCATGCATAAATGTCTTTTTTTTTCAGATCAGACCTGGTTTCAGCCTTTGTAGGAAAGTAGCTACACTTATCAGGACATAAACATCTGGAATGCCTTATCGCGTCTTTTCTTTTATCGTGATTTATATCTAGCTATGCTCCAAAAACAAAATTTAGTAACGTAGTTTCTGGACTGAGACTTTCTAGACCATCGAGACTCCATATAGTACTTTTTTCATTATTTTCTATGAAGGATATGTGTTTTTCGCTCCTAATATTGTAAATCAGTTGAGAACACCATTCATATAGATACAAACCTTTCCCTGATGAAATAGCCTCGGTGAACCAGGGGCCCGTCTAATAATCTAGGATGGTACATGAAGGCCCTTTTCTGTATGCCATAGAGACCCAGGGACGATGCAAGCACCTATATGGTCAAACTTTGAGGTTTCACCTTGTCTAAAGGCCCCAAAATGTCCACTTCCGGTTCTTGGTGGCCATAACCGTTTGAAACTAGGTCAGCCTCACTTTGATGTGGAGCGAAATTCAAACCGACTTCTGCTGAATCCGCCCACTCAGTGACATCAGAAAACTTCAGGTTTTCCACAACCGCTAGATAAAAAGAAAGAGAATATGAATCTCTAACCTGCCCCCCCCCCCCTGCCCTGGAGTTTAGCCCTCTAAAATGGTTGAAAGGCCGTCACAACATGTCCATACATGTCAAGACTAATATATGTGAGTACAATAAGACCAAACATGGAGTATGCCTGTTTTCTGCATGATGGTGCAACACAGGCTAACAATGACAAATTACAACGATTACAGAATCGAGGACTGCGGATAGTAAGACAGGCCCATGTCAGAGCCATAAGTGTTGAACAACTGCATGAAGAGTGTAAAGTAGAAAAACTAAAGGTAAGAAGGTCTAGGCAGCTCATGTGTATATGTCATAAATTGTCAAAAGAAAACCCGAAAATGTTGTAGTCAACAATGTTCGAACAAGGGCTGATTGTAAGGTAAAGTTCAGGGAGTATAGGTTTAAGACAGATGGGTATAGACATAGCCCGATGTACAGAAGACTGGTAATGTGGAACCATCTAAGCGAGCAAACGCAAAGGCAGTGACTAAGTCCTCATTCAAAACATTAGTCAAACGTGAACTTGCAGAAATGTAGGTGTTGGTAGACTTGTTGCGTGGCAAATAAACTATTGTCACTATTATGTGTATGTATTCTCATCTAACTCATTACCATAACATTCTAACATGTATTCTCTATGTTCATAATTTACTGTTACATGTAAAAATGTTTACTGTTTCATGGAAGATTTCTTCTTACCTCTACGAAGTTAACCTACAGTGCCCTATTTTTGAGTCCCCCACATTATGTTATTTGTGATATGTTTTTTCTCTTTATTGTTATCCTAATTTAGCCTTATCTACTTCATGATCTAAATCTTATCTTGATGAGTCCGCCGAAAGGAATCATCTCACATGTTTGAATATAGTATCTACAAGCCTAAACGAGTGTAAAGAACTTACAACTATGTGGATGCGTTATAACCCTATTATTAAAATAATCAACACAAGTGGGCTATCATGAACACATGGCATGGCCAAGAAAACCAGTTTGTTTACCAACTGAGGCCTGTTGCCACTTTATTGATTTACACATATGTTACCACGTTGTCCAAAACCAAGGAAATAACATACTGTATACCTTACCAACTGAAATCAATAAAGAAACTTTGCAACAAAAAAAAGAAAAAAGATCTGTCACATATGACAGGATGAAATAAAAGCAACCAAAAAAAAAACCGACTGTGTACTGTAACAGACTGAACCCTTTGCCAAGGCACCAGACCAGTACATAGATGACCTTCAACCCAGTTAGAGGGCTCCTCATCCTATTTACTGACCTTGCCCTTTTTTTCTCTTTTTTTTTAGTTCATTGTATTGGATACATTTCAAAAGTAAAGTTGGTTTTAAATTGTGACCACAACAAGTTTAGTGGTGTCTAGAAACACTCAGATGTTATCATACTCTGTGATAAGTGTTTTGACAGACAGGGTGAAGTATATATACACAGTACTAGGAGCAAATGTTATTTCCATTCATAATGGAAGAGCGCGATATACCAAATTAAATAAAAGTACGAGATTATCATAGGAAATTATTGATCAGTAAGCAATTTATATTTGAAAGTATCAAGAATGCTTCAATAAACGCAGAGAATGGATTTAATAGTTGTTCTCAAGTATCATCAACAGGAATATGTATTATGGTATAGACATAGACATCTTTTGAGGTGTTTGTCATTTGTTAGCTAACATTGACTTGTGCCTGGTCTAGCATACCACGGATCCCATTCAACTTGCGGTTGTGACTGAATTTTTCATTCAGGGTCTTGGTCAACTGCCCTATTTCTCTGGTTAATAGGTCAGCTATGCCACTCAGTTCACTCTCTAATAGCCCCTTAGCTCTTGATGCACTTATGTTTGTTTGGCATGAGGCTACTTCATTTGGAGTACTGCTAGTGCCCTTGGTAGTCCTCTTACTACCATATTTGTCATATGTTTTCCTTCTACTTCTAAAATATATTCAGCACTATTATCATGGTCCATTCATATGTGATTCTTGTCCATTGATATGCGATTTCTGTTGATTTGCTTCACCACAATGCACATACATTCACATGGTCACTCAGCCATGAATGTTCTATTAAAAGAAACCAAGTCAGTAGTGGGGCAGGGATACGGGATACTGGGATAGTGGACCCCTGCTCATATAACCAGGCCTTTATAGTTGGGACATTGATAGCGAAGTGTTAGATTCTCTGCAGTAAAGCCTGTGTGAGCATTCTAACCCTTCTAGATGACGTATATGAGCGCGATTTCCCGCGCTCAACAAGAATATATATAAGTTGCCAGATATTTTCTTAATTAGTTACAGTACACATGCATCACAAAATAACTGTAAATAGATCAGGACATACTTCATCTGTGTTACAATGCAGATGCTCAAAGGTTGTTCTTCGGGTGTGCAAACACCGAGTTGGCCTCTCTACAGTGTACACACTTGTGTTTATATCTGCAATAGTTCTGAGTATACCCTCTTTTAGAGCGTCCTTTCACGCTCTACATACGTTCCCTAAAGGTTAGAGTGATCACATACAGACTTCTTGCATGCAGCAAAGACACTATCCCTTCACTATCTGCGTGCTATTCCTTGTGCTATTGGGAAAGGAGCAGGGAGCCATTGTCTCAGGATCTTAGAGGTGTGCCCAACTGACCATGACCAATCACTCAAGACCGAAATACCTCATTGACCTACTGGTGCCTGATGTGTTTGGATCCTAAACTCAGGCAGTTGCAAAAATGGCAAATTGACTGGGTACAGAAAACTGTACATAGACTGAAGGTAACCAAAACCTTTTAATTGTTTTTCATCGATAATTGCATGGTCATACATCAATGATGAACATACCATTTGCTCCTAGTACATAAATTTGTTTGTTTGGGTAGTTTAACGTCCAATTTGTTCAAAGTACATAAATAACCTTCAACCCAGTCAGAACGCTCCTCGTCCTATTTACTGACCTTGGCCCCGTTGAATAATCTAGGATCGTGCATGAATACCAATTTCTGTATCCTGCACAAGGGTCATCGTTTAATAATATTTAAATCTGTTTGCTGAGACAGCCGTCAGCCGTCCATTATGTCGTCCATAAGTGTTGAATAGAGTTGACCCACATCGTTCCTGGGTCTCTAAGGTCAATTCTCCCAGATCGTGATCGATGGCCCACGTACGGTGACCTATAATTCAAAGGGTCGTTTTCATATCTATATAACATTTTATAATGTCAGAAATGATATTAGTGTCTGTAGAAATGACAGATCTGCCAGGGGAACCCCACTTTCATGTACCTATATCGATAAAAAAAATTGATAAACCCCTAAAATAGGCATTTTTTAGCTCAAATTCACAGGTGAAACCTATATAACCAGATTTTGAAGACCTTTTATAAATTTGTAACTATATATGTTTATCTATTCGGAATGTGGGATACCCACAAATGTGTTGCAGAACATATAAATTATAATAAATGTTGAGATGGGGAAATCTATATATAGTCTAGGTGTAAAAAATCTGTGGTGAAGGGTATGTCACCGTACATGGGCAAGCCACATTAAAAGGTACAAAAATTATAGAAAAGTACTTTTTTGGGTACTTTTTAATCCTTCAAGTAAAAGAGGTATGTGTACAGGTTTCATAAGATTTGGAGTGTATAAAGTAATCCTTCCATTAAATATACTACAGCTAAATGAACATGGGTGGTGAACTTTATTTAGTCACCGTACATGGGCAGAAATTATTAGGTTTTGCTTATGTAAGGAAGAAGATTTACAATATTAGTGAACAACATTTTATATATAAATAGAGTATTGTGGAACTGTTAACACCTGCAATTTGCAAAGACTTCAGGCATGTTAATGCCAATAATTATACATGTGTTTTTAGGTATGTCACCGTACATGGGCCGGTCACCATACATGGGCATTGTATTCTGAATAGCATTAATCAACACTAATTTACTCAATATGATTTTAATTTCATTTTCCGATAATGAAAATCTGATTCTGCTTATAAATAACAATCAATATTTTCCCTAAGGCCTTGTGAAACCCACTTGCCCACGTACGGTGACATAGGACTTATAAGTTTAAATTCATTCAGCTTCCAATAAAGATTAGTGTTCCCAACTTTTACACATGCCTAATATTGTCTTCTACTATATATTTCCACATTTTTATAAAGATCCAACTATGTTGAATTTTTGGTCACCGTACGTGGGCATCGATCACGATCTGGGAGAATTTACCATAAAGAAAAGGGTCTACATATACGATCCTAGATTATTAAACAGGTCCCTTGTTCTTGTCCCTGAGACATGCAAACACTGAATGGGCCCCACTAGTCTACACACTTGTATTTATATCTGCAATTGTTCTGGGTATACCCTTTTTTGTCGTTAAACGACCAACACACTCCCAGTTTTCTACCTACTCTCGGCTTTGACCTTTCCTTTGACTATTTCTCTGGATCTCTCGACTTTAAGATCTCATGCCCGATGCTTTGTTAAAATGCCAGGGGAATCCTATACTCAAAAGCTGCCATATCGACCGCCTCAACCTTCTCTCTGCTCTGACTAGTAGGTCATATTTCACAAGAGACTGACTATTGTTTATCTTTCACTTTTCTATTAACATTAAGAACTGGATATGCTTGACATACCCAGCAATATTACCTCCAGCATTGCTGGATCAGTAAAAGGAACTCTTGACATTGACAAACTGCCTGCTCCTAGCATCCATGACATGCTTCTCTCTCAAATCAACTTTCTCACTGTTCTTGCTAGACCTATCATGTTGTCTTGGGCCATGAATACACAGTTAATTACGCTGGAGCCCGTTTAAATAATCTATGATCGTACATGAACACTGAACACAAAGTTTAGGCTGGCCTACATTATGATATTGATGAAAGTGGAGTAGCCTATCTTATGCAGACACTTTGCCAGATGAAACTATAAACAATATTCTTAAATTCTACTGAGTTGCTTCGCCCCGTGTCTCGTTCGGATGGAGGGGGCGTTGACGCCAGGAGATTTAAAAATGTCGTCAAGGAAGCCGTCCATCTTCTCATTGATCTTTTTCTAGACTTGCTTAAGTCTTTGATTATGAACATTCATTAAATGATTAAAGACAATCAGAATATAGTTCATTATAGTATATATCCTCCTCTGACTGGCCCATGAATCAAAGACTTGTCCACTGTGAAGCGAATCTCCTGTTTATGGCCCCAAGCCACTCCCTGTAACCCTATACTACTCCTTCCCTCCCCTCCTCCAGTTCCCTGGCCGCCTGTGTTGTCATAGCAATTAAATTTTGCCTGCTCCTGACTGTGACCCCATTGAGATCAAAGTGAGAGGGTATTGATCTCCTCGCAGATATCCTGACCAGTAGCCAGGATATCTGTATGGAGAGTGTTTGGAATACTGGCGCTAAACAGCACCAGAAATCCAACACCATTACTGAGTGTACCAGTCCCTGTATCCCAGCAAGGAAGGTAGCAATAGTATGCAGGGACTAGAGCCAGTCTAATCTTTTCCATGTCCATGTTTATGCCGCTGTTGCCGGCCCTGAGTGCATTGCTGCAGAAGGACCTGCATGTTCCGAGACCAAGTCCATGTGAGACCTGCTCGCATTCACTCTCATTTAGGCATCTATCTTTGTTTGTTTGTTCGTTTGGGTAGTTTAACATCCAATTTGTTCAATCAGACTTACTTTGGATTTGACCGAATCTATGAGATGAATGTAGGTAGAAATCCCAACCCTACACATTTTTAAAAAGAGGTGAGAGTTCATTTACTTCCCACACCACATAGCCATGGTATGAGAAGGATTAACCTTTGATATAGCAGTAAATCTACCACTGCTGGGGGTAAAGATGAAAAGTGGCTGCAGTGGGACTCAAATCAACAAAGTCTGACAAACTTGGGATTACAAGTCTAGTGCTCTTTACCACTGAGCTAACTCCCCACCCTGGCGTAAATACCTCACCTATACTTAAACTCCGACCGAATATTAAGTCCAACGCAAACTTGGCAACTTTTTTCCTTGCGATATTCTTGAGACTTTTTATGGAAAATATCGCAAGGGGGGTGCAATAAACACAGAAGGGGTCGGGAAAAGTCGCCGACAAATTTTGCTCGAGCGTCGGTCCCCCCAGCAGGAGGTTTACCGAAAATCTTTAGGCCTATCCATGCACACCTTGAGACTTTCCTTGAGACTTTTCCTAGCAGAAAGTCTCAACAATGGATAACCGGCTTCTGGTAGCCAGAAAATGGATGCGAGTTGGGGCATTTTGGGTTTTTTTAACCTTTATTTATACTTATATAATTTAACTCAATATCAAGTATGAATAGGACAACACTGAATCATTCTAAAAAGATTCTTTTTATGCAGAACTATATTTTCCAGGGTCTTCCAGGTTTTTCCAGTCTCTCTGTGAGAATTCCAGGCTTTTCCAGGGCTGGGAGACCCCAAAGCATAATTCCAGGACCCAGGACCCAGGCCAAAGGCCCGCCCAGCGGGAGGTGGCATCCAAAAGTCAAAAGTCGCATGCGATAAAATATAACATGTTATATTCGAAAGTCTCAAGGAAAAGTCGGCGACAAACCCCAAATCAGCGGGGGGGGGGGGGGGGGGGAAAGGGGGTGAAAAGGGGGTGCATAATGGGGTCTGCGATATCGCAAGGAAACCATGGCACACACAGCGATATTGTACCGTAAAAATGTCTCAAGGCCAGTTTTACGGCGACTTTTCTGCTAAAAACGGGAAAAGTCGCCTAGTGTGTGTTGGGCTTTACGGGTTCCCGTATTCCTTGATCTTGTATATTTTGAGGATACAAAGACCCGAGGGATGGATGGGGGAAATGCCTAAAGATAAAAGGGGATGAAGAAGTGAACAGGGATGAAAGTCGGGATTGATGAAAAAGGCGGAAACTAAAACACCAAAAGAACTGGTGCGTTTTCGGGGGGGGGGGACGCTCCCCCCCCCCCCCCCCCCGTGCCGTCAAAATTTCGGCATTTGACGGAACTCTGACGGCAGTGTCAACGGCCCTTGGCGCGTTTAACTGCCGCCATAGTACTGACAGTGTCGGTTCCCCGGGGTGTGCGTCAATGCTAACGGCCTATGGAGGTTTATACTTTGTTAATGATCATATTTCAAGATGCAGAAATTTCTGATTTCCGTCAATTGTCGGCGAACTTGCATCCCTGAGTGAAACGTGTGTGGTGTGAGAGCAGAAGCGAGAGTGAGGAGGAGTGATGGAGGATAGGAAATGGTGGCGAGGTGAGCGTGGTGTAGGGTTAAGACGCCAGGGGGCAGGTGCACCTGTGGTGTGCAGTGAAGAGGTGAGACACCAGGTGGACCAATGCCCCCCAACTGACCAAATGTCATGAGGAACCAATTCATCTCTGTAGTATAAAAGTATCTAGCCAACCTTTCAGACATCAATTTTTTGTTCTTATGATTTGAGGATGAAACAACACAAAAACATTTCTGAAATATTCTAATGAGTTCTGAAATATTCCAATGAGGATATCTAATATATACCTTATCTTATATGGTACATTCAGGACTCACTTTTGTATTGCATATATTAGAGGAAAACTATTAATGCCATGTTAATTTGAAATTGCCACTGAATTCAACCACCAGAAATCAGTTTCCCTCCGCCACCTGTCTTCAGCCTTTGTGTAGAACACCTTTGTTAGTTCACTTGCTTCAGTTGCCTCATCATTGCTATCTTCTTTCTGAGGAAGCTGAGCACCATATTTCAATCCAATAAATGTAGGAACAAATGTAACAACAGCAAGCAGGATAACAATACCAATGCACATATAGATGAAACTGACTGCTTGAAAGGATTGGATCAGGTAGGCAGCAAGCGGTAGCATGCCTGCTATCCCTACCCATGCCCCGGATGCGAATTATGTGCCCACATGCTCTGACACCTTCATGTACTTGTAGGCCCAGCTCATGGACACCCATAAAAGCAGGCCTGAGAGAGCCCTGCAGCTAGGGAACATATGAGCAATACAGTGAGATGGTATGTGATGAATATTGACAACACCATGTAAGACACAAGCATGATAGCCATGCATGAAGTCACCATCGTTGTTGGCGATATGATCAATACAAGAAAGATGACTGCAAAGCGACCTCCTGCAAATGCTCCCCAGTACATGGTGGTAGCAGCCAGACCTTGATGTTTTTCCCAGCCCAGAGCTTTCATAGTGAAGGTCATCAGAAATACAGTATATGTCAACTCTAAACCTCCGTAGGCAACGAACCGTATAAATAGACAATAATCGATGGTTTTGTGGACAGGCGGCCGTAAACCACGAGAGGTTGAGTGTATTTACGAGGTCAACCGCGAGTGGTTTACAGAGCTGCCTGTCCACAAAATCATCGTTTGTTGCATTTATTATCCATCTTTTCGAATAGATTTAACCCAGTAATTGCCATATTAACGGGTATAACATTAGGAACTATTTCTTTGCTCTATAGCAAAAGGGACAATTTTCCCTGTATACCATGGTTTTGAGGCCGTATACCACAGGTTTGAATCCGTATACCACAGTTATGGTATCTGACAGGTTGTATACAATGGGTCATGGTTTACTGAGTCCCTATGCATTTTCAATGGGGGCTTTGTATACTATGGATAATAAAAGCCATCACCACCATTGGCACCATGTACCATGGTTTGCTCTGGTTGGGATTCCTATACCTGTCAACTAATGAAATGCAGCTTTGCTTAACTTTATCTACTGTTTCTTCTTTATCATTTCTAGTGATAGCATACACAATGAAGTAAGTGATTCCTGATAGAAGCCTGAGCACACCAATGATGGCATATGTTATGTAGACCCGGCTAGGGCCCATGACTAGCACCTCAGTGGTATTCCCCTGCATGCTGCCGTTGTCGGATCTGGTGGTGTTCTCCTGCCACATCAGTGACAGGAAAGGCTTTGAGAGCCATTGGCCAATAAAAGCACCAATTGCAGATGTCCCATCGAAGGCTTGTAGAAAGCTGGTTGCATCCCAGCCCCAGATGAGTAGGGCTGTTACATTTTGACCTAAAATCTCAAAAGAAACAAAAATTTGGTATATGATGATTAAATCCATTACTATTAGGGATATAACACCAACTATTGATTGTGCCAGTTTCCTGCATCCTGTTCAAAGAGCACACTACAAGACAAATTACTAAGACAGCAAAATCTACGGCTCAAAAAACAAATTCTAAAAAAGGAAAATAATAATATTTTCGGAAAACGTTGGGACCCCAATTTAAAAAAAAAAGGTATCTTATGAAAAAATCTAGGACTCAGATTGGTTTTGAGGTTGGCCCCTATGGTGGACACCGTCGAGGAGCTGCACAAGATTTATGGAACACTCCCACTTACATGCAGAATAGATGAGTTACTACTTTCCTATATGCACCGCGTGAAAAAAAGGGCATGCACGCTACATGCTATCAGTGCCTTGTTGCACCCGCCTTGACCCCACATAAAGAGCACTGTATCCCCCAATCCAAAAACTGTTTCCTATTATTTTTTTATAGTGGAAAGAGTATAGATTCTCTTAGAAATAGAATAAGTAATATTTTTACTGTGTTAGTCCACCATCATATCATTTTCTGTTAATAGAGGGAAACTATGTTCCAGTGAGCAAAAGTTCAAAGTTACGAGGTAGGGCTCGGAAAAATTACTGCCCAAGGCCTTGGCCGCGGTCAGTAATTTTTCCGAGCCGTACCATCCCTATTCCTATATATACCTTTAAATATCAATAAAAATGATTATTTCTTTTCCTGCGAAAGCCCCCCAAAAATAGCCACCTTTATCGAGTAATTGCAATAGCTAAGTTTTCATCCCGCTGCTTTTTATGTCACGTGGTCAGGCCGGGACGAAAACGTCAGCCTGGGACGAAAACGTCAGCCTCGCTACATAACATATAATTACTGCACCCCCAGCAGCGGTATGTAACTATAGAGGTTTCGGAAATGGGCATATAGGAATAGAAATTACTGAACATATAATTTGGTTATTAAACATAATAACTATTGTCAAATAACCAGACTAATATGAGCAATAGTTAATTCCCAAAACAGAGAGCGGGGTTACTGATTATGGTTAAAGCTGGACCACCACAAGATATGGTTGAGCATCAATATCTGTACCAGAACAACAGAAACTTGGAAATGCAAACATTTTCTGTTCAATGGAAAGGTATAAAAAAAGATTGTTATACTAAATGTGCATAGACCACATGCTGTATGCATATCTGAAACTATAAGATACTTATCTGAAACTGCTGAAACCTTCCTTGGATATGGGGATTTAGAATATTTATTATGGGTGATTTAACCATCAATGTTAATGATAAACGTGATATAATTGTGATTAATTTGTTAAATAATATGACACAACATGGACTTGATCAATATGTAGATCATGTCTCAAGGTATTCTGAGAATATATCCATATTGGATAATATAGAGGAGTTTTTCGACCTTGAGACTATAACTATAACAAAACCTTATATTCTTTTAAAACCTGTATTTCTTACTTTCTGGTAATAACTGAGGGATGATGAGTTGTTTGTTGGTTTCATTTAACGTCCAGTTAACCATTATAGGTTCTCATCAGACTTTTTCAAGGTTCTTATGCACCACAAGGGTGGCGATCGAATCTATGAATTTAGGTAGAAATCTCACCCCTACACATTTACCGAGTTGAGAATTATTTAGGTTCCCACACCACATAAACATGGTATGAGAACGATTATGAGCAGATAAGATTGTTGTGGCTTTTCCATATGCTGAAAAAAAGTCACTGATTATATACAACCTGTACAAAAGCCTGTAGATGGTTCTGCTTGAGATTTTATTGGTGCATGTGATATACTCTGTATTTTAATCAAAATTATGTCAGCTACTAATATTTGACACTCAAGTTTATTCAGCCACTGATCAATTCAATATGGAGACATTTTGTCAATGATTAAAAAAAGGTCAGTGGTGTCATAGCATGTAATGTTCATGACAAAATTTGTTGACCCTTTTTGTTTCCAATAATCATCATTGCAAGAGAAGTGTCACATAATTGGTGGATGGTACAAATGCTGTGATTGGTGGTCATAATTGGTAGGTGGAAATGCCAAGTAAGAGGCATACATACTCAGAGACCCAAGTTAGCCTTCGCCCTTTAGCCTGATTAACAGTTCTCATAAGTAGTTTAAATTTGTTTCGTTCCATCAGAGTTTACTAGAACCTCCACAGTGGGAAAAGATTTTTTGGTGGTCGCAACACGGTGGTTGAAGGAAGTGCAAACTGGGCCCTGTTCATCAAATCTAACAGTTCTCATAAGGCCTGTTTCTCCTTCCAGAACTTTTAGCTTATTGATAAGTAAAATGTGTAAATAAATGTTTCCCTACCTGTATTTAAGGCTTCTTAGAAAACACCATGGATGCAGTGCTATGATCATGAGAGTGACGAAATTGCATGCCCGAGGTAAGGCATTGGTGGTGCAGCCATACAGGCAGCAGATAACTCCAAGGTACAGCCTACAGTAGATTTTGCTGAGGATTAAGCCACCGACAGGGGCTCCAACCAGTGCCCCGAAGGTGCAGGCTGTGATCACGAGACATATCTGAGCGGTGGTGGTGTTGGTCAGTTGTTCCAGGTCCAGCAACGTGGTAGAGAGAGCTCCACAGTGCATACCCTGTGTACCAGGAAAGCAGATGTATATGTAGCAATCACTGGTTATGCTCCACAGCTTTGCACATAAATCATACTAGGCATCTAAATGCTACCCTATGGATTGGTAAATGAGCCAGTACCCTGAAGTAACTAATTAATACCATTATATAAGTAGTAAAGGTTAAGTCTAATACAATACATAGTTCAGTATGAGGTTATCTCTAGACATTCATTACAGTGTTGAATCATTCTATGAACATAGTTCTTATATGTCAGGGAGGGTGAGTGGAAAGGTTTGGGTTGAAGAGGTTTTGGTTGAAGAAGAAGTTGTGGTGCTCTGTGGGATGGGCGTTGTTTGTTTGTTTCTTTATTTGGGTAGTTTAACGTCCAATTTGTTCAATTAGACTTACTTTGGGTTTGACCAAATCTATGAGTTGAATGTAAGTAGAAATCTCATCCCTACGCATTTACTGAGGTGAGAGTTCTTTTACCTCCCACACCACATGGACATGATATGAGAAGGATTGGCCTTTGATATAGCAGTAAATCTACCACTGCTGGGAGTGAAGGAGAAAAGTGTGTTGTATCTGTTAGATGGCATCTACATTGTGTACTATAGTATGCCTATATATCGAAATTTAAAATGTAAATGTTTCCCTCAATTTATTGTTGAAGGAGTTTTTGTAAGACCAGCCCCACCCGCTCCCGTTACTGAACAGTAACATGGACTGAGTTGCCAACTAGACCCTCTCACCCGCTGTGTGACTGCCGTTTCCTGGCGATGATGCCTGGCATTATTCTCAGGGTTAGGAATTGCCAAGTGGGAATTGGTCTTCATGAGACTAAACAGGAAACACCCCTCTTCAGCAGAGGTGACATTTGTTGTTTTGGTTTGTTTGGGTAGTTTAACATCCAATTTGTTCAATTAGACTTACTTTGGGTTTGACCGAAATCTATGAAATGAATGTAGGTAGAAATCTCACCCCTACACATTTACTGAGGTGAGAGTTCTTTAACTTCCCATACCACATAGACATGGTATTAGAAGGATTGGCCTTTGATATAGCAGTAAATCTACCAGTGCTGGGGGTGAAGGAGAAAAGTGGCTGCAGTGGGACACGAATCAACAAAGTCTGACAACCTTGATATCACAAGTCCAGTGCTCTTTACCACTGAGCTAACTCCCCACCCCGGTCGCGTCTCTTATGCTTGCTTGCAAGCATATCCAGTCTGCACCATGAGGAGGCGAGGCGACCAAGAGGGTGAACAGATTTGTAATTGCTGCCCATAGGGTGAATCAGAAGCAGTGTCACTCTGGAAGTGACACTGCCTCCACATGTTTAGAGGAACGGCTACGTTTCTGGTACTTAGCCCTGGTATCTTGTGTTTTGACAGAGGTCTTTGAAGTACAAGCACATTTGATGTGGGCCCTTTTACCGCATTGATGACACTCTGCATCTTTGAAGCGGCAGTCCTTTTGCAGATGACTGCAGAAACCACACAATCTACATCATAACTCTAATGCCTATCACACTACACATTATACTGTCTGTCATACTGCCCTTGTCGCTGCCCATCATTTTGGCTGCTGTGCCGCCAATTTCGCTGTCGATTGTTGATGCTGTTCATCTCACTGCCATTTCCCATGATGTAACTGGATGACAGTGCTAACTTATCAGCCAGGCATTTTGTCTTTGCAATGGCAAAGGTAAGTTCACTGGCTGACAAGAGATTCTCCTGTTTGTTCTTCATTTTGTTATTGGGACCAAGTACAAGTGTGTCTCTAGGTGCATCAGCAAGAAAGAAACCAAAGGTACAGGTTCCAGCCAACGGCCTTAGTCTTGCCACATAAGAGGAAATACTCGCACTTTTCCCCTGACAAGCAGTCCAAAATTTGTGCCTCTTAGCTATAACAATCAGGTAGGCTTGAAGTGGGCCTGGAGATGGTCACATAAGTCCTCAAATTACATATCTCTGGGCTTTTCAGGCGAACAGAAGTCTTTGAATTTGGTAGCCTATATGTAGGAGGGCCTTTCTGAGACATCAAACAGTGCACTTTATTTGCATCTGGGATATTGTTATAGGCTATATCGGCTTCCAGTCTCTCCTTATAGTCCTCAAAGACTTCAACTTTAAATTATCATCAAAGAGACCAAAACAATTATCTGCAGTTGCCATTGTGAAAAACTATACCTTTTGCACATTGAATACAGAAAGAATGTCAATGTAGGCCTACAAGTCTACTGTATATGGATTTTCACACCAGGTCTCCCTCTAGGCCACTCAAAAAATACTTTTCTCATCACCAAGCCATGAAAAATACGACAAGGGCCCTTTTTTTCTTTTTTTGCTGGATCAAAGATGGCTTTTGAAATGACAAGTACCATAGTTTGACATTGGGTGGTATTGTGTTTATGGAAAAGAATAAACCCAAACGGAAGTGTTTATAACCATCACGCAACGGTCCACATTCACAATGCGTGATTCCGAAATGCATGACGTTCCTCCCTTTTAATATCAAAGTACATCAGTACATAAAGTATACACACACATAACACTTGAATAACATTACCAATACCACAGATCAAATGTTTACAAACATCACAAATCTAATACCTTCCGTTCCTTAACTGCTCGACGACTACTGGTCTGTCTAGGCATTACCACTTGCATAGGCGTGACGGTATCATATCTGGCAGATGGCCGCTGGCTGTCATTAGGGCTACTGACACGTTTTGATATCCTTCTAGGTGTAGATCCCGGTGTTGGCACACATGGAGTAGTCACGCTTGGTACAGTATCGGTATGTGTAGGTGGTTGTGTGGTTACTGGAACAGGTAAGATCGGTGCAGGAGTCTCCGGTATAACAGTATTAGGAACATTAGGGTAGGGAGGCTGTGGTTGAACTGGCTTATTCTTTGTTACATCTCTTGGGTGAGAATGAGGCCTTCTTCTGACTTGGTCACTTATCACTTGAGGCAAAGTGCCCTGAGTGCCTGTTGGTCTGGTATTGTCTGGTACTATGTGGTCAGCATGGACTCTTCTTCGGCTTTGGCCAAGCTTGGCCACTACACAAACCACATAGGTTAGCGGTCCCTCGATCTCTAAAATAACTCCATTGATCCACTTTTCCCGTCCTCCCCTGAAATTCATACGCCGAACTGGCTGGCCAACATTGAATTGCCTGTATGCTGATCTCGGTCCATCATGAAGCTCCTTGGATCGCAGTTGAGACTCTTCGGCATGTCATTGTAAGCTAGGTTTCACCAGCGATAGAAGGGTTTGTGGAGCCTTGCGCACCACCAGCTCAGTGGGAGTCCTGCCAGTTGTTGAGTGCGGCAGATTTTGATATTTACCTACAACATCTGATATGCGGGAACCAAT